>OX123184.2:54662563-55301342 GCA_944739405.2 Euclidia mi
GGCTGTTTATTCGCTAGATATTTACGACGACAATGTTCTTATTAGCAGCAATATAACCGTACTTACGTACACATTTCATTGTTGAATTCGGGACATTTCTCGCGATATAACTTTTAAGTTTTGCATGCGTTTCAATTTATTTGTTGCGAGATGTACATCGCATTTAATAAAACTTTAGATATTTTCTCTAAAAATATGTACCAGTGTAAAATGACACTAAAAACCATCTACAAAGCTTAGACTATCATAAAACAGAGGCCCTCCTACGTGGACTATCAGATTAATTATGTAAGTTAATTTAAATACACACACATACTCACACACACACACACATCACACACACACTCACGCACACAAACACTCACGCACACAAACACACACGCACACCACATAGTCATAGATTAATACAAACTAAAATTGTATTGTTTAACATAAGTTTCTTATTTTGTTTTTATATAGCTATAGGTACCATTTAAAAAAAAATAAACTGAGGCTAACATACGGGTAGGAGCGCTGTCGTCTGAAATACAGAGACATACACCTAGTTCAGAGGACAGAGTTTTCTTGAAATGTGCATAATTTATAAGACTTGTTATTACTGTTGTAAAAGTGATATCTTTTGGAACAATAAAGTTTATTATATTATTATTATTTGGTACAGAATTAACCGAATGTATTTAAGGTTCTTGTTGTATGTATTCTTGTGTTTCAGAAGTAGGTAAAAGCGAGCGCTCACATTAATCAATTCACACTTCTTAGCAGATGTTAAATTTATTATATGAATAATAAATTACACACAGAGACAGGTGCGACTTGGGAAAACTGTTTCACCGGAACAGTAGACTTGATGTACGTACCTACCTATGTAAGGAATGTGGCTCATCATTTGCTTAGTAATAGAACACAAATGTTAAACATCATTTCTACGCTAGGAATAACCAAACAGAACAATGAGGTTTATCCAGATCATAGGCGTTGTCTGAACGAAAGCTTTTCACTTAATACCTACTACTATTCCATTGCTAGTCTTTACAAAACATTTAATGAACGTGAATATACGCGAACTCATAAACACGAACATACCATAATTACGATACTTAGAAACTTCAACACGTATCTCGCAAGTGCAATTTACGATATTTTTAACGACTTGTAGATTCACATCCCGTTTTATTAAAGCACCTTTGCTTATCTCATAATATCTTTATGAGATGGTTTAAAATCTTTCTCTTTCATTTATTTTTTTATTACTGCGCGTTTATTACACAATTCCTGTTTATATCACTGTCAGCGAGATCGCGCACAGACAGGGGTGAGAAAATAATGCTGACTTGCAATATGAACATCATTTTAATAATTCCTGTGGTAACCGTAACCCATAAAACTGGCGCATTGCAAATGATTTATTTTTTAATATTGAAGCTGTCTTTGTTGTTTGCTTAACGTTGCAAGGTAGAAAATCAATACAACCGTTACTAAAACTTTTATGAAAACGTCGGTATATATAAAGCTTGTAAAAGCGTTTATAATATTGCGATTTTTTCATAAACAAATAAGAAAAAGCCTCAAAAACACTCAGTATCCATTAACAAAAATTGTGTGATAAATAGGTAATGGAAAATTGTTTAAGCTGTCTATAACTAGTAGACTTGAGACTTGTTATTGTCTGTATAACTTGTTGTTAAGTGTTTACATGCCGCTATCCCCTACTTTATTTATTTTGTGAAATAAAACAGCTCACGTAGATTTACACCGAAGTTGCCTAATAAGAAGACGTTTTTAACTTCATACTCACCACGCTTACCACACTCAAACAATTCGAAAAAAATCTACACATTATCATTACTAATAGGTAAATTAGTTTTTAGTTTATCTGCATAAATTCGCAATAATGGCTCATGAGATTCTTTCTTTGCCAGCCAGCAGTGTATTAAGAAATACTCACGATACCGCGCGACTATTTCCTTTCCGTTATTCGCTCAGGTACTAAACCATCGTTTTAATAAAACGACAGCTTCTTATTATGACTGGAACACTGGTTCTTAATTACATTTATTATATTTTAGCAAAAGTTTAAAATAGAACATAAACATAACTTCACGCCGTTTATTCCCGAAGGGATAGGCAGAGGTGTATTACACACCCACATTTCGCCAGTTATGTTTCGGTCCCAATGTAATAGGGGGCAAGCCTATTGCTATCTACCGGGCACATTTTTTTTTAGGCGAGCAATAATTAACATTTTTAATACACACATAACTTCGAAAAGTCAGAGGTGTGTGCCCGGGGTAACTGGGAATCGAACCCGAGACCAGAGAAAATAGAAAGCTAAATGCAAATATCTTAACTGCGGGCCATAAACATTCAATTTAACATAAAGACTTAAAATTATAAATCGATAACAATAACCTTACATAACAATGAAAAGATCGATTTCAATTTGAGTTTTATCAGCTTATGAAATAAAAGGTTTGTTGAAAAGTCGTCAATTTCTGATTTAATTTACGAGAGCTATTATATTAGCTGCGCGGGTGCGGAGCTGGCGATCCGAGAGAAAGGGTTTGTCGGCTGCCGAGTCCAGGCACATGCTCGCTAATCGACAAACCCCTCTTTTGAGTCAAAACAGACATTCTGCCACAATGATCCTGACGACGTCTACGAACGATTCATAAGTTTCAAAGAATTGTTCAGAGATGACTATTCAACAAGTAATTTATGATTCCAATGTGCATATTGGGCTGTACATCTATAAATAAGTAGGTACCTAGACATTAAAATAATAAGTCGCCACACACCATCGAAGCCTATATGATTTTTGTATCCTTAACTAACAGTAATTAGTAATATTGTAGTGATGAAAACCTAGATAAATATTTATTTGAAGGACGGCTTTGTAAAGTCTCTCGTTTTACGGTTTATCATATTATTTGTTTAAAGAATCTCATCTTCTTAACTTATAAATTCAGAGATTTCTAGGGAATTCATAACAAATCTTTATTTCAGGCACAAACATTTCAACGGCTAGAAAGCTCAACATTTTAAATATCCAATAAAATGATAAAGCGATGTTGCTGGGTTTGTGGAAAATGGTAATAACGTTGAAAGTGGCTACTATATTTTGTTGAGCCATAGCCCCCCGCCTCAATGACCGGCAATTTCCAGATAAGTTCAGGCCTAACGCTATAAATATTCTTTCACGATTCCTATTTCACTTTCCCCAGCGAACACCGATTCGTTCTGAATAGGTAAATCAATGCTCTTTGTTGCGTTCTCATATTCTTCGCATCAAGAGAAAATGTTTCGCCGACGCACATTCTATTTGTAATCTCGTTGGTATCGTTATTCAGTTAACGTTATTCAGACGTGACGTACGTATCTACCATTAAATCCAATTCGTGCTAGAAAAACTAACCTTTATTCGTTAGCTGAGGTAGAGGTCGACGATGCCAATAAAATTGACGGGTGATACCCTAAAGGGTGCAAATCCCCTTGCAAATGACAGGTCGCGTGACTCCATTAATGGCCTCAATGGGACTGCGCTGTAGAAGCACCACGTAGATCCAATCAATAAATGCATATAGGTAATTACGTACGGCTCGTGAATGCTATGCTCCACAGATGGAGCTCTTTACATGACTCGATATTAGGACACAGGGACAAGAAACGCTCGTTTATAAAGTGTGTGCGCGTATGTTCTCAAAGATTTCTAAAGGCATTTATTTCTTGAAATATGCATGTAAGTAAAAGCAGGAGAGGAGGCGCATGCATTCTGGTAAAAGACGGTCATCAGTGGACAGAACTGCTAGAAATAGCAAAACTGTCCACAACTGGTATATTTGAATGTTGTGCCATTGAGTTGACTGAACACAGTACTGCCCTGGTATGTATATATAGAGTTCCTAATCTAATTTTGACTTATGTATTAATAAATTAAATATTCTTTTGCATACAATAATGAAAAAATGTTATAAACTTGTAATTTTGGCGGGTGATTATAACCTCAATGTATTGAAAAGAAACAAGCATACAATCGAATTTGAAAACTTATTACTCAGTTATGGATTAAAACTAGAACTTAATACACCAACTCGACTTCATAGCCAGACATGTATAGACAATTTTGCGCATAATTTCAGATCCTTTGAATCAATTAATTAAATGTCCTACGAACACAGTATATACAATTAATGAATGGCGCGTGGTTAGAAGAGTATGAAAAACAAAATATAATAAAATTTAAATCTTATATAAAAAAAATAAAATTCTCAGATGTTTATGAAGCAACAGATGCAAATATAGAATTCAATGTATTTATCAAAATATTTACACTATTATATCAGGAATGTTTTCCAGAGAAGGTGGTCTCTGTTAGATTAAATAAAAGACAAAAATGGGTACCCCGCGGCATAAAAACATATAGTAAACAGAAACGACACCTACTGTGGCAATATAGGTGTAAACCAAGCATACAGAATAAAAATCGGTTTATAAAGTATAATAGGCTATTCAAAAAAAATATTAATCTTACGAAACGTGTTCAAAATTGTTACAAAATAAAATCGTCAGAAAATAAGCCTAAAACAATCTGGCAAATAATAAATAACGATAAACTTAAACCACCCCGTACCATCAATAAACTAAATATAAATAATAATATCGTCACGGACCAAAAATGCATAGCCAACTTGTTTAATAACTTCTTTACAGACAAGATTAGGCCTACACAGACACATGAAGTATCAGTCATACAGAATATCACAACCACAACTAACTCTATGTTTATGTATCCAAGCGTGCCTAATCAGATATTTAGAATAATTCTAGAATTAAAAAATACAAAAAGCGTTGGATGCGTCGATATTTGTAGACAGATAATTAAATCTGTTGCTGATGAAATATGTGAACCGTTAAGTCACATAATAAATTTATGTACATATATGTCAACGGGTATTCCCTAATGCACTAAAAGTGTCTGTAATAAAACCTGTATTCAAGAAACAGGATAAGGAATTAATGGAAAATTATAGGCCGATATCATTAATAACAATTTTTTTTTAATTTTTTTTTTTAATATATATATAAAGAGACCAACCATTATTTAGAAAAAAATAATATAATATGTAAAGAACAGAAAGGATTTAGAGAAGGAAAAACAATAAGTATGGCCATATTTGATTTTTTACACGCTGTCAAAATAAATATGGATAAAAATATTCCCATTTGTGCGATATTCTGTGCGATATGACACAGGCATTTGATTATGTGCAACATAAAACATTACTAAAAAAGTAAGATGCCTACGTAATTAGAGGAAACGTCCAAGATCTCTTTAAATCATATCTGAAGGATAGAACTCGAAAAACTGAAGTAACTAAGATCAATATCCCCACTAAACGGGTAGATATATATGTATCAGAAGATCGGAAAGTTATTCACGGTGTTCCCCAGGAAAGTGTATTGGGACCTCTTCTCTTTACACTCTACATTAACGATCTGCCTACATGTACCAAGTATCCGATGACACTTTTTGCGGACGACAGTACTGTCACTATACCCTGTAAATCTAAAGATCACTATCAGAATGACATAAATAACACGCTAAATTATATAATTACTTGGCTAGATAATAATAATTTAAAAATTAATATTTAAAAAAACCTTTATAATGCACTTCAGCCAACTTTCATTGACAAATAATAATATTCTTGACATTAATTACAATAATAATACCATTGACGAAGTTAATATTACGAAATTTTTAGTATTAACGATAGACTGAAATTTAAATTGGAAGGCACATATGGAAGCTGGTAGCGCCATCTACCTTCCTATCTATAACTAATCACATCGACGTCAATCGTTCCACGCTTGCTTGTCTAATGCGAGCGATGTTTCCGTCCCTCTCTATCCCATTCCCTGGAAGGGGCACGCCTTTCGCGGATTGGTCGCCGCGATCGTCGACGCGAGTGACAGTCTAGAACTTTCGATTCGCTAAATACGTGTCCGCCATACCGTACCGCACCGCGCCGCTTCCGCTATAATTATTACCGCTTATACAAAACCGCTCGCAAATAGAAGTGATTTGTGTAGTGGAGTGAATCAAGCAGCTTCATCCCGAAAACACCAGGAGGCTGCCATTCGCAAGGAAAGAGGACTGACGTACAAGGTAAGTGCCCCTCATCATTAGAATATCCTATACCCACTCACAATCCTTTTCCACATCCTCTTCCCTTATCCAATCCTAGGCGACTAAAACCCGCCATCCTTTATATACAGTCCATTCCTTCTCCAAGTCGCCTAGAACCCTACGGTTTCGGTGTAACGCCGAGCCATTTTTTTGATCCATACGAGTCGGATTCATTTACGTTTTTATACGTTATATCGCTATACCTAGGCAGTTATAGCACCTAGCTATACTCCTAATATATGCACATAACTGTCACATGGTTGCTTCCGCCTGCATCAGTAGGTAAACTTTTATGTAGCTACCTACTTACTCAATTATTATTTCTGGAACTATCATAGTTGTCTTGTAAATCTCATATTTCGAGCAACTTTTAATTCCACCGCTCTAAAGTGTTGCCTACTTAGCCTACTTAGGTAAAATAATAGGTACATTAGATATTCTTATTTTGTTTCGGTCTCATTAGCTTATACTTACGTAAGCATGTCACAACAAAAGAAGTCACGCGTGTCGGAAGACAAAGAGATGACAATCTTAGAAGCAAAATTCAATATTTTATTTGAGCGCATTCAAAACATATACGAGCGTTCAAAAACCGCCTCTATTTCTGACAGTAATAGCGAAGAATTTCTCAGTTATTGTATGACAGTAGATAGTATTCGAACAGATTTTCATAAGTTGTTAGACGATTATAACGCAAGATTACTTTCTATCAATCCTGATGAAAAACCGAACTATCAGGCGTACACCTCATTCGAAGATCTTTATTGTATTATTAAGCGTATACAATCGCAATTGGAGGGTAAATGTTCAGCAGAGCCCGTTGCCGCGGCCCGCAAGCCGAAATTACCGCCAATCGAGATTATGTCGTTTGACGGAGATATACGAAATTGGCCGTTATTCTATGCGAGCTTTAAGTCTACAGTGCACGATAATGGTTCTCTGACAGATGCTGACAGGTTGCACTATTTAATAGGTAAACTGTCACCGAAGGCCCAGTCCGTATTTGCAGGTGTCACACCCAGTGCTGAGAATTATCAGGTCATATTTCAGTCACTACTTGACAGATATCAAGACACGTGCGTCCTAGCGTCTACTTACTTTGACCAAGCTTTAAATCTCAAACTGTCCGGCAACGCGTCTGTCGCGAATTTCCAGCTATTTATTGATAACTTCGTAACCGCGGTTAATTCTCTTAGGAACTTAAAATTATAAGATCTTTCCGACTTTATGTTGCTTCAACTCGCTTTATAAAAGTTTGACACTGATACAATTCGTGCTTTCGAGATGTCGGAACGCAATAATAAAATACCTACACTAGATAGTTTTATTTCGTTCATCAAAGATCAGTGTCGAATATTTCATAATAAGCAGTCTGGTTCACCTGGCCCGTCTAACACTAACAGCAACAAACAAAGGTTAAATAAATCGCGAAATAGTAATAATAACTCAGTCCCTAATCCACAATCTTACGTAACATGCTCGGAATCTAATAAAATTAATTCACAGAAGTGTCTGTGCAGTAATATAGTGCACGACCATTTCTATAATTGTCCCGCCTTCAATGGTCTAAATCCAAATGCTCGTTTCAAGTGCGTAAAAGATAACAAAGCTTGCATTAATTGCTTAAGCATAAAACATAAAACAAGTAATTGTTCTAGTAAGAATAAGTGTCGCTTATGCAATCAAAAACATCATTCTCTGCTTCACTTCGATAAAGGTAACCCGTTGTCAAGCCAAGCCGCTAACCTTGACACACTTACGTCACAGGTGCAGGCTACGATAACTGCGCCTCAGACGATTCAGAATGAGATATCGTTGTGTAAGACATCCATTGCGCAGGCGGCACGCACGCGCGGACGGCCTTCGCGCGCTTGTAGTGATCAGAGCAGTGCTGAGCCGCGATGTATGGCGTCTAAGACTGTTCTGTTAGCGACAGCGCAAGTTATCGTATATGATGTTAATGGGTCGCCGCACATGGTACGTTGTCTGCTAGATAGCGCGTCTCAGACCAATTTAATAACGTTTGAGTTGTTCAAACGCCTCGGATTGTGGAATAACTTTAAAAATACGAACTCAATATTCCGAGGGATCGGCGGTTCAGAGAAACATTGCAAGGGTTCCGTAGATATTAAAATACATTCCCGTTTTGATGGAGACATTAATTTTAACATTTCTTCGCTTATCGTGGATCGTATTACGGACACATTGCCAAACGCTAATGTGGACGTATCGCTTCTCACACACCTCGAGTCATTGCCGCTGGTAGACTCGGAGTTTGCGAATCCGGCAGACATTGATGTTTTGATCGGAGCCGCAATATTCCCGCACTTGCTACTAACTAAAGTGGTACGTAGTGAGCGATATGATTTACCGCCCGCTATTGAGACGGTATTTGGGTATGTGATTATGGGTACCGTACCTACATTACATACTTCTCAATACGTTACGTCTTGCTGTTGTTCTGTTCTTCAAGAAAACAATATTGATTCTCTTCTCAAGCGATTTTGGGAGCTTGAAGAGGTTACCGCACCGCCCTCGATGAGCCGTAAAATCTCGAGTGTGAAGAACATTTCCGCGCTACCACTGTTCGTGACGACAGTGGCAGATACGTTGTGGCGTTGCCATTCTGTGGTGACCCTTATTCGTTAGGCGACTCGTACGCTGCTGCGCTCAGACGTTTCCATTGTTTGGAACGTAAACTTGATTCATCACTTAAGTTACGCAGCGCCTATAATGACGTCATTCGTGACTACATAGATAAAGGTTTTTTGAATGTAGTTGTAAACAACGAGGGCAACTCTCTGCCCTCATATTATATCCCGCATCACGGCGTAGTTCGCGAAGATAAAACCTCTACTAAACTTCGTGTGGTTTTAGACGCTAGTTGTAAGACTACATCGGGTCAGTCGATTAATGTCATTTTGCATGCCGGCCCCAATCTACAGGGTGATTTATTTAACATCATAATAAAGTTTCGTCTTTTCCAAATCGCTCTGTCAGCTGATTGCCGCCAAATGTTTCTCAATATCGGCGTTCGCGAATCTGACCGTAGATTTCAACGGATCTTTTATCGTTTTGACAAGAAAGAACCTTTATCTGTGTATCAGTTCAATCTTGTTTGTTTTGGACTCAAGTCTAGCCCATATCACGCGTTACGAGTTGTTCGCCAGTTGATCGCTGATGAAGGCGATCACTTTCCCGCCGCAGCGGCTGTTGCTACTTCCGCTTTGTACATGGATGACATTGCCTGAAGTGTCATATCCGCTCCGCTAGCAATTTCGCTTTGTGAAGAGCTTATTCAGCTTTTCAAGCGAGGCCAGTTTGATCTTGTCAAATGGACAAGCAACTCTAAGGAGGTTCTCGCATGCATACCAGATTCTCATAAAGCCTCTCCAGACATTGAGTTTGAGAATTCTGTACCGCATAAGGTTCTCGGTTTACGCTGGGACAAATCCTGCGATAGTTTTCGGTTTGACGTCTCACCGCCAGATGATAAGTGCACTAAACGCACTATGCTGTCCACAGTGGCTCGACTATGGGACATAATGGGTTTTGTGGCTCCCACAATTTTGTACGCCAAGCTCTTGATCAAAGAGCTTTGGCTATCAAAGTGTGAGTGGGATGAAACACCCCCTGACCATATTGTCGCCGCTTGGGGCCAGTTTTGTATTGAGCTTACCGCGCTCAATCAAATTACTATTCCGCGTCATCTTGGGTTGGTAGATGGATGTACCATCAACTTAATAGGTTTCGCTGAAGCCAGCGAGCGTGCTTACGGCGGAGTCGTATATCTGCAAGTCCGCATTGGTTCTAACTACTCGGTGCAGTTAGTTTGTGGCAAGTCTAAGGTCTCGCCTGTTAAAACCATTTCGGTTGCGAGACTGGAGTTGTGCGCGGCCCTTCTGCTGTCTCAGTTGCTTCGCAAGGTTCAAGACACAGTTTTGCCCCACTACCCACCCCATTAATAAAATATACGCATTTTCAGACTCCAAAGTAGTGCTCGCTTGGATTCATTCTTCTCCTCATCGCTGGCAGACTTTTGTCGCCAACCGCGTTAGCAAATTGATTGAACTGGTTCCTGCTACTTGTTTCAATCACGTCGCGGGTATTGAGAACCCCGCTAATTGCTTGTCTCGTGGTGTCACTCCACTTAATCTTCTGCATCATCCATTGTGGCATCGTGGACCTTCTTAAATTTCCCATGATCCGTCAGAATGGCCCTTGCAACCCTTTGACCACGGTGCAGAAGACGAAGATGTACCCGACCGGAAGTCTGTTTCTTATCCCGTGATTGCTGAGGTTTCGGAGTCTCCCATCTATGCACTCGCACCACGCATGTCATCGTGGTCTAAGTTACTCCGCGCCATCGTTTATGTCTATAGGTTTCTTAGGCACCTACCTAATGAGACTTTTGTATCAAGTACTGATATCAAATTCGCAGAATGTAAGTTACTACGAGCTGTACAGGCTGTACATTTTAGTAACGACATTCAAAATTTAAAAGACAATGTACCTTGTTCTCCCACTATCCTTAGACTCAAGCCGTTTCTCAATGAACACGGCATCATACGCGTTGGGGGTCGTCTGTCGAATTCGGATGAACCTTATAACTACAAACATCCTTGTATTCTACCGCGACAAGATCATGTCGTCGACCTTCTTGTTGATTTTTATTACAAGAAACACCTCCATGCCGGTCCAGAGTTGCTTATGTCCTTACTTAGGCATAAGTATTGGATTTTACTCGACGAATAATTCGTCACAGAATACATAAATGTAACGTCTGTTTCAAATTTCGTCTGCGTCCGACTTTCCCTGCCATGGCCGATCTCCCTAGCCTGCGCGTCAACCAGGTTGCTAAAGCGTTTACACACACCGGTTGTGATTACGCAAGACCGCTGCAGTATACGCCAGTGCGTGGTCGAGGTGTTAAAAGCCGTAAAGCCTGGCTATGTATTTTTACATGCTTAACGACGCGCGCTACGCATATTGAAGTTGCGACAGATTTAAGCACGGTGTCATTCCTGGCAGCCCTTAAACGATTTCTCTCACGGCGCGGCCCTATACAGTGTTTGTACACGGATAACGGCACTTGTTTTGTGGGCGCAAGCTTTTATTTACGCGACCTTTATAAGTTTCTCGGGGAAGAATATCGTACTCGTCTTCAGGAAGAACTTTCCATAAATCATATTGACTGGAAGTTTATTCCACCAGCATCACCGCATTTTGGTGGATGTTGGGAAAGCATG
This sequence comes from Euclidia mi, assembly GCA_944739405.2. NCBI lineage: Eukaryota > Metazoa > Arthropoda > Insecta > Lepidoptera > Erebidae > Euclidia > Euclidia mi. Next base: position 54,674,000 of record OX123184.2, read on the forward strand.
GTCAAAGTAATTAAAACGCATCTCTTCAAGGTCATAGGTCAACAGATCCTCTCTTACGAAGAGCTTTTAACTGTCCTTGCATAAGTCGAGGCACTGATCAACTCGCGTCCGCTCACGGCATTGAGTAGTGACCTTGCAGAACCATCCGCGTTAAGCCCTGCACATTTTCTGAACACAGTGCCATTATCGTCATTTCCGGCTCCTGAAGCAGACTTTTCAAGCTTGCTCCAGAGACATACTCTGCTGGATAAACTCGTGAAGTCGTTCTGGCGGCGCTGGCGTGCGGAATATCTACACCAGCTTCAGGCTAGATCCAAGTGGAATAGTCCTGCATCCCCTATACAGGAGGGTACGTTGGACGTCATTATACATGATAATGCTCCGCCGCTTTCATTGCCGTTAGCCATCGTAGAGAAATTGCATACTTCCAAGGACGGTACAACCCGCGTTGTTACCGTGAAAACCGCTAAAGGGAGTTACGTGCGCCCTGTTGTACGTCTCTGTCCGCTTCCAACTCAGTGAGATCTAGCCTGAAGTTGGACCTACCTCTTAGTTTAAGGATTTAGTTTGTAGTTTAGCTGTTATTGCGTTTGTAGTTTTCGCTAAAGTAAATTTAGATTAATTTTATTGTCATATCGCTGTCTTAGCCTATTGATGGGTTATGCGGTAGTACACCCAACATAGCTAAGTTCAATTCTATATTTTTAAAAGCAACCCTTTAGGGCCGCGGGGATATGGTAGCGCCATCTACCTTCCTATCTATAACTAATCACATCGACGTCAATCGTTCCACGCTTGCTTGTCTAATGCGAGCGATGTTTCCGTCCCTCTCTATCCCATTCCCTGGAAGGGGCACGCCTTTCGCGGATTGGCCGCCGCGATCGTCGACGCGAGTGACAGTCTAGAACTTTCGATTCGCTAAATACGTGTCCGCCATACCGTACCGCACCGCGCCGCTTCCGCTATAATTATTACCGCTTATACAAAACCGCTCGCAAATAGAAGTGATTTGTGTAGTGGAGTGAATCAAGCAGCTTCATCCCGAAAACACCAGGAGGCTGCCATTCGCAAGGAAGGAGAACTGACGTACAAGGTAAGCGTCCCTCATCATTAGAATATCCTATACCCACTAACAATCCTTTTCCACATCCTCTTCCCTTATACAATCCTAGGCGACTAAAACCCGCCATCCTTTATATACAGTCCATTCCTTCTCCACGTCGCCTAGAACCCTACGGCTTCAGTGTAACGCCGAGCCAGAAGCTTTATGTAAAAGAGTAAGTAGTAGCTCTTATGCCCTATACAAATTATCGCGAGTTACTAATGTAGACGCATTATTAACGGCGTACTATGAAATGGTAGAATCCGTCCTGAGATACGGCGCGGCGTCATGTTCTGGGGATACTCGACGGACAAAGAAATGGCTTTTAAAGTATAAAAGAGATGTATCAGATCGATGTTTAACCTCAAAATGACAGACAGTTGCAAGCCTTACTTTGTTAAATACGGAATACTGACATTACCATCCATATATATATTAGAGATAGCAATGTTCGTTAAAACAAATTCTAATTTATTCCCACGTCTGAATGACAGAGTTCTTAGAAATAGACGCGACAACAGCAGGCTCTGTTTACATACTTCTAGGACTGCACTTATGCGGAAAAGTGTATTTTGCATGGCACCCGTCATCTATAACAAACTTCCAAAAAAATGGAAAGAACTTAAAAACCAAGCCTTCAAAAATAAGCTTAAGACATACCTTGTGCTAAAGGCTTACTATAATGTTAATGACTTTTTAACTGATACACTATACTGAATAAATTTAAGTAGATATCAAGACAATAATACATTAATTTTATTATTAATGTTATGCAAATCTATTTAATTATTATTATTTTTTATAACCATTTGACAATGTTTTAAATGTTTTTGACTATTTTAAATGGATTTGGCGATTTTTTTTTCTTGTTTATTAATTATTCAGTACACTTATTCTGCCATATTATGTATTATTAACTTCACAAATATTTGTACGCGAGCTATATAACAAACATGTTGGGCCAAATACTATGTAACATCTTGCATGCATTTCATCATATTTCTGTATGTATACTACACATGTTTAAACAAATAAATCATCTTATCTTATCTTTAAATTCTTTTACTCTCTCACTCTTTATATTGAACTATTTTGTATAGTAAATACACTTTACAAATTGGTATAAAAATTGAAACCCAGTACGCCCCCGAGTTTTAGGACGGGGAAATAACAAAGATAACTTGTTATGTATTTAGTATTCGAAATTGAAATATTATACTGAAATGGTTCTTTGATAGGGAGCGTTCTGTCTGTGTAATATAACTGGCGGCATAATGAGGTAGAGGTTAATCCATTAATGTTATTGAAAAATAGTCGTTAGTGTGAGTGGCTTAGAGTGGCTTGGAAGAAGGGGCGTTGAAATTGGCTGGAACTCTTCGTATGAAGTTAATTGGATTTTCCGTTTGTGAACGTGTGCTGTGTGAATAATAAGTGTCTTAATAGTATTTTGAGCACCCCACTGAAGATGCTCTTTGGTGCGTCCTTACCGTAAACGCTTTTTATAATCACATACGTGTTAATCAGGATCTTGCAGTACCAGTATTAATTACATATATATTACTTACATAATCCTAAGCTACAAAATAAAACACAATTTCTACAAATATTGTTCTCAAATACGAATACAAGGATAAAGTTTCGTTAAAAACATTTGAAATAGATTTAACTGATATTTTACTTGTAGCTGCTTTGACACAACGGAAGGAACGTTTAGTTTTCATGGGGAAGTGTGAAAACAAGTTTCACAAAACTGAAGTTGCCAGCAGTAGCTATTAATAACATTTTAAACTTTAACGTGCATTACATTGAGCTTGTTGTAAAATTGAGTCACATAATGCTGGCCTTGACATTTGTGGATATATGATTAATAAACAGTAACAGTGAAACGTAGATGAATCACCGAGTTAGTCCGTGTCGGCTGTTAGATTTATGGCATGTATCTGTCCATCCTTTCTGAAGTACGCTTGTCCTTGCTTTACTCTTACAACACTCGTGGGAAATGACGCTGTTATCCATTCGCCACAACACATAAAAAGTTGCCAGCCAAGGCAGCCAACAACCAATTTCCTCTATTACTTTATTGATCACATCACTGAAGTTACATTCATGTTTAGGAAATATAAACGGATTAATTAAGGACCAGTAAGAATATGAACTTTAAGGGTGAAAATATTTATTCACAATGGAAATCCTAACAGGTTTGTGTCCCTATAGTGTATGCGTATTGCCATTAAATTAAAATAGGGTAGATAATGTGTTGTGTAACAGTATAACGTTTGAAAAAACAATTCTATACAAAGGTTTACACGGGTATGGAATTAATTATTCCCAGTTTCACAGGTGAACTAACGAGGGGCGTATAAATGTCGGCCCTAATAAACGCCCACGCGACGCGTAAGTATGTAAGACTGATAACTAGTTTATGTGACAATTTGCCTATTCACTGACGCACCCTGAATATGAATATTTTATAGGTTAACCATGATTAAATATCCACCGAATAGATTACAATTTATCTAAACGTTACTATAACTATCGTTGTCATTCATGACGGTAGTTTTGGCTGCAACTGTTATAAAAATAGGAATAACGGTCTAAACACGTTTATCACTTATACTCTCTATCTTTTACCAAATCAGACTATTAGAGAACTTTACTGATTGCTTGCCGAAAATAACTTTGCAAACGAATTCCTTGAGATCTTTTCTAATCCGCCGAAACCGTTTCTTAATTGAGAAAACTATACGAGCCTGAGAATTTAGTGCCTGTTACTCAACCTCTCTTGAAAGACTGTAGAATTACCGATTCTCATTATATCTTTAGTTATTTGTTGGTGAAAGATGTATGTAAGTAGACAGTTCTGAATGGCATTTAAAAAGCATTTGGCCCTAGGCTACAAAACTAACAAAATGATTATCATAATTTCAAAGTCTGCGATAGTTTAAGAAATTGGACTTGGGATCAAATTCCTATATCTAAACTAGGAAAATGCTCTATGGAAAACGGATTTCCTGAATCGGTGTGATTAAATAATATATAAATCTTCTATTCTTGCAATCACGAATACCAATGTACACGTAGTAGATCGAGTACCTAAGTAATATTAATACATAGTTTTGATCGCTTATTTTGAATGTTGTCTAGAGAGCTATTAATTATTATTTTATGAAGATTTCATTTTGTTAAAGACATTATGCAGTAGCCCATTTTTTATTTTAGATTCACAGTATAGGGCATTCTTGGTTCTCTTAAGGGTTTATTGCTCTAACCTTAAAATATCAATTAAATCTCTGAGAAGAAGAAATCTTACCGCCGTATTTTTACCCGTTAAGTATAACCGCACCGTAAAATTTAGAAGTGATAAGTACTACTAGTTCTCGAACACACAGATTTGATTATAATTCTTTCTTGTTCGAAGCAGCGGTGTTAGTTGCCATTGTAGGTATATGGCCAAGGGCGGTACTATTACGGACTCTTTTTGAAGTGAGTACCAGTATCAAAAGTGAAGGCAAGCATCTAGAGTAATCTAGACGATATTAAGCTTTAGCGCTACTTCACCACCCGATAAAATAAAAAATTACAACGAAATTTGTATGAAGATATTTGCCCAGTAAGTAATTTATCCGGTACCTATCAGACTGTGAGACCGGTCGTTGATATATCTATACTATAGTTTATGCGTCATATTAAGCAGAGACAATACTGAAGTCATCCAACTAGAACATACAGATGTACCTAAGGCGCCAATGTAATATCATTATACAATGAATTAGTAAAGCAATTACTTAAAGACAGCTTCATTAACGCTTAGTAATTTGACTCAACCAACGTCGCAGTAGGCCTAAGTCTATCGAAAGTGTAATTTATATTCTGCCCGCCGATCTAGAGTTGAATTACTTAAGATCCTACGTAATGAAGAATATCCATTTGCGATTTCTTACTCTCCATTGCGGTTGACAACGCCTGGGTTAGGCTTTTTATTTTATCTTTTTATATAGCAGTCCTCCTAATAGTAAACCACAACCGTGACTAGGTACATATACCTAGGAGTAGTGTAATATAAGCATTACGGAGGCAAAGCAAAAAGTCAGTGGTTAGAAAAAATAAGTGTAGGACGACGGAAAGGCAGGTTGGTGGATGAGAAGTTAATCACTACAGAGCTGCACCATCCCAACGATCACCTTGTCACTTTATCGTACTTCATTACATCAGTAAAAAAGCCAACATTCGAGTCAGCGCAGTATTGCAGCTGTGTCGTTATGGTGTCTAGACCTCCGAAGCTCTCACTCAAAGATAGTGACGGAACAGTATAGATGCTGTAATTTGACTTCGACATTCTGTGATTTTGTCCAGTCGGCGTATTCACCGCTTCTGATACCAGCAAGGCTCTACCAATCATAAAACAATGAAACATAAAAAATGTGCCACAAAAGACTTTGACGATCAAGTATATTTCATGGAAATTGGATTATTAATATAATCTGCCAAACAAGCATAGTTCTTTACTTGAAAATAGGTTTATATGGTTAATAAATATAAAACGGGTTTTCAAGTGCTCTTTGTATAATATTTTTAAAGAGATGTATGGGGTATGTGATTCGTAAGTAAATTTGATACTTCAAATTTGACATATTTATTGGCAAAGTCCTGATACTTTATTTTATAGATACTAGTTCGAGTTTTTTTTCTAGGATGAGATTTTGAAGGCACTGGCCAGTATGAAATTAGGTAAGGCTGCAGGGTATGATAGGATTACAGTCGAATTGCTGAAGGCTGGACAAGGCATCATAGTTAGTCAGCTGCAGCGTTTATTTAACTTGTGCTGGAGCACCGGCCGAGTACCTGATGACTGGGCCACAGCTGTAGTTGTGCCTCTCTATAAAGGAAAAGGCTCGCAACAAGACTGCAAAAACTATAGAGGCATTAGCCTTCTCAGCATTCTCAGCATTGTTGGCAAATTGTTTGCGAAGGTATTGATTGAAAGAGTTATGAAAGTAACCGACAAGAAAATATGGGACGTACAAGAGGGATTCCGAAAGGGTATGGGGTGTACGGATCAAGTCTTTTTCTTGCGATGCATAGCCGAGAAATTCTTGGCCAAAGGTCAAAAGGTCTATAATTGCGCATTCGTGGATTCGGAAAAGGCTTACGATAAAGTGGTGAGGAATGAAATGTGGTCGGTACTGTCGATGTATGAGGTGAACAGCAGCCTCATTCGAGGATAAACACTGACTGGTTTACCATCGACACAGGTCTTAGACAAGGATGTGTAGCGTCGCCGTGGCTGTTTAACCTCTTCATGGACAGTTGTTTGCAAGATTTGAAACATAGTGATGGTGGATTAAGGATGAATGAGTTACTTGTCAAAGGCCTCCTATCTGCTGATGATCAGGTTATACCTGCGTCTTCAGCGGAGGAGTTGCAGGAGATGGTAACAATCATGCATGGTGCGTTAGAAAGGAAAGGAATTAAAGTGAATGTAAGTAAAACGAAAGTTATGGTTTTTGAAAAGGAGGAATGCGTTACGGCTTGTAATGTTATGATGTAACGGGTTCTGGTAGTAAAAACGCAGTAGAGGTTTTAGATGCGTTTATTGCAGAGTATCGTCTCACTTCCCTTGCCACGAGTATGACCGACCAACAACACGACACTGGCCTGAACACTAAGGGCTGTAGTCTCCCACGCTGTTCCCTCCGGTAGTGTGTAAGTAGGCTGCTCGAAGGCTGTGCGTAGCGGTACAGGCCCTCGCTGACGTTGGCTCAGCTGGCTGACGCCGGCGGTGTGAGTACGATGAGCAGGGCAGGCCAGACTCTTCGCCAGAGGTGAAGCCGAAGGCGATGCAGGAAAGTGTAGCGGTCTAGGAGCGTAGCCGGAGTCTTAACGTGAACCTGAAACCTGAAGGAAAGCAGCATTAGGAGAGCCACAACCAATAGAGTCAGGCAGGCGGCGTCAGCCGGCCTCAGCTAGCAGGTAGAGAGATGGGCAGTACGCTAACGCAGTAAATGTAGTGCTTACCCGTAGTTGGGACCAGGATACACGTAAATACGACGTAGGGTCAGTAGGTACGCTTAGTTATAGTAGAAGCGACGTTAGAGTAGCGGTGCCGGCCTCTCTGTCGGCCCCTTTATATACCGGGCCCTCCATCAGGCTGAGAGTCCGTTTATGACCATATTTGGTCAGGCTTTGCGAGTGCGGACGATGGCTTTCTCTGATTGGCCGAGCGTATGGGCGGTACTGTGACGCAACGCGGTAAGTACCGGACATACGTTACAATACCGCCCGCCTTAGGAGAGGATTTTACGTGGCTAACAAGGAAAATCCGACTAGCTGCGTTAGGTCTATGAGTCCGCTACTGTCCAAGCTAAGACGGCATATAGAGAGAAGGAAGGGAAAGTCTTCTACGGTTTGTAACAAATAGTTAGGCACCATAGTGTATAAGTTTTAGGTCCTTAATGTGCCAAAACCCAATAGAATTTCCAGACGCGTCCGACAACTCGTAAACGAGAGGCAACTTTTTATTAATCACTGTGCACTTCACGAATTTAGGGGCTAGTTTCTTACAGAAGGACTTATCCTTGTCGCTCTGATAAAAAGTCCGTTTCCACACAGTGTCTCCCACATTAAACTCAGCTGGTTTACGGCGTAAATTATACGTTTGAGAATTCCTAGCATGAGCTTGAATGAGGAGTGCCTGAACTTTGTCAAATATGCCTGATAAGTGACCTATGTTTTCTGCGTAATCGTCCCTAGGTATGTATACTATATCATCAGCGTCTGTGTCGACATAGTGTGAGCCGCATGGAACTAGTTCACGTCCATAGACTAAAAAACTAGGTGTATAGCCCGTGACTTCATTAACTGCAGTATTTAATGCAAACTGCACCTTAGGTACGAGAGTGTCCCATAATCTTTGGTCATTTCCTACAAACGCCGCTAAGGTAGAACCAATGGTTTTATTATAGCGTTCGACCGTATTGACATGTGGGGAATATTTAGGAGTATAATGAAGATTAGGGATTTTGTACTTGCGCAACATAGCTTTTAAAGTAGCACTGACAAACTGTTTACCATTGTCCAATATAATTGTAGATGGTATACCATGCACTAAAAATATTTTTTCTTCCAAAATATTAGTTATTATTTCAGCAGTTGCGCGCCTGATAGGAAAAAGTAGACAGTATTTACTAAAACAACAAGTTACTACGAAGATGTAGGCGTTTTGTTTTCTTGTGACGGGTAGTGGCCCCACGTTGGGCGCCACTGTAACGGGTTCTGGTAGTAAAAACGCAGTAGAGGTTTTAGATGCGTTTATTGCAGAGTATCGTCTCACTTCCCTTGCCACGAGTATGACCGACCAACAACACGACACTGGCCTGAACACTAAGGGCTGTAGTCTCCCACGCTGTTCCCTCCGGTAGTGTGTAGGCAGGCTGCTCGAAGGCTGTGCGTAGCGGTACAGGCCCTCGCTGACGTTGGCTCAGCTGGCTGACGCCGGCGGTGTGAGTACGATGAGCAGGGCAGGCCAGACTCTTCGCCAGAGGTGAAGCCGAAGGCGATGCAGGAAAGTGTAGCGGTCTAGGAGCGTAGCCGGAGTCTTAACGTGAACCTGGAACCTGAAGGAAAGCAGCATTAGGAGAGCCACAACCAATAGAGTCAGGCAGGCGGCGTCAGCCGGCCTCAGCTAGCAGGTAGAGAGATGGGCAGTACGCTAACGCAGTAAATCTAGTGCTTACCCGTAGCTGGGACCAGGATACACGTAAATACGACGTAGGGTCAGTAGTTAGTTATAGTAGAAGCGACGTTAGAGTAGCGGTGCCGGCCTCTCTGTCGGCCCCTTTATATACCGGGCCCTCCATCAGGCTGAGAGTCCGTTTATGACCATATTTGGTCAGGCTTTGCGAGTGCGGACGATGGCTTTCTCTGATTGGCCGAGCGTATGGGCGGTACTGTGACGCAACGCGGTAAGTACCGGACATACGTTACAATGATCGATGGACAGCGAGTGGAGCAAGTGAATGAGTTTGTATATTTAGGTACGTTGTTTACAAGAAATGGTAAGAATGTAGAAGATATTGAAAGAAGAGTTAAGCTGCGTATCCATTATGCGCTCCTGGCGCGCGCGCCATGAATGCCCGCGCCGAGAGCGCGTTCACGGAACGCGCTCCGAATATTTAGATGATATTAACTCCGCGCGCCATGGCGCGCGCGGCAGCTGTTCCATTGTTCGGTCGTTCAACATGCAGGCCCGTCGTGCACGAGGAGCAGCTCCGTTTATGTTTATATTCACAGTATTACACAGAAGAAAAAACATAAACATAATATATAGTGCGTTGGTGGATGAAAGAGTTGTTTCACAACTTATTGCCCTCCAAGCGTCTTCTCTGAGCGGCAACTTTGATTATCCATCGCTCAGAACGTAACGAACACACAAAATAATATCACGTCCGTCTCAACTGGCGCGCGCGCCACAATTGAGTTGCCTTTGATGCGCGGTAAAAAACCGACTCTAGATGGAACGGGGCGCTCCATGTTCGAGCGTTCCAACAAACACATTGGCGCGCGCTCCAAAATGGTAACAATTTCGCGCGACTGGAACGCGCGCCAATGTTCGTCCTTTTGGAGCGCGAAGTCGATACGCGGCTTTAATGTAGGTAATAGAGTGAATGGAGCTCTGAAGGCGTTTATAAATAGCCAAAACGTGTCCAAAAAGGCACGTTTGGCTGTGTATAGAGGGGCGTTAGTAGTTAGTACCTAAGCTTATGTATGGTACTGAAAGTTGGGTATGACAGAAGAGTCATGAAAGTAGAATAAATGCTGTAGAAATGAGAGCACTGAGAAGTATGTGTGGTGTGTCTTTGACTGACAGAGTAAAGAATTGTGTGATAAGAGAGTGTTGTGGGGTAAAAGAAGATGTAGTGACAAGCATCGAGCAAGGTATGCTAAGATGGTTATGGTGATGGTTGATGGTGGTACAAGGCAAGTGTGAATGGGTCAGGATGAAATGGAAGACCCAGGTTCTCTGACCAGATTGGAGAAATCCTAAAAACAGGACAGATTAGAAGTACCCTGGACAGAAGAGCATGCATGAGGAATGTGATGGGAGTGAATGAAGCAAGAGAGATATGTCAGGATCGTTGCAAATGGCGTTCCGTAGTCTCTGCCTACCCCTCCGGGAAACAGGCGTGAGTCTATGTATGTATGTATGTAGTTCTAGTTGTTTTAGTGAGCAATAATTTGAATATCGTATATGAGTTTTAGACTAAGCTTTTCGTGCTTCGCGAAGTTTTTATAGGCAAAATTATGTAAGAAAGGTTATTTTGATAATGTATGTCTTATATGAGCAAATCGGGTTGAATGACACGTTCTTTGTTTTTCAGTATATACAATTCACCCAGAACATGTTAATGTTGCTAAGACGAGACCACATGGCTCGCACTGTCAAAAGTTATCAAATCTCATGTAGAGCCAAACTTCTCTCAAAGACTCTACACCTCAGACAAAATAGGTGGCCTGACCATATGTCCCTCTAAGAACTATTGAACTTTTGTATAATAGAAAAGTAATGAACAGTGAATAAGATTTTACCTTACCCTTGCCCATATGACGTTAGCTAAAGGGAATTAAATGGGCTAACATTTATTTGATGTGTATTACTAACATAGGTTAAGCTTTGTGTATTACTAACATAACGAGTCTAGTTACTTGAATAAATGATATTATTATTACTATTTCTCTACGTGACTGTCTTTATCATTTCCGATATGTGTATTTAATAACATATATCAAGTACTTTTAGGTGAGTATTATAGTTGCGGTTTGCACCAATAAAGTTTGTAAGGATTCCTGATAGGGTGTTATTCAGTAAGAAGAAAATCTGACTCAAAAGTAAGGTAATTTACATAAAACTATCGTTTTATGATTTTGACTTAGCTAAGATTGATGGATTGACAACAGTATCAGTTTCTAAGTGGCATCTAGTTAAACTGTAATTTTATTTGTTTCGCAAGCCGCAAGTGTCTTCTAAATATGATTAATTTCCCTTTTCGATGTAAAACACGCTGATGCTAACCTCTTTATTTGACTAACTTTATTTGACTGATTTAATATTAATTGCTGTGGTAACCTAGCCTTTATAGGTAATATTATAAAATTATACAAATTATACAATATTGGATATACTATACATGAAAATAATAAATCTGTAGGATAAATAAAAAATGATACCAAATTTAATCATAGTGTAATGTAGGTATATATAATTTTGGTAATCATAGCGTATGTGATTTGTCGTTGTTGTTCGACATCCTCAGAGTATCAATTTTAAATCTTAATATTCGTTGAATAAGTATGATTTTAATATATTTGAATATTATTTCAATGGAATATGGCCATCATCATATCAGACCGGTATTTATACTGTCCCACTGCTAGTTAGGGGCCTCTGCTTACTATGAGAAAGGTTGGTGTCTTACCTTTCTCTGCTGGCTAAGTCAAAGTTCTCGAAAGACTTTACATGTCTTTCGAGATAATTACGGAGAACTCTCATACATGCAGAATTCCTCACGATGTTTGACTTCAAAGTTAAGCAAGCGATAATTAACAATTTAGTACGCAAAGCTTCGAAAAAACATTGTGCGCAGTGCAGTGCGCGCTGTGAATTTTAACCCGACGCCATTTAGAAGAGAATGACATACTGATGTCACCCTCTTCACTAGGCCTGTGGAGGTGGTGGTTCTATTACTATTAAATTAGAGATAAAGCCGATAAAAGTTTAAAAAAGTATTGTGTATGTTATTAACAGTTGATAATGATCGGTTTTATCAGAGACATACAAAACATTTATGAAACCATTTCATGAACATATGAGGCACGAATTAAAGTAGTATTAAAATGTATGTTTTGGACATAACTAGACAGTAATGAATATTGTAACTGGAAGTTACACAATAAATGGCTTTACAAATAAACTTTACTAAATAGCATGCAATACTTGACTTTGAAAATAAAAATCCAGTTCTAAGTAGGTACTCCATTATATGGAATGTACGGAGTTTTTTTATTTTGAATCAGTGCTCACCAACGGAGTGGCCGCGAAAAGACTAGTTCAAAAACAATTTAAAGGAGATGTACCATTTGGCCATACATTATGGGCCTGGCACGGCCAAACACGACACCATGTGTGTTTTGAAGATAAATGACTAGTCTATTAACCTGTATAATTTCTTTTTAAATAACTTTTGGTGGAAATAAGATACGAGATATTTGAAATAGAAATTATTCCGCAACTAAATATACCTCAACATTGAATTTTAACATAAATATAATACCTAGATGTAAATAAAGGTATGTCTTTGCGTCTTAAAGAACAAAAACTACATAAAGAGTGGCCAATAATAATGAATAATCACCTGTGTACTAGGGAACCTCGTACTATGTATACTCGTCCAAAAAAGCTAACCACAATCACAAACACCGCTGCATATTCTTAGCATGGGTAGACGGTACTGATCATTATTATTGAATTTATATTCAATTACATTACATTAAAACCGTACGAAAACACCAATATATCAGGGCAAAATATTTACGATACACCGTAGCAACACGAATGACATAACAGATAAAAAAAGTGTTGCAAATGGTTTGAAAAAATATTTCTACTATCGATTAAAAAACAAAACGATTTTTACCGATTAATAATTATGGAATGTATAATAAATTATATATTTCTTGATTCTTTTTACAAATATACTTATAAAGTAAATAAAATATATTGTTTTCTAATATAATAATAAAAATATTATTTCCTTAAAACAATTTCTGCCTACCATACTTCATTTTATTTTTAATGCTGGCAACATAAGACATTCATCCGCTATTACCATAGCCTATTCAAAATAATTAATCTTTAAAAACTAAATTCATTCACCGATACTCTATCAAGAAACGAAAACGATGTAAAATTTTTAAAAATTATATGTTTAATTTCAACGATTCACAACTTTCTGGCCGCTACAGGCCGTATTTGGTATTTCTCCTTTAGGTACTGGAATTCCTCGTAATGCGGCCTATTTTAGTACAAAGAAATATAACAACGACTAGCGACTCAAAGCGCACTGGATCTACTAAAAATAGGCCGTTTTATGAGCGCTGGCCCTTAACTGTTTCTTCCCGAAGCTATGGAAATTTCAGAAAATCACTTCTTAGTGCAACACTATGGTCCTCAAGGAATATACATGACAACTTTCAGCTTCTTGCGGCTCATAGTTTTGGCTGTGAGTTGTCTGTCAGTCAGTTAGTACCGAATTTTTTTATACATACTGACAGATCGAGATTAATTATTCAGTCGACTGTGATAACAAAGTACGATTACAAATAACAAATATAATATGTTTTATTTGAAGATATTTTATAGACAAGGTTTCTTTGTCGATAAAATAAATCCGTATTACGAATAATAAGAATATACATACGAGTAGATACACCTAGATAAGGTATTTTTTGTGTATACTTGAAATCTGATAAATACGAATTAGTAGAAACATAGTTGTCTGACTTTAGAAAACACAATATATACATATATATGATTTAATTTTTACAGATTGACTGATTTTGGAGATATTTCTGAATCGTGAATAAACATAAAACAACGGACCTCAGAAAACATCTTATACATCATACAAGGAGTTGTCCCGTGTGGGAGCGAACCTCGCAACACTCGGCGCAGTGTAATACCACCGCCTATACACTACGCCATACTTGCAATAACTGCAACCACAAGCACTCTCTGATTCATTGTGACACTCAATATGCTATCGTTGAAAATTATCGGGCGTTTATTATCGTGGAGCCTGAACTGTGCACACTAAATAGAGTTGACATTCGATAATGTGATTAGTATGTAATATCGTATTTCAAATACGATTCGATAATATCGACGCCATTTTAACGACTACGAGTTACAAATTAAATAAATCGTACGAAATAGAAAAGATCGTACCATTAAGATATCGTGAGAACCAACGAGAACCTGAATCAGCCCGCAGATCTGTTCCAATTTAGTAATTGTACTAGACTGAGCATGACACATTTATCTCAAATTCTGACAAAAGATACAAGAGACCGAAATTCTATAGGACATTAGCATTTTCATAATTAGTTACACACTGGTCCAAGTTTAAAAACGTTCACTCATACAATCTACAAAGTTTTATTTTTTATATGAACGAAATTAATGTAAAAACTTAGTCTGTATTATATTCAAACAAAAGCCTAAAATTGTACTCACTCAATGAGAATTATGGTGAATTACAGCTAAATAACTGCATATTTTTATTGAAATTTTGTTAATTACGAATATTGTAAAATATCTTTACAAACTTTAACTTTTAAGGAAACCTCAAAACAACGTATATTCGTCTGATAACATTTAATTCAGGAGAGCCATTATATTTTATAGCGCTCTATCAAGGCTTAGTGGGATAGTAGTAGATAATCGCAACTTGAAGTGTTGGCTCTCTAGTGGATCCACATTATCCCATAATCTGTAGTGTAGTCCCTCACTCAGGAGCCCACTTATATCGTTATAAATAAAAATTACGTCTTAATAAGAAACGATCAGTTGAAATGAGTAAAGATAATGAATTTTTTAACTTCTATGAATGAAAGAAAATATTACAAGCGCATCAGTTAACCACATATTAAATATATAAAGGTTGGAGAAGTTTCAAGGAAAATTTCTAAATTCGATGAAAATGAAAATGGTTTAACGCAGCAGCACCTGGCAGTATGATCACTTAAGCCTTGGCCTAGTTGGCCAGTTTGCTAGTAAAAAAATATTACTGTTCATTTCTTGGGAACACAGAGGTTTCATAATAAAATCTGAAACTACTCGCCATAGCGATACGATATAATATTGTTTGACTGACTCAATGCTACGGCGGTAGTGTATGCGACTGCGGATTATGTGGTCTCAGGTTTGATACCCGTTAAGCCTGTGCGTACTGTGCCCAATTTTTCTCCGGTCATGTCGGAATGTTGCCCATAAGAGTATAGGAATGAGGGAATAGAGGGACTGCCCTGTGTTTGCACACACACTTGTGCGCTATGATATGTATGTCCCGCGCAGTTGGCAAGTCCCCATTGAGACTAACAACAAATGTCTAAATAACATTTATTAAGTACTATTGTATAAGCTCGTTTGGGTGAGACTTTCTACAAGACTTTCTACCTATTCCCAGTAAGTACATTAAATCATAAAATGATTTGAGTTCTTATATTAAAACACACGTTATTATTTTTCAAATACCTAATTGTTCGGTCGTTTGTGAAGTAAAATCAGCCGCGGGGTGGTCGTAATTGCCTAAAATCCTTAGCAATTAAATTAAGAATGAATTTTTAAAGCTTTGCAAATTAAAATTTCGTTGAGCTTGATTTTTATTAATGGTACCTATTGGCGGGCGAAATTGAAATGTAATAAATAAGAGATTGTGTATTGATCGAAAAGTGATTGGCTTAACAGTAAATTATGGATGGAATGGTGGTCGGGTAAAGGCTGAGCTGGGCTATTTTCACAGTATAACAGTGCATAACGTGGTCAGCGGCGCGCGACGACGGTGCATCGCGATAGGTGTGCAACATGCTATGCTAATGAGCTGTTGACTCAGATAAAACCTAATTTATGAACGTTGGCTGTGCGATGATACTGTTAAGACTCGTTCACACGTGCAAGGCAATAATTAAAAATGGTTTCCTCGTTTGCTCTTTACTAGTGAAGCGGATATTTAAACTACGCTGCCAGCAACTAATGTTGACTTTTTATTTATATGAATCTAGGTATACCTATTATTAATTGGCTACTAGGTTAGAGTTGAGGATTGCTATGTAACATAAAATAATACTTTTAAACACTCGCGTTGCATGTTTAAGAATATATATATAGACGGGAATTAACGCGAACATGCAAATTAAGTATTTACATACCTTATTTTGCTTGGCGTTTCGAGACCGTTGCACGTCCCGTGGTCGCAAGCTGACTGGTGTGGCGATGTCATGTCTCCGAGTTCGAGGTAGAAGATTCTATTTCTACCCCCGGGTCATTGATATTCGAAGTACCGGCGCAAAACACACTAACCGTATCTTTATATTGAACATTCGCCGACTGCGCGTTAAAGTAAGGTGTTGTTAGCCGAATCACAGGATTCCACGCCGATGACAATTTGAAGCCCTCTTCCCGATTGAAATTTTTATGTTTTCTGATTTCAATCGCTTCACGCACAGCTCTTGGGTAAAAGTGGCGTTCCATGGAGAGGACTTGGGGACGATGAAATTCAATCAAATGATTGGTGCCCGATTGAAGTAAATGTTCCGCAATCGCCGATTTGTTTGTTTGACGGTTCTTTACAGCTGCGATGTGCTCCTTTATACGTTCAGCGATAGTCCGCTTCGTTTGCCCTATGTAAGAGCTTCCACAGCTGCAGTTGATTTTATAGACACCTGGGGTTTGTAGCGGTAGAACATCCTTTGGTGTGCCCACCATGTTGTATACTTTGGCCCCTGGTGTAAATACTGTCGGAATGGAGTAGTTTTTTAACTTGTCTCCTATTTTTCCGTAACACCTCTAATGTAGGGCATGTAGGTCGGTTGTCTATTTACCGCCGGATGTTTATCGCGCTTGATAGGCCGCGTCATTCGTCGTTGTACCTGGTATCCGTTCTTACTAAGTACCTCCTGAACATGGTCAAAGTCAAAGACAAAGTCAAAGTCAAAAATCATTTATTCATCTAGGTCACAACGTGACGCTTATGAACGTCAAATTTTTAAAGTAAATTAATAATGCTTCTACATTTACATTTACTGCCCATTCGCAAAGCAATAGGTAGAACCACGAGAAAGAACGGGCAATAAAACTCGTGGCCACTCTTTTTAATCGCCAGTGTTATGGTACATATTTTGTTTTTGTAAGGAGCTGCAACTGTGTCACATTGTAATTAATTACTTGTAAATAGTAAATAAGAACATACATATTATATACAAAATGTGTAGTTATTAAATTAAGTGCTGTAGTAGTCTTCAAATGTGAATCTTGTGTAACAGGAGCATCCACTTACGCTTTATAATGTAGGCAACTCGCGATCATGTTCAGAACTATGGCGGAAAAGTATGTTACAGAAAGTGACGGTATATGAATACACGAAAATTACTAAAACGTTAGTATCCAGCCCATGATAACGAGTTACCTTCATCTAACACTGTAGCAAATTTTAATAAAATTTGTGGAACAACAATGAAAATGTAAATGTAGTAAGTTGAATGACCTAATAATGCATGAATATTAAATTAATAGAACTAGAGATATTATATGAAAAAAAAAACTGAAAAGTAAGGTATCTATATAAATTAAAAAAATCAAGAGTTGGCTAGTGTAAGTGACCACCTATCCTTATCATTGAAATAATCATTAATGGTATAATAACCTTTCCTAATAAGGCAGTCTTTTATTTTACTTTTGAACGTACTAAATGGCAATTCTAAAAGACTAATTGGTATTTTATTGTATATACGAATACCTAGCCCTACAAAAGAATTATTAACTTTATGTAAATGATGATAAGGGGCATATAACTTATGCCTGTTTCGAGTATTTATGTTATGTACATCACTTTTTGTAGTAAATAAACCTATATTTTGCCTAATATACAATATATTAGCAAATAAAAATTGCGAGTCTACTGTAAGAATCCCTATAGACTTAAAGCGTTCCCTAAGAGTATCTTTTGCACCTAACATGTATATTGCTCGTACCGCTCGTTTCTGTAGAACGAAGATATTCTGAATATCCGCAGCTTTGCCCCATAACAAAATACCGTAGGACATGACACTATGAAAATAGCTAAAATAAACTAGACGAGCTGTGTCAACATCAGTAAGTTGTCTAACTTTTTTGACAGCATACGCAGCAGAACTGAGCTTACCTGCAAGACATGCTATATGTGCACCCCATTGTAACTTATTATCTAGTGTAATGCCTAGAAACACTGTCGAGTCAACTGTGTCAAGTTCCTCCCTATCTAGCCTTATATTAGGTCCCAGTTGTCTAACGTTAGGTAAAGCAAATTTAACGCATTTAGTCTTTTTAGAATTAAGCACTAGGTTGTTTGCTGTAAACCATTGTGTAACCTGTATAAATGCATTATTTACATCAACAAATTGATTCCTATTCCTATCTACTTTAAAAATAAGTGACGTATCATCTGCAAAAAGTACGTCATCACAGATATTTTTTAAATAAAAAAGGTAAGTCATTAATATATACAAGGAATAGAAAAGGACCTAAAATAGAGCCTTGTGGAACGCCTAATTGTATAGGTAATTTAGAGGATATAGTCCCATTTACGTCGACGCACTGAAATCTTTGCCGCAGGTACGACTCGACAACACAAAGTGCGGTTTCCTCTACGCCGTAGTGGCGGAGCTTACGCAATAGTGTGTCGTGATGAACGCAATCAAATGCTTTTGAGAGGTCACAGAATACTCCGATAGCATTTTTAGATGACTCCCAAGCATTATAAACGTGTTTTATGAGAGCAACACCCGCATCAGTAGTGGATCTACCTTTAGTAAATCCGTATTTATCTTTATGAAGCAGACTATTTAAATTAAAGTGTCTTAGTAGCTGCTTTAATAAAATCTTTTCAAATATTTTACTAAACGCCGGCAAGATAGAGATGGGCCTGAAGTTATTTACGTCATTTTTACTGCCAGATTTGAATAAAGGTATGATTTTACTTAATTTCATCAAATCCGGAAATACGCCTAAGGCAAAACATTGGTTAAAAATTAAAGAGAGGTAAGGCGCAACAGTCTCAACTATAGTACCTAAAATTTTAATTGAAATGCCCCAAAAGTCGCCGGTATTTTTAATATTAATTGAATTATATGCGATCAATATATCTCGCGGGGTAACATGCTCGAATCTAAACACGCTCTTGCATTCAGGTACACTGCTAAGCAAAAAATTTCCAGCGTCTAAAGATGATGATTGTAAAGAGCTAGTAGTTGTTAAAGGTATGCTCGCAAAGAAACTATTGAACATATGCGCTACTTGAGTTTGATTGGTGACTAATAAATTGTTTTCTTTTAGTTCAAATTGGTTTTCCCGTGGTCGTGCTCTTCCTGTTTCATTATTTATAATTCTCCAAGTTTCTTTAATTACATTTGTTGAATGCTTAATTTTGCTACTAATAAATTTAAATTTTGCCATAACACAAACTTGTTTAAAAAATTTTGAGTAGTTTTTTACATAATTTAGAAAAGGTGTGTCAAATCTATGTTGTTTCATACCATATAATTCAAACAATTTGGCTCTACTTCTGTATATACCTTTAGTGGCCCACTGGTTAAAAGATCCGGTAGTACCCTTTAATTTGACAGTTTTACTCTTGAAAGTATCTTGAAACTCATTATTTACTATTCCAAAAAGTGAATTATAAATTGTATTTGGATTTTCTGAGTTCAAAATTGAGGGATTGAGTTTAGCGATAATATTGTTTTTAAAACGTATAAGACGATTGGTAGTTTGAGGCCTACATTCTACTGTATGTGATTTATCATATGTTCTACATGAAAAACTAGCTATCTGTCCACGGTGATCAGAAGGAAGAGAACTAATAACTACTGGGTTTTAGCAACACAAGAACTAAATATGTTATCCAAACAAGTAGAAGATGTTTCAGAGACTCTAGTAGGTTCACAGAATAAATTACTTAAATTAAATGAATTAAAAAGATTCAGAAATCTAGTACACTGTGAAGAATTCTCTAAAATATTAATATTAAAATCACCACATACTATAATATTCTTATGACTACCTATAATTTTATTAAGAGCATCTTCCATAACAGTCTCAAATAGGTTATAATCACCAGAAGGGGGTCGATATACACAAATTATAATATATAAGTCTAGTTCCACACAGGACAACTCAATAGTGCGCTCAATAGATAAATTTACAATATCCTTACGTTCTTTGCATTTTAATAAATTTGAAGTCATTTTGAGAGAACCGCCTCTAATAGCCTGCTTTCTTATATACGAACTCTGCACTGTGTAATATTAATTTATAACAATAACCTCATGGGTGCTTAACCAATGTTCAGTTAAGCACAAAACCTTAACGTCATATTTTTCTAGAAATAAACTTAACTCTAACTCTTTGCCAGATAGGCCCTGCATGTTTTGATGTACTATATTCAAATACTGCAGCCTAACTGTTGTCCAATAGGTCTAGCTCTAGCTTCAAATGCTCAGGGTCACAGAGGTCATGTGCTCTGTTTTTTAGTGACGTCACAACGGATTGCAGGTGTCGAGGGTGGTGGTGCGACATGGCGTGCAGGTATCTATCTGTGTGCGTAGGCTTCCGGTATACGCAGTGTGTTAAGGACCCATCTGGTCTCACAGTCACTTTGACATCCAAGAATGACAACGATCTGTCAGTTTCCATTTCGTAGGTGAACCTCATTTTCGGATGAATGGAGTTAAGGTGTTGCACATATTGATCTACTTCCTGCTTACCTCCTTTTACGATACTAAAGATGTCGTCCACGTATCTTTTCCAAAGCCTGATGGTCTTGGGCCCGCTGCTAAGCGCCTTTTCTTCAAAGTGTTCCATCCAGATATTAGCCAGTACTGGGGCTACTGGACTCCCCATTGCGACGCCATCGATCTGGAGGTAATATTGGCCTTGGAAGAGGAAGTAGTTGCCATCTAAGCAGTGTTTTAGTAGATCAATATAGTTGTGAGGCATATCGTTGTCACTCAGTCTGTCCCTCACTACGTCCAGACATTCCCTTATTGGAACATTGGTAAAGAGCGCCTCAACGTCAAAGCTTACCATTACATCTTCCGGTTCCAATTAGATACTTTGTACGATCTGGACGAAATGACGTGAGTTCTTTACGAAAGATGGTGTCATACCGACTAATGGCTGCAATACCGATGCAACGTGCTTCGCAAGGTCGTAAGTAGGCGAGGAAATCTGACTTACGATAGACCGCAGTGGCACGTTGGGCTTATGTACTTTAGGCAGACCATATAGCCTAGGTGGTTGGTATGGCTTGGGACCATATAACTTGCTGTACTCGTCTTCCGTGAACAGGTCCTGGTGGTCTTGTATCAGTGTTCGTATTCTGCGCGTTACTCTGACCGTGGGGTTATATGAGACCGGTTTATACACCTTGTTATCACATAACAACTCCCGTACCTTGTCCGTATAGTCAGCCGTATTCATCACTACAGTGGCGTTTCCCTTGTCGACCTTAAGCACTAAAATATCCTGGTTGTCCCGAATCCTTTTCAGTGCTTGACGCTCTTCCATAGTGACATTGCTAGTGGGTATTTTCGACCTCTGTGACCCTGAGCATTTGAAGCTAGAGCTAGACCATGTTCAGGAGGTACTTAGTAAGAACGGATAACAGGTACAACGACGAATGACGCGTCCTATCAAGCGCGATAAACATCCGGCGGTAAATAGACAACCGACCTACATGCCCTACATTAGAGGTGTTACGGATAAAATAGGAGACAAGTTAAAAAACTACTCCATTCCGACAGTATTTACACCAAGGGCCAAAGTATACAACATGGTGGGTACACCAAAGGATGTTCTACCGCTACAAACCCCAGGTGTCTATAAAATCAACTGCAGCTGTGGAAGCTCTTACATAGGGCAAACGAAGCGGACTAACGCTGAACGTATAAAGGAGCACATCGCAGCTGTAAAGAACCGTCAAACGAACAAATCGGCGATTGCGGAACATTTACTTCAATCGGGCACCAATCACTGCATTGAATTTCATCGTCCCCAAGTCCTCTCCATGGAACGCCACTTTTACCCAAGAGTTGTGCGTGAAGCGATTGAAATCAGAAAACATAAAAATTTCAATCGGGAAGAGGGTTTCAAATTGTCATCGGCGTGGAATCCTGTGATTCGGCTAACAACACCTTACTTTAACGCGCAGTCGGCGAATGTTCAATATACAGATACGGTTAGTGTGTTTTGCGCCGGTACTTCGAATATCAACGACCCGCGGGTAGAAATAGAATCTTCTACCTCGCACTCGGAGACGTGACATCGCCACACCAGTCAGCTTGCGACCACGGGACGTGCAACCGTCTCGAAACGTCAAGCAAAATAAGGTATGTAAATACCTAATTTGCATGTTCGCGTTAATTCCCGTCTATATATGTATTCATAAAATAATACGTTTATACCATCGATTAAAAATATTTGATTTCTTTATTCCTGCAACATTATTATATACCTAGTATACTTCAAAACGTTTTTTGCCAATCAACAATCTATTATCGGTGTGCATGTATTGTTATTTACTTATATATTATGCGCTGCCATAAATATGTATATGCTACAAAAAAAATTAAGTGATGAATTAAGCCACTTTACTTAGAAGTACATGCAAAATGAACGAACAACAAACTATATCACAATATGAGTCCATAAATAATAGCGTAAAGATAATGGCTCTCCGCTATAGACTTAGAATAGAGACGATACGATACTGGACTCTTATCCTGATTTATTTTGAGTAATACAGCATCATAAAATATATTCCAACACTCTCGGATTATAGAGTAGTGGCTTTGCCGACATGACACTTGATTTAAACTAATGCCTTCACACATAATCTGGGAAAGCCAAATCGAATACCAGACTGAAATTGAACACGTCGATTTTTACGACGACGCGAGTCGCGGCGACCGACGCCTCCGTCCTTTTCGTCAGATGTCACGCCGACCGAAACAAGTCCCGCCATTCTCAAACTTGCACGTAAAAGTACTAAAGGGTTGCTCTATTCATATTCATTTATTTATAAGATATAAGTTTACAGCATGTAATACACCAACTCACTTATATCTATACTAAATGTAAATTAAATACTAAGTTCTACAAAATTACTAAAAATAACAATATAACATTTGTAAACAAAAACAACAATAAACTTAACTAGAGGTAGGAACTATTATTTATTTCTTAAATTTAGGTACCTATAAATATATTTCAATAATATACTCTGTTCGTTAAAAAATATGTCTGCATCTGGACTATATTTAAGAAGCTCATTTATAAGCTTAATTGCTCTAGCCGTAGGACTGTTTTCAACTTGTGGAGAGCGCCACATAGGTGGATAGCAAACGAGTTTATGCATTCATCTGCCTACACTACGCAAATACTGGTCGGGAATATAAAGATGTATTGATTCCCGTACAGCAGGGCTATCTATTTTATTTGTCAATATAAGACAATATGTTGTTATATGTGTAGAATCCCTCCTGAGTTGGAGTGTATCAAACCCTACCATTCCTGACACAAACAAAGATGGATAGAGAAACGGGTAATAACCATATTGCCTTTTGTATAAATATCTACAGAATTTACGTTGAATTTTTTCTAACATTACATTATATGTACATTGACTCTTTAGGACTCAAGACTTTTGCATTATATTCTAATTTACTACGGTATGTCCAGTATTGTATAATTGTTTTATAACTTGTGTGTTCTTAAATTGTGTTGATATTCTAATAATAAAACCAAAACATTTATTGGCGGCTTTGCATGTATCAAGAATTTGGTCACGAAAATTTAATTTGCTGTCCATTATGACGCCCAGGTCCTTAATTGAAAACACACGTTCTATTGGTGCGCCATCAATAGTATAAATATTGACTATTGGATTACGGGATCGAGTGAAGGTGATACTTTTGCATTTAGAGTTATTTAACGGTTATTTATTTCTAATTGCCCACTCAACTACAGCGTCTATATCATTTTGTAGGTCTAGACAATCATTAGCCTCTTTTACAGAAAGGTAAAGTTTTAAGTCAGCAAACATTAGACATTTTGCTTTAGATGATGAGAATCCCAACACAGAATTTTTTTTCAGTAGCACATCATTGTCTACAAGATCGAAGGCCTTTTTAAAATCAAAATATGCGGCGTCTATTTGACAGCCAGACTTAACCCTAGTTGTTATATGATCAACAAAATCTATATGATTGGTCAAAGTGGAGCGCCCAGGACGAAACCCATGCTGGGAATCACTTAATAGTCCTTTAATTTGTTTATAGATGGTATTATTAAGAATGGATTCAAATATCTTTCCAAATACACACAATACAGCAATAGGTCTATAGTTTGTTATATCAGTGGAAGACCCACATTTTGGTATCGGTGTCACCCTGGAAACTTTCCACTTGCTTGGATACAAACATTGTCTAAGCGATAGATTATACACATGATGTAAAGGCACTTCTAGGGCTGAGAAGCAATCTTTTATTAAAAAGGCAGGTATGTTGTCTGAACCACAAGCTGTTGACGCTCTTAGTCGTTGTACTGCATATCTGAGATCAGTAACTGTAACTTCTGAAAGGGGCTTTCTAGAAGCTACAGAAAATAATATTTATATCTCATTATGGTGAGAGAATTACGACCCTAAAATGGTTTCATCCATGCCCAAATAAATAACAGTCACAGATGTTATTAATCTCAATAGCAGTATTTTACTTACTTATTGTTCAGGTGTAAATACACCCCTATGTTTGCGGGAGTCAATGCTATTAATGCATTACAGCTGTATATTTCCGGTAGCCGGCGAGGAAATCGATATTATAGCCTATTTCTGGGCATTAAATGTCCATATTGAACATATAGACTCGGAGTCTTTGGGCTATGCTGTTAATTATGTCGGGCGTCACGTTGCGCCTTTTGTTACAATGCTAACGTTGGCTTGTTTTATTGGCAACCTGGTGAATTTCGTTGTAAGCATCAGATTTTAACATCAACATCATTTTTAAACAACAAATTCGTATGCGCTAGGGAAGACACATATTAATGTACTCGACTTCTGAAGAGTCGATCCATCATCGCTACCTTTGTGGCACTTTTTTCAAAACAACAGGCATTTCTTTGAAATGGTTACTTATTGTACTAGCTGTATTATAAATATTTATAAAAAAATATATCCTTGAACATTTCACGCTCACGGATTCTCCACGCAGACAATGAAATAATATAACCTTGAAGTATTGCCATAGTGATGTGGAGCACAGGTTACAAAACTTTTTGTAGAATAGGTGGATCTGATCTCGTTTCTGTCCAATCCAATACCTTTTCGTCAGATATTGCTTATCTGAATCGTAAACCACAATGAGCAAAGTTATAAAGCTTAATACCCAAGCGAGTCGTTCATTGTTCAGAAATTTCGTGGTAAACGTACCATAAATTTTGTGCTCAGGACAAAGTTAGTGAACAATTTTCCGTGTCTCTGTTTATTATAAGCTGGGAAAGTTGGTTGAGAGTCGTTGCTCGTAATCAACTTCACGAATGTGACTCGCGCTTCGCTGATTGCGACTATGGATACAATGTAGTCATGACCTTTATTTAATATGTCGTATGAGCAAACACGGCAATTATTTGTTTAAGTGACCTTCACTAACTTAATATAACGTTCAAAACAATTTTTATATTCAATACTAGTGTTAAATATTGTGTAATGTTAGTGCTTGTGTGCACAATTCTATATTTCTAGTTGAAAGACGAGCACGCCGCGAGCAATTTGTATAATTATGTCCTCTAATATAATTAGTCTGGCCATAAATACTGTTACAATTAAAAATAAAAAAATATTACATTTGAATTTGGAATCTGTCATTTTTATACGATTGTTTATTGTGTTTTATCGTTTTGGCGCCAATACATTGTACAGTCACGAGCATAAATATATTACTATGGGCAGATTAGCAAAAATATCTGACATTCCTACAATTTATAAACAATAAAATATTTGATATTAGGTATAACGCCGGTAAAATGGCCCAAAATATTTTATTGAATAGTATTGGTATTACGTATTTTGCTGGGCAAAGAATATGAACAAAACACGTTATAAATATTTTTTATTTTTATTTGCCTAATCAGCGTAATAAAATAATTATTTTAAGTGAGTATATCATCATGTCACCGGAAAACAAGAACAGCAAATTTATAAATTCTTAAGAAATTTATAAACCTTTGTAGGATTCTAAACGAAAGATAAATTGTTTTATTTTATGCTCCCTTTTTCGGATATTCATCAATTTGCGACGCGTCGTGCTAAATTTATAAACTAACGGATATACATTCGTAAGATTCTAAACGATTCGACCAATCACAGAAGCTTCATTAATTTTACGCTTCTTTAAAATACGATATTTACGAAATTTGTCATATTTGTTAGATTATCCATATTCTTACGTATTCAGTGATAATGAAGTAAAACGTTCGCGTAATATTTTTCTTATTTTAAGTTATTCGTTATTTATCAGTTTATTTATAGTAATAAGTATTATTATACTAATAAATACCGTCAGCCTTTAACAGTCCACTGCTGGACTAGGCCTCTCCTTTGAAAGGAGGAATTGGCCTACTATACCAAGCTGGCCAAACGGGTTGGTATAGGGTTTGTATCAAGTTTTGCTTCTCTTACAGTGTTGTTCTCTGCATAATTTGCTCCCTCTGTCGGCTCTTACGACACCCATGGGATGATATGGGGTGGTGACATTCCGTATTCTTAATCCGTCACCACACGGACTATAAAAATATACACCCATGAGAAATAACCTCATAAGGAAAATTATGTTTAAACTGTTGTTCAGTTAGAAAAAAATATTTCATTAGATATAATTGTAAATTAATGGCTTACACAGCAATCAATTTAGTAAAATATTCTTTTATTTATGTTTTGTTATATTATGCAAAAAAATACAATAAAATTATGAAAAAAAAAACAATTTCTTATTAATTCTCATAATATTCATCAACATTGATGTTTGATAACTCATCCTCAATGCAATGAAATTTAGAAAAGACAGGTCAATGCAGTGAAATTTATAGGGAATCGAGCTGTATTAAAAGTAAATTGCAAGTTATCATTTATCAAAAATATTGTCTCAAAGCACCCCTATTAATATCCTTAAGTTTTAAGTTTGCTCTTACAGCTAATTTTATTTAAATAAAACCATCAAAAAAGTACAGCAGTTGAGTATGAAAAATGAAAATGTACAGCAGTTGAGTATGAAAAATTAAAATGTACAGCGGTTGAGTATGAAAAATGATTACATACAAAACTAGCCTTTTGATATGACAAATAGTTACTGATTTGACTAGGCAGTCCGATACCCTATTCCTAATGGGTTGATTACACCTAACGAGTACAATGGAGAGTCAGTAAATGCGCTCTCGGCCGAGAGAGTCGCCGAACCGAGTGGGTGGTCATACGTATTTACTATAGTGGCGAGACAGCTTAGTTTTGATCACGCTTACGTCTGTAATGGATCGCAAAAAAAAAAGAATTTAAAAAAGTTTTTAACCAGCTGTTACCAGACATTATAATAAACGAATTGTGGAATTTAGCAGAAGATGAAGACTGAAGAATTTGGACTAGAACATGGATGTTAAGGCGAAATGCCCTTGAAGCAACAAATTGCCTTTTTAATGAATTGCAGTCAGAAGATCCCAAAGAATTCATGGCAGTCATGGCACTTTTGAGAATGACTGTAGAAAATTTCCACAAACTTTCATGTATATTGTAACACTGAATGAATTTTATTGTTGTTTCCATGCTCCATTTGTTATTAACGGACATTTTAATTGAGATTAGGATAATTTGAAAACAAAAACATAAACAAACATAACGAACGAACAAGTGGCGAGTGGCCGAGTGACAATCGAGAGCGTGTTCATACGTGCCGAGCGGTATACCGAGTCGCTGCGGGGGTAGAAAAATGATGCGGGGAGGTGGGTACTCGGCCTAGTAAACAGATTGGGATTCTAGTGACTCTCTCGCCTCTTTGCTCGGCCGAGCACTCGTTAAAGTGTTTATGCCAACCGAGTACTCGGCCGAGGACACTGACTCGCCACTGTACTCGTTAGGTGTAATCAACCCATAAATTGTTACTCGGCAGCCAGCAGATAGAAAACATCTACCCACTAAAATGAATAATTTTATTTGGTCGTCGTGATATTGGATATTGCTGGACATAAATATAGTATAAAACGACAGCCCTCTCAAAAATGTAAAATATATATATTTTGCATGATTTTTTTGATAAATTGTAGATAAAATAATGTCAGATAATATTGCCACTTAGTTGATGTCACATATTTATGTTTTTTAGGGCGGAATCAATGCAAATTTCAAAAATAGAAAACGTAACACATATTTGCTCTCCACAAGGGATCATAAGATATTGCCATCTGTCACATCACATATTTATGCTGCGACATTTTCATCACATAATTTTGATGCCACTTCATTATGCTGCCTGATAATATCAGATATTTTTGCTGCGTACGTGCAGGCAGATATTATTGAACTCATTCTTGGGTCAAATATTTTTGCTAATCTGCCCATAGTTCATAAATATTGTACAGTCACGAGCATAAAGCTCGTGACTGTACAATATTTTGCGATATTAAGATGGAGTGGGGTGATAAAGAGAACCAAATCGCTGTGATTGCATTACACAAAGTAGGTATGGAGCCAAAAGCAATTTTTAAAACTCTCCATTCACTTGGTATTAGTCAAATGTTTGTGTACCGGGCTATTAATAAGTACAATGAGACCTCCTCTTATGTGACAGAAAAAGACCTGGCCATCCACGTAGTATTCGTACGAAAAAGGTGGTCAAAGCAGTAAGGGAAAGAATTCGAAGAAATTCTGTCCGAAAGCAAAAGATTTTATGATGATGAAGATAGCACCTAGAGCCTTGTCGCGTATTTTAAAAGATGACTTAGGACTTGCAGCCTATAAGAGACGCACTGGTCATTTCTTTACTGAAAATTTAAAAAAGAATAAGGTGGTAAAATCGAAACAACTACGGAAGCGGTACGCAAAGGGAGGTCACAGAAAAATTTTGTTTACGGATGACATTTTTTTTAAACTAACACACTGTAAAAGTAATAAATGTCATTTGCAATTAAAAAAATATATTTTTCTTTGTTACAATATTTATGGCAAGACTAGGTATATTTATTTCAAGTGGTACAGATATAAATCACAATAATAATAAATAAAAACAAAAAGAAAGCAATTAAGTAAAGTTTCAAAAGAAAAGTAAATAAGAGCGCATGCAATAAAGACAACTTTCTTTGGCGTAGTAATTGAGACAGCTCTCAAATCCTTTGCCGACAGCTCTGCGTAACTGAGTTTGAAGCCAGCTGTTTCAAGTTTTTACTTTTCAATCTTCATAATGTTTTTATACTTTAGTGAGTGTTATGATTTGCGCGGTCAAACAAACTAAATAAAGTCATTATTTTTTATGGTTGGTGAGTTAATGTTTAATTTGTTTGCGATGTGAGTGAATATTTTGTTGTACGATCAGATTAAATCGAATACAAAATGCATGTGAGTCGCATGTGCTGGCACGCGGGCCATTGACGCTTTCATCACCCATATGATGCCACCGGATACAACCAAACTAAATATTACTCCATCGAGTAGGCATGCTGCCGGCTATTTGGGGTAAATGTTTGTTTTCAGAGTTTATTAATTTGTTATTGTAAAATATCGTTGATATGAGTATTTGGTAATACTAAGACTTAAATTATAACCAAATGCAAGTTGGCAGTTGGCAAACAACTTAAATGAATGGAGGCATTTTGTAGTAAGAGGGGTTAACGTATGAAATTGCCGTTTTACTGTAATATGTACTTTGAATTGATATAGAATCTTCATGGTTTGAGGTTTTTGAATGAAACTTTTTTCACATGGTTTCTATGATGTTCTTCTTTTAAAAATGTGAAAC
This sequence comes from Euclidia mi, assembly GCA_944739405.2. Classification (NCBI taxonomy): domain Eukaryota; kingdom Metazoa; phylum Arthropoda; class Insecta; order Lepidoptera; family Erebidae; genus Euclidia; species Euclidia mi. Next base: position 54,703,962 of record OX123184.2, read on the forward strand.
ATTTGAATATCGACTTTCAATTGTTTTTCTTATTCAACTTAGACAAGAAAGATGGATACTGCGAAAATTCGAGTGATTTTTGAATACGAGTTCCGACGCGGAAGTAACGCGACAGAAACAGCCCGCAATATCAATGTTGCGTTTGGAGAGGGGTCTGTTAATGAACGCACCGTGCGTTTTTGGTTTAAAGGCTTTCGCGATGGAAATTTCGACTTGAATAACGAGCCACGAGGAAGACCGCCCACACAGGTGAATAACAATGAATTAAGAGAGATGGTGGAAGCCGATCCTGGTCAAACTTCCCAGGAATTAGCGGCATGGTTTAACGTTACCTTACCCACAATATTGACTCATTTGCGTCAAATCAATAAAATAAAAAAATACGAAAAATGAGTGCCTCATAATTTGACTGATCTGCAGAAAGAAACACGTGTTGAAAATTGTGTTGCCTTGTTGAATCGGTACAGAAATGAAGGAATATTGGATCGAATTGTGTCATATAATAAAAAGTGGATTCTTTATGATAGCCGTAAAAGAAAAATGCAGTGGCTGACCCCAGGTCAAACGCCACAACAGTGTCCTAAAGCAAAGCTTACCAATAAAAAGGTAATGGTAACTGTTTGGTGGTCTCAGCATGGTGTTATTCACTATAGTTTTCTCCGATCTGGTCAAGCAATAACGGCAGATGTCTATGGTACCGAACTCCGAACAATGTTGAATCTTCACCATTATTGCTCCATGATAACGCGGGACCTCATACAGCACGAGAAACCGTTTTGACCCTTCAGGAACTGCAGCTAGAAACCATTCGTCATCCTCCGTATTTGACAGACCTTGCTCCAACGGACTACAATTTTTTTCGTGATTTGGACAATTATCTACGTGACAAGAAGTTTTCTTCCCAGGAGAGAGTACAAAATGCTTTCACACAGTTTGTGCAGTCTAGATCCTCAGAGTTCTATCGCAAAGGCATAAATGACCATCCTATTAGATGGCAGCAATGTATAGATAATAATCGTAACTATTTTGATTAAATAAATATGCAAAAATTTTAAAATAAACAATTTTAATTTTCAGTACAAATCGGCAATTTCATACTTTAACCACGGTAATATAATCTAACAGTATTGTAACTCGGCCGTCTTCGTGAGTTATATACCTACCAGACGCGCCGCATGCGAGCTGCGGCACGATAGCGGCTGTGGGTACTGTAGGCACAGTCCGCCCAGTCTAACGAGTACCCTACTCAAGGCGCGTAGGTATAACTCGAGTTTCGTGCGTTTGTATGGAGTTACAATACTGTTAGATATTATTACCGTGCTTTAACCCCTTATACATGACATGACAAGTGGCTCAAACCACTTTTATTTATGTCTGTGCAAAACAAATATCGAAATTAGTTCGGCACAGAAGTAATAAGTAGAAATAGTACTCGAGGTTTTATTTTAATTAAAAAGTTTTAAAGCTCACAATGGTACACAATTGATCTATGATTTAATTTGTCTTTGTGAAAAGCATCAAAAGTCAGTAACACCACAGTATTTGTACAGATAGTTCAACTCAGCTGTGCGCGCGGCCCTATGTGTCGGTAAACCTTGTACATTTACAGTGACTTTGTGTGCGTGACAAGAGGTACAGTCGGGTACAAATACAAATACAGTTATTTACGGGTTATATACGGGTTTTAAAAAAAACTGTTATTTCGTAATTTAATGTTTATTTATTGAACATTATTCTGAATCACTACTTGAAAAATCAAATGATGAATTTTCGGATTCACTGCTCTCACCAAGGTTAATTATGATTTCTAACTCCATGTCAAAATGTCTATAGTATTCTTCTTCTTTCTTTTGTACATGTCGACAAGTATTACCCCACATCCCTTCATCAATTTGACTTAAACGTATGAATGAAACTCATAAATGATTATGAGTTTCATTATTTCCGTCACATTTTGGTCGACATTATGTGAAGCAATATAATTTTTTAAAATTCCCCACACATTTTCTATGGGGTTTAGTTCAGGATGATATGGTGGCAATCGAAGAACTTTTATGCCATATGGCTGAAGTATGTCGTCAATCTTGTAACAGATATATTTTTCTTTATTTTTTTTAAATCAAATCATACAGTTCAATTTTTTTCATATCTTGATTAAAAGCTATATTATTTCTGTCAGCCATCTCTGCATTTCTATTTTTTTGGAATTAGAATTTGGGGCTCTGTCATTTTGAACGTTATGGTATGAGGCATTATCAAGCACAACCACAGAGTTAGGTGGAAGATTCGGTACTAGACGTTCTTTTAGCCACTTTTCATAGTTTTCTGCGTTCATGTTAGAGTGGTAATCACCAGAAACACTAGTTGCTTTGTATGTCAATAGTGCGTTAGGTACGAAACCTTATTCTGAACCAGCATGCACAATGATAATTCTTTGTCCTTTCGACAGATTTCTCTTTAAAGGTGGTCCATCTTTATTACCCCATCCTTTGTTTTGCACATGATTAGTTAAGATGTAGCTCTCATCTGTATATACGATACACCGATTTTCTTGACGGTATCTGAGTAAATTTTTTAGGTAGGAAAATCGTAGTTTTTGGATGTCATGCCGCTCTATAATAACACGTCTGTTATCCACAGTTTTTCGCCATTTGTATCCCAACTTTAACAAAGCTGTACGCAGAGTCAAAATACTTCCATCATAGTTAAGTTTATTTTGAAATATTCTTTTCAACCTTAGCAAGGTAGGTAACTCGCGATGTTCTAAATGGTAATGTTGAATAGTGGAACGTATAACATCTACGTTAAAGTTGTCTAATTCTAACTTCTTTAAACGTTTTTTACGGTCTTAATGCGGAGATTAAAATTTAGAGTCAGATTCTTAGCCTTCAGCCATTATATTTGTAATTGTTCTCTCTGATACCCCACACCCCACTGCCATTGCTGTTCTTTTCCGTACGCTATTTAAATGTTCACTTAATTTCGATATTAAAATTGGACTTGCACTGCAAACTGGATCACTTACTAGTTCCAATAAATATCTCTCGCATCTATTTTCAGAAATTCGTATACCTTAGCAATGGTTTCTCGAGTACCAATAATGTAGTACAATAATGCGCAAACGTCAACAAGGATACATTTTTTCGTATATAGAATCATAGAAAATATTAACCTCTTGTATGCCGGAATACCAGACACAATTAAAAAGCTATTGTGTCTCGCGTAGATCTGCGTTCCGGCATACAAGGGGTTAATTACATCTAAATTGAAAATTAAAAAATATTTACCTGACTCCTTAAACATTTTCTCCGTGAAGAACTAGACATTTTCGTAAACGACTGTACCCGTAAGAAAAAGCGATAAGTACACGTCTTGCTCGGACGACGACTGCCGCGTCACTGCCACACGAATGAAAGTTGTATATTTACAAGCCCACGCACACATAGGGCCACGTGCACAACTTAGTTAAACTATCTGTACGAGGCAGTCATATGTAATGCCCTTCATCATATCAGCCAAACGACGTCCACTGCTGGACATAGGCCTCCCCCAAGGTTCTCCACACAGACCGGTCTTGAGCCGCCCGCATCCAATCACCTCCCGCGATCTTGACGAGGTCGTCGGTCCACCTTGCGGGGGGCCTACCTCTGCTGCGTCGTCCGGTACGTGGCCGCCACTCCAGAACCTTTCTGCCCCAACGGCCATCGGTTCTTCGAGCTATGTGCCCTGCCCACTGCCACTTCAGCTTGGCTATCCGGAGAGCTATGTCGGCGACTTTGGTTCTACTGCGTAATGCCCTTATCAAAACAAAATAAATCGATTTATTTATTTAATCTCACATGACAGAATTTAGTACATTTGTGGCAAAAAAATATATAAACAATAGAATTATAAACTTAACTAGGTTCCTAAATATGCATTTACATCAAGATCAGTAAAAATAGGAGTGTGTGTGTGGACTTAATGTATAACATACGTTTCGTTTATGTAACAGCTAGTGTTAGTAGTCATTACTCATGAGACATAATATGTTGAACATCGTTCTTAAAAGTTTAGAATTTATTGTTGAATATATCCAGTTTGGAATTGTCTTTAGGTAGTTAATCATAGCCAAAACACTAAGCCAAAACACAGATATTTTTTAACAGTCACAATCAGTGTATGCTGTAAATAACCCGTAGGCTAGACGAGACGATATCATTTTCAAAATCTAAAACAGGAAATAGTAGTCACTCTGTTTATCTACAAATAATTCACTAAATCATAATAATATATCCAGAGCTGAACATGAATGTACAGACATCTATATTAATACGTGAAGCGAAATTTGACCTATTCTGCCTAATCAATTTAGTATTTTTCACAATACATATATTTATATTGGCGTATAAATTAATAAAATACTAACGCGTGAAATATACCCTTATTAGGTATTACATATATGTATGGTATTTTATTTATAATTATTATAAGTTTCTGACAAAGTGTAAAATATAAAAAATAAAATCCGTAGGAAACAACAATATTGCAGATGACATCAAGTTTGAATTCAGAACGCCGCGCGCGGGAAATTTTGCTTTCATTCTATGGTTGTGTAAATTTAGTTGAAAATCTATTATTGCGCATGTATGGACTATTTGTCAATTAAGATTGATATAATACATTTGCCATCTATTGGTTTTATGTATCAAGATCGCTGGTATTGGTAAGTTTTCAGACTTTTAGCGTTTCTCATATTTTAAAACTTTGTTTATATATAGTACTTGCAAATGGTCATACTGAAATAGGGTTCTGGCATGATTGCAATGTGATACTGTAACTGAAGCACAGACTGAAGGATTATTATTTGTACCTACATTGCAGAAAAGTTAAGAATGTTACGATGGATGTGTGAAGTGACAAGAATGGACAAAATTAGAAGGAATGCGTATGTAAGAGGAAGTCTGAAAAGTGGTGCTCATAGACTAAAAGTGAAGGAAAATATCGGTTGGCTTGGTATGGACATGTTATGCAAAGAGATTATTTGTGTGGACAAGAACAAGTGAATATATTTTTATTTCTTTAAGAGACAACTTTCGCACTAAAAATAAATCTTGTGTCGCGGGGGTTTTGACATACAATCAACGGACACAAAGTACATGTACTCGAAACAATAATTCATGGATGACACAAGAATTGTCTTGTGTGGGTATAGAAACCACAAAACTTGCGCAGTATCAGACGACGAGGCGGCCGCTTTTAAACGCCTACGCCAACCATGCAGTCTTAAATTAATTCGAAAGAAGAGGGACGAAAAGCAAGAGGGTGTCAAAAGAAAAATTATAGACAGTGTGAATATGAAAGTACAGGCACGAAAAGGAAGATCTGGCCAAGGAAAACATTAATCAACTGTGTGTCGAAAGAGAAAGACAGAATTTTATTCCTAAGAAAAGTATTTAATAGCCGTTCCAGTAATTTCAGAAAAGGTTTTCTTTATTTGCATTGTGCGGGGAAGTTTGTGATTTTAGTCTTGACAGTACCTACAATATTTATAATGTAGAAATATAACATTTTAATAAATTATGGTCGAATTTCGACCACTGGGCGACCTCTAGTATGTATAAATATGAGATAATATCAAACGAAGGTAATAATAAGGATATCCCGCATTACTTTGCACTGATCCGACTTAAGCTAGTTCCCTAGAATGTAACTGACGGTATTACTCCTATAGTACCTTAAGCCAAGCTGTAGAACAATCTCGATTCAGGATCTCTGACTCAAATAACTTATCGTTATTAAACGAGACATCGATATCAGTGGTACATTTCGAATCCATTGGAAATAATAAACTCAGCATGTCTGGAGTATACTTATTATCCCATGGTAACTGGTTGTAGGTATGTGGAGGTATCGTAGTAATTGCAAAATGTCGATTGATGGCGGCGCGACGTAGCGCTTTGGTACGCAAATCGAACCGGAACACTCTCGTATAGGTAACGTTACTGGGATGAGAGATGTATAATTCACAATCCTATACAAGGCAATCCGACTTAACGCCTTTGGGCTACCGATCGCTTTGGTAATACAACTCTAGCCCTGTCTAAGAGTTGAAATTTGTTATTAAGCGATACATGACGTTATTTCTAAATAAAACAATGTTCTTTGCTAAATCCCTGCTGAAACTTTTAGTAAAATTAAAACGCCATTTTATAACCATGATGATACATGTAAAAAGAATAGTCAATTCTCTTGGGTTTTCAAACTTTTCTAGAACCTAAATCTGTATATTAAGGGGTATTTGCCCAACATGTCGTTCGAAATACCCGACCCTTCAGAAGTCTTACACGGGAAAATAGGTCCATTAGTGAAGCCACGGATCAGTCACAGCAGATGTGGAACTATTTCTTCATACTTCAATAATTTAATATTAAAATTAAGGACAGACCTGTGAGGATACGTGTTAATGAATTGGAAATTAAAAAGATGCTTTTGATAAATAACGGTGTCGGCCTGAAACTATCATCATCATCAGCCCTGTATTAAACCTCTTCTCACTATGAGAAGGGTAAGCACTTGGTCAGCGTGGTGAACTATCCAGAGCGCTCGCTAATTGTGGTCTGGCAGACTTCGAAATATATCTTTCGAGATTTTAATTGAGAACACGGAGACATTCAGGATTCCTCACGATGTTTTACTTCACGGTTTTACAATGATAACTGGCTATTAGCGATGTAATACTGTAATCATATTTATTTCAGAATGGCAGGGACACGCCAAGTAATTTTTATTATATCCTGGCTAATAGTTAGGTACAGCAATCTATTTACTACTAGATACTTACGGCCACGACTACGGAATACGACTGTCGGATTTTGCTAAGCCCATCGAAACTATTACGAAATAAAATATAGTTTGTGTTACCTTTGACTAAAGTAGCTTTCTAATGGGGAAAGAATTATTAAAGTAGGCTCTATAGTTTCTACTTCATCGATAACAAACAAATAAATATTCTTCTTTATAACAGTGATATTAGTGAACATTTGGGGAAAAGATTTTGCTTAAAATTGACCGTCAAACTGATAATTATTATGTATTGGATACAAGGCTTACTTATTATACTATATTATACAATAAGTAAGCCTCCTTGACCTGAAACAGTCAAATATTTGCGTTAACACTGGAGTGCACGCGCCCATTTATACTCCTTGAGTGCACGCGCGGGCTACAGGTGTAGCCCATTTTGTAGATCAATTATTTCTATGAAGTAGTAAACAAATTAATAAAACTCATTGTTTAATATAAAGATACATTAATTATAATCGGAATGGGACATAAAATTAAGCATGACTTGTCTTCTTAATTATAATGTCAAACATATACTAAAACTACTTAAAAATCATCAATATTTGGTGGGCCTGAGATGCCATAGTCTTATTTTCATTTAGGAACGTAATATATTACCTTAAAGTTTATCACTAGCAATGGCTATTAACCACATAATTAAATAATTCACAATAGACTGTTCTGATCGACCGTTAATACGTCGTAATAATACAAAAAAATAAAAAGTCGTAATAATAAAAAGTACAATATTTACCACTTGTGCACTGGGCAATTATTTTCCTTAAACACACGCGCGGGGCACAGGTGTAGCCCACCATTTTCTAGGACGATTTTTGCACACGTCCTTATGCCAATCTAAGAGGCATTCTACTAATAGGGGCGGGGAGAACTAATCGAGGAATACACAAGACGATTGCGCTGTGGCATACCTAGTTCCGCCAATATATGACAATATTACACCCTGGGCTACATATGTAGCCCACGCGTGTACTCTAGTGTTAAGCATTGATGCGCATAATATTTTTGAGGTTCCTAAGCACACAGTTGATTAGACAAGGCACGTACTTATATTTAAAGAGCGTGCGAGTCGAACTAATTATGCTAATATTTGTGTTCCGCCGACGATATAAATGCGGTTAGGTAACCTGTTTAGGGAATCGCCTCTGAGACTCTAGAAGGCGCCCTAACCAAACTAACAGCATCTGACCGGAATACTGATCAGCCGCGCCCCACACTTACTTAAATATTCAATGAACATGTAACCTTTTTGATAAGTTAATTATAATTATATATTAATGAGGAATTTATCCATATGCAATTCATCCGATAACTACTATAGTTATGATTTTGGACTCCAAACAAGATTAGGACCTTAGGTACTAATGAAATTCCTCCCATCAAATTATAGATATGTCGGTACGTGATAGGGATACTTGGGATAGACATTTTTCGGATGGCTCCTTCATTAATCGGCAGCTTTGAGGTGTTTACGAATGCTACGAACGTTTTCAGATGGTTTAACTTACCTATTGCGTTTATACAGCGCCCAAATAGTTTGGGTGTTTTGTTTTATACGAACAGGATTACTTGAATACATATCACTAGCAATTTTCACGTAATAGCTCATTTCATATGATGTGCCAGCGATGTTAATAGTACAGTCAAATTGAATTTTATGATTAAAAGACTTGTCACACATACACACGCTTTTGCGTATGGCGAATACCTGTGGAACAATTTTCATAATCATCATCATCAGCCGCATACTATCTCACTGCTGGACACGGGTCTCTTCTCACTATGAGAAGGATAAGGCCATAGTCCACCACGCTAGCCAAGTGTGGGTTGGCAGACTTCACATGTCTCGAGAACATTATGGAGAACTCTCAGACATGCAGGTTTCCTCACGATGTTTTCCTTCACCGATAAGCAAGCGCTAATTAACAATTGAATACGCACTTAACTTCGAAAAGTCATTGGTGCGTGCCGTGGATTCAAACCCGAGACCCTCTGCGTAGCAGTCTGTCGGTCTCTCCACTCGGCTATCGCTACTTATTATATTCATAATCACGTAAGTATATTTTTGATAACGTATGTATCCACGGTATATTCTATCGATGGATGCCGAACAATTCTTTAAAGGCAGCTAAAGTTATAGAGTTTATCTTTTGTTAGAATATAAAAGCGCTCTATACTCACTTGTTTGCATTCTATTCAACTCACGCATGAATCGAAAGAACTTTCAAACCGCTGAAACGCTAATTACATAACTTTTTGCTACAACCGCTTAAATTTACTGGAAACTTTTCGTTAATACGGAATACTATGTGACGCTTTCACATAATGCCGTGACTAGGTGGAATCATGATCTAATTACGGAACGGAACTAATAATATGATGGCAATTTGTACCACATAATTGTGCATTTAAACGTAGTGCAACGGTTGAACACTTAAGAGCATGAAGCAACACGGTTCACTGGCGACGATGGTAAGCTCGTCGAAGCGCACCTAATACCTGGCTATGTAGACTCAATTAAAGTCGTCAAATACCCCTCAAGTGCCATTACGCCTCAAAGTTCCACAGTGCCACTATACACGCGAGTACATTCCTTGTCAATTCCTTGAGGACCGCATTGCAGCATTTTAATGATTTATCAGTATCCTTTGTGTTACTTCCAAGACCAACTATTTGGAACGGGACTCCCGATTTTTCGTGGTATCTATTTTATTGTTTTGTTAAACAATTCAACATCCGGGAGCACTGAGATTGGCATAATCAAATGATCGCTCTTGGTGCTAAAATCACGCGTAGTTGCCGCTGACGCAAGCACTCCCCTCATCTCGGTTATCATTACGGTTATCGCTTACAAACAATTACCTCGTAATACAGAACACACGTACAAACGACACGGAATATAATATACACTTTGTTTACAATATTTTTGCCGCTATATTCAAATGAAATACAAATAAAATGTAAATTGAAAAGCTCGTTTCAAATGAAAGTATATCTTGCGCATTTGATTATTACTGGCGAGACCATTGTTCGACGATCCGATTTCCTGGCGCTACGATAACATATGCTTTAATTCACACCAATAAAGGTATAGAAGCATATTATAATCAAAAATTAATATATTCTGATATCCCGAAAATATAACACTTTGGCTTCTAAACTTATTTATAATGTGTGTATTTTTATGACATCTATAAATAAATGTACTGAGTCAGTGCTATTAATTAGAATACTACCATGAAGCAAGTAGATAAACTTTTGACGTGACAACGTCTTATAAATTGGTTTGCCGGGTGACACTTCAAGAAACTGCGTTACGCTCCGCTCACGTTATGCGCTCACAATGAGAGCGAGTGAGAGGCACGCGTCCCGCCTAAGAGCGAGAGAGACAGACATAAAAAGTGAAAGGCACGCGTCTTTCATCCTTCTTCCTACTATACGAATGAATATTCACATTAAAATTATTTTACCACTCAAAGTCGTTGTCACGTAAAACTTTCGCCCGTATACCGACTTTACAGGCAACCAATTTTTTTATCATATTTCTTTGATATAAGTATTATTTCTTATGATCAAAGCGTATTCAGTTTTAAAAGAAGGTCACTTGTAAAAATGTTCGGCACATATTATTCTCAGATCATTATTAATATTCGATTAAAAGAGGAAATAAACTTCCTGGTATTATAAAGATCGTCGCTTGTTATTGTTTGCTTCTTCTCAGGTGGCGCTTATCAAATAAGAAATTCGATGATGGTGATACTGTAAAAAGCGGCTCAGCCCAGCGTAACAAGAACAAGGATGTCTTTATGAAATTATGTTTTGCCCCTGCGTTGAGTGGATGACGTTGACAAATGACGCGAGGGTTGTTTTTCACCGTCAGATCGAAGTGACACGTTTTCCCGTGACTGTGAAGTGGGGATTCTGTAAAGTGAAATAAATGCACACAAAAACATCGCAACTCAACGCCGCAACGATACCTAATTAAATCAACCGCAACCGCCGCCGGCGTCACTTACAAACTTGGTAACAATACGATTACAAAGCGAAGAATAGCCGTTGAATATTATTAAACTTTCATACGTCATGTCGCTATAAATCGCAGACATAAGTAACAGAAACTAATGCGAACAATTCCGCAAAATCGGTCCGTTTCTATTGATTTATTCGAGCGAAGGGGCGCCTATCCTCGCAGTTTGTGATAACTGTTGTTCGTCGAGGACATAACTGATTGATAGATTCAACAGTAAAAGCGTCCCATCAATCTATCTAAATCTGATGGCACCGGCCGATATTGCGACGCACCGTTGCACCCTCTTGCAAAAACTAAATTGAATATCTCCAGAAGCGTCTACTTACGTTACTCGAATGCTACTGTAACTAGAGTTAGGAGTATACTGAGGAATGAAATTGTTACATTATTTGTTCGCATGAAACTTCTGTATTTAGGCCATGTTCCTTCTATGGTATATTACATATAGGCGGCACAAAAGTGCGTAACACGACGCAGCCGTAACCGTGACGTAAACAAAGGTCTTGCCATCGCATAAACAGACTCATATACATATTTCTTTCGCTCAGAAAACGAAATAGCAATCGAGATTCCGTAGTAAAAATTCGAATGAGACCGCTGTTATTTATTATTTAGGTGGAGGACAGATTTATTTAGATCTCAGTTTTGTACAAGTAGTATATAAATCTCTCTCTCTATTATGTATATAATTTAATTAAACTTAATATTTTGCAACGTTTTCATTATAAAGGTACTTGATTAAAATATGTATATAGACCTATTTATTTCCATCTAGTTAATTTCGGTATTCAGAAAATTATAAATTAAAGGTGTCGTTTATGAACGGCCTCGACCGTGTCTTAAGGATTACACCGAAAGGGTAGACAGCAGTATCATTGACATCCCCCCCGTGGGATCTCCACCTTGTCGTGGTGGGGGGGCTCAGTAACCGTGGATTGGTCACCCGCGGTGAAGCTAAGAGGGATCCAGGAGGGGACGCTCCGCGTGGGCTTGGAGGGGCCTGCGCAGGATGCGTCCAACGGTGCGGGTGCGGGGGACAGTTCTGTCTGTCCCTCGCAGTCGGGTGAGGTCGCGGGAGGAGAGGCGTGTCGGTGTTGCGTTGCCGCGCGCCCTATCTCCCGCGACCAAATGGGGGCGCACCATTCGATGCGTCGCGGTGGGGCCGCAGAGGAAGAGGAGATGCGGTGTTGCGTTGCCGTCCTCCCTATCCTCTGCGGCCGCTGGGTGTTTTGGCGGCGGAGTCCAACACCTTAATCCGTCGCCAAGGGGGTTTTGTTCGGGGCCCGCCTGACCATCTGGCGGGCTAATACCCGTCGGAGGGTGGCGACGAGTGCTTTGGTGATGCCCCACCCTCCGACACATGGGTACATGGCGGAAGTCGAGGTGGTTTTTAGTGGAAACACCACATACTCCGGCTCTTATTTCCCCCAAGAGTCGGAGATCCGAAGGGATTTTCCACCTCGTAAAACAAAAAAAAAAAAAAAAAAGTATCATTGACATTATAGGCTTGGTTAATGTAATTGTAACTCACCCTGTTTATTCAAGTTCGTTTGCGAAATCTTATGTTCCATAACGACATATAGCTGTACCGATTTAATTTCTTTGTGTTGTCTTACCAAGGAAACCATAAGTAGGTAAATCAAATGCACGGAAACAGATAATGAAAAGCTACTAATCTACCAACAAGGATGATCAAAGTGCTATCATAAGTGTACTTAGGAACAAGGACTACGTCTATTAGTCCATTATCTATCACTTAAACATGGGTGAGGGGACGGATGAGCCCATCTAATGATCATCGCATATTGCTTTAGTAGGAGCGTGCATGGGAGTTAACTCGCTAATATAGCATTAAAACCGTCTCTCGTTACTTGGCGGGCTAGCCGACTAGATCAGCCGCGCTGCTATAATCCTGGGTTCCCGATCCCGTGTCTACTAGGGATTATTCGAGTGTCTGTGAGGCCAACACACCAATATTCACCGCTCCAGCTCTATTATCTTTGAGTCATTGATGACTACATCATTAAGTGTTCACTAGCCCTTTAAACAAAATAGGTGTTAACTTATTTATTTCTTTTTTAAATGAACTGCTTGAAATTCACAAATATTTATCTGACAAAATCAGAGCTAACATAGCGAACAAAAGTGAAATTGTCTATCACGGTGGCAAACTCTGTGAAACAAATTACCAAATTCGAAAAGCTTCTTCAACATCCATCATGTTGGCTTTACAAAAGTTTAATGAAGACAATAACGAGTACTTTTCTTGTGAACCTAATATACTATTTGTGTACGTACATACTTACGTAAAATATATTTGTTTTGTAATGTTGTCCGCTGGCTGTTTTCCTGCGTGCGTTCTAGCTCCATACACAAATTGAAAGAATGATGCTCAAGATTGTCTACCTATATGATCAATATCAGTGACCCTGTTGAGTTGTCTGCAATTGTAAACATTTGTGATAACATATTGTTAATAAATAACATAGGATAAGGCATTGAACTCGTCAATATGTGTTGTAACAAAATAAAGATTAAACTAAGAAGTATCTGCACACGTTTTTACTTTATACTTGTATTTAGTTAGGTGATTGTGCCTTTTTTACACTACTCAAATTTTTGTCGCTACTGAAGTGAGATAATTATACATTTTATTTACTCTCGTAACGGATCCGTAATCGCCATACAAACAGTAAGTCTGTTGACAATAAAAAATATTAACAGTGCACGCCCTTCAAATTTACATTTTTACAAAAGTAAACTAGCAGCAATTTGCAGTCTGATCGACGTCATAAATAAAAATAAGTTTCTCAAAAGCGTTTGTTTATACAACAATTTCTATCACTGTTGCATGTTCGTTATTTGTGTCCAGTACCTTCAATCGTTTCCAATCACTTGTGGCAAAGTCCTGTATTAATTGGTAGTGCCCACTTATTGCGGTCCCGAAGGGGTTGCTGTCAATCCCAAATCAGACTTGCCGTTGGTCTATAGAGCTGAAACAGAGTCCGTATGAATTTGCTTTATTGCTTGATTTTATATTTAGCATTGTTTCTGTAGCACCAAGCGATTGTTGCTACATCGAATGTGTGTATGTTTCCTACTTAACATTAAGCTATCAACAAGTTCGTCTGCCATTAAACTATCCATTTCAGATCGCAATTTATTTAGATCAAACATGTATTGTAGCCATCAGTATTGCAATATTTCTTGATACAAATCAAAGTGGGTGTTTCATAAAGTGGGTATTCAAAATGTATATAATATTCCTTCGGAAGCTTTCAATTTCTTCAATCATACAATTGTGAAATGGGAAGACCTAATAATTAATACGATTTTGCTATAAGACAGAATTTTCAGCGTAGGTGGCAGTGTCGTTAATTAATAAAATACATATACGAGTATACATGCTCTGTCAAAGAATATACATAGTTGCTATATCTGCTAACTTTCATTACTGCGATTATCACTCACCTATTTCACAGAAATTATATTATGAAGCTGATAATGTATAAATTAAATTCATCGTACTAATGAGCTACGGATAATGAAGTCTATTAAACATGTTATAAGATAACAGTCATATGTAGATAGCTTCCGTTTTCATTACAAAAGAATATTCCTCAAAAGCAATTTTACTATTACTTTATTATTTTAGATATTTGTAAGGTCTGTATTTTTATACTCCACGTCGCATAATATGGTCATACGAGATCTATATACTATAATAAAACTCAAAGAGCACTTTGTCTGTACTTTGAATATTTTTGCGAAATTTCAATTGGATTGTGACATGTTATCGATATAGAACACAAAACAATTTTTTTTGGAATTATTGTCTGTCTGTCTGTCTGTATGTTTGTTAAATCATCACGCAATAACCAGTGAACGGATTTTGATGCGGTTTTCACCAATATATTGTCTGAAGACCCGATTACAATCTAGGACAACAATCATTACGCTATCACCTATGGGAGCCTAGCAGTGTCATTCAATAAATTTAATAGACTTGAAATCAAGCAACACACTAAATTGTTTGTATCGAGATAGTGACAAACGCATAGTTTGTGTCTTTGGTTAACATTTAGTCTTTATTTTATCAGAATCCGTTTATTCTATCAAAAGTTATCGCAATTTTAAATATACATATATCCGCAATGGCTATTAAGTGGTTCGGACTCAATTTGGGCAAAACTTTGCTTTAACTTCTTTTCTCATATTTATATTGTCAGCGCGGGATCTTAACACCGACTTTTAATTTTGCCAGTGGTGCCATCTAGGGGTATTATTTAAAATTATTATTTTAGCGGTACTTTTGCCAACTTGCTCACAATACACTAAATTGTTTGTATGTTTGTAAAGGGATATTTAAAGGATACCGACTTCCACGCGGGCGAAGCCGCGGGCACAGCTAGTTTAAGATAAATTAGAACCCTATTGAAAAGATGATTAATCTTTTTTATTATAAGCAAAAAAAAGATATTATTGATGAGTATTATCGTCAAATCATTTGCCTCACTAGTTCTAGGGTTTGGTTTCTAGCATAACTAGAGGTAAAGGAATATAAACAAATTTCATGAAGCGATTGCTGTCTAATCTCAGTGGCACGAATGTGTAGCTTCTCGCGAACAGATATTACCAAACAAAACTTAGATTAGGGGTGTGGTCCGCGCTAGGCCATAGGCAGACGTACTATAAATGCTAAACGTTTAAAAAACAAACAGTGGTGTGACATCATCAGATCTATTAATATCCTAAGCAAATATGTTTTTAAGTACGATCAATAGTTTGACAAAATACCCACAACTGTTTTCCTTCTATTAAAATTAACAAGTATCAGCTACTTTATGACAACTATAAATGGATTAGATAGTAATAAATCGTTATACCTGTCAGTTGTATTATAAAACATAACATTGAAACCGCTGTAATTACTTAAAACATTATTTGACTCTAAGAGCCTTCGATCATCAATACTAGGACCTCAGAGCCTAGGAAAATAATTCATAACTGTCAACAGCTTACGAAAGATTTTTAAAATGTTATTAAACGAGTGAAATGTCACACTCAGATAATCTAGTAAAATAAATAAAGTAACTCGCTCAGCCTTAATTTAGCTTCTACAAACTATTATGAAGATTCTCGAACTAATTTCACTCACGAATGAATTCTTACATGAGAGCGGATGAACGTTGTGGAACAAAGACACAAAAAGCACCGAAGATCCATGGCGCACACATACATACGCAAATGCTCACTGTAGTAGGCATAGGAAAAAGATACACACTTTTCACCTCCTATATTTTATGCCCTCTAAGAGAAGGTGAACCTGTTGCTGTCTACCCGGTCCTTTCTCAAATATCGAGTGTATGCAACTGAAAATTGCGTAACTTATAACCTAATAACGTTTCAATTTTATCTAGTATCAAAGATATCATCGTGGTGTTTTGATTGACTATAAGTAATCTAATTCTGATTGTTCTGAATCAACTAGGTCAAAGTTTGTACTCACATTTATGGTAATCAACATTTCAATACAAATAATTCAATTAGACAGACAACGTAGCTTATTTCCCAAGGCTTAGATTTTCCTCTATCCAATCATGAAATAAGTACCAACAGTATTGGAAACATCAAGGAAAAACTGATTATTAAAAACCAGAGGCGGTTCAGAGAATCATAATATTTAATCATAATAATGATTTGATAGAGGTGCCTAACCCAACTAAATTATTATTTAGGATGGGAGTGCTCGAATAATCTGAGAGTAGAGCTTATTCAGAAAATATAGACCATTTAGATGATTTTGAGATTAGGATTTTGAGCACTCCAGCCTTTCATTCTTAAGTAGCCATACAGTAAGTCTAAAGTAATTTTACTTACAACGTTCTTCAATAACACATTACATAAATGTAGCGGTTCTATTAACTTTATAATTATAAACGTACAAGAAACTTAAAACGAGAACACAATATAACGAAAAACTATAACAAAAATGATCAACTAAACCGCAGCTTCTATTATTTTATCTCAAATTTGCCACCGAGACTTTCAGCAATATTATAAATTCAAGAAAACCTTTTATTCCTCGTTATCCTCGAGCTACTGAACCGATCTCAACGTTGATTAGTGGAGAGGTAGCTTGCAGAATGGTCCAATAACGTATACTTCCCTGGAGATTCTAATTTCTACGACTAACAGAATTCTATGCGGCGATACCATGCCGTTGGCAACAGTTTATACAAACTATATAAAGTATTAATTAGCAGTTGATTAGCTCGCTTTGGAGTGATATCATACAAGTATATATGGCGAAAACCTGTATCGATGACAGAGAAACGAGAGTAACTGAGAAGTAATAGGTATTTAACGTACAAGATGCTTATCAACTGATTCAATTTAAATCCTACAGGGCCTCACAGATGGTTTTCACTAACTCACACCCTCAGTAACCACGGTAGGCACACTGAAGAGAAAAAAAGTTGTTTCGAGAATCTATATATTATATAAAGTCGTGTTAGTTACACTATTTATAACTCAAGAAAGGCCGAACCAATTTGGCTGAAAATTGGTGGAGCGGTAGCTCAGAACCAGGAAAAACACATACGATACAAAAAAATGCAAAAAATAATCTGGGAGGGATTTTAGAGAGGGTCGAAGTTTGTAGGGACAAACCTCCTACCTATTGACAGTAATAACGCATGCGCTGTAATAATTGAGTTGCTGCGCATGTGCTATATCTGTCAGTACTGTCACGTTATACATTGACATAATTATGATGCACTATCATTACTTCGCTCGCTTTTAAGGTTCGCTTACTTAATTAAACTAATAATAATTATTGTAACAGCCTTGGCTAATCCCTTCTAATATTAGGTATAAGCTCTGCTTAGTTTGGGACTAGATGGTGTTGTGTGAATGTGAAAAAAATAATACCTACTTTAATCTATATTTAGCTGTGCCCGCGGCTTCGCCCGCGTGGAAATCGGTATCCCTTAAATATCCCTTTCTGTGGCCTTGATAATGTAAAATAACAATGATCGGTTGATGAAATTCACACTCATATTTAGGTTTCTTACTTACTGTATTAGAAAAGTAGTAACCTGTACCTGCCACCTAAATTCTTAAATACTATCTGGCCAGATTACATAATTATTAGTTAATTTGAATCTTTGCATTCAAAAGGTAACACTCGAATAGTAAGTCTACGATGCTCTACTATCTATACTAATATAATAAAGCGGAAGAGTTTGTTTGTTTGTTTGAACGCGCTAATCTCAGGAACTACCGATCGGATCTGAAAAAAATCTTTTTGTATACGATAGCCCAGTTATTCCAGAAGGCTATATAACATAACGCTTCGACCCTTTGGGACCGGGCAAAAGGCTAAAAAGGCTAAAAGATAATGTCGGCTAATCTCAGGAACTAGCAGTCGGATTTTAAAAAATGTTATTGCTTATGATAGCCCAATTATTCCGAAAGGCTATAGGCTATATAAAATGACGCCACAACTTCTAGGGGCCAGAAAAAAATAATAAATTGGTCAAACGAGAAGGGGGAGGGTTGGGTCAAAGGCAAAAAAAGGCTAAACGAATAGGATACAGTCTATATGGGTATCGTTTTCGAGATTTTCGGGACACTGAATAATAATATGAAATTTATTTAGTGATCCAAGATGGCGGACGGGAAATCAAAGATGGCGGATGAGAAAATTTACAAAATCTATATGGGTTTCGCCTTCGATATTTTATGGGGATTCGAAATACAACATCTATTTCGTGATCGAAGATGGCGGATGGGAAATCAAAGATGGCGGATGGGAAAATTTAAAAAGAAAAGCAATATTGGTATCGTCTGCGATGTTAAAAGGGATGGGGAATCCAAATACAACATCTGTTTCGTGATTCTAGATGGTGGATGGGAAATCAAAGATGGTGGACGGGAAAAATTTTAAAAATAAATATGGGTATCGTCTCCGATATTTTAAGGAATGGGGAACTGGGAAGACAAAAACACCATCTATTTCGTGATCAAAGATGGCGGAAGGGTCTTTTTAAAAAATCAATATGGTTATCGTCTCCGGTATTTAAAGGGATGGGGAATCCAAAAAAAACATCTATTTCGTGATTCAAGATGGCGGATGGGAAAAAATTTAAAAATCAATATGGGTATCGTCTTTGATGATTTAAGGGATGGTGAATCCAAATACAACATCTATTTCGTGATCAAAGATGGCGGACGGTATTTTTTTTAAAGTCGATATGGGTATCGTCTCCGATATTTTAAGGAATGGGGGGCATAAATTCAATATTATATCAAAATCTATGTTTGTTTTTCATCATTTATAGACACTGAAATGATAAGAGATTAAGCGCTAAGTCAATAGTAGATAACTTTTGAAAAGGGGTTTGGAAAAAAAGGAATTAAATAAAAACTCTTAAAAAGGCGATACGGAGTTCGCTGGGTCAGCTAGTCCTTTAATAAATCTGAGAAAATAACCTTGCTACTGACGTTTTGTAACATCATTTTTATATAACCTTTTTCTTTGATGGGAACAGGAATAACTCTCATAACAAATTTCGTAAAATTGAGCATTAATTTTATTAAACGCAACTATTAATTTCATATAATTACTTATCATGAGCCGAATAATCACATTTCACAGTTTAAAACAGTACTTTTATTTACCAAACTGTATACAATAATGCGGCAATAACTTTTATACGTAATTAAAGCAAAATGTACAACAGGTCGAGTATTAAAGTAACTATTGAGTATAACATCAAATTTTGGTAAAAGCTACTTATAAATCACGTCTTCTCACCTTATTGAAAAGGCGGATGACTTTTTTTGGATATCTTTAATAAAATGTGTCGCTAGAGAGCGGAGTCAGAAGGTACATTAAGCACGAACTGTGTAACAGCACCGATTGGCTCGATAACCGTAATTTTAGGCAAGTTGACGCAGAGTCACGCTACTTTTTGCCGCCTTCATTTAATATTCAAGGCTCGGAGAACATAATTCGCGGCGGTGATCATGGAAAGCGGCGGCGGTGTCTCGTTATCTCTTTTTCTATTCGTCACAGAACTTGAAATAAATTTTATATTAAATTGACACTAAAGGGAACTTTGAGAAATTCCAGATAAGATATGCAAATTTATAAGACGAAGCTTTATGTTTATTGCATTTGAATAGGAGACAACGGTTACTGAAAGTACGGAATAAAAAATAAAGAAACACGGTGCTACCCCAAGGCCGTAAAAATAAGTATTTTTCTTAAGTATATACGTTTTACGAACTTTTTATATCCGCGAAATCGCTTGACATTTTAAGAAAATAATTCCACGAAGCTTAATATCGTTTTACAGAGAATAATTTATTAAATATGTAGGTATTTTTGGTGAATGTCACTTTACAGTTGAGAAACATTACACTTATCACATATATATTATATTGAATATAAGCTCATATGATTACCAGGCTCATATTATTTGTGCGTAACACAAGTAGACAATCCATTATTATGTGTTATCCATCATATTCTGCGACATTCGACCAATTAAACTATAGGGTGCCTATTGCAACGTCAATAAAAGGCGGGAATCAGCGACTGACTGTTTATTCGAGAAAACGTATTGGCTACCCGCCACTACACAGTCACTATGAGCTTACGTTACATTTCTCCCCCTTAAGTTACAATTAAATCTTATAGAAAGTATTAACCTAGAACACAGTTATATAATAAAAGTTTACACAGTAATTAGGTATGTTATTAGTATTAACCTAGAACACAGTAAAGTTATATAATAAAAGTTTACACAGTAATACACAGGTATATTATTAATTGATCATAGTTGATCGGGCTCGATTATACGCCCTCAGGGCGCGGGTAGACGCACCTGGCGGCGGTGTTGACGTTTCAGAGCCAGCGGCGTTCCGTGCCGAGTCATCAGCGCCATCAGACGCGTCTACAAACGTGTCCTTCGCCCCCTCACAGACCGACGGTACGTCCCGCTCGGGAGACACATCCCTGTTAACGGAATCTAGGCTAGTTCGAGATAACGAATGACGGTTATTGTAACGCGTGGGTAAAATTTGGTCGACATGCCTGCGCCAACCGACTCCACGTCCGACGTCTACTTTGTACGATAGCGGGCCGGTCTGATCGACTATCGTACCCGGCGCCCACTTGTCTCCCCTCGCGGTATAATCGCGTGTCAGCACAGCGTCGCCTGGCGCCAGCGCGCGCGGTGCGCCGCCCGCAGCGGCCACTTGTCGGTCCTGCGCGGCGCGCACCACGCTCGACACGTAGGGGCGCAGCGCGTCGAGGCGCGCGCGGAGTCGCCGCCCCTGCAGTGCCACCGCCGGAGATACACCTGTGGTCGCGTGTTCGCAATTGCGATATTGAAATAAAAATTTACTGAGAGCCGTGGCGACGTCTTCGCCCTCATACAAAGCGCGTTTGATCGCTTTTTTAACGTTGCCTTGTGGTCTGTAAGGGGCCGTGGTCACGTGTTTCATACAATTTCTTTTACAAAACATTTGAAAATCCTGTGACAAAAATGGAGGGCCGTTGTCAATGACGAGTAATGACGGTAACCCAAAACGAGCAAAAATACTCCTCATTACTGTAATAGTCGCTTGCGCATCTGTTTTACGCATATCAATAACTTCGATCCATTTAGAATAAGCATCTACCATAATTAAATAACGTTTACCCCCACAATCTGCGAAGTCCGCGTGTACTCGCTGCCACGGGTGCAGCGGGAAATCCCAGGGGTGCAGCGGCGCGTGCGGCGGCGCGTCGCGCACGGAGCGGCACGCGGCGCACGCACGACACACTGCCTCGATGTCCTTGTCTAAACTGGGCCAGTACACGTAATTACGCGATAAATTCTTCATTTTATTCATTCCTAGATGCCCCTCATGTATTTCTTCTAAAACCTGTTTCTGTAACGTACTCGGTATTACGATTCTATATTTATAGACTAAACAATTTAATTCTACAACTAAATCGTGTTTCCTTACAAAATAAGGTTTCACATTATCGTCCACTGTCAACGGCCAACCAAAAGTTACATAACCCTATACTTTACATAACAATGTATCTTTTTCAGTCTCTTTGGCGATGTCTTTAAAACTAATGGGAAAAGATTCCTCTATAATATTAATATAGCTGACCGACTCAACTACGCGACCCTCCTGGGATAGCGGTAATCTAGACAAAGCGTCGGCTGGTCCATTGTCCGCCGAGCGAACGAATTCTACAGTAAACTCGTATGCGGCCAAACGCGCCGCCCACCGCTGTAACCGGCTTGCAGCGGTCTGTGGTATGCCACCTTTTTTACCAAAAATATGCGTCAACGGCTGATGATCCGTGCGTAGTATAAAACTTCTACCAAACAAGTATTAATGATGCTTAGTCACCCCGAACAATATCGCGAGTGCCTCCTTATCGAGTTGGCTGTAGTTTTGTTCGGCCGCGTTAAGCGTACGAGATACACAACTAACCGGGCGCTCACTGCCGTCGGCATAGCGGTGCGCCAGCACTGCGCCTAGTCCATACGCGCTACTGTCCACCGATAGTACGAAAGGTCGGCCCTCTTCGTAATGTGCTAACACTTTCTCATCCAGGAGGGCACGCTTAGCTTCTTTAAAAGCTTGTTCACAACTAGAGTCCCACTTCCAACACACGTCCTTTTTTAATAAATTGTGCAACGGATATAACAAAGTGCTTAAGTTACTTATAAACTTACCATAATAATTTAACATCCCCAAGAAACTTTTTAGTTGTGTTATATTCTCCGATCGGGGTGCACTGGAAAAAGCCTCCAACTTGGTCGTATCTGGGCGCAATCCCTTTTTGTCAATTACAAAACCTAAGTAGGTATTTAACATTATCTTGCATAAAACGACACTTATCTAACTTAACTGTTAAGCCCGTCTCGCGCAACCTTTCGAGTACAGCTCGTAAATTACCTAAGTGATCTTTATCATGGACGCCCGTGATGCAAATATCGTCCAGAAAAACCACACATCCTGGAATACCACGCAGAGTTTCCTCCATTAATTTCTGAATTTTTTCAGGAATACATGCTAGGCCATACGGCGTACGCCGGTACGCCAAAGTACCGAGATGAGTCGTGATCGCTGTATATGGTTGAAACTCCTTAGTAAAAATGCATTGTTCGTAAGCATGGGTGAGATCAATTTTGGTGAATTTTTCGCCCCCGCTTAGTTTTGCGAATAACTCGTCAATACGAGGTCAAGGATAATAATCGTGCTTCAACATAGGATTAATTGTAATTTTGTAATCGCCACAAATACGTATGTCCCCATTTTTCTTAACAACTGGTACAATCGGGGTTCCGTAGTCTGAATAATCAACGCGGTATATGGAGCCGTCGGCCTCGAGTCGCGCCAACTCGCGCTCGACGCGCGCGCGCAAAGCCAGCGGCACGGGCCGCGCGCGCACATACACAGGCTCGTCGCAGGTCAGCTGTAATCGAATGGCGCGCTTACAAGTCCCTAACTTAGCCGTGAATACCTCGGGAAACTCAGCACATAAACGGTTCACGAATCCATCGTCGGTTATTTTATATAGGTTTATGTGGGTCACCTTATGGGCACGCAACCAATCTCTGCCTAGTAAAGGACATGGCCCGTCTTTAATTATATAAAGTGGTAATGATTTCGCTTCTACATTGCCCAATCTGACTTTTACTTCTATATAACCTAGGGATTCGATGCGTGAACCGGCATAGCTACGAAGCATCAAACTATCGGGTTTAATAGCTTTATGAGAAAATAGTCGACTATACAAATCTTCATTAATAGCCGAAATACGGCTACCCGTATCAATTTCAAAGTCGGTTTCAAAGCTATATATAGAAACATTTACAAAATACGGTTTATTCACCTTACCTCCAGTAACTAACTTAAACATATCGTCTGAATCGTCCTCCCCGCTAATATAATTTTGTCGACTGTTTGCACGCTCCCCGTAACTTTTTACTGACTTACACATCACTTTCAAATGACCTCTTTGATGACACTCATCACAATTATAATTCACATAACGACACCTGTCTGCGCGATGTGTTGTACCGCAGCGCCAGCATGTCTGCGCGGTCGGCGCCGTAACCGCGCCCTTCGCACCGGCTGCATCCGGCCCGCTAGATCCTGCGGCCCCGCCAACGCCTGCGCCTGGCAGGCCACGCCGCCGCCGCGAACGCGCGCCCGGCCGCCCCGCGTATAGTGCAGGTCCTCCCCCGCATCCCCGCCCGCACCTGAGGTCGTTGCCGGCACCGTACTACCTCTCACCTCCGCGTGCTTCTCCGCAGCCTCCAGGGCCAGTGCTAACTCCACAGCCTCTTTGTATTCTATTTTCCTTTCGGCGAATATTCTAGAACGCATTGCGTCGTCTGACAGCCCCGAGACGAACTGATCTCTCAGATTTTCCTCTAGAGTAGAACACTTCTTACACTTGCCAAAATTGCAAGTTGTCACCAGATGCTTGAGGGCTTGTAAATACTCCGTCAACGGTTCGCCGGCGCGCTGTCGCCGCAGCCGGAACACGTGGCGTTCGGCGATCTCGGATCGCTGCGGTTCCAAATGATCGCCAACTAATTTGACCAACGCCTCGTATGTTTTGTTCTCCGGAAAGTCAGGCGAACACAAGTCACACATTAACGAATACGTTGCTTCGCCTATGATTGTTATTAACATTGGCACTTTGAGGTTATCTTTTACATCATTAAGTAAAATATATTGATTCACTCGACGTACATAAGCAGGCCACTGTTTAGAACTAATATCGAACGGTTCTAACTTGCCGATTGGCATATTTGTAACTGATATAACGTTTCGTAGTGCACGCGTAAGTATTTAATTATTTACTCGTCGCCAATGCAACGTCAATAAAAGGCGGGAATCAGCGAATGACTGTTTATTCGAGAAAACATATTGGCCACCCGCCACTACACAATCACTATGAGCTTACGTTACACCTATAAGCCGTAGAACCTACGAGCTGGCGAAATAGAGTAGTATTTTGATCAAATGAAGAGTAATATCTAATGATAGGCATATTTTCATTAGTTATTTATTTATATTTTGCTTTAACCATCCCGTCACTGATATATTATAATTGACCCTCGAAGCAATGCAGTGTGAAATTGAAATTTTACAAAAATAAAACAGTAAAACGTATTTTCGTTTCATAGACGCCATAAATTTGCGGCGAGGAGTAAGTTACGCCTTATTTGGCAGACGAATGTACTTGACTCGATGTGGAGTGATACCTCCCCTCTCCAACCCTTCAGGAGAGCACTCGTATTCAGTAAATCGAAAGTCGTTACACAAAAACCGAGATACGTTTTTCCTATCGCTTATAGGGCCACGTCTTCCCCTTTCAGTGAGGCGCTTTGATGATTTTTCGCCTTTTTACGCCGACATTTAAGTTAGAATCGTGTTACACACAAGTTGTACTAAAATGTCACTTTTATTTTGTAGCCGTTAACTGGAAACATAGTTGTGTAACAAAGTTTCACTGCCATAGTTGCTACTATTCGCTATACTAACTTTACTTAACACTACACTTTTTGGTTTTAGAAAAGTCTCTATTATCTACACGATACACAACATTCATTTATCCCTGCGTAATAAGAGTAATCACAAAAATCTGTCGGTAAACTAAGAATGAGCAAAAAGCCCTAAACTACCCGATCAGTGTATGCATATTTATGTATTGACTCAATCTTCGTGCAGATCAAGGAGAACAACATTAGATACTAGTTGATCATTCTTACCACGTATCGTTGGGTTTATAGATTGCAATACTGCAAAGTAACGGTTGGTTGGGAGCTACCAGCCTATTTATTTGAACCTACTTTTACAACCTTACTTATAAAAAACTTCATGTATGTAAAGAGTCAAAGTTTTATACGATCCTCTCCGTAAAGTCTTGATTTATACACTTGCATATTGTTAAGAACAAAGTCGACACACAAACTGAATTAGTTTCTTACTTTGTAAGTCGCATTCATATGCATAAAGGTAGTGAAACGAGTGTAACTAGAGAAATATGAGATATGGTAGGTATTTCCTTTAGTTATAATTCAACGCGAGTAGTGAACGGACGTGCTCTGTTCTTATTAATTATGTCAATATTTGTGTTTTTTAAGACGAGAAAAGCACGGCAAACTTAGTTATTTATTTATCTACATAGAAGAAACATCTATTAACTAATTACTAAATAGATAACACATGATAATAATAATATAAGAAACGCTCGTACGTGTGATTATGTAATAATGAAGAGTAGAGTCTAAATATCAATCGTTTCATTAAAACAAATTGCACAAAAATAAAGGAAGCGCGCCGAATGCAAAGAATGTAATTAAAACAGCAATAACAGAGCACATTTTACAGCTTTTGACCGCAGCGTTATATTCTCTGTAAAGGTTATTATCTGCTTTTTAAACTTCGCTTTCAACTGCGTGAATTAAAAACGAAAATATAAAACGATGTGCCTTAATTTCGTCTGTCTCGCACGAAACAATAGGAATGGGGAAGCGGCCATAGCTTTTAACGTTTTGCATGGGTATAGCTGCGCGTGTTTTAATATATGTAGCGGGAAAATCGTTCGCTTTTACAAATTCTTTTATTTTTTATTCAGTCATAAAATGTAAGCTGGCAGAATAAAACGAGTTAACAGTTTGTCTTTATATCGATTGAAAATTTTACCGCTGCGAAATGATGGGTTCGACACAATATGAATGTATTGTAACAACGATGTCGTCGTCTGGTGACAAATTGCGTCGGTACATGTATAATGTAAACATACTTGTTCTTATGTACAATTACAATATTGCGCCATATTGTTGTGTGTGTTTGTGTTCTCCTTTTGCCTAGTTCATCAGATAACTGTTTCGTTTCTATATAGTGTGCAGATCCAGAATGTACATAATAATCTGTATTTTGAATAAATATGTGGTGGTGGATAGCACAGAATATAAAACTTGATCCTGAAAGAAAATCTAGTCACATGAAAATAAAATGGACCATCGTGCTACTATGGCCCACTACTTTTTCACAGACCTTATGTTTTAACTAAAACATTACTAAAAAAAACTTCAAGATCACCCGATCCGGGACACTCGTGATCTTTTTTAATCGTGGTGGTAAATAAACTTACGGTCTGCTTGCTTGCTAAGTACCTTATTAGTGCGTTGCATAAATTGCAGCATGGTGAATCCGTAAAAAAACAGTATCTTGTAACAGGTACGAAGGTTTCTACAAAAACTATTTTAGCTTTTGGAATCCAATACAAGATTGCTGGGCTTTACAACGTTTTTAGGTTAACATCCTTTACCAGCTGTGCTGCTTTAATTGCACTCTTGAAAAAATCCTGGATTGCATCATGGTTTCTTTTACACTCAGTTATCTAAGTTTACAATGTTTTAAGTATTTCCAACAGAATTTTATAACGGAAATTTAATATTTATATCTGATGCACAGTTGTATTGGATTTCTTCCATAACATGTTATACGAGCACAAAATAGGAGAAAACAATTTTGCTTATGCTTTTAGTGAAGTAAAAGCTAAAAGTGTACATATTATGACGACGTAAGATTTTTCATATTGTTGTGCTCGAAATAAGATCAATCTTTTAAAGGTATCCGGTCATTGCTGCGTTTCAACGTTGATTAATGAGCTAGATACATTGTTTCTTTCTGGCGTTCACAAGGACCTCCTGCTATGTGTTGATAAACACTAGTTTTGATCTAAACTAAAGGACCATTTGCCATAATCATCATTAAAACAGTTTTGTCTAAACACGATAGAATTTAAACCGTTTTCCTGCTAATGTTCCTGTTTGCATTTGCTTGTTTTCCGGTATAATAAAAGGATGTATACGTATATCGAGTTTGATTTATCGTGAGTAAATTTTATCTAGTTTTACTTCGTAGAAGTGATGGTTTGACAAATATATACTCATATTTCTGGACCATTCGAACCAAACAATCCATTCTGGGAATCAGACGAATTACTTCATAGATTCTCAAATAATAGGCTATACGTCATCCATTCTCTTAATATTGTTGGCATAAAGACTAAGATAATTTATTTTATACTACTAACACTGGACCGGTCCCGATAGTTCTATGTTGGTTTTTAAGCCATAGTGGCAGCCATGATTGGCGTATTTGCAATGTAACATTAAATAACTGATCAAAACTGACATTGCAGAGAATATTATTATATTTATCAATTGTCGTAAGTAGTAATGTAAACAAGAGTGTCCTCGGTAATTTCTCTGCTAAAAACCGCAGGAAGTAGAAAACAGCAGGTATTTTTGCAGTCGCCACTGTTAAGAGAACTGTCTGTGGTTTTTTTGGGGATAGGATCTTTTGTACTTAAAAATTCTATTCTTCTATTAAATAGTCCCTTTTGTCCTCTAAAGACCCATTAGCTTGCCTGATGGGAAAACATAAAAAGGTCTTTGTTATTTGACAGCTGAAAATATACCTATTTCGTTCGGTTTTTCATACTTCCAATAGCTATGTTATAAATGCGGCAGTGACTCTAACCAAAACACTCTTCCAATTTTAATGAAATTGGCAAGACAGTACACAGACTAATACTATTCTGGAAAATCAATTATGAGTATTCTCGTAGAAATTGTACTAGATGTATGAATTTACTTTATGATAATTATGTACTTTTGTACCTCCGCTCTAATATTGACACAATATTGCACTGCACTTACTTTACATGGGGATGGTGAACTTTACATTACATACATTTAACCAACGGGCAAAGAGCACATTCAGATTCCAAACTTATATATTTAGATCAAACAATTTTGGCGCTATGGTTTAGACTTTCAATATCCGGCCTTCGGGCAATAACTATATAACTACTTAAGCCACTGTGCCATTAGTGCAGTCAAAACATGAACTCTTACTAAAGTCAAGTTAATCCTTTAAAACAGCCCTATAGTAGTAACTTAGCAGATTCGTATTAAGATAGCGTGGTTTGGAGCAAGCAGCGCCAGTATCTGTGTTTAAGTATTATACGTACTTAAGTAGGAGCACAGACCAAATTCCGTGGCGAGGGCTTACCTAACAGACTGCGAAATGCAAATGAGTGAACAGTTGTGGGGAGTTTGTATGAGAGCAAACGTTTGTAGAGTGCGGCCGAGCGGGGCTTCGCGTGGTGCCAGGCGTGCCAGCCCGACGCCTGATGCCGACACTAATCTTTTAACATAACAGTGCCACTGCATTCGTTCTAACCACACGCTGCTGATTAGTCTTCGTGTACTTATGGTTTGTTAATGATAATGATATTTATTTCACATAAAACAGAGTACAATGGCTGGTCACAATGATACATAAGTTCTTCTATCTTGCCACAGACGGCATGTGAAATTTGAATGATTAATAATTCATGCAATCTAAGACATTTTTTTATAAAAAAATAATTCAATATGTTATTATTGTCTTACAAAATATAAAGTCATGAAGAAGAATAAATTCAATTAATGTTATAAAAAGTGATAATAAAGACATAGATAAATAATATGTGTCAGAAATTCAAATTAAATTAGATCAAGTAGTGTCAATCATAAAAAAATATTTATAATGTACAATGACATAACAATTAAAAAAAAATTAGATTGCAAATATATCATTTGTTTTATAATAGCATTTGTCCAGCAGCCAATATTTCAGATGATATTTAAACCTTGTTAATGGGAGCTGTTTAATATACTCAGGTATTCTATTATAGATGCGTACATACATTGCATAACAATTGTTTTGGTACATTGTAGTTTTTGGCTTGGACTCCAAAACTAGTCTGTTAGGATGCCTTGTATTTCTGGGAATTTTTTCCTTAGCCGTTACAAATAGGTTTAGATTAGAATTAACAAACGTGGCAATTTCGTGTATGTACATACATGGTAGCGTTAGGACGTTTAACTTTTTAAAATGTGGCTTGCATGATTCATCGGGTGGAATTCCCACAATGGCTCTGATGCAGCTTTTTTGAGCTATGAAGACCCTATCCGCTTCAGTAGAGTTTCCCCACAATATCAGGCCATATCTGAGTACAGAGCTTATGTAGCCATGATAAGCCAGCAAAGTCGTTGCCAAAGACGATGTTTTTCTTAACCTACTTAACACATAGACAAAATTATTTAGTTTATTACAAGTTACCGTCACATGGTGTTTCTAGTCAATGTGCTTGTCTAAATTAATACCTAAAAAAGTTGTAGTATCCATTTCATTGATTTTCAAAAACTTTAAAAAAATGGGGATCAATGTTATTGGTCGATAATTTGACATATCAGTCTTTTCACTCTTTTTATGAATGGGTTTGACTAAAACTTTTTTAAACGTTCCGGAAATATGCCTTGCTCAAAAGAACCATTTATTAAGTGTGATATTACAGGGGCTATAATACATGAGCACTTTTTAATAATAGATGTATTAATGCCATCATAACCCACTGAATTATTGTTATTTAAAGACATTATTAATTTGTGGGTTCCTGCAGCACTTAGTGGTTGAAGGAAGATACTGCTTTGTAAGCATGTTCTGTTTGTATTTTTGACATCTTTATTACTCTTGGTTAAATCAATATAGTAATCATTGAACATGGCAGCAATCTGATTCGGATTATCTACGGACTGATTCCCAATTTTAATCTTATCTATGCAGTGTATGTTTGTTTTACAACTATCACTTATAATCCTCCAAGCTGCTTTACATCTATTTTGAGAGGTCGATATAAATCTGTGATTACACAACTTTTGTGATTGAGACATGCAGCGTCTCAAGAGATTTGTGTATTTTTTGTATAGATGTTTGCTTGTCGTTGTTTTATATTTGTAGAATTTGTAGCATAGTATTCTTTTTGTATAACAACTACGCCTTAGCCCTTTTGTTATCCATTTAAGGTCACGTCTTTTAATATTTATTTTTTGTCTTAGGACTGGAAAGCACAAGTTATAGAATAACAGAAAGTCATCGTGGAACATATTAAATGCTGTATTTATATTTGGCTTAGCAAATACCTCACTGAAGCTGAGGCTACTCAAAGAGTTTAAAAACTTTGATATGTTAGTAGGATCAAAGTCTCTTCTGAATATATGCAAAGCCTGGGGTTCTTTCAATACAGTCATCGTTGGTATATTTATCAAGCATGTCAGATTTTCTAAGGGGATGTTAAGTGAACCTAAAAAAAGGTTCTCCTTGAATAATCTAACGATTTAGGTATCACGCAAACTCGTGGCCATTATTAGAAAGTTGCAAATGTGAATGAGTGATTTCGACGTTTTGAAATACTCAGATTAAGAAATATATATATTATCCTAACGTCCTAGACGTGCTTTCTCTTAATCTGACTATTATCTGCAGGGATTAAGACAACAGTTAGTTTTAAAATTTATTTTGAAGGTCTCTAGCCGCTCCCCCATAGATGGAAAATTATACATTATTTACATTTTTATCTTCTTATCATCTAAGCTTTGCAACCCAATAGGTCTCTATGACGCTTGAGTAAATCCCAATTTAGCATCGTGGGCTCCCCTACTATAACTTCTTAGCTACAGTCTCACATCGCATTTTTTAATTAAAAATCTCTCGGCAGTGGTTGCTTTCTATTTCGTACTGTAGATCGAAGCTTAATATTTAAGAAAATGGAAAATCACAATTTTTTTTTTTCATTATGCTTTCATGGCTAATGTACCAAATCCAGGGTTACCAATAAAATTTCTATGGTAATAAGGCTAAACAAATTCATACTCAAAAGGCTTCCCAGAAAATCCTTAAAATTGTATCAGAGATTCAACCGTAAAAGCGTTCACGTAACTTTAAAACTTGTATATGTAAATGTGATCCTGGAAATAACCATATCTTTCTGTAACCTGCCATTCCATTTACATTTATCAAAGAGTATCTTAAATGTGAATACGCAGATTTCTTTGTTTATTACCTAAAATAACTCAGGCGCTAAATATAAATCCTGTCAAAACAAACATTCGGAAACGTATCCAAAGAACATCAGAAGGATTCGAAACATGTTTATACGAATTACACAAAGTGTGGTACCACGTGGGTGTTGAACCAATAACAATTGACACAGTGTTTAATGTGGTGGTGATCGCTTAAACCACTACACCCTATTTGCAGTTACAATGATACGAGTAGTAGAACTTAAATCGTATGAAACAGTTCCTAAAAATACCTTCATAATAACTTGTTATACTTATATAGGAGTATTTATTTGAGCGTAATGAACGTAAATTAATTACCGGACATCAAAGTACGCCAATATCTAAACATTTCCAATGCAATTACTAACTGTGGTTAATTAACGATTCAATAATGGTTTTGATTGAAACAAAACTGAGTTTACGCGAGTTTATACATTAGTTATCATAGCTTTACCGTTTGAATTTGAATATATTTAATCACTGTGATTAGAGACATGTTAATGACGGTTATTTGGGTTATGTCAGCGATAGCTTAGTGGAGATACTAATAGACTACCATGCAGAGGGTATCTGGCGCATTCCGACGGCGCGCACCGCTGACTTTTTAAAGAAATGTGCGTATTAAATTAATTGTTCATTGTTATTTGCCCCGAGCTTCGCAGCGTCCCTCAAAACGTCGGTGCGGGCTTTCATGAAAATCTTTAACTGCCGCTAGCGGGATGGACCCTTGAACCTACTGAGACTGGTATAAACCATGGTATATAATTTATATCATTGAGTTGCGGAGGTTAGACGTCAGTCGCTCAGTGGAAAAGCCAAAGACGAAAGAAGAAAAACTAATTTTAGAGAATAAGTAGTATTCTGTAAAATTAGATTAGATTAGAAAACAGACACCTAGCTCCAAATAGAAAGACCTGGCTACAACAAATATAACGTTAATATGATGATGCCCAATTATCTTAACAAAGTATTGTACAAATGTGATTTCCCACGTAGCAGCCGAGCTGGGACTCCAAAAGAGAAAATAGACTATTTAATTATTTTTTGTTGTGTGTTTAAAACGGTTACAGTAAATTACACGCGCACAAAGTCATGGTTTCAAAGTAATAAAAGTCATTAAAATTTATATGTGTAATGATGAAACAAATATTTGTATTGTGGTAAGCCACTGTACCGGTAATCACTATATTATCAATTGAATATCGCCGCATGTACTTATAAGCATTCAATAAGCTTTTTGTATACCTACCTTTGACAACTTTATAATGTTATACAGGATGTCAAAGGACCCATTACCAAGCCGAAGCCTACACGTTTTGCACATGATGCCAAGTCAAACTAAGCAAAAATAAAATACTGCCTAATACTAGAAATATCCGGGAGCCTTATTAAGTAGACAAATTTTTCAAGAGAGCGAGCGTGCATGCGTGCAATACTCGAAATACCTACTTATCCGAGGGTGTAAGGACATCTATAGAACAAATTGGCGCGGTAAATGCCTCGATTTTGTATCTAATTAGAAAAACAAATATGGTGATTTTGAGCCTCAATATCTCCTGAATCAGGTATGGTAAAAAATGTTCGTAATGATTGATGCAATATGAGATTTTAATTTTCGTTAAGGGTCTCTTAACACCCCGTATATGCGGTAGACCTCAACCCAAAGCCCAAGCCGTAATTCAATTTAGTAAAGACTTACATTTGGTATCTTCTATAATCGCTTCAAAATAAGCGAGTACGCCGGCGGCCACAAAAGCAAACAATGAATATAGACGTGGAAATTAGCATATTATTAGTGACTAGAGGACGCCAGCGGCTTCACACGCACATATTTTCGAATTTCCCGTTTTGCCCGATCCCGTGGGAATTTCGGGGAATCCCGTCTTAGTGCACCCCTACGGTCCCCAAGAAACATACATGCTAAATTTCAGCTTCTTGCGCCGAGTAGTTTCGGCTGTAGCCTGTCTGTCAGTCAGTCAGTAACGCAAGGATTTTATATATTAAGATAACTGTTTCCACAATTTTATATTTTATTTGTTTTAATTTCCAAACAACCGAAAATATACAAAAAGACTGATTCGTTATTTCACCAAGTTTCACCATCAAAAATGAATGAATAAATAACAAAGATTAACGGAAAATATAAATATTTTCCTGGAAAAGTCAACATGCATGTAGTTCACATTTCATGTTTCACAATATTATAAAGAAACTGAATTTTTCACGTTAAACCTCAATTGCCTTTAGCCTGCAATCGTTTTACTCAGTTAAAAAAATCGAATACCGAATTTTAACAATATTTGATTCGAATATAAAAGTTTTGCCTGGCTATTCCAATTAAACTAAAACGTTTGGCATTTTT
Organism: Euclidia mi; assembly: GCA_944739405.2. NCBI lineage: Eukaryota > Metazoa > Arthropoda > Insecta > Lepidoptera > Erebidae > Euclidia > Euclidia mi. Next base: position 54,738,199 of record OX123184.2, read on the forward strand.
ATTTTCCGTGAAACTCAAACTACCCTGATCATTTAAGATAAACATAACGTACTGCAGTCCAGACGCTCAAGAAAACTATTAAAATATTTATGGATTCTGTAGACATGATTTAGGTGTCATATTGCTCATCAACATTTCAGTGTTTCAACGTGTGTCCTGATCTATAACAATGAGCTTGTCATTCATCGGGCCAGGTGTTGATCTGACCTAAATACATAGCTGATGTAACAACATTACGCACAATACAAATAACATTTAGCCGACATCGGCTAAAATCAAACCATCCATTTATTTACACGCGGCTCTAACCGAATCAAACTAGTTTCACTTTATGTTTTCAGCACAGATTAAGTATAGATGTGTTTATCGGATTCGGTACCTGATTTCACATTGATTGCCTAGAAGCTTTGCTATTTCAGAACAAGCCATAAAATATCTAAATCTATAACTTGGTTTGGGTCTAGGCTTATTTTGCAAGATGAACGTTCGTAAGTTCTTCATGGTATAATACACTTTCCATTAAACTTAAGGTTATTTTTAGAGGCAACGACGAGCTTACATAAGTTTGCTCGCTAGATTTAGCTCCTGTAAGGCAATGTTAAGCCAACCGTTCTATAATATTCATAATATGGCCTATCAATAAAACACGAAACTTTTACCTGCCGAACAAAAACCTTTAGCCGCTTAATTTCCCAAAGGCACAACGATAACGACCTTACATACCTTTAACCTCTATTTTCAATTATTCATACATTAAATTGTACCTACCTCGCTCTTTCGTTACCAAGGATTATAGCCCTTTGATTATATTAAATTTTCAATCATTTTCCTCGTGGGTCGTAATCAAAATTACCAGTAGATTTTCAACTTTGCTCGGCATAGAATTGATTTCAAAGAGATTTAAACCGTTTGTCACGCGATGTTATCAATGGAAAGGACGAAAATTTGTGAAGTTAATTTAATACACAGCATTCTCCTAGCATAGGGGTCATTGATCATTTTTCTGTGTACTAATATGTTTATTTAAAAAGTTGATAAATGTGTAAGTTGCATATTATGTAAGTACATCTTATTTGTTGGAAAATAAATTATTATTATTATAATTAAGCGAACAAAGCGTATATGTAAGATAACTATCCGGAGCATTGTTCTAAGAACAAGAATGCATGCTCTTCTCTACAAGTTCTTATCGTTGAGCGTGAGTTATCCTTGCCAACTCCGACCAACAGTTTAGTTGCTACGACGTAATCCGAGTAGGTCGTACAAGCCACATACGTAATTATAGCTCACTGAACAAAAATTTTATACGCGTCTAATAATAAACATGAAATTTCGTACTAATGAACACTCACGGTACACTACAACAACTAATTAATAGAGACAGCTTGTAGCGTTTTATAGTCAATGTTAAGTTGCCATAAAATGTTTCTATGTGTAGCAAAATACGTTCAAATATATCTCTGTCTCTATTCATCGTTCAAATTCTACTATCACATAAATTTTAGGAGTTAGCCGTCTATATGCGAATTTACTTTTTGCGCTTGGCTGCTCTAGTTTATATTATGTTCACTACGATACTAAATTTGGAATTCGGTCGTAATGCAGAATCGTTGTTGCGATTTTATATAAAACTTCGCGAAACGTATGAGTACCTACTACCATTTTCATCAGCAGTAGCATTTTTATATCTATGGGCACTTCTTGTTCTTTCTCAAAGGCTGTAAAAAAATTGTTTAGTTATTATCATTATTGTAACGTGTTACTCCCCATTAAATTCCGTGTGTGTCGAAACAGGCTACTAAGGAAAATACACTGAGCAAATAATATATTAGTGAAGAGACGGCAAATTCGACATTAACTTCTATACCAACGCAACATGGTATAGTAGGCCTAATCCTTCTCTTGTCCTACAATGTTATTGTGACTCATATTAAGACAGGCTTACTTCCAACAGTGGACTGCGAAACGCTGTATGATAATATATTTGTGATTAGGCGGTCTTCGGGTAGTTAGGATTCACAACGGATCTCTAAGCGTAGAATGGCTGTTGCCAAAATTTTTAGAAAACGTTGTGAAAAACCACGTGTGGACATTTAGCAAAATATAATGCAATTCGACGTGCCAAATTTTCAGCCTCATTGTCTATAATTAAAAATATGTATCTATTTTGAAATCATTAAACCAATAATAACAAAACTTAATACGTACAAACACAAGATGGCACATCACGTCAAAATCGGTTTATACGTTACCAAAATAATGGACTTAAAAGTTTGTAAGGAACATCGTGCGCTACAAGCGCTTAATGATTTGTAAAGGCAGTTGAAAGTAAACTTTATAATTGTGAATAATCCCATTCACATGATATCCTCTATGCACTATTGAAGACAGATTTAGCACTGATAACTTACTTCTTCATAGTTCAGTAGTAATCAAGTTCTATACAATTTGTCTTCAAACCAATCCTGTAACAGAACAATATCTTAACTATATAGTAGTTGGTGTAACTCATTCAACGAAATCAGCTGTAAGCTAGGTAGTTTGGCATGTGGCGTCCATCACGGTAATGTACTAACTACAGTGCTCGGGAGCGTGTAAATTGCAAATGAACTCGCAAACACTCCCTGTAAGTAGGTACCTGCTCCGGTAGATTTCGTTAATAATAATATGTGAATTTCCTCAAATGGCGTAGCATTAGATTAGTACCGAATTACCATTATGAGACATTTGCGTCACAATCTAAGACCTAGAATTTATTCGTAATGTCTCATATAAAAGATTGTACGCTAAATTAACCGACGATTAAGCAGGTATGTGACGAAATCTAAGCAATATTATTTATTGCGTGTAAAAAATGTGTATTAGTAACATGCTATGTAACACCAACCTAAACAGTGATTAGTTTTATCTTATGTGTGTTGAGAAAAAATAGAGTAGGTAGTTCAAAATAGTCCTCGATCGGAGTCGATACGGACGACTCCTCTACACAGTGTTTTATGAAGACCATTTTTCGGACACCGTATTTTTATTAAGGAAGTTAATAGATATATTCAATATAAAGAAATATTTCGTATCCCCATTAAAAAAAGGGTCTAATTTTTGAAAAATAATAATTCAAAATATTTATATTTTTCATCTCGAAATTTAGGTAAAAGGTTGTGGCGTTCAAACTAAGCACGGTACGCAATAATGATGTTAGAAGCAGCGATGGCGTTTTTATTGCTGCTTATGTTAGAATACAAGTGAATCTCTTACCTTTGTTAAATCCAAACTTATACGAGTTTTTTGGTTTTTGGTTTTTCCTGTTTTTCTCCAAAATGCCGCCGTGTTGGGGTTAGTGATATAAACTGTAATTATCTTCTTTACTTACCCTACACACCACATAAATTTTAGATCTCGATTCGATGGAATCTAGAAACTACAATATTTTCAAGTTTTATCCGAATTTTACGTCGTCAGGGTTGTTAAACTCTGAGATAATAATTTTGATCCGGATCTGATTTTATTTTGTCAAAAAAATACCTGCCATTTTGTTGATATATAAACACAGTGGATTGTCTTATAAAACGATACAAAAATTATTTTATAATCTAACTTTATTGAATAAAGATCTAAAAAAGGGACTTTTGTTATACAAGATGAAATTTTAGTCACTAGCCAAATTTTCAGATGTCACTCTGCCCATGATTTTGACCAACTTTCCCTAAAAAACCAACATCGAAAAAGTTTCATTTTGCATACCATCAGCATAGCTATATAGCCCAGCTGCCCCAACGTCAAAAAAAGCAATGTAAAATTCCTTTGCCTGCAGCCGCAATGCATTATTGAAACCTGTACCTAACCCGGAATCGCTAAAAGAGCTTACTAGGACTCATGAAGATGGAAGTCATGACCTAGAAGAATTTGTAGTGCTTTACAACGAAGAAAATATTTTGAGAATAAAGTTCAACTGTTTGTAATGTTTAAGTTTTACTATTGATATAACTAAAGTCCAAAAAGCAACAGAAAATGTTGTATCTATGAAATCTTATGGTCTAAACTTCGAAGGATTTCAAATCATTTCGTATTAATAGCGATAGCGTTTAATGCTAAGTTTTATTTGCGCTTGCTTTGCAAGATATTAGTTTAAAGTGAAATAAAACTCGATATATTTTGTTCCTTCATTGTAACTACAGAACCCTATAAAATAGATTTTATAAATAAATTATATGTTGTAAAAAATCAATATCGAATAAAAATTTAATCATTAAAATCCGGAATATAAATGTGAAAACCCTAGCAAAAACAGTTAATTTGGAATAACTTCTAGATTTCATGGGTTTGGAGTCTGAAATTTATTGAGTATATGAGGAAAGAAAAGAGCATCATTTCTCTATATATAACTTTTCCACATATGGTAGAATCTTCGGGAAAAGTAAGAAAATCTAAAAATACAAAATCTCGCTTAAATTTGAATCTAGTCAAGTTATGAGGTTCATTTTTACTGTAAAATGTGCAGTGTAAGAGACGCTATCGGTGCTTCTAACATTATTATTGCGTATCATGCTTTGTTTAAGAGGAATATTTATTTCTCTCAATATCCGGTTTAAAATATGAAGATTTTCAAAAGAGTTTTTCTAAGAAACTAGAGATGCTAGCTTAATGGGGATACGAAATGATTTTTTTTTATTGAATATATCTATTAGCTTATTAAATAAAAAGACGGTGTCCGAAAATTAGTCTTCATAAAACACTGTGCTCTATCGTGTGTCTTTGCAACAGGAAACGAGGGTAGTTAAAGTACGACGGTACTTTTTTTCGACTGGCAACACTAGCCGGGTGACATTTAAGAAATCAGCTGTGTGAATTTAATTCTTATTTTACGTATTAAACTAATAATATTACAGTGAAACTAGTTAAAATAGATCCTAAAGTGACAATTATCGTGTACAAGTGTTATTAACAATAACTCACAAGTATTTATTGGAAATATTCACAAAGGAATTTAGGATAGCGGTCAGCTGTCAACTGATCATTTTGTTTCAAATTATTTGGAGAACTTGGATAAAACGAGGGAGTATTATTTATTTATCACGTTATTCTTGGTCCCTAATTATTGTTAACCTGTCATATTATTGTCCGCTTTGCAAATTACCATTAAAATCAGTTTCGTTTTGTCTTCAGACGACTTACCCTGTTACGAAATTTATTAATACCTTGAACCTGTGTTTAAAAGCTATATTTTTTTTAGTACATTGACTCAAAACTTAATACTTAATAATTTAGCGTGTAACCCAACCCAATTCTTAATTTTCCACTTATTATTCAGATACTTTCTATTGTCTAGTCTTCTTTAAAAAATACTTTTCTGTTTTGTTTTTTTTTTTTCCTTCACCACTGTTTCAATACTTCCAGTGACCCACTATCCGCCATGTCGATGTTGACACGCAAGGCTACTCCCAAGGATTTGGAGGTGAAACTGAAGTTGACACTTGAGGAGCTCAAAAAGTCCAAGGAGCTAAATGCACAACTGCTCAGGGAACATGAGGAAAGTGAGGAAGAAATTGGAAAAGTAGTTGGCAAAAATTCAGAACTGAAGAGCGAGCTTGTCGATCTACACATTCAGTACATGGATGTACTAGACCAGAGAGATCGCTTACAGGAATTAGTTACCTCTTTCGGAGAATGTAGTGAATCTCATGAGAGGGCCCTGAGTCGCATAAATGAGCTAGAAATTAGCTTAAGTGAAGCTCATAATACTATACTGAGCCATGAGTTGCTCGACCAACAACAGCAATGTGGTGCAACTCAGGATCTTTTCACCGAGTTGGTACCTACTCATTCTCCAAATGTAATAATGAGTAAGAATAAATTTAAGAAATACATAAAAATTTAAAATTATAAATAGGATTAAGAACCAATGCCATAGATTTAAAGTTTCCCACAAAATGAGTAGTTTAATTAGGGATAGAATGAACTTAGTAAATAAACTAAAATTTACTGAAAAAGAGTTGCTTCAGATTAGATTACACCATGACCGTGAGACCTATGTCTTGCAGCAGGAAATGCTGGATTTACATAGAGAACTGACCAAAACTGTGAAAAGTTATGAAGACGCTCAGTTACAAATAAAAGAACACATTCTTGCTGCCAATGAGCTAGTCCAATTAGGTAGTGAAAATGTGGACAGGCTATATTCTTTAACAAATAGGCTAACTTGTCAAAAAACAACATCATGTGACAATAATCAGCAACATGAAACAATTACACAGCCAAAGTCTCAAGAATTGCCTTGTACTAACACTCCTAGCAATAATGTTCAATGTACACCAATTTTGGGGAGCTCGTTGTCATCAGTTAACCACTCTCACAATAATTGCTATAACTCTTGCTATATTTTCTCTGACCAGCTGGGCAAAGACATGGGTAGTCTTATGTCTTAGTATGCAAATGGTCCTGTAATAAATCATTGCTCACCCGGTGCCAGTTATAGTCAGTTATAACATAAAATCAAGATGACCCAGCTTAATTCAAATTCCACAGCAATATTATTGTATGGAAATAGTTTAGCTGTATCAAGAAATGACATATTAAATTGCTTTAATTTAATGGAACGTCTCAATAGGAAATATAGTTGTAAATTTATTATATGTGCACTGCCTTATTCACAAAATTTAAATATAGAACAGAACAAACACATACATAACTTAAATTTGTTAATGTACAATTGTATAACCCAGTCATCTTGCCAAAAGTATTTAAGTTATTTTGATACTAACATCTTTGTTAGAAATTTTATTTTGACTAAAGATATTATGTATCTTTCTTTTAGTTTTAAGCGACAGATTGCTAAGTTATTAGCATATAATATTTACTGTGTTTTATATACACATAGTGTAACTACTGCAGTTACAGACATTAGTATTTCTACTAATCAGTATATTGAATCAACCTGTAATTTAAACTATAAGTTGAGACAACTGGCAGGCCACACTTTTTGAATGTTGTACATCAGAACATTCAGGGCCTTTCAGGCAAAGAGTTAGAGTTAGATTTATTTTTAGACTTTAGAAATGTTCATATCATGTGCATAACTGAACACTGGAAAAAATGTAATGAATAAGTTTTGTTAAATAATTACAATTTTACTGTTAAAAGTGCATTCACAAGGAAGGAAGCTATACATGGTGGCTCGTTAATTTTGGTTCATAATACTCTAAAGTGTAAAGAACGTAATGACTTAGTTAAACTTTCTGTGGAGCGCAGTGTTGAACTATCATGTATTGAACTTGATTATTTTGTTATAATTTGCGTATACCGCCCCCCCACAGGTGACTTTAATATTTTTGAACTGACTATGGAAGACGTTTTACAGCGTATAAAATGTAATAGTAAAAAAATAGTAGTATGTGGCGACTTTAATGTCAATTTATTGGAAGTATCGCCTTTAAGTGGAAGATTGATAAATTTATTTAAATCTTTTAATTTAAACTATTTATTTTTTGAACCAACTAGTGTAACCGCTACTTCTTCAACTTGTCTAGATAATATTTTTAGTGATGTTACTGCGTCAAGCACTGTAATCCTTGACGAGCTCTCGTCTGATCACTGTGGATAGTTAGCCAAGTTTGTTAGTTACTCCAGCAAGATCTCGTCACAAATCACCTGCAGACCTATCACAAACACTCGTTGTAATTCGTTCAAAAACAAAATACTATCCAGTGTGAACTCCTCAATTTTAAAATACACCAACCCCGATGTTTTATATGAGTCGCTTTTTATAGTTGTCAAGGACGCTTTCAAAAATGTATTTAAATAAAAAACTGTAGAAATAGGTAGCAGTAAAAGATTTAATGAGTGGGCCACTAATGGTATACATGTGAGTAGAGCTAAATTATATGAATTATATGCTATAAAATCCTATTATATATGCTATAAAATTTTAATCCACAGTTTATTGAATACGTTAAAAAATATTCAAAATTATTTAAGAAAGTCTTTTTCATAGCAAAATCCATGTTTTTGAGTAACAAAATAAAGCAATCGGATAACAAAGTTAAAACTACTTGGAAAGTTATTAACGAACAAACTGGCAAAATTAGAATTAATAACAATAAGTTTGAATTGAAGTTTGACACTAAAATTGTACGCGAAGATGAAGATGTAGCTCAAGAATTTAATAATTATTTTTCGCACATAGCGTTGTTTGATTAATAACGTGTACTTTTAGATTTCAGCCTATTAATTAAACTGACATTTTAAATAGCTTCAAGTCTCTTAAGCCTAAAAAGACAGGTGACTTATGGGGGATCTCTGTAACAGTTTTGCAAATAATTATTGACCTAGTAGCTCCGTATTTAACTGTAGTATTCAACCACTGCCTTAATTCAGGAACTTTCCCAGATCTTATGAAATACAGCAAAATTATTCCACTTTTTAAATCTGGCAGCAAAGCTGATATTGGTAACTACAGACCCATTTCAGTGTTACCAGCGTTCAGTAAAATTTTTGAAAAACTCCTACTTAAGCAATTACTACAATATTTTAATCTTAACAGCCTCCTACATACTGAACAGTACGGATTTACTAAGGGTCGATCTACGACTGATGCAGGAGTAGCTTTACTTAAGCATGTGTACAATGCTTGGGAACAGTCGCAAAATGCTATAGGTATCTTCTGTGACCTTTCTAAGGCTTTTGATTGCTTAAATCATGATACACTTTTACGCAAACTGAAACATTACGGTATCAGAGATTTGGCACTTAGAGTCATTAATTCTTATCTGAAAGGTAGAGTACAACATGTAGATGTAAATGGAGCTCATTCTTCCGGGTTACCAGTGCAATTAGGTGTTCCCCAGGGGTCCATTCTGGGACCCTTTTTGTTTTTAATTTATATAAGTGATTTGCCTTATTACATGAATAACTTGTGTGACGTTGTTCTTTTTGCAGATGATACGTCTTTCATTTTCAAGGTTGATAGAAATAAGGAAAACTTTGACGAAGTAAATCGAGCGCTAACTAAAGTCACACACTGGTTTACAGCTAATAACTTAGTTTTAAATTCTAAGAAAACTAAATGTGTTAAATTTGTATTTCCAAACGTAAAGAATCTGGGACCTAACTTAGCACTTAGCGAGGAGATTATAGAACCAGTAAATAACACTGTTTTCTTAGGTATAACAGTAGATAATAAATTGCAATGGGGAGCACACATATTGGCTCTTACTGGGAAACTTAGCTCGGCTGCATACGCTATTAGAAAAATTAGACAGTTAACCGACGTCGATACGGCTCGTCTAGTTTATTTTGGTTACTTTCATAGTATTATGTCCTATGGTATTCTTCTATGGGGAAAAGCTGCAGATATTGACAGTGTATTTATTTTGCAAAAAAGGGCAGTCCGTGCTATTTATCAGTTAGGGCCGAGGGTGTCACTTAGGGATCGATTTAAAGAAATTGAAATACTGACTGTACCTTCCCAATATATATTTGCCAATTTAATGTACATTAAACAAAATATTGAGTCGTATAGTAAAAATAGTGATGTCCATAGTATAAACACTAGAAATAAACATAAATTGTGCGTGCCTCATCTTCGGTTACATAAAGTTCATAATACATTCATGGGGCTAGGTGTACGTATGTATAATAAATTACCAACTCATTTTTGTCAGTTACCTTTAAATTCCTTTAAAACTGAAGTTAAAACTTGTTTGTTAAAAAAAGCATATTACTCAATAGATGATTATTTCAAGGACAAGAATGCTTGGTAGACAAGTTCAATACTTACTGTTCCAGTTGTTGTGTACAGCTTTATATTTAATTGTTTTTATATACATACTGTTTGACATATGTTTGAATTTTGATTAACTTTATTTTTGACATAAGTTTCTCTGTTTGACATGTATATTTGTTTGCGTCATTATTTTATTTGACATTTAATTTTTATATACAACTTGACATTTTTTAATTCAATTATGCGTTTATTTGTTGACGTTCTGCTCTTTTAGATATGTTATAGTGCGTTAATAATGTCGGATAGATTTATTTTAGTCTAATGTAAGTTCGAATGGCTTGTCTTGGAAAGTAGGTTCGTCATGCTCACTGTACTGTCACCGCAGGCGGTAGCGTCGGTGGTCGGGTCACCCACTTCCCTCTAATATGGTTGAGGAGGGTGATGGCTGATCATTGCGTTATACTCGTGAACGGGTGCTGCCTGTGGTGACTGGTCGATCTACTGGACAGGATACAGCTTTTGACTTGCTGATTTATGAGTTTATTTGCAATTTGTTCCAATTGTTTTGGGGTAATTCATGCATTGTAACGTGATTTGACTGAGCAGTGATTACATAACAACATGATATTTAACATGTGTGCGGTTACACCCTACTTGTCATTTTGTTTTGGAGGCTAAGTGTTAGTCATTATTCTCAATTTTCAAGTCTTAAGTAGGTACGTAACTAAATAAATGGCAATAGGTTGTGTGATAGCTATCATGTTAACTGAAATGTGATATTATTATTTTGATTATAATGTATAACTTCATATTTAAATACTCAGACAGTACTGTGTTGCTAGGGAGTTTGTTGCGCTGCTTCTTCTTCCTAGCGAAAACACATAGGAAGCAGTGAAGGGTTGGGCTTTTTGGGGGACTGTCTATTGTAAAATTTAACGTTCAGAAAGAGCTGTTTACCAGCCAATTTTGAATAAAAGATTTTGATTTTGATTTTACGCCATCCACACAGAACGAAGCTACACCGATTCACTTCAATTCGTGAAACTTGAAGCTCTACAGAAAATTACACATACCGCCAAATACGGGTACTTACTAATTAACAAAATAACTATATTTAGTCATTTACACAATTTAACGTTTTATTTACACGGTTTAACGTGCTCTCTGAGGCACGACACAATTATTTTAAATTTGACATTTAGTCAAATTTAAAGTAACTATATTTAGTCATTTACACAGCACAGCCATAGCCTAGTGGATATATCGACAGACTGCCAAGCAGAAGGTATCTGGTTCAAATCCACGGCACGCACCAATGACTTATCGGAGTTATGTGCGTATTAAATTGTTAATTATCTTGTCCCGTGCCTCAGAGAGCACGTTAAGCCTTCGGTCCCGGTTGCCATGAAGATCTTTGACAGTCGTTATATTGGCGTCAGTACCTCTAAATAAACTGACACTAGTCTAAACCATGGCATATCGCTATTCCTTCGGGTTGCGGAGGTCAGACAGGCAGTCGCTCCGAGGAAAAGCTAATATTCAGTCAAATCCGGTTAGTCTAGTAAGCGGACCCCAGGTTGAAACTGGGATAACGCTAGGAGGAGGATATATTTAGTCATTTTTTAATTAATATTTGCATAGCTTATTATAAGAAAGATCTAATATCCCACAATTATAGAATTTATAGATATGAAAACTATTAATGCAAAAAAATATATTGTCCACCTGGTTTATAAATATAGATATCCCTATGGACATTGAGTGAGTCCAGACTTCATCATATTAGGTTAGGTTAGGTTTTGTGCGGAACAAGCCAGGTGGACAATTAAGTCCATATGTATTTTCAAGAGTATCCCTCACATTTTTGAAAACTTTGTAAAATATTACATACTTATTACTTAAAGAAAATAGCTGCTTATGACTGAAGTTCCTCATCATAGGAGAAATCTCCTAAACTTATATAAAGCGTGTACAGATCTACTTATTTCAAAGCTAGCTTTGATATGTGAACATTTAAGCTGTACAGTCAGTGGCTTTATCTCTGAATCTGCACAAGCAACGGTAATAGATCTGGATACATCTCGAGTTTCAATAAAGCGATTGCATCAGAACTGTTCATCGGAAATACGTATTACGCCTTAATCTCAAAATCTTTCAATAAATATCGAGATAGTATTGCCTAAGATCTGGTGAAATATAATTATTTTAAATTTGACATTTAGTCAAATTTAAAGTAACTATATTTAGTAATTTTCATGTATAATCTTAATAATAGTAATATTTATGCCACCCATACAAAATAACGTAACATTTTTAAGAACAGCCTAAATATACTTTTATAAAATTATTCATATTTTTTAATTTATACCAAACTTTCAAGACAGGTTGTGATGAAGTTTGATAGTGAAGGTTAGAGTCAACCCTCACCTTAAGACCCAAGCATTAAAGCAAGGGTGGACCCGACTTATTACGACTTACAGCTTACTTCAACTATTACTATATTATTGTTGTAGCTACAATAAGCTTCTAAACCTCTGCACAAAAACTATTACGGAATTAGATGATAATAGGTTGGAGAAAAAATTTCTTCGCATTTTTTTTGAAAATTCAAAACATTTTTTAACATAGTTTATTTACATTTAACTTAAGTATGTAGGTACTATTTGTTCGATAGATTTTTGTCATCTAGGGACATGATCCCATTGCTATAGAAATTTTGGGGCTTCTAATCAAAATACCGCGACAAGTGGTTTTGGCAGTCCTCTCGTGATGTTAACCTGACACTGCCTAAAGAATTCTGAAGAGACCAAAACAGGTGGAAATCTGAAGGTGCAAGGTCAGGACTATACGGCGGATGTATTAGCACCTCCCAGCCAAAGTCTCTTAATTTTTGCTGAGTGGCTAAAGATGTGTGAGGTCTAGCGTTATCATGATGAAAAACCACACCCCTTCTGTTGATTAATTCCGGCCGCTTTCTCTCAACTTCTTGCTTTAATCTCATCAGTTGTTCGCAGTAGAGTTAAGAATCGATGGTTTTGCCTGGTGGTAACAGGTCATAATGAATAATGCCCTTCCAATCCCACCACACACACAACATCACCTTGTTGCGACTTAACCCGGGTTTCGCCACAGTCTGTGAAGCCTGACTGGCCTTTGACCACGACCTTTTTCGTACGTTATCCACTTTTCGTCACCAGTTATCAGCTTCTTCAAAAATGGTGCGGTTTCATTACGTCGTAATAAAGAATCACAAATGAGTAAGTACACGGTTCATTAGGTTTCTTTCAGTGAGCTCGTGAGGTACCCAAATATCGAGCTTTTTTGTGTACCCAGTTTTTTTCAAATGCGCCAAAACTGTTATGTGGTCAATTCTCAGTTCTTCAGCTACGTCGTAACTATTGATATGCCGAACTTGCTCCACTTTTTCAAAAATGGCATTCATTTTATCCGTAATAGGGCGACCAGAGCGACGTGCATCTTTGACATCAAAATTTCCGGATTGAAAACGCTTAAACCAAATTTGTGCTACTCTCACAGACACTTCACTAGGTCCATAAACATCGCAATTTTTTTTCGCGGCCTGCGTTGCATTTTTACCTTTCATGTAGTAAAATTTTAAAATGTATCGAATTTCTTCATTAGATTCACTCATCTTGACAGTACGAAAAACAAATAAAAATCACACATTTTCCTAATTTGAATTTATTATGTTTTTTAAAATTTTAACTTTCAATGATACCAAAACCAGCCAGGTACAAATAGTGTAGCCAAAGAGATTTTATTTCAAGTTCATACATACTATAATGCGAAAAGACTTAATAGAATCTGAATACAGGTATGTAAAGGCCAGATATCGATAAAAGATGGTTTTAGTTGACTGTATTATCTCGTGTAAGTATGGTTCGTTACCGAAGTGCACACACGACAATTTTTACGCGAGCCACTATAATACGTATGTATTATAGTGGCTCGCGTAAAAGTTGTCGTGTATGTATATACATACATAGACTCACGCCTGTTTCCCCGAAGGGGTAGGCAGAAGCATATTAAACGCCCACTTTTCACCAGTGTTTTGATCCCACGTAATAGGTGGCGAGCCTATTGCCGCTTATCGGGATATTTTAATATCGCCACTATAATACCGATTGTAATATCTTGTTCTGTTCTGTCTACCAGGGCGCGGATGGAGAAGAAGGGGCACCTGGTGCTATGCGCAGTATGTCCTAGACAAGGTACCTATTAACTGATGTTTCTTTCGTCCTAACACTTTAGCGCTCCTGGTGTGGTGTTCTTGATCTTAATAAGGTACGAGCAGTCGCCCACACGTTCACCAATATTTATTTTACCCTCTTATTAAACAAATCCTTCATTAGTGGGTGCTTACTACATAACAGGCACCCGTTATCCAAATTTAACGTATCTTGCTTTAGAAATTTGGGCTCTGCGATGATATGTCAGTCAGGACAAGTAAATTTGTACATGTGTATGATCATGATGATGATGATAATTATTCGTTATCCCAGTTGCATCTAAGATTTTTGCAATGGGGCCGCTAGTTAATTCATCATCTAAAACCTAATATTCTTATGTCATTTTACGGATTTTTTTTATTCGACGACCGGTTGGCGCAGCGGGAGTGTAAACGACTGCTACGCCTAAGGTCGCGGGTTCGATTCCCGCTCAAATCAAAAATTTGTATGCATGATATTTTTCTTGGTCTGGGTGTTCCTATGTATAATATATATGTATTTAAAAAAAAGAGTATTTATGTATGTTTACCCATTATCTTGTACCCATAGTACAAGCTCTGCTTAGTTTGGGACTAGATGGTGATGTGTGTATGTGCCAGAATATTATTATTATTTCTATTCCGGATTCGATATACTAATTTCATTTGTTACCTTTAGGTTGGTGAAATCTATTTTGAATTAATTACGCGGCACGGCCATAAAATCGTTCTTGACTTTTCTTAACAATTCCTCAAAGATGTGATTATACTATATCTTTTAATGAATACTGTATTTTACTTTTCTTATGTTCCAACAAATAGCAATTTTGTCATAGTTAATCGGTAAGCCTCTTTTTTTTAACTATTTTGTTGTGAAACAAAGATAATAATTTATGTTACGGGAGCTTTAGGTCTAAATAATGTGGGTATGGTAAAAATGTAATGGATATAACATACAAACAAATCTTATATCAAATAGTTTTTAAAACGTTGCAGCCCTACAAGCATGACCCGTCTATGCAGATTTGGTATCGATAGCGTGTTCTGAGGTCAGCTTATATCTAATTGATCAAAGCGTGACCATCGATGGACACGGAACGCCTCGGCGTGATGCGGCACATACAGGGTGATTGGGGCAAATTATTGGGGATTCGATTTGATATCCTCAATACCAGCCTTAGCCTTTGACTTTGCCCGCGTGGTATATCGATAAAAAGTATGCTAATCGATTTTAAACTTTCGCGATTTTTATACATCAAATCGATTTTATACAAAATATTTTAGCAGGTCTTAATCGCGTAAAATTAACTTATTTAAGGTATAAACACCTATTTGTTTCCGACATTTCGATGATCTTGCACTGATCCTGGTCGCCGAGAAACTACAATCGATCGAAACGCGGAGACAAATACATAGGTATTTATACCTTAAAAAAGTATGCTATTTTTTTATTAGATTAAAATGCTGTGTGTCAAGCATATAATCTTCCACCCGTATGTGCACGCTAAAAGCCTACGTTTGAACACGGCTTTTCGACTATTACCATGCCAAATTTCATGAACATCGATCCTTAGCATCACATGTAACACAATAATACAGGTAAATACGATCATATCAAGGCGATGTTCTGTGAGACTGTAGTACTCTCAGGGATCTTAGGCTAGAACCAGCTTAGAATCATAGAACTTTTTGACAAGCATGCGCAATTCGACCTGTGAAACTAAAGCACCGTCCCTCGCCTTGGCTCAATGATAACATCAAACGATTGTTACACAAAAAAGCTGCAGCTAAATTTAAATATAAAATTAAACCGGATGCTTCCAACTTACAAAAATATGTAGCAATTAGGAATCACTGCAATAGGGTGTGTAGGGATGCACAACGCCAACATATCCATAGTTCTGTAAAAAACGGTGATCCGGCAAAAGTTTGGAAATTTCTTAAAACCCTGGGGGTCGGCAAAGCACGCCTAAACACTATTCCTCATGACTTCAATATTGACTTGCTCAATCAACATTTCTCTGCTTCGTCCAATATTGATAGGACTACTAAGACAAGCACTATTAATTATCTTTCATCACTGCCCACCCCTAGTTATTCACCATTCGTCTTTAATCACTTCACCGATAGTGATGTTAAGAAGAGCATTTTATCCATCACGTCGAACGCTGTTGGTAACGACTGCGTCAGCCGTAATATGATCCTTCCAATCCTCGATTTAATCCTACCTATAATGATAGGTGTAAAGTGTGTGAAAAGGATGTGGGTAATGACCCACATCCTTAATTATTCCATGTCTAGTGGTGTATTCCCATAATTCTGGAAGGACGCCTTAATAACCCCAATCCCAAAAAAATCTCATCCTTCATCCTTTTCTGATTATCGACCAATCTCTATCCTACCATTCCTCTCCAAAGTCCTCGAACGTCTCGCCTACAACCAAATTAACTCCTTCCTCTCCAAAAACAATCTTCTTAATCCCTTCCAGTCCGGCTTCCGTTCGGGTCATAGTACCGTCACTTCCTTAGTCAATATTACGGATGACATCAGGGCTGGTATGGAGGACGGTCAGCTTACAATCCTTGCTCTGCTAGATTTTAGCAACGCTTTCAACACAGTGGATTTTGATATTCTACTTGGTCGTCTATGCTCTCTTAACATATCTTCTACGGTGATTGATTGGTTTCGTAGTTACCTGTGTGGCCGCCGACAGCGTATATGCATCGAAAATTCACATTCTAGTTGGTGTGACATAAATGTTGGTGTGCCCCAGGGTGGCGTGTTGTCTCCTTTACTCTTCGCAATTTTTATAAATTCTATATCAAATGACCTTCGCTGTTCCTATCACCTTTATGCAGATGATCTCCAAATCTACACGCAGTCATCATTGGCACAAATGTCTTCTTCTATAGGTGCCATTAACAGTGACCTGATGCGTATCAGCAGTTGGAGCAAATCCTTTGGACTTAAAGTCAATCCCTCTAAAACCCAGGTCATTGTTATTGGGAGCGCAAGAATGACAACGAATTGACTGGTCTCAGCTGCCTCACGTTACCTTCGATGGCACTGTTATTCCAATACAAGATAAGGTAAAGAATCTCGGTATAACAATCGACTCTACATTAACGTGGCGGTCGCAGATTCAAGAGGTGAGCCGAAAAGTGTTTGCCTCAGCCGGTTCATTGAGAAGACTTAGAAATTTTCTCCCAACTGCCACCAAAATTGCACTTGCAAACTCTCTTCTTTTACCCATTATTGATTATGCAGATGTCAGCTATCTAGATATCTCCGAAAACCAGCTAGACAAACTTGAGCGCCTTCAAAATCTCTGTATACGATTCATATTTGGACTACGCAAATATGATCATGTTTCACAATTTCGAACACAGCTCAAGTGGTTACCTATACGACATCGCCGGAATGCTCACATACTTTCTTTGTTGTACAATATACTTTTTAACCCTTCAACTCCTTCCTATCTTAAAAGACGATTCGAATTCCTTCATGATACGCATAACCGTTATTTGAGGTCATCAGAAAACATGAAACTGAAAATGCCGGTGCATTCCACAACCTTTTATGATAAATCATTTTCTGTCACAGCTGTTCGTCTATGGAATGCATTACCGTTACATATAAGACAGGCTCAGACGATAACCAGGTTCAAATCCTTAGTTAAGGAGTACTATCTATCATTATGATATTTCTAGTTTCTTCCCGTTCTACTAAGCATAGATGTATTAAATATTATTTATGTATGTATGTATATCTATGTATATTTAAGTATTTATGTATGTGTATATATATTGTCTTAGTATTATATAACCTATATATATTTAAATATAATATATATCTACATGCATCTTTACTGGTACGCTTACAACTACCATTTCTATCCTACCAATAATATCTCCATCCAAAGGTTGCCTAGTAGAAATCGCTTTTAGCGATAAGGCCGCCCATTGTACTGTATCTTACATATGTAAATTTCTTTAACATATTTGTAAAAGTGTACAATAAAGTGTATAATAAAGAAATAAATAAATAAATATATTTAGCATCTGCGCAGTAATTTTATCATTTCAGTGAACCAAAGCATAGCCGTAGCATAGACATGTTTTTGGGTGTCCCATTGCACATTTTTTAGTAGATCTAATGAATTATAACTGAGCATTATAATGACTTTGCGAGCAACAATTTTAAAAGTTAAAATGTTTATTTAGATTTATAACTGCTACAATATGCAACATGCAATCAGGTGAACATGTTTTTTGTAGTTGCAAATGTCGCTTTTCATTTTGTTAGAACATCAATCCACGCAAAAATACCTAGTAAATTAAAGTTACATTATTTTCATACTTCTTTGGAATTCAAAATAACTTTGAATAAATTGTGATTGTGGTCACGACAACTTGTTTATTCCGGAAAAACGGGTAAAAACATAATTAAAACTCTTGAAACGACTTACAAAGTACTCTAACATCAAACACTTTAAATTAATTATCAATCTGCTGCCTGACCCGTAATGACCAACAGGTGTAAATAAAGTTTAAGTTTTTATATCCGAGCTACGGAATCAAGCTACGAACTTGCTACGGAGGTATATGATACATGCGCTACAAACAAAGTATGTACTATTATATAACAACACTTGAATATTTAATACCAGAAGAGGTAGAGCACAGCAGGGCAACATGAATTTTACTTAAATTGGATGAGACTAACTGGAGCTGTAGCTTCACCTTATGCAGCGAAACAGTCTTATATCATATTTTTGCGAGGAGAAGTGAATTTAATATAATATGTAAATATATGGTATACAGTCTGCAAACAATCAATAGAGTATACGTATTTTGTACTAACTTTCCTATAATACATTTTTTAAAAGTAGCAACGAGTTGTACTTTTCTCGCAGGCTTCTATAAAGTAGGGTAGCTGCTTAATATTATGCGGACTGTAGGCCTGTTTGCCACTTTTTGACGCATTATATTATTTATTCTTAGACATTATATTATTCTTAGACAAGCCAATGACCTTATACATTTTCATATGCCCAGTCTGTCATTAAAATAAAATTAAGAATAAAAATAAATTATGATTAATAATGGAGAAGTGTTTTAATCAATCCTCCAATGACTGAACATACATACGAAAATATTTTATTACTTTTCTTTATAAGGTTTTAGTCGAATAAATTATAAACATAAGTAATTCGGCATATACCATCTTTCTTCCTTAGGCTATTGTTTTATTTTACTGCTGTAATTTGTAAAGTTATAAGAGGCATAACAACAAGTAATAGTAAACAAATAGCCACATATTTTAGGCTTGATACGAACACTTAATTTAATCATATTACTTAACATACGATTAGGATAGGTATGTCTGGACGTAATTCCAAATATCAGTGGTCTCCACGATTGATGACATCAAAAGATATCGATCTGCAAGCACGCAGCACTCGGAGTCTTCATTACTCAACTATGATTAGCGATAAATACAACTGCCCAGTTATCTACAGTGCGGGTCAATGTACGCGATGGTTCAATTTATTTATTAAAGTAAATTCTTTTTACCAATACCAACGAAATGCAACAAAAGGGTCTCCCTTGTTTGACCGAAAGGAATTTGACAAATTTTCACTCCCCAAAAATTTTTTCCCATATTTTCATTTGCCAAATTATTACTTAGCAAAAAATCTATTCACAAAAAACTGTAACGCAAACCTAATGTTTGGGAAATGAACGTTTAAACTATAACTTGTTTACCAACAAGTACTTTTAACATTTTTTATTTAGTCAAATATTTCATTTGGAATAACAGTTTTTACGCAAAATCAATAATTATCCTAATTTTAATAGTTCAGTGCCAGGTAACCTACTAAAAACAATCTCTTTTTTATATTAATGCAAGTCGTTTCTGGCACTCACCGGGCGCTACCGGGGCACCGCTCGCTTCGCT
Source organism: Euclidia mi (assembly GCA_944739405.2). Classification (NCBI taxonomy): domain Eukaryota; kingdom Metazoa; phylum Arthropoda; class Insecta; order Lepidoptera; family Erebidae; genus Euclidia; species Euclidia mi. The sequence continues at coordinate 54,758,106 of OX123184.2, forward strand.
CGCTCGGCTCGTGCGTAGGAGGTCACAGTTCTAAACTAACCTAACCTAACCATTTTTTTAATAATTAACCTAGTCTAACTACTTCCATAAATAAACTAATGTCACCAAACGTTTATTGTCTGAAGATTGTTTACTGTAATAAATCATTTGATTAAAGACCAAATGCCATAATGACATTATACTTGGTAATATTTTGCCAAGTAAAAATTTGACCAAAAATATGCGTACTAACATCATTCGAAATATTGCAATGGTATAAAAAAGGTTGCTAAATTTTGTTTGGGTAATGAAATTTTTTCAAAATCTTTAAAAAAAAGCGTTATTATTTTTCTTAAATAAGATTTCCAATCGTCCATTTTTTAAAGATCTCACACTGCTATTTGATTCGTGTATTCACTATTCCACGAAAATGAATTTACACGTATATTATCAAAGATTTTCTAAAGGAAATCGGTTCGGTTAGTACCGTGTCCCAGGTGAAATGAGCTGACCGAGTCGATAAGACGCGAGATAGTCCAGATGTTAGAGTTAACCTTTGCCTACGACCGCGCTACTTAACTCTCTATTTTCTAACCTCTGAAGTTTGTAAGAAACGGTCTCGTATATAAATTTATAGCTTCAGAGGATTACGAAGAAAATGGAAGTTCGAAGTTTGGTCGGAGCTTCTGGGAAATGTTATGATAATTATGTATAGTACATATTTAATAGACGTTATAACATTACCAGCTCGTGCTCTCTACGTGTTCAAGTAGTTAGACATAATAATATATATCTACGAAGTACAGACGGAATGTTGGTGAACAAATAATAGATTTTCAAGTAAGTTACCTACGTGAACCAAAACCTGGAAAGAGCAAGACGTTCAGAAACACCTTTTTGGGAACCCTTGTGGGAAATCTAACGCCTATAATAAAACAGCCTTTTATTTCCGTAACACGTTTCGTGAAATGAAATCGCCACTATGTAACAACTCCTCATCAGCGCCTCACAAAACAGCCGAAGAAAGCTGTATCGAAAGTTATCAGAGCATGGGGTCAGGAAATATCGTAACATTGTTGGATAAATAAAGGCATATTGCTGGCAATGATGGGTCGCACACGACTCGCTGCCCGTTGTATCACGTCCCTCGAGATGAAACGAATGAGTATTACCCTCGCCGATTGCGAAACATCTTCTATTCCACTCTACAGATATTGCAAGAATTGCTATTTTTGCCAACCTCTAAAAATTTGAATGATTGCCGACTTCGAACCTCTGACCTGTATTTTTACCAGTATTGATATTTTATTAGAACGCTCTGTGAGTATATTGGCCTATATAAACATAAATATACTCCACAGGTTTAATCTACGTAAGTTCGTTAAGAGAAGCATAAATCTATTGCTGGTTGAAAATAAATCAAAGAAATATAGCCTTATTAGTCCAACCTCTCTGAAATAAATGGTGCGATATATCACAAGAAACGTCATTGCGAGAGAAAACTAAATTAAAGGTGAAAAGAGTATCTACTCGAGAAAGCGCTGTAGATACTAAAACTAAGACTTAAAACTGAGTGCTAAGCACATATTTCCATAAAACAAAGTACCTTGATAAACATTTCAGCTATCTCAATCGTAATTTTAATGGGAACACACTTTACGTCGCATCCATTCTTATCTGTAGAATGATATCGAGTAAAGATCGACGGGTAAAGTACTCGGAGAGTGATTATGCGCGGTTACCCAAGAAACATTTTGTAGCTTCATTATGCGTTAGGAAAACAGTAGTGAGCTAGCAACCCCAGGAGCATAAAGATAAGAGGAAATTGTGATGTTAAGCAGCCAGCCACCGTTACGTAGTAAGTTCACGATTCACTAGAAATGATAAAAAGATACAGTGTAGCCGAGATAAATGTACGAATCAGAGGGCTATTAACATCGTTTTGCGGATGAGCGGCGACAGTAATTGCCGTGTCGGCGTGCGGACACAAAATTTGTCGCGTTCACTGCGGATAATTGAGTCGACTCGCTAGTTACTGTGTGCTCCTTGCGACACCTGCCAAACACACTCCGCCACCCCTTGTCTTAATCACCAACATGGAACAAAAGGACTGTTCTCAATCACAAGTCACTGAACAGAAACAAGCCTTTAAACATCATTTACGTTTCACCAGAGCAGAAAAACTCGGACAATAAAAATATAAAATGAGTTCTTTTTTTCTGTGCTTACCAACGTTTCACAGAATAGGAAATTACATTGTTATAGTTGAATTTATATCAAAAGTCATTGTTTTTACATTAAAATGTTAAGTCGCTGAATTCTCATTAAAAAGAGCTTAAGCAAGATAAGGCTGTTCTTGCCCCTGAATTGGTAAAGACGTATCACGTCGTCATAAGTAACTGGAAGCACGAATTTCCAGTACTCCCAGTACTTCCACTAAAGCACAATAACATACTTGCGAGGAGCCGTAAGCGGATTATGAGAGGTTCCGAAGTAGGCTGCTTTGAAACTCGCAAGAAAAGCAATATCCATTATCTTGGCGGGTCTTTATGTGTCGACTGCTGAGCATTGTTGGTCGCTTGCAGCGTCCGCTCCCTTACCTACGAGCAAAAATTAAAAATTAAGTCTTTGCAAGCGCTTACCCACAATTAATAAAAAAAAAATCGAAGTCTTATGCTTATTGCTTTAATACACAAAAGCAATACGAATTATTGCTTTTGTATATCAAATATATCTCTGCCTCACTAATACATAATGTGAAAAGCTGGCTTAAGATAACTAGGTAGCTAAAGGTCTATAATATCCACAAAACACATGGTGCGCTTCGAGACTAAACATTTGCACAGCGGGTACTTAACTAGTAATGTACAGTCCACGTACATCATCATCATCATCATCATCAGCCCTTAACAGTACACTGCTGGACTAGGCCTCTCCTTTGAAAGGAGGAATTGACCTACTATACCACGCTGGCCAAACGGGTTGGCATAGGGTTTGTATCAAGTTTTCCTTCTCTTACAGTGCTGTTCTCTGCATAAAAATAATATGCTCCCTCTGTCGGCTCGTACGACACCCATGGTATGATATGGGGTGGTGACATTCCGTACGCTGAGCTATTAAAGCGGAACGTTGCTCACAAGCACAAACAAATACTTAGGAGGGTCCACAAGAACAGACTTAATTGTACGTAGTCTAAATTAACTACTGATATTAAATACTCTTTTGCGTATTTAATTGTAGATTAGGAAATACGACGATTTTTTTATACGTTAAACATTATTTACTCTTAATACACTCTTATTAATCCATAGTCACTACTGTGACTAAATGCTGTCGCCGTGCAGCGAACCAGCAGTAATAGAAGGATATTGGGAAGCCGATTCAGGTAGACCGAGAAATGACTGATCAATTCATGTACTCCTGCCCGTGTTAGCCATCGAAACAATAGCCTACTCTATCAAGAGTAAACGATTAAGATGAGATTTATCGATCTGTAAATTTGAGAGGATAACAGTGTAGGTGTAGTATAAAAATCATTACTAAGTAATACTAATTTTAAAATTCTTGAAATTGATCAAATATAATATAGAGTGGCGTACAGTATGAACAAACTTCCTTAATAGCTTCAAGCACTGATTTGTAAGCTGAGCTCATGAACTTGTTCATTTATTAAAGTATGTGGCATTTATAGATCCGTCGAGGACTTTACTCACATAAGATTTCTAGTGAGAAATAATTACAGCGCTATTAGCGGTCACGTATGGCAATCAAAATACGAGTACAATAATTGTACGTACCTACCCGTGAATTGTAATAACGAGCAGTAGAGCCTAGTAACTAATCAAAGAAAATCCCTGTGTGATCTATTGATAATTAGGTAACAAAATCAAGAATTCAATCTTCTGATGGAATGTGCTCGAAATTGTGTGTAAAAGTGATAAAATAAGAAAGCAGAAAGTAAAAGGTAAATTCTGTAGAAAGGCATATTGACCGCGGCGTACATCTAATGATTCGATGGTTGTACCCGCCCAGTGAGCGCAAGCAAAGCCAAAATAAAAGCTTGCTATTTTTGCTTTCATTTTTTGTATTTTCTATTTACGACTCTTTATATCACCTTTACCATGTTTTAAATGTGAGTAGAAAATTTGATTACATAAAATTAGGGTACGTCTAAGAGGGTCTAATGCCGACCTTGTCGCTTTTTACAACAACCTAGCAAAAATGTCTAATGTAATTTACGCCCCCGGGGAGAACAATACGGAGAATGAAATATCAACAGGGGCCCACTATATACACCATTTTCTTAAGATGATCGTGATCTCTTGAGAATTAGAATATTAATGAATAGATATCGTTTGATCGAGTATCGTTATCTGAGACATCGGTCGGTGTAGCTCAGTAATTAATATTTACTAACATGTACGAGCGAAGGTTGCGTTATTGTGTGTGCGTTGGTGGGCGAGTCTTTAATCACGAGTATTAAAGCTTATGGCGTCACATTTTCACTGCCAGCAGAGACTAGTTAGTTACAGGGCAACACAATATAATTCGGCAAGTTTGTGGATGTACCTACACGCAGCTCCTAGTTGTTTTTGAACTTTATAAGCCGCTAATCTGCACATATCACGTTACTAGAGCACTGTTTAGTAGTTTATTGTCAAACAGGATTAAAAGGATAATGCACATTAGGCTTTTCTAGAACATTAACTCCACCGCCGCTGTAAATTAACGTCACACGTTACACTCTAATGTTTCATTGTCGTCGCCCGCTCTCCCTTCCTGAATAAATGGACCCGTATATTCAACTCAATATTTTTGTTCACCAGACCTTATCAGCTGTTCAGGCCACTCTTTCTTTTGGGTCACCCATGCGAGATTGATAGCTTAAATAGTTGGCGATAGTCAATATATCCGAGTAGAGTCAAATCGCTAACGTAATGTTGCGGTGTATCAATAGAAATATACCATTTCATAATAATAGCATTCCTAGTATATTTCATATAATTTTCCTTCAAAGTTTTGATAGTATATATCTATTGTGAGCGTATAATAAATACCAGAACGAAATATAATGTAAACAATGCGTGGTGTCCAAGTAAATAGAATGTTACATTGTTCGCAATACGTAAAATGCATAAGGCGAATTTCGGCTTATATAAACACTTGGCAGTTTGTTTACATTACATAAAGCATTTAATTAAAACGGGATGTGTCTGCTCATTCTGGATTTTCGTAATTACGACGCGAAGTGAAGAAATATTATAATATAATTTTCGTAAGCGTTATCGCCTCCACTGTGGAGTTTTATTAAAATCATAAATCCCGTGTCTAATGCACCCGCTCTCTGCCAAGACTGAATAACAGATATACAATTGTACTTTATGTAAATCAGTTTCATTAGTATTATTAAATCGCACCTAATGTAAATAAGGTTTACAAGTGCTCCTACTATAAACCTTTTTGGTAAGGGTCAATTTTTTATGTTTAATGTCAGTACCAAGTTTTCAAAGCTAGTGGCACGCTGGGAATATAATATTGTTGAAATATATTTGAGTAGAAGATATGGTGACACAAGTTACATCTTACGGTGCAGTTAAAATACCAACTCGGTGTTTGTTTAGAAGTTACCTAATTTTTTAAGCACGTTGTTAATCCAATCAACATTTTAAGCAGATATCTTTATTCTCACAGCGTTTATTCTTTAATTATAATCAGTAAGTTGCCAGGTTTAACTTCCGGCTCGACTTAAGGACTATAAAAGTACATCAAAGTTAATTTATTAGGGAATAAGTTAATAAGGGAATAAATTTGATGGTAACGACTTACTTTCGTTGTTCTGTTAACTTAAGAGTTCATTATAAATTATCGAGGCGTGCTCAAAAATGGAAATACAAGATAAAACTTTCGAGCTTAAAACAAAAAGAAGAATGCTTGTGTTCAACTTTAAGGATTACGTATAACAATATAAAATATAACATTTTCATTGTGCTCGCCCTCTACTTGATTAGATCAACTTGACTGTGTAAAGCTACAGTTACGTTAAGTATGTTTCTATTAATATAAATGTTTTATGACTGCAAAACTTTAAGGAGAAAATTTTTGTGAGATCACGATTTTTCTTCCTTCTCACATAAAAACAACATAAGCCTATATGCCAGAACGCATGGTTCGACAAATTTTCAAAGAAAATCGCGGGTGCGTGGCATTATCGGAGGGATTATGACGGTCAGCCCGCGCCCTCACTACCCGCCTACCGATTCTTTACGCTTCAACTAACTTGTGCGCTCATTCTAGTTAAACATCACTTCCAACTTACTCTATGTTACAAAAATAATTAGACATTCAACATTTGTTCTGTGACCTATAAAACTCAACAAAGCTAAGGGTTTCACAACTTTTGTAGAAATGTTAAATAGTGAGCACAAGCATTTATTTTCAATCATAACACTCCAAACGACAATTTAATCTTTAAAACATAATTTAATCTTTATAAATAAAGTGGCACTCCCATTACAAGTGTCTAAAGTAAATAGGTCTGTAAATAATGGTTGAATTTATAGTAGCAATAACATCGTAAAAAGTTCTAGAAACTAAAAATATCAAATATAATGAAAAGCCTTTTCAAGCAATCTCGTAATTAACTATGTCTACAGCATCGTTAATTAAAATGTGACCGGTGAATAAATTTTGAATTAAATTATTAGCCGCATATAATTATTTTTGTGGACAAGTATACACAAAATACTAAACCAATCCGTTTGGCCAGCGTGGTATAGTAGGCCAATTCCTCCTTTCTAAGGAGAGGCCTAGTCCAGCAGTGGACTGTTAAAGGCCGATGATGATGATTCACAAAATACGTGAACAATTACAGCATTCTTATTTAAACAAATAAAATATGTAAATGTTCTAACAAACATTTAGATATTTTATATGTTACAGTAGCTCTGGTTATTTTACTTTCATCATCATCATCAGCCTTTATCAGTCCACTGCTGGACTAGGCCTCTCCTTTGAAAGGAGGAATTGGCCTACTATACCACGCTGGCCAAACGGGTTGGTATAGGGTTTGTATCAAGTTTTCCTTCTCTTACAGTTCGTCTGTTTTCTTTCTCGTACTGTTTTCTGCATAATATGCTCCCTCTGTCGGCTCTTACGACACCCATGGGATGATATGGGGTGGTGACAATCCGTATTCTTAATCCGTCACCACACGGATGTTTTACTTTAGTAATGTGAAATACTAGAGATCATTCAAGTTTTAGTTTACATATGTAATATTTAGTACTAGTGGTCACCTAACCACATCGTTGAGATTTTATAATTATGATAAATAATTCCCATGTTTCAAAATTATTTTGTAATATTGCCTGAACTTAGCATATTACATACATCAATTTGAACATAAACAAAAGTGGCAACACTTGCATAGTAACAGTAGTATATCATTTTATACATCATTTACTATGCGAAATCTGCCTAACACGACAAAACATATAAACTCATACTGATACATATGTACATTAAATGTATATAGCGAACAACCGTCCATCATCAAAGTGCCATCACTCGAATTCGGGCGCTGCATATCCGAGAACACAACGTGAAAGATAATGGCAGGATGTGAATTCTCACGTTTAGGCAAACGCGACTTCAATTTGCTTTATTTGCTAATTAGTAAAGTTCCCCCTTTGACGAAACGAGACGCTACGTTCCAGTTCGAGTCCAGTTTTTAGCGGTGAATATATTTATTGCCTCAAATACAAAATTAAATAAGTTGGAGCATTATTAAGATCACGAAGTATATGGATATACACTAACTATAAAAAGTATAAAACTGAAATCTGTAAACTATACCCGATTTCAATAACATGTATAACATAGAGGCCATGAACGCTACTTAAAATATATTAACAAATACATAACTTGAACAAATTTGAGGAAAAATACAAGTAAACGGTATTTTAATGAGTTCCTGTGTAACTTAAACGCGCGTCGCGTCAGTTAATTGGAGTGAAACGTCGTCCATCAATAATCGTCACGTTTACACTAATGGCAATTTTAATGTATTGCCGATAAACTTCGAAACAATAAAGATTTATTTCCGAGTCGAGCTTTATTAAGAGCTGTTTATCACAATGTAGTGATAAAGTATGAAGTATACGTTATGTAACTTAGGAAGCACCCCATCATTTGAAATGAATGAAAGCTTGTAAGTAAACAAACAAATTAAAACTCAATTTCAAATGATCCTAACATACCCAGGGGTTGATCAATATGAATTTTAGGTAAAATTGTACCAGTATTTGAAATCCAAATAGACAAATACCAATACCATACAAAGACAGCTTGAAATTGTTTATACTCTTTACAACGTTACCTCACATGTGTCAGTAAATCTTATAAAGAGGCAGGGTCGTTTCTCTTGAGATGGCAATTTAATATCTGATCACGGCAAATGTAATAACTCCGTAAATATGGAGGAACAATAGAAGGTAAATTAGTTTTTGGGGAACAGAAACTCAATTGTCAAAAAGGATTGGTACGCCTCATCTACTTTACGACGACTTATCCCCGCAAAACTTATGATAGATATAAAGTATTCTATTTTTTGCGTCTCGTAATTATTTTGTGTTGTTTTATAATTCAAAACACGGCGAGCACATCAAACATAAGGACTGGTCATACATATGCGTTGATTTTCTTAAGACGACGCACATACGTTGGAACTAGTGATAACCTCCGTCACTTCAAAATATTTTCTTATTTTGTAGGAATCTTTTGTGATAAATGTATCTCACGAGTGAAATAGTACATTATCCTAGTAGAGCTACAATTTCGTTCTTTATTATGTCTAAACGTTTTACGTCTAAATCTATTTAGAAGTTAGAAAACAAGTAACAATAAAAGTTGTTTTATTTATAATTAATACGTTAAACAGACTAAGGCGCCTCAAGCTGTCTATAAAATACGAATAGTTCTGAAGCAATGAGTAAATACCAAAATCAAATATTTCGCTAGAAAGTACTCGCTTCGAAATAAATTACATTTAGCAAATATAAAGTTGTCTAAGTACATTTTAAGTATGTGTACGCGATGTAAACAAGCGTATACATTCCTTCCTATATTTACATATTCGAAATGTTTGACAGGATTTACATTTTGAATAATAAACTTTCGTTCAATTAGTTAACAATGCCGCGCCGAAATATTTGTCGAGTAGCCAACAAGGCTGAGGCTGCAAGGAGTTGAGCGTTGAGTACGCCTGCTAGTTCATATAATGTGGGATGTGAGATTATGACCACAACTAATTTCAATTTTCTAAACTTCATTATCCGCGCCGTTGGAGATCCAAGGTGATGACAAAATTATAATAAAGACTTGTGCGTTCTCTCGTGTAAGGGCTTGCTTTAAATATGTATATGCTAATCCGCCCATCTCTTGAGAATACTTTCACACTACCCACATGCTTCACTTCTAGGTGTTCACAAAGCCCTATCATTCATAAAAATATTTATACATAATTTATTATATGTAAGACTATGTAGACTGTGTGACACAAGTCTTCATCTATCACACACAGTAAGGATGGCGCGAAGGTTGAGTCATTGACCGCGGGACAAACGTTTATGAGACTGTACTGATAGCACATGAGCTAAGAAGGACGCCTTGCGTCTTCATCGTGTCGAGTGGTGGTTTCCAACACAGTATGAAAAAATTGATGATTCATAAAATATATTTGTCGAGTGCTGTTATTGCATGTATATAAAGTCCTGCAAAATAGTTGTTAATTATCTATTATATTTTAAAAGCATACGGTTATTGGGACGTAAATAAATACATTTCACATAAATACTTTAGCTAGCATATTTTGAATCGATTTTCTTTTAATACCTATATATACACTACAGCTTTTGGCAAATAAATATTAAAACTAAAGATAAAATAAAATTATTTCAAGTTATATACATTTGGATAAAATATGAAACTAAGTCGTAAACTCTTAAGTCCAGCTAATATATAGGAAGCTTGTTATGTTATATTCTCTCTCCGAGTTCACATGCTTCTCTTCATTTTGTAAAGAAATAGACTTACTTTCTACAAAAATTCACCAAGTTTGCAACGAGCGCCTCTGACATTGAACATATTTTATTACTTAGAATGAAACCTCTTCTTTTCACAAATGTTTTGAAATAATTCTAAAATGGTCGCACAAAGTTTCACGACCTTGCCAATACAATCTAGATCTAAAACAAGTTCGATTAAATTGGTTTAACTTGAGCCGTTTGAATGCCAAACTCGTTTCGAGTTAAATGTTGTTCAACAGTAAAGCTTTTGTATGTGTTTAGTTTGGAAGATCGTCCGGCGAATGTAACATACGTTAGTAATCAACCGGTGTAGTGTTCAATTAGAGAGGAACCATTAGAGCCAGCACAGCTCTACCTCCATAAACTTTACGTTCACTTTTTATTTATTTATTTAAGGTTCACTAACAATCGCTTCTACTATTACACTGATATATAACAAACACTTTTATATAACTTAAATCTAAGTACAGCGATCACTTATAAGTAAACACAGCATTTAAAAACAAAAGAATGTAGGTGATGACAATTACGTATGCAATTTTACTTAAAAATAATTACCTTCATGGCAATATACTAAAACAGGTTACATAATTATTATACACACGCACAAATCAGTTAACATAGTAAGGAACATTAAATATATTACTGATCACTGATCACTTGAATACAACACGTCACCTACAGCGAGTCATAACAATCTCCACAAAAGCAATTAGCTAGAAGAACATTATATTAAATTGTGGAAACAACAATTACTGTCCGACACAATATAAATGTTTTCGTTAACAAATTTTACAAGGCCCTGGTCTACGCGAGTGCTACGAACACTATAAACGCTACGGGCTACGAGATAACAGCATCGATCGCCTATAGCCAGTAATAAAGTATAGCCTGACATGTATTGTTTATATTACTAACGGTAATTGTGTTGCGGAGTGACGTCGTTACCGCCGCAACACTTTGTATAACTGTATCACTTAGACATGCTTACGAGATCGCTCTGTAATTGGAATTGGTGCGTAACCTGTTTTGAATTTTCCCACCTCCTTGCCAATAATACCTGCGCTGCATATACATACAAGTTGGATACCATCAATGCTGTTCAAGCTAATATTCAGTCAAATCTGGTCAAACCTAGGCGAAAGTTTTAAATGCGTTTGGGATAAAGCTGGGGCGATGATGACATTAATGCAGTTGAAAACCTGCCTTATTTCCTTTGAATGACCCCCAGATGCTACGAGAGTACGGATATAAATGTGTTGATACCTAATGATTTAGTAATAGAAAGATTCCCATAACCGTAGGCTATAAAAAACACACAATATACAGTATGTACTCAACCCGTGATATAGAAGTAACTAGTTAACATTTCCTAGCTAACTAGCCCTGACGGAGCGATTATATGGAAACTTCGGCATTTTTGTGTGCTGAGATAGTTAAAGAGGCTGGAGAGTGACATATACCCCTACCACAGTGACATACACTAGCTACTTTATACCGCGATAACCGACTATCACGCGGGAGAAGCAATGGTAGAGGTCTATAATTATATAAAGAACGTTGCACAATTGGTACATCATCATCATCAGCCTTTAACAGTCCACTGCTGGACTAGGCCTCTCCTTTGAAAGGAGGAATTGGCCTACTATATCACGCTGGCCAAACGGGTTGGTATTGGGTTTGTATTAAGTTTTCCTTCTCTTACAGTGCTGTTCTCTGCATAATATGCTCCCTCTGTCGGCTCTTACGACACCCATGGGGCGACATATGGGGTGATGACATTCCGTATTCTTAATCCGTTACCACCCGGACAACAATTGGTACACTTTTACATTAAACCAGGTAACAGTTTAATTTTCAAGTAACTGTTATATAATGATGGGTCTCTATCATTACACAAAGCTTAGCATAGGGTTAATATTTTTTAATTTAATATATCTAGGAATTTGAATGATTGAACTTACTCCAAAATGGTAGACTGCATATTTTTTTTGGAGACCCTAAATGGAAAAACATGCATGAGAAACTTGATGGGAGTGAATGAAGCAAGAGAGATATGTCAGAATAGTTGCAAATGGCGTTCCGTCCGTATGCCTACCCCTTCGCGAAACAGGCATGAGTGTATGTATCATCGTTATCATCTTCAGCCTATATCAGTCCACTGCTGGACGTAGGCCTCTCCTATGGCACGCCAATGAGCTCAGTCTTCAGCTTTCCTCTTCCAATCCCTGCCCGCTGCCCTTCGAATATCATCGCCCCACCTAGCTACAGGACGCCCTACACTAAGATTGCCGAGACGCGGTCGCTACTCTAGAACCTGACCGCTCCAGCAATCATCGGTTCTGCGACATAAATGACCTGCCCACTGCCACTTCAGCTTACTTATTCGCTGAGCTATGTCGGTTACTTTAGTTCTCTGCCGAATAATTTCGTTCCGGATTCGATCCCTAAGAGAAACTCCGAGCATAGCTCTTTCCATAGCTCGCTGAGCAACCTTGAATTGGTGGACAAGTCGTACCGTGAGTGGCCGCGTCTCAGCCCCGTAGGTCATTACGGGTAGAACGCACTGATTGAAGACTTTTCTCTTCAAACTTTGTGGTTTGGGCGACGAGAAGACCCGACGAAGTTTCCCAAACGCTGCCCAGCCCAGCTGTATCCGCCTCTTGACTTCCTTATCGAAGTTATTTCTACCTAATTGTATGATCTGTCCTTGGTATGTGTATTCGGAAACACGATGGAGACTCCATTTACGTCGACTGGTTCCGGATCGACATGCTTGTTGATCATAATTTTTGTTTTGTCAGAGTTCATCCGGAGACCAATCCGCTGAGACGAGGCAGCCAGACTGTTCACCATTTGGTTTAATTCTTGCAACGTTTCAGCCATGATAACAATGTTGTCTGCGAATCGTAGGTGAGAGATGAGTTTGCTATTTATATTGATGCCGTGATCTTTCCCGTCCAGCACCCTGAACATATCCTCCAGTGCGTTGGTAATCAGTTTTGGTGATATGACATCGCCCTGTCTCACCCCGCGACGCAGGTGGACATGTTTAGTATGCTGATTCTGTACTACGACGGTCATTGTTGTGGATTCATAAAGGTATCTCATCACTTCGATGTATCGCCAGTCGACTTGGCATCGTTGCAAAGAATCCAGAACAGACCAGGTTTCAATAGTGTCAAAGGCCTTCTCATAATCCACAAATGCTAGACACAGGGGCCTATTGTACTCCTCCGTCTTCTCAATAATCTGCCGCACTGTGTATAAGTGGTCTATGTATGAACTCTATAAAAATAAATCTATTGAAATAAAAAAAAAATAATGAATTATTTATTTTGCCACAAATGGCACACACTAAAAATATTTGACAAAAAAATAGGTACAAAACAAAATATTTAAAAAAAACCGTAGAAAAAGAGTCTTAATAATAAAATAAAATAAAAAACAAAACATAAAATAAAACACTAAAGCAAATAATTTAAACAAATGGCAGATTGTTACGTCTGCACACTGGCAACCCAACGCTTCCCAGCTAACCAATTGGAAGCCGTCTGCCACCATTGGCCAAATGAAATACAAAATAAAGATAGTATACAAAACAAACTGAAAATTTATAAATTTATTTATAAATGATTAATTATAACTATATACCTACATTACTATCTTAAATAATCATAATTTCTAAGAATATATATTATGTACATAAATCTAAAAATAAAAAGTGAAAATATATATGTACAGGTGGGCTTAGGCGTCGTAGAATGTCTCCGCATCGATATCATCGGGTAACGTGCCCAGAAGGCTGGCAGCATTGCCACGTTGGATGGCAATGCTGATTCTTTGAGCAAAGAATAAACCAGCCTTCTGGTCACGTGAAACGTCGATTAATCGTTTAGATATTTCTCGGTATAAAGAACGAGCGCTCGGACCCCATGAGCCTAGCGTTTCCACCCCAAACGGCTCAAATATGTAATTAGCTACTAGATTACTGTATTTGCGCCGTTTGAGAGTTGCCGCAGATGCAGCAGAAACGCCAGCATGGCCTCCCAAGCTTTGAACATGGGATGGCGCGAGGGTGTCTACGCAGGTTGCTCATACCAAAGACCTACCCATTTTCCATGGCAACAATGACATACAGTCAGGTCTCTTCCCCACGTCGCGTACCAAACCATTTGGTTCAAGTACAGCTGGTACACGAGACGCGACAAGAGCACGACGGATTATGTCATTTAGGTGAGCATGACGAGTAATTCTACCAGCGCTTCTGCTGCAGGATAGCCCATGCTGTCCGAGGCTATCGACGTCTTCTCCACAGTGACATCGATGCGGAGAAACACACGGAGCACCTAAACGGAGACAAGTGGCGATACGGAACGTCTCATGGGCCAACATGGTTCCTGTTTTGGACGATGGTAGTGCCTAAAGCCATACACCGGATTCCCATTCCCCACAGCCAGCAAGCGAGCACGCTCTGTAACATTAAAATATGAATCCAAAAGATTTTTCCTCACAATGTTACAAAGCGGCGCGTCCCACTGTCTTTGGAAGAATAGGTTGGTGGGCAAATCAGTGTTTGGACAAGCCATTTTCCAGGCGTTTATAGCTTCTTCTTCAGGTGATAATATTTTCCTAGTTAACTCTTCCGTGCTGTGAACCGAAGACAGGAACGCCGGTAAACTAACACTGGAAATTTTGCGAACGCCGAGCCCACCCAAACGTATGGGTAAAGATGCTTGTAGCCAGGCTCGGTCGTCCAAGTCCACATTTAATAGCAATTTTTTTAAAGTAACTTGTATAATTTGGTCGATTTGTGCGAATAATATTATTTTTTTCCAAAGTTGCGATGATAAGGCATGAGTAAATTTTGGGACGAAAAGGCAATATCGAATAATAGTATAAGCCGAATGTATATCAATTTTGAATAGGCGATCTGAAATTTCACAAAAATTTTGTATCTTTAATAAATTAAGTTCAAAAACATAAGTGGAAGTGTGTGTCTCAATATTGCTAGCTACTTTTGCTAGTAATTTTCCTTGGTGTCCTAATCTCGTTAATATATGAATGTATTATAAAGATCACAGTCGTTAAACTTCATTTATATGGAATATTTAGAGCTCGCATTGCTAGTAGCTTCCAGGTATACAGAAATACCTGATTAGTACTTACGTGCTAATCAGGTATTTCTGTTGCTTAAATAAACGGGTAAAGGGTAATTGGGTAAATATTATATTTGTACAGTATAACATTATCGGTGGATTTGCTGAATACCTATAGTATATTTGCAACAACTTCTGCTCTCCGAAATTGTCCTAGTAACACTATATAAAAATCTGATGTGAGCCTGATTATGGCATAAACCTACCCCCAACGTAGATGATGTAAAGTATCCCATATACGGTGAGCGGAATTTTGTGACATGTACATAACCTATTTAAGAAACGTTAAAATACAAATGACTCAAAGTTGGATGAACCAACGTGCCGAGCACCGAATTATGGATGAATGAGTACCATCATCATGTATATATATCATCAATAGGATAAAAAAAAGTTCTTGGTAAAGGATTAAAACAGAATTATATAATTATTCAGCAAACATGCCTCGATGTATTACATCGTCGTCAGCGGTCGCAATCGCATCACAATTTATTGATCGAGGTAACAATCACGCCACTATGCCGCGGCAAGTTGTGGTTTCGGTCCCCACACGGGACAAACATTTGTGTGATACACAAATTGATGATTTGCACCGAGTCTGGACGTTCTTTGTATCTGCCATTTTATATTTATGGAGTCTCCGCAATACAGGCAAGTGTATATCCCAGAAAAGGATAACAGATTTGTCTATAATGTGGCTTTTATGCACATATTTATATAGGTATATCAGTTTTTGTCGCTTTTCCAATCTAGTACTATCAGCTCAATTAAATATTCGCAGTTTAAAGATGGAACTCAGTTAATTATTCGTTGACATATACTCTTTAATATGACTAGTTTTGCTATCCTTCAGTTCTATACTTTCATTTATATTATTCGTCAAAATTGTAAGTATTCGACGTCGAGTCCTTGGAAAGCTGTGCTTCGATTATATCTACGTTAGAAAGGACATATTTTACCAGCCGCTATCTATTCTCAGAACTCTAAAACTAAGCTAGGACACCGAGCTCACATATCGAGAGCGCTCCAACTTTTCAACAGCACTCACCATTACTCATGTATAAAGTTCGGTTCACAGGAAGCGCTTCAAATAGCAACAGTTAAATTGCTACTCTAACGAAATAGTATAATGTTTTTGAACAACCCTATATCATCAGCATTTAACAGTCCACTGCTAGACTAGGCCTCTCCTTTGAAAGGAGGAATTGGCCAACTATACCACGCTGGCCAAACGGGTTGGTATAGGGTTTGTATCAAGTTTTCCTTCTCTTACAGTGTTGTTCTCTGCATAATATGCTCCCTCCGTCGGCTCTTACAACACCCATGGGATGATATGGGGTGGTGACATTCCGTATTCTTAATCCGTCACCACACGGACAAGCAGAACAACCCAGTATCGTGTTAAAGAAAGTGTAGCTATAGTTTTCACAAAATCTTGCATGTATAAAATAAAGAATACGTTAAGGCAATAAGCATCATCAGACATGTATTATATATTATTATAAGTCAGCAACAACAACATTTAAAGCTTGGTAGTGCTCAACACCTTTTATAAACTTTTTCTTGTTAAAAAGGTTTCGAGTATAACAACATTCACTTGAGTTTCCGTCAGAGTATCACTGGTATTGATGTTTTGTATAATAAAATGCGTTATTCAGCCATCAGACTTCACTAACGTAACGAAGTGCCGACCTAACAAGAGTCATAACATAAGAATAAAATAAAAATAACAACCCGATACGTCGTGCTCGTTATCTCTACGTTTGGTACGAGTATAACTAGTTCGACCCTGTTCCATAATATCTAATGTTGAAGCCGCTTTGTTTACCTCTCAGATAGAAGCTTAACGACAATAACAAAGAAATGTTGCATGCTGTACTAACTGCTAAACTTGCGATATATACGATCTTATCAAGCCTATTGTTTATCCGCCGTGTCTCGAGAGCGAGTTATGGGATTAAATTTTTGGATTTTCTATTTACACTTGCCGTAAAAACTTCCCATAACAAAAACAAGTTATCGATTGTTGATTTCTTAAGTGTAGACATGTTGTTTGTTTTTATAACATCAAACATGTAGATACTCATGTATGGGTGCATATCAAGGGCACATCAAAACATGCGTTACTAAAATAACCTGACCCTATATTGTACGATATGTGTATACAGTAGTTCAGTTTGTTCTGGGATATTAAGTTCTAAGTGTAGCCCTGTGCAAGTCCACCGTTGTTCATAATCTTATAGAATATAATTAATATAATTATTTTGCAAATTACCTATTTCATTGCGAAAACACAATTTATAGGAATAATAATAATAATAAATCGTCTTAGTATAGCTCCTAAATCGCGGAGAGACCAAGGCACTGATAAAGTCCGCTAGGGACCGATACATATTTTATTATATAGGAAAACCAGTTCTTATGGGACATCTGCTACGCTACAAAAATAATAAAAAAGTATTAAATGTATCTACCAAACAAAAATATGGATTCAGGTAAATTCCAATTATATTATTGTATCTGAAACTCTCATGAAGAAAGAGCTTAATATTAAAATGTAATCATGTATCACCAGCACCTTCAGTGCTCGAAGCACACACTCGGTTTTCTCTCGGCTCAAAGAAGCTTGACGGATCTTCAGCGAGTGCCATACAAGTGTACAAGAAGCGAGTTGTTTTCAATTCACATTTAATTACTTCGCCGCTGAGCACAATGTTACCATCAACATTAGCTATACGCTTCAAGCCTCCTCAAACCACCAACGTGAACATTACCAACCAAACTTTCTTGTGTGAAAAGCTCAGAATAATTAAAATTTATGTTCTTCTTATCTAATGTACCATATAAAGAAACTAGATTAAAGAATATTTTGTATTGTAATGCTTGTACATTTTTAATAACTTACTTACTTGATAATATGAATTTATAATTTCTTATGAGTTAAAGTTCATGAATAAATGAGTAAGGAAAGTAAAGAGAATAATTACAACTTTGAAAGAAAAATGTTTATTTATTGAATCAGGAACGAGGTATATTCTCAGCACATATGTTTGTATACACTTAAGCCAGTATATCTATTAATTACAAGTATTTTCTATTCATTTTACCTCGGTTGGAGTTTTCTCCGCATCCAAGTTCGCATCCCGTCATATTTTCATAATGTACAGTTTTAGATAGTCAAATAATTAAACATTATTAAATGTCTTAAAGCAGTATCTTATTTAATAAAAATAAAACAACTAACGCTTTGCTATAAAGAAATTAAAATATCATACAAATCGTAGCAGTCTTAAAAATGTTAATAAATAAACAAATACGTTTAGCTGGATAAACGCTGTTAGATGAACTGACTACATTTCTTTTGTGAAGACATTCAATTTATGAAACTGTCTATTATTACGAGTCGAAGCTGTAATGGACATTTAAAAAGATGAAGCACTGAGTTTCTTGAAACAAATGCGAAATTAAATTTGAGAAAAAGCAGAAGAATCTTAGTTAAGAGCGGAAAGCTAATAAGGGAAAAAGAAAAAGTTGCAGATGAAGTTTTTCGTTACTGGGAATATTTTCCTTATGAAAACATCGAGAGAGTTGGCTCAGATTGTGCTGGTTTAATTTAGCCACGACTATGGTAATGAATTTACTCTTCATCCGCACTAAATTACCCAAGTTGCGTTATTGTCGTGTTTTAAATATACGTGTTCGAACTTATGTCGTTTTCGTGGAGGTTTATTTGGAATACGTACAACCCAATTAGTATTTGCTATTAGTTATCAGATACTGTTTTGATGATTATATTTTAACTGTTTTCTTCTAATTTATATTTGAAAGATAATAATGCCCACGATAAGATCATATTTACTATTTAAACCTACATAGAAGTAGCAATATTATTATAATTAAAAAGAGTTATAATAAGATATAGTCATCTACTCGTACATATATTTTCATAATTTGTATATGGATATGAGAAAAAGTATATACTTCGAAGACACATAAAGCGTTAAAGTCCGACTTGAATTTAATAAAGACTTTTAAATGCTTTGTTGTGTGGTGTGTAATTGTTTTTAAGTAGATATAATCTCATGTTTATAAAAATGTACGTGGGGGTTTGTCTCGGTGTATGCAAAAAAAACGACTACATTTATATTTCTTTTTTCTAGCAATGTATATGTTAAAGTTGAAGTAATCTTTTGAGCTCAATTTCCGACGATTTTACGTTTCTCTGCCTAGCCGGAACTGCGTGCGATGACTCAACATCTAGGCCATATCTACTCACCATCCGACTAAGACCTAGATCGTCACTATAATGTTCATTCAATACGTGGAACACTTTGAAAGTAAAGAGTTCTTTTTAAATCGGTTTTATTTTGTAAGCCCCATAAATCAAGCGATGGGTGGACAGCTACGATACTTATCTCCGAAAATAGTTGCGCAAGCACAGCATGCTTCCATACATGCACTACTTGCCTGTTTTTGTTCAAATACACATTAGACAGTGACATAAAATACTGTTTTACACTGTTAGGTAGGTATATATTTTTCGTCATGGCAAAAGGTACCGCAATAAATCTCTAAATCAAAGTAAAATGTAACAAACTTGAAAACGTCCCCTTTCATAAAACAATCGAGGTCATTAAGCATAAATGCCACATTATTGATTACTTCGCCAGTTCTCTTTTATTGCGACGTTGAATAGAATAATTTCTCGCCTCACGTTAAATTCGGAGGTAACTTTAAAGATGAGGGAGTCCAGTCGGGGCGTTCTCACCTGGGTTTCAATAATAACTTTTTATTGCCATGACGACGGCACCCAAATTGCCTAAACTGGAAATGTAATGGGATTATCACTGATCCGAAACGATGAAGGCCTCTCGTGTACCACGTAATAAAATTTACGAAATGCCCCGAAAATACTTCCCGAGCATCAACTGTGGAACATTTAACGTCATCTTTTGTGACACGTAATCTTCACGTCCACTATATACATAAACCATATTATGAGCGTAATTTTGGTAAGCTAAACGATGGGACCCGCAGACGAAGTATCCATATTATATTAGATAACGGTATTTTTAAAAATATATTGTAATATAAAAAATAGTTTGCGTGTCTTATCTCGACAAACTACATATTATATTTATTACCTATATTTACGAGTATTCAACAAAATGTTACATACAAATATTTATCAATTTCGTGTTGGCCAAAGAATAGATTAATTTGTAATGATAAAACATGAGTCTGATGTCTAAAACACGGAAATCTATGAACCTTTTACTTATGCTTGGAATATTAAAATCCACAGATGAAGCCTCAATACACAGTTGATCTTGGATGTAATGCAGGCATTATATTATATTCATCTTGCATTGCTTGTTACTTCACGAGTGTAATTATTACATTTTATTAGTCTTGTTTAATGACATAATTTTTTCGAAGCTTTCTTGTTAAGGTGGGACGAGGTTTTTCTTAATAATATTGTGTTCGAGATCACAAAAAAAATCTTAATAGGTATTTCATCAACAAGACATCAAAACAATCACTATAGATACATTTAATTTAGATTCAGTTACAACTCAAATCTTTCAGTACACACATATATATAATTACTTTAATTTATAGAATTAATACATAAATTATCTTTCTACTACCGAGAATCACCGAATCACAGATGATGTTATTAAATGACTAAATTAACAATAGGCCTGTATACTTTTCAAATACCACCTATTAGGAAAAATTGCGTGATAGAGAAATAAATAGTAATTATAGATCTATGACTTTACTATTACTGAGCAAAAAAAATTTTTTTGTTTATTTATAGAAAACAGAACTTTATCTATTAAACATTATTTCAAGTAAAGTTTCGTTCTGGCCGAGCGAGCAAACATTGTTGGTAAGAAAGTCGCACGCAACAGCTATTCATTTTCGGTTTACACGACAACAGCCTACTCTCAAAAATCATTTAATAAAATATACTCACTCAGACAAACTAAATTACTGTTATACAGCTTTCATGACAAAGAAACGCCAAATATTTCATACAACTTTATAGATTTACTACGGTCATAAGCTCTAAATAGACTTAGTCATAAAACTATATTTTTGGAGGAATAGGCATGAATATGTATAAAGGGTTGCTGTTTGACATATCGCTAGACCTCAACCCCGGAATAAGTTCTCTAGACAAAAATAAAGCAATCAGATAGCGAAGTGGCCGTATCGAACAAGCCACTTGATGTAAGAAATATAGCCTCTTTATAGATTACTATTAGTTTGAAGGGATGGCGCATCCAGCTTGTTACCGTCCGCTTCGGGCCCCTATGATACACTCCCCTACATTAATTGGCACAAGTCTTCCGCGCAGCAGGCACTAAGTCCACCTAATGTGAGACTACGGCCAACTTCCACTCGTTCTTCTGTAATTACTTTTATTGCTCTCTTTTCCCGTTTATTCTTCTCGTTCAAAATTTTGCATCGACATCAAATATTTTCCACTTCGCCGCTTTAGTGAGCACTCGCTATAAATCAATTTCATCGAAATGTATTGTATACTGCTATAATGTTTATAACAGGAAACATTCACAGTATTTATTGAAAATTAACACGTTAAAAGTACGATTACGGTAGGTCAAACAGTTTAATAATCTCTTGCGTGCAAATGGTTTTTCATTAAACTAGTGGCGTAACTAAGACTATCAGCACTTAACCAGAAGTATTTCAGTGCAGTAGTCACATTAATTTCATATGATATGTCTCTGAGATTTTGATATAAAAAACGAACAAAATAATAAACATGCCTTTTAACATTTAAACAAAATTAACATTCATGAATTGATATGCATACGTTGATAACCGTCACAAAGCTAAAGCTAGTGTGTAGTCGATTTATGCAAAACATGGCGACTGGCTCATTCGACATCTATCTGCCATGGTTGGGAAGGTGACCCGGATAAAGGCGTCAAATTACCAACGTCAAATTCCAGTGTCACCTGAGCCAGGACGGTCTGGTGCCGCCATTTTTATCCTATTCTGAGTTAATATTCCGTGGACGTCCGTCGGGAGCTGCCCATGTAACGGACACCCCTGAATCATGGAGCTACGAATTACAAAGTTTCTTTACCCACCAAGATTTATTTCTTATTCGTCGGAATGTTGTTTGAATTGTGTTTGTTTTGATGTATTTCTTTGTTTTTTATAGTAAAATATAAAAGTTGCTCCATTGAGATACATACAGTTCAAACACTATTGCAGCAATAGGAACGCATTGATTGAATTTAACACGTAGCATAAGTACATAGCTGCAACTCATTTTATTGTATACTCAACTTATATTATCAAAGTATTTATCCACTTTGATAATATAAGTTAGAATATTGGATAAATACCAAATCTAGTCCATCGTTGTGTAGTGTCCATTAGTAGAAAACATAACGTACACATTTTCAAGACGTTACGTTTTGTGACCAAGAAAGAACAAACACCTTTACCTTATTTCACAGCTCCGTGTACATGGTAATTTTCTTTGTTACTTTCCGTATCAATTCAAATAAGATCACTGTCACTTCATTGCTTTCTATCTCATTCAATTTTCATGAAATAGGCTAAGAGGCCATCGAATTGTTTTATATTTATTCTTGTCCATAGAACTAGACGTTTTGTTACGAGAACGTAAGAGCTCGTTTTTATGTCCAGTCCATTAAAATGCAGTTTACCCTGGCTCGCAATACAGTCTCATTACTTCCCTATGGTGCCGTAAACGGGAGCCAAGGATTTATATCAGGAGGGTGGACTACAACATTCACCTGTGTGCTAATAACGTGGTATTGCAGCCACAAATCCGGCAAACATTGCGCAATGATTAAGGCATCAGGCTCCTCAAATCCCTTATGGTGCCATCTATTATGTGTACTAAAATTTTGGACTGTGTCGAATTTGAACCACAAATATTGTGTACCTGGGTAGGTCACAAAAAGGACTACCTAGGCCTTTTTGTAACTGTGCAACGGATTTTATACCGTATTGTTACTGTTGTGATTTATACCGACGCGATCAGTGGTGATACTTGTAATCCCACGGTTAATCCGCTGTCAGGATTCTAGCTACTAGTATCGACGGTCGCACGGTTTGGTCATAAACACACCTGAGACCTCACGATTAATATACTAAGTGCACGCATATGTATGTAGACATAATTTGTAAATACATTCATAATTATATACTACTATTCGTATATAAAATGACAATACTACTATAATCTAAGTAAGTTTCTAACAGGAAAGTGGGAGAACGTTGAAAAGTATATGATACCTTACGATAGTATCGTTTAATTTTCAAAGCTTAACTCGAGTTAGAGCTGGCAGTAAAAGGCGCAAAAATGAAGCGAACTTTTTTCATACACGAGCGAGAGATCCAAGTTAAGGTTCAAGCGAAAGATACACATAGTTTAACTATGCAGAATATGGAACACTATGGGTTAGAAGATATAGTTATGCGTGCGTTACACAGTATAGACATGCCATCTTACTACGTTGCGATGCATTTCATTGTTTAGCTTATGTCACTAAAGATCCTTCAAAGGCAACATCACGCAAGGCGCATCTTCCACGCTCCGCCACCACAATAAGCCTTTGCGGCGACAAATATCTTGTTTCTTAGCATTACCATCGCTCCCCACTTGCACAATAAATCTCTGATGAAAACGCAGCCTTACACAACAACGTACTCTAGTCATAACAAATATGTCTGAAGTGCCTCCCTATAGCTGGATATCTATTATTGATTGAGCCATAGTAACGTTTAGAATCAAACGATTCACAAATTTATGTAGACGGGCTGTTATTCATGAAATTTATGCAAAAACGTCCAACTCGGAGACAATCGAATAGTGATTCAATAGCGAATGAATTCAGCGAAAAGCATTGTGCTTACCATGCACCAACTGCATTCAATGGGTACACTGTCCAATATTGTTCATTCAATGACGTGATTTACATTTATTGCTCGATGGGAAAAAAGTCACTCAATTTAAAAGTCGTAGAGGTCTACCATTTAAAGGTACGAGTAAAATGTGAATATAATTGATTATATAAATGTAGTGGTGTCCTATAAATTACTCTGAGGATGAATTGTAAACGCGCGCCTCTTTTCATTCGTGTTCGTGCATGCGTTGTCGATGATTAACCTGGTTGGTTGGCCTCATCACTTCGCAGCTTATTCCTATTGTTTGACGTTATAGTTTTTGATGTTATCTCTCAATGCCATGCTGACTGCTATACTATATGTACATATATTTGGTCTAATTTGGGACTCACCATTAAACATTACAGTGACGTGTGGAGATTTTAGCAGATTAATAATACATACGTACGAGGTCGTTACAGTTCGCATACAAAGAAGAAATAGTTTTCAAACATGGCTAAATGTATTCTAGTTTGCAAATAAATCAATCATTTATAGTAGGTACATCACTCGACTAAAGTAGCTCGAGGTTTACAGCTACGATTGAAATGTTGCAAATAAGACTAATTCGTAAAATAAATATTCACTACATTTTAATAAATATTCAATAAATTATTCAATAACAGTTATAGTCAAATGTACGTACACAACGTATTTGAATTTAATATTGCTATGTTACATGCAAATAACGTTCTGTTTGACTTAAACATAGAAAGTACCTACCTACTCATACTAAAATCATAAGAGAATATTAATTTGTTTTGGAAATAGTTTTCACACAAAGATTAATTACTTTATTTTCTGCCAATGAGTAACCTGTTTGGTATACGACTCTTGAGATATGATATGATACTTTATACACTTTCTGTACACCCGGTAACATAACATTTTGTTGACGATAGCATAAAATATACGTCAGCATTTTGCTCGACTGACTGCATTGAAATTCAACGGAGGCATTCTCTTATATATTTGTAACGTAGCAACTCAATGTCTTCGTAGGAAGTAGGTGTATCAATCAGCAAATAGGCATAATAGCAGAGAGGTGGCGTGTGTTAAAGGTGCGAGGGGGGGGAGGTATGAGATCCATATCAGACGATTGTCAAGGCATGTGCGCAACGTGACGTGTCCCCCGAGCCCATTGTGCTCCCAGCTGCTTAACTTAACCCAGCCGGACGATACGTGGCTCGCCAGTTGCCGCGCGCCGTGTCACTGACAATAATTCTAGGAATTTTACCTCGCTGAACTATAATGGACCATTTCTACCCATTCATTGAAAGTGTACAACGAATTCCCCCATTGTACTCCACAATCAAACTCTTAATATAGGGTAAATATAGGGGAATTTAGGGAGTAAACGTATAGCCAGGACAAATAAAAAGAAATATATAGTTAAAACTACATATATGATATGTTGGATATGAAGTAAGAGGGCTAAATAAACACATTACTAAAACTTCAATGGATTTTGAGTTCGTCAGTTTTAAGATTTAAGACATATGTGTTCTAAGAGTTGCTAACACTATTTAGGCTCTTTTATCTTTACTTGAGCTTAAACTTGACGAGCCTTGTAGACGTGACATAGGAGCACTTTGTAGCTCAATAACGCGACTCCATTCAGCATGAAAAGTGGCCGTGCTACGCGCTCCCCCTATCCTGAGTGCTCTATAGCGGTAGCTTTCGTGAAAAACCACTCGATGCATTAGGTATATATTATTATGTATGTTTATTTTATTATACGTACATGCCACATATCTTCCAGCGGTGCTGGGAAAGAATACATCATTTATTCACATCTCGTGGATATTCGCAAGGGATGTCTTAGGCATAGGCTACGAAATTCATCTACATTTGCATTCAGTATATATTTTACATACCAATATCTTCGAGTGGTTTGAATTGTCGAATGCATGTTATAGGGATATTAAGGCATATCATATTAATGAGGCGGCGATAGCCCAGTGGTGTACGTAACGGACTGCCGAGACGATGGTCTCGGGTTCGATCCCCAGTTACCCCGGGCACACACCTATGACTTTTCGAAGTTATGTGTGTATTAAAATAAAAATATTAATTATCGCTCGCTTAAAAATGTGCCCGGTAGATGGCAATAGGCTCGCCCCCTATTACATTGGGACCGAAACATATCTGGCGAAGTGTGGGTGTGTAATACACCTCTGCCTACCCCTTCGGGGATAAAAGGCGTGAAGATATGTTATGTAATGTTATTTGTCATATTAATGGAGTGATGCAGTTGTCATGTGATGGCTATAGCACTTCGAATACGCCATAATACTATATTTGCCTAAATATTCCGTTGTGAAACGGTTATGCAATATTGTAATTAAGGCTAGTCGTAATCAGTGATTAAATTATTCTTGATTAATTCACGAAAATTGATAAATAAAGATTAATTAAAGTCACTTTTGACTTGCCAGATACCATTTGATGTCTATAAAACATTCGAAAATTAGATAGGTAACAACATTATGCTAGACACGACGACAAGCATTAGCAAACCTTATTATGCATTTATGTAAGACGTCATTTAACTCCTTAAGTTCTTAATGTCTTATTGATATTTTATATTGACAATTTACATAACAGTGATATGGAATGTACATACAGGGTTTCTTAAAATAATATCAGACATGAATCAAAGTGCTTTTCGTGTCTAGGTTTAGACAGAAATAGATGAAGATAAAGAGCACACTATTCGCTAAGGCGTAGCAAATAGAACCACGAATGTGGCAAATAAAACTACTGTCTCGACTAGAGATGGGCATATACCCGGTAAAAACCCAGACTTTGGGTAAATACCCATTTATACCCATTTTTACCTATTATATTTATACCGGGTAAAAATTAAAATCAGTTTAATTTAAAATAATTGTTGTATTTTTTTTATAAATACTGACCTGTATGTAAAAATACAACAATTATTTTATAATTTATTTTATTTGCGGCCGTCGTTAGAACAACATACGCGGACATTGTTTTCTCATTAGAACAAGAGAAGAGTTATAGCACTATAACTGTCCAATGAGGGATTCAAACGAATTGTGCAGTTTTAATATTTTATTTTTACTGTCTAGGTTGCATTGTAATTAATTATTGAACTGAAATGGAAAATCTAAGTAATTGTTACTCATTTATTAGTTTTGAAATTTTTTCAAGATATACCTATGTGTCATCATGTCAGCCTAGAGACGTCCACTGCTGGACATAGGCCTCCCCCAAGGTTCTCCACACAATCGCGCACCGCGATCTTAACCAGATCGTCGGTCCACGTTGCGGGAGGGCTACCCCTGCTGCCTGCTCCGGTACGTGATCGCCACTCCAGGACCCGCCTGCGCCAACGGCCATCGGTTCTTTGTGCTATAGGCCCTGCCCACTGCCACTTCAGCCTGGCTTTTCGGAGACCTATGTCGGTTACTTTGGTTCTCCTGTGGACCTCCTCATTTCTGATTCGATCTCACAGGGAAACTGCGAGCTTAGCTATCTCCATCGCCCTCTGAGTGACCCTGAGCTTTGGGATAAGGCCCATAATTAGCGAACACGTCTCAGCGCCGTAGATTATCCAGTGATAATCGCAATAAACAAATCGCAAATAAGTTGCCAGTGCAACACACACTGGTCATAAACTTTCGTCTTGAGACACTGCGGGATATCGGACGTGAAGATATGCCGTAACTTTCCGAACGCCGCGCCGCCCAAACGAGTTGGATTCGACGAATGACCCCTTTCTCGAAGTTGGACCTACCTAATTGGATCATTTGTCCCAGGTAGACGTACTTGTCGACAACTTCGTGTGTGGAGTTCCGAACCTGGATAGGAGCAGGTAAGACATGGACGTTAGACATGATTTTCGTCTTGTCCATGTTCATCTTAAGACCTACTTGTTGGGAGACTCCACAGAGGCCATCGAGCGTTGTGCTGATGTCTTCCATGGTCTCAGCTATGACTACGATATCATCAGCAAATCGAAGGTGAGTGATGTACTTGCCGTTGATGTTGATGCCGAGTCCTTCCCAGTCCAGAAGCTTGAAAACGTCTTCCAGCGCAGCGGTGAAGAGTTTTGGAGATATAACATCTCCCTGCCTCACCCTCGCCAATTTAAAATGAGCAGCTAATGTCTTATACGCATATTATTTGCGTATGTAAATAAAATTTTGACAAATGGAGTTGAGACATGAATACCAGAGAGATAAATATTTCAAATATTATCTTGAAGTACTGCTGCTATCTTTGTGGACAGAAATATGTAAGTGACCTTCTTGTAGAACACATCGGATTGATAGCTTAATAAATCAAGACGCTAACTTACATATCCAAAGACACTTTCTTAATTTTTCTTTGGAATGGAACATATGTACGTAATATCGCGAGATACTTTTCATATATTCAATCAAGGCACACAAAAAACTTCTACCAACACTAAGAATTAGTCGACAAAGTATTGTCGCGGATAAGGATCTAATCCAAAGCAATTAAACATTACGCTAAACGAGGTGGTCGTTGTTAGGACCATGCCATCCATGCAATAATAATTATTCTTTGTCTACTTTCTTAAGACTATGAAGTTAATTCATGTAATACAACATTTAGTTACGTAACAAGAGACACTTCTTTGTTTGAAGTTTTCTGATTGCATTTCTATTAAAGCCCCTAATGTAGTATAAAAGATTTGGCAGTCGCAGCAGACTACAATCGGCGCCTAGTAATCGACTACAATATGTGATACAAAATCGATCAGGATGTTCCATTGTTCATGTTCCGTAGCAATCAATTTTATCACATATTTTCAGTTTGGTTATTACCAAAATGAAATTATTTGCCGACTTATTCTTCCATTAAATACAAGGTTTCATGATTCGATCAAAACCTGTCAACCGGTAGGTAATTGGGTTTTTCTATTAGAAAATGTCCCCAGTTTATAATTTGGGATTGGACCGGTGACCGAGAAATGGCGTTCGAGCTGACAAGCTCACCCTCTATCCCATAGGGATCTAATACCGTTTTCGGCCAACTGAAACATGTCTGCCTACCTCTTATAGAGATCCCCTACTGTGCCTGCCTTGACTCTAAACATGTTTACTGAAACCTTTTTATGCAGATGCTTTTGAACAGAATAAAAGTACCGTTGAAAAGCGAATAATGCAAAGCATATCTACATTTATAAAACAAGGAATAAAACCTGTTAGTATATACATTTCATGTTTTACATGCGTAATACATATTAAATATAAAAGGAACTTTTTATAAGTAGCTGTAAAAGTAAATATTTCAACAATTCTATGTGAACCCAGCACTGCATGGTGGATATAACGTAAACACCGACATAAATTAAACATTTCATATTGCCAGAGGAAGAGATACTTTAAGGCACCACATATTTCACCCTTTTTCCTCTCCGATATTACCGTTTTTTGCTGGCTACATTTTTTCTTTACACTATTATTCGGAAAATTTGTTGCACACCCGCTTACCGCAAGCGGTAAGAACGTTAAAACCGTCCCGTTTGAAAATATGAGAACGGCTCGGGTTTAATGTAATGAAGATTTATTTTAACTATGTTATCTTTACGAGTACATTGTTCTCTCGTGAGAGCAGCTTCATATTTTTACTGCTTTATTACGAATACTCTCGCAACGGCAATATATAATTATATTTGCTGATATGAAAGCAGTCGTGGCAACAAACAGGCTCCGTGTATTTATGTGACAAATTCGAAATTTTTAATTGTTATGGCTTACACGCTATAATAATCTATTTTTATGGGAGTTCGTAGGTAGTCGGCCACTACCCTTCCCCCGTGGCTATTGTAAAACGCAACAAGGGTGTAATTTGGCAACGCGCTGCGATGGTATCGCGTCGCATTTCCCTACAGATATCGTGTTATTTAATACCACCGTTTGGCTCGCGTCTATAACAAAAGAATATGTTTTTGAGCGTGTGTTTGCTCTACGAGTAATTAAGGCCCATCTAATACGAGACATCTACGACTGCATTACATGTATATTTGGCATAAGTATGTAATATGGTACACAATACCAAACATTACATTTTGACTTCAGAAGAAAGAATGAAATAATTTGATATAACCTTCAACTTCTTTTAATGTACAAGATTTTCATGTAAAAATCTGGCGAACATAAAACTTTTCTTAATTCGTAATCAAAACTTAGGTTTTTGCCCCCACCGCTTTCTTAATATGTTCTGAATAATACTTTAGAAGTTCGTAACAAGAAATCTTAGCGAGTTATTTATTAAATATTTCAGTATTTTCGGGTAAACTCGCTCACCTGGCGCTTGTTTGAAATTCTGAGATGTCGCAGGAGCCGACAAGAATAAACTTGGCGAACTTGTGTGAGTTCGGTGTCTGCCCGGGGAACACCACGCCGACGTTTGACGCCTCCGACGACTTTACAACTGACAAAGATCACCACAACTTACTTTTAAAACCCTTTCACTGTCTTCACTGAGCTCGTCCGAAAACTTTCTACTCTACATATGCGCAAATAAACGGGCAACTCTGCTCTGAAACCAATCAGTAAATATTAAATGCAAATAAAATGCTTGAAGATCGAATGTCTATAACAGACGACAAATTTAAGTAGTTCGAAATTAATTTAATTCAGCACACAAATATTTAATTAAATTTTATTTTTAAGATTTTAAAGCGCATATTTTCTGAATAAATATAAATATAATTAACCATCTACTGTATTCTAACTTTGTAAAAAGAGTATTAAAATCAAATAACATTACATGTTTGTACCGTGAACTTAAACAGCGAATATGAAAGAACAATGGCTTGAGTCTACGTACTCCTTTAGGAATTCTCTTTAGTTTATAATACAGGAATGGTTTTCTTTATTTTTAATCTTATCGGGAAGCAATTCCACGAGAAATGAAATATATTTTTTCTACGTGATTACAAAGTTAGTAGAACAGAATACAAACGCAAGTAATAGTTTCTCAACAGTTGGTCGCAAGTGAGATTCTTGGCCCGCTAGCTAGCTGGTCCATGAGGACTATAACTTACAAATCAAACTAATTTAATTATCAGATCCGCCCAAATTTCCTAGACTCATATTACAGTTTGTTATTATTGATCTAGATCTGAGTATTTCCTTATAGCCAACCAACGTACGATGTGATCAATAGTTTCTGCTAATGTATCTGTTTCTTTGGACTACCAATTTAACAGGCAAGCGATGAGCTATTCATGTTTATTTTGTTTCTTTTAATCATAAATATAATAATACACAGAATTGTCTGGTGACACAAACATTTGCCTAAACTTGTTAATTGCATTTAGAGGGAATAAAAATGTTAAAACAAAGCGATAGTAACAGGTACAAACCGTTGGGTAGAGCGTGGAGCAGAGTCTCGCCGGAACAAAGTGAAAGGGACAGCAGACGTCTCCCGCTTGCCCACTAATTGGATTAGTTTGCAAAACTTCGCGTCGGATTCTTCCTCCTTGAATTATGTCTAATTAGTTGTCGTTGTCTAATAAAACGCACCGTTTATAAATGTCGATGCATTTGATGAATGACAACCATGATCGCAACAGTTATCCCAATATTGCCTGTAGGTATAGTGTTTTATTTATTTCGGTCAATTAACATATCACTCCGCACACAGTAAGGTTTCTCTTCTCAAATTTTCTTGTTTAGTTTTGTTCTCTTTTAGCTCACATGCAGACTGAGGTTAACCTATCGTGATACCTATTTCGAGATTTCAATAGAGGTTTAAACAATAGTAGGTCGTGCCGTACACAGTCAACTGTGTACTCCAATTTGACATGTTGCAAGGACATTATGTTACCTCTGATTGTGATTTCTATAAATAGATACCTACGAGAGCGATCAATATCAAATATAGATTTTAGTTTTAAGTGGATCATTGAAATCTAGGACGATATATCAAGCCACAGGAAGCTAACGTACCTAATACTACATGAACTCATTTATAGCACCTGCATTTTTTAAACTGTTGCCATATATTGTAACCCGCCCTGTTTGAGGAGTCAAATGATTCTCAATTGTACACTGTTTCTTTCTTAAATAGTTTAACCAATAAGGTACCGTTCCACGAGTCTGTAAAATATCTTTGCTTATTTGCATTGTCTGGTTTGTCTATGTGTATTAGCGGCAACAAAGCACTTATTATTTGACCTTTGCAACAATTAATCACATGAGGCTGTATCTCGGCATCGGTTTAACAATACAGAACTCTTTAAGAATCCTCTGTCTCTTGTTACATAACATTAAAACAATACTTCGTATGATACCAGTATTCTTGTAACAGACTGTGTTATGCTTAGTTTGTCATTTGTAAATAAAATTAAATCTTTCCTTAAGTTACGAATGCGAATGTACTTATCTTTGTCGGCTATTCAAAATTTTACATATTAAGGTTTATAGTTGTTAAATCCAAATGTTTACTTCGTGTCAATGTATTGAAATGACAAAAATACGTTGTCGCTGTCCTAGATGACCACGCATGCCTTGAAAATCAAATCAATAAATAATACTATACTTAATGCCAACAAGCTACATCTCTAGTCAGAGCGTTGTCTTATTCATATGAGAAATTTTGGTACTGATGATTATATTATTTTTAGTGCTTTGGCGAACATAAATTGGCATGTAGAATAAACGTATATGTAAGTACATCAACTACTATGTAGTATACCTTTATTAGACATCATCATTTTATCTGGAAACATAGAAAACCTTCTTTTATTTTTCTATCAATGTTGCCTATAACAATAACAACAAATAATTTTTCATATGTCGGAAATATCAGTACTAAGCAAATCTATAAATATCTCAA
This sequence comes from Euclidia mi, assembly GCA_944739405.2. Lineage (NCBI taxonomy): Eukaryota > Metazoa > Arthropoda > Insecta > Lepidoptera > Erebidae > Euclidia > Euclidia mi. The sequence continues at coordinate 54,791,134 of OX123184.2, forward strand.
CAGCGAAACGGCGTACACTACTCTCTAAGTTATTTCTGCTCAGATATTTCACGTTCTATAATGTCATACTCATTACTAACATATATCCCATATATGCGATTGAGTGAGCAGTCTTTTTCTTGACCGCAGCCCAATATTTTACACTTAGACTATATATATTACGTAAATAGACGGAGGAATCCCATCACTCAAAGATCTGGGACTGAGCTCCGGTGTGGGCCCCATTACCCGTCAAAATTTAATAGAACTTCATTTGAAACTTTGATACTTCGTTTATTGATTTATTCGTATAAAAATGTGACGCAGAAACATAGTGACGTTATAACTTTATCGATACTTTTATTTTACAGACTAGCTTCGGCCCACGTATTCGCCGATGTGGGTGACAGTTATTGCAAAAAAAAAGGTAGCCTTTGCACTATTGTGATGTAGAAGCTATACTACAATAAGTATACTTGAATATAATTATATATCTCAAGAAAAGTGTTTTCATCGATCATCACAAACTTTCGTGTTTATAAAAGTTCAAATAAAACCATCTGCTGCTAAAAACTAAGTTTAAAGCTTGTGTAATTAAATGCAAGACTTCACATGTAGGACGATACTATTAACTGTACTAAGTACTGAGTAGTCATTGACTCCTTTTTTGCAGTGGCGACAGATTGCCAAAAAACGATAAACTACCATGATACTAATCGTGTGAGTCATTATCATGATTATATATAAACCTTTCGTCATGCAAATGACAAGTAGATTGCTGTGAACCCTTAAAATATTTGTTCCCAGTTCTCGAAAATATGGTCGTACGTTGTTGTCCTGGGAAAGGTCTATCATTACAGACAGGTTTATTGTAGCCAATAAGCTTGATATTGTAGTGATCGACCGAGCAGAGCGATTAGCATTGATAGACGTTATTACCACATTGCATGACAGCAATCTCGTAAAAGCAGAAAAAGAGAAGGAGATCAAATATTTGGTCCCAGCTCATGAGATTGTCGATATGTGGGATGTGAAGTCGGCGATCATTGTGCCGATAGTTGTGTCAGTAAATGGACTGATCGCCAAGAGCCTTTACCAACATCTAAAGATGCTCGCACTAGGCAGCAGAAAAACTAATATTTTTAACAACAACACTTTTTAAGTTCGGTGCCAGTTAGCAGTACGCACACAATTTTATTTTCTTTCTTACTCACCATGCGGGCTCCTGGTTTAATTCTTTTAAATTATTTTATTTCTCACTTATTTTAGACCTAGGCGTATCTATAAGGATGTAATTAATTTGACCTGTATATATAATATGATTTTGTAAAGATTTGAGTTTTTTTCTAACTAAGCCAATGACATTGTCAGAGACTTTTTCTATTTTACATTAAATAAATATGATTCATTATGTGTGAAATATTTTATTTTAAATTGACCCTGAAGTTAAATTTTATTTCTAATCTACGTATTAGTTTACTCACTTTTTACTGCAGCCTGCTCTCGATTGGTGATTTAATATAATTATGTAACCGAGCATACTGGGATCGTGCCTCCCTTCAATTTCAGAAGGCCTAATTTAGTTTGGCAGATTTTAGACAAACACTTGACGATCGTGATAATTTGCTAAATAATAAGCATATAACTTCCAAAAGTCTGAAATACGTAACGTGGTTTTGTATTCGAAAACCATTACGTGGTAATGATCTCGTCATTGACCCTATCATTGCATAAAGGTAGTAATTATTAGTGATATTATGTAGGTATATCAATTGCTTTATTCACCTTAAAAGGTAATTTAGAAAAAAAAATATCGTAACTTATTTACTAGTGTTTAAATATAAGCTGTATTTATTCACATATTTAACTTTATCTGAGGATTTATCAACATTCAATTGATATTCATTGTGAGTAAACCAAATCTAAGAATTTATTGCAAACATTATCGATATTTTATCGAAATTCATTTTGAGTAAGCACATCACTAGTCTAGTTAATATTTACGACAATTTCGAAGAATGTTCGAAGATTCGAAATGATATTTGTGTATTTATCTTTCTCTTACATGAGAAAAAAATCATAAGTCAGAGTGAAGTGCATATATTGGGTAAGGTTGCTATTTTAATGCGGTCTCTATTACTAGTCCAACCTCTCTAATTTTACAGATGTCATCATATATTAGGTATCTGACAGCGGCTAGCATAATGGCCGTATATGTTATTAATGTGCAATTGCATGACATTTCTAATAACATTTTATTATGAGATGGCGCAGATATGTTAATAAAGAATCACAAAATCAAATTAATCGTGTAAGTACCTTTACAAACGCATGTGTGGCTTTTTTCGGTGCGTCACAACTTTTCGAAAATTGGTATAACGGAAACAAAGAACGCTTGTATTAAAAACAGCTATTTGCTGCTCATTTTCTGTAACATAAGGTGCATCGTATTGTCAAATTAACCTTCAACCAATGCGCCAGACTAGCCAAACTAAAGTTTTGGTAGATTTCAAATACGTTAATGGCAGCGTATTTGAAAATGAAGAAAGAGTAAAGAAATATAAAATTATGATTGATACAATTTTTTTAAACGATTTTAAACTTTCGCGATTAGTATACCGCCGTGACCACGGCTGAAGAAAGTCAGTCGAAACGTTGGCAAATACCGAGGTATTTATGCCTTAAATATATTATTTATCGCGAGTAAGACCCGCTATATAACCTTTTATAACATTTTTTCTTTATTATCCTTGTGACTAATCACCAAATATAGAACACAAATCTATTTACAGATATGACAATTTACAAAATAACTCTTGACCTAATAAAAGGGTTCTCCGTCAAACAACGTCAACTCTTTTATTTAGTTGAATGAAAATTAAGCAAAAGGTCAAAGGACCAACAGGGTAATTTGAATTCAAGAACAAATAAATTCCGTTAAAATTGTATACACGCAACTTTTGTAATTTTTATGTGCCTACAATTAAATGCGTACGTGACCTAGTCGTTCGTGAACGTATTTAATTACATTATTTAATCATCAATCTTAGGGTACGTTTACACAGTCATATTAATTTAAAAGTCTCGCCAATTTAGCTGCGTGATGTGTAAATATTATAACAAAAGCATAAGTAATAATGTTTATTATTTGTCAACATGATAAAAGCGATGTTTCGCTACAATACAGTTTCATGCGGTGCTTGGAAAAGTTGCCTTGAGCTGATTAAGCTGGGTTCAGCATTAGGAGCCTAAAGGGGTTGGTACTATTTCTAACTGGAGAAAATGTACCAACGGATGAGCGACTAAGAAAATTTACTTTGCTTAGATTTTTTGTCTGTCATGAGCTTGTACCCGCAACTGAAATTAAAACAATCACACAGTACACGAAACGAGCAATTTTCATACCGCGATTATCTCATCTGATACGCAAAGTCGACGATCTCCATCTGTAAGTAACGTGCTGCTATAGTACTTCATAATTATGTTTATCTTACGCAGAACAAGCAACCGTCCATGAATCATTCATACCATACATACATACATAAACTCACGCCTGTTTCCCGGAGGGGTAGGCAGAGACTACGGAACGCCATTTGCAACGATCCTGACATATCTCTCTTGCTTCATTCACTCCCATCAGATTCCTCATGCATGCTCTTCTGTTCAGGGTACTTCTCACCTGTCCTGTTTTTAGGATGTCTCCAATCTGGTCAGAGAACGTCCGCCTAGGTCTTCCCCTTCGTGCTGTCCCTTCCACACTTGCCTTATATATCTGCTTGGTCAGTCTTTCGTCATCCATCCTCTCCACGTGCCCAAACCATCTTAGCATACCTTTCTCGATGCTTGTCACTATATCTTCTTTTACCCCACAACACTCTCTTATCACACAATTCTTTATTCTGTCAGTCAGAGAAACACCACACATACTTCTCAGTGCTCTCATTTCTACAGCATTTATTCTATTTTCATGACTCTTCTGCCATACCCAACTATCACTACCATACATAAGAGTAGGTACTAACACCCCTCTATGCACAGCCAAACGTGCCTTTTTGGACACGTTTTGGCTGTTCATAAACGCCTTCAGAGCTCCATTCACTCTATTACCTGCATTAACTCTTCTTTCAATATCTTCTACATTCTTACCATCTCTTGTAAACAGCGTGCCTAAATATACAAACTCATTCACTTGCTTCACTCGCTGTCCATCCATCATAAACATTACAAGCCGTAACGCATTCCTTCTTTTCAAAAACCATAACTTTCATTTTACTTACATTCACTTTAATTCCTTTCCTTTCTAATGCAACATGCATGATTGTTACCATCTCCTGCAACTCCTCCGCTGAAGACGCAAGCATAACCTGATCATCAGCATAAAGGAGGCATTTGACAAGTAACTCATTCATCCTTAATCCACAATCACTATGTTTCAAATCTTGCAAACAACTGTCCATGAAGAGGTTGAACAGCCACGGCGACCCTACACATCCCTGTCTAACACCTGTGTTGATGGTAAACCAGTCAGTGTATGCCCCGTTTATCCTCACACAAGCTCTAGAATCCTCATAAAGGGATTTCAGAGCTCGTATGAGGCTGCTGTTCACCCCATACATCGACAGTACCGACCACATTTCATTCCTCACCACTTTATCATAAGCCTTTTCCAAATCCACGAATGCGCAGTAGACCTTGTGACCTTTGGCCAAAAATTTCTCGGCTATGCATTGCAAGGAAAAGACTTGATCCGTACACCCCATACCCTTCCGGAATCCCGCTTGTACATCCCATATTTTTTTGTCGGTTACTTTCATAACTCTTTCAATCAGTACCTTCGCATACAATTTGCCAACAATGCTGAAAAGGCTAATGCCTCTATAGTTTTTGCAGTCTTGTTGCGAGCCTTTTCCTTTATAAAGAGGCACAACTACTACTGTGGCCCAGTCATCAGGTACCCGGCCGGTGCTCCAGCACAAGTTAAATAAACGCTGCAGCTAACTAACTATGATGCCCTGTCCAGCCTTCAGCATTTCGACTGTAATCCTATCATACCCTGCAGCCTTACCTAATTTCATACTGGCCAGTGCCTTCAAAATCTCATCCACGCCAATATCGCTTTCATCATTGCTATCATTATCATTCATTTCACCTGTTGATGTCTCTGTCGTCGTTCTTTCAAATAATCCTTCAAAATACTCTTTCCATCTCTTCAGCACATAAGATTCACCATTCAGTATCTTTCCATTCTTGTCTCTGATTGCTGTGGATTCTGAGGATTGAGTTTTTCCTCGAACTGCACGAACGGATTTCCAGAAAAACTTAATGTTTCTCCGAAAGTCGTCAGATAATCTACTATCAAACTCATCTTTCTTTTCCGCTTTTTTCCTTTTAACCATTTCTTTCACTATTCTTTTACACCTAACAAACTCCTTTCTTGCTTCATCTATGTCATCACTTGTTGCCTTTCCCATTCTTTCATTTGCTCTGGCAGCCAACCAATCTAACCACGCTTTCTTCTTCTCTGAAACTGCTGATTGTACATCCTTGTCCCACCATGTATTCTTAACCTTTCGTAGTTTCCTTCTCTTGATCACACCACATACTTCAGACGCTACACATACTATATCTTCTTTAAAGGAATGCCATAATTCGTCCATATCATTTATGCCATCAAACCTCTCAAATCTTGCTATCAATCTTCGTTTATACTCATCTTTCACATCTTTCTCTTGCAGATTTTCTACTTTTATTCTTTCCAAGACCCTCTCTTGATTATTTTCTCTATGTCGCCATCCTCTAAAGAGCCCACTTATCCGGCTTAACACCAAAAAGTGGTCTGTATGGATGCCGATCCCTCGAAACACTCTCGTATCCAACACATTCTTTCTCAGTCGTTCATCTACTATTACAAAATCAATCATACTTCTCCTAACATTTTTCGCCTCACGTGTATACAAATGTATCCTGTTGTGATCAAACATGGTGTTTGTCACACAAAGGCTCCACTCCAAACAAACCTCAAGCAGTTCTTTTCCATTTTCGTTCACACTCTTATCACCGAATCCACCTAAAACCCTTTCAAATCCATCTCACTTTACTCCCACCCATCCATTGAAATCACCTAACAAAATCAATCTTTCATTATACTTACAGGTCCTCAGAATCTCTCTTAAACTCTCCCAAAACTCCTGCCTTTCGTATTTTTCTTGTTGTGTCATACCCGTTACTATATTGACCGGGGCGTAAACCCCTACAATAAGAAGACGAGTAAGTCCTACTTTCATTCTCATCCATAGTAGCCTTGCATTTACACATTCAAACTCTTTTACGCACTCATTCATTCGCGCAGACAGTACTAAACCAACTTTCTTGCAGGCTCTGGTGGTACTATCTACTCCAGACCAATACGCCGTGTAGCTGCCATGCTTGTTAGTGTCACATCCTTTCTTTTTGTTTCATTCACACACAGAATATCAGTCTTTCTATCATCCATCATCTGGTATACTTCATCCAATTTTCCGTCTATTCCACCCCCAACATTCAATGTTGCAAATCGGCTTTCCGCAGGCCGCTTTTCGCCCTCGCGGGAAACGAGACGTGACGGGTTGCGAACCGCGTCGCCGCCATTTAAAGAATTATTAATATCTGTCCTCATAGCGTTCCCACGAGTAATAGGGATTTAAAATGTCCATCTCTGCAGAGCCCTGTACGGGGGTAAGATGGCATCCTAGCTGTGCCCTGTGACCACCAACACAGGTACCCTCCGTTTGAGACCAGCTTGCCCTTTGGCCACGAATCCCTCGGCACGGGTCGGTTTACACCTTAGATCGGGGTTTTGTGTCGGGTATGCTCCCTGAAAGTTGGTTTAATTTCGGAGTTTTCCTTCTCCTGGACAGGTTGCCAACCAAGGCTAACGAGGCCCATCTCCCCAAAATCATACCAAATGGCGAAAACCCATAATTCCGGCGACTTGTGTTTGATCGCGTTATCAGACCGAAGTTTCACAATTCAGACAAAGGTATCACCAACTTCTGTTGAATAAGATAAAGGGATGTAAAATTACGAGGACAGTAATTTCGGCATTAGAGCAACTTCACTGTAAACTGGTTGCTAACAAGATAGATCTGAACTCCGATACGTATAATTAACAGAGTTTTCGTATCAAAAAACTAACCTAAATTAATATTATTTTGTAATTTAATTTTGTGCTTTTACTTATGTAATATTATCATTTTGTTATCTGCGTTTATTATATTGTAATTAATAATATTCATACTAGCCTGTTAGTTATTTAATAGTGACAATGGAGTTATCGTTTCATAACTGTTTTTCTTATTCAGCACTATACCGGCTTGCAGACGTCCAATGCTGGACAGTCAAGTAGTCTATAAGTCACCCGGATCCGGAAAGACATTTTGTGAATCACTATGTCAGTTTTACATGTGATAACTGACATAGTGATTCGTATTTGAATACAAAATAATAATATCTTGTAGCGGTAGCTACATACAACTGAGGCCATCTAGCGAGCGACGACGAAGTCTCAACAACAACAATACGGCGACATCTATCGGACACGATTCTACGGAAACAAGGTGCTGAATCGCACAAGCAGAGTTCGCACGCCGAGTTGTATATATTATATACGACATCTGAAATACGTCTGTCGGACTGACAGTCCACCAGGCAAGATCAGCAAGCCTGGTTAGAGGATCCTCCCTTTAGTTGGAGGAACACCACAACTTTATCCTCCACAATCTTTTATCACTATAAAGTATAGCCATTAAACACTGATATTTTTATAACATAAAATACGAGTACGTAGAAGACATCTACGATGTTGTTGTAGCGGTTAATCCTCTACAAACCGTGCCGTAGCGCGTTGGTGGCATTTAATTATAATGTAGGCATCATTTTATACTTTAGAGAAAAAATGTTTTGTCTGCTAAATCAGGAAAAAAATTCTAGAATACACTTAAAATGTTGGGTGTTAGTCTGTTTCGAATTAGTCGTTTGCGAAATTAACTGCTACGGTTATATGGGCTATATAACCACGCTAGTTACTATTATTGTTAGAAGAAAGAACGAAACATATTGTTGTATCTTTTCTAGGCAATAAAAATTGTATTCTCATTTACTATTTTATTCAACAAATAAAAAGCCAGGCTTACTTTTATGTAATGTGTGGCGCTAGAGAAGAACCTTTACATCCTACGCACACCTTTGATAGCCCTTATAGTTGTAATTTTTAGAATCATTAGTTCCTCTCCACTTCAGACCTCATATAACATATTCGACATTGAATCGTTTGATAGTGCTAGTTACTCTGTAGAGGTATTTTAATCTAGACACACGTCACCTGAACATAATAAATAAACCGTATTTCTGATGTATCAAAGTTTAACAAGCCAACAAGATCATGTAGTGCATTAAGTAATAAATAGAAATAAAATATAATATTACGTATAATTAGATAGCTATTATCACTGGCACTAATCCTCTAAATAAATATAGGAAATTGGAATAGCTTTCAGTATGAATGTCGGCAATTCTCCCTCACATTCAGCATCAACTGTTGACGAAAATGGCTTTTTTATCTGTGTATCGGATCTCTTACAAATAAGTAGATAGAACCGAGCCGACGGAAAACAAATACGTGGATAGCTAAATACTTACTGACGTAATGAAATGTTGGTTTTGTAAATATCATATCGAGTTGAGCGACCTTGGTGTCCGATGTACTTGGCGTAATGAAAACTTAGCAGATCGAGATCAACTGCTGAAATATTTTTCTTTGCTAGACCTGTTTTGAAGGTATTCCACGATTTTTATGGTCTAATTTATCCTTTATATAAAGATGTGCAAGACATTCGCCTTAATTGTTCTTTAGTGTGTATTGATTCTACTTATAATATGCCTTAGGGTTGAATACTGAAAATCCTTTTTTAGAGGATATTGAAGGAAACAACTAAACTCAAGGATAGGACGCCTTGAGTTTCCAGCTGCCGTAGTTCCTGAAATATCAGTCAGGCAAGTACTCTTATATATATGATGATGATTAGTGACCTAATATAATTTCCATGGCGTTGTTTTAAAAATCAAACATCTTGGTCAATGCTTACACAATAAATTCGAGCATTGTCTAACGGAAGAACCCAATAACACTTTGCCCGACCGAAGACGAGACGAGACCTCTCAATCCCACGCGCACATTTAAGCCGCGTGACCAACGAGGCAGTCAGTAATAAAGAAAGCGGATAAATTGTCATTTGAAAAATGTCTGTCAATTTTTCATTCTGTTTGTTAGAAAGAGGTGTAGCAAGACTAACAGTTGCTAAGTAACAAGTTTTACAAACTTTATTTTCCCTGCCCAACGGATAATAAAAATAAGAAAAAGATATAGTATATTTAGACTTGTATATTTAGAATTATTTACAAATCTTCATAAATAATACTAAGTTGAAATGTTTAAATTTATAAGACGCATCGTCACCCATATAAAAAATATTAAAGATTTCATTCACGTTTAGCGTAGGATCTTAAAGCGCTTGTATTCGACACATCAATTAGCTAAGTATGTATATGAAAAGGCAATTCATACAATGTGTGTAGTAAATTATATATTAATTACTATTTCTCTAATGAATGAGGACTCGATGAACTAAATAAATTTTCCTACCCACATCGTAGTTTACCTGGCAATCAATTAACATTATTGCGCATTATTGAGGACTCAAACTAAACCACATAAACCGTTTCGTATTCATACATCCTTAAAAATTGTAAAAGCATAAACCGCAATACAATATCAACCTGTCCTATTTCGATAACGACCACAATAACAAACATTTTCCCCAAAAATTAGTGAAATTCCATTAAATACCAATATGGTAACAAAAGAAAATCTATCTGATTTATTAGTACAATTACGAGACATAGGGGACGGCTGTAGCCTTTGTCTGATCAAAACACAATTCACCGAATCATAAATAACAGGAACGATAGTCAATAAAATTAGATAGCGATGGGTTGGGAATTGGCAAGGAAAATAAATAAGGTTTTACCAAGAGGATATGAGCTTCCACTCCATCGGGATAAGCTGATAATATTCACCTACATATCAAAATATGGGCATCAGGACGATTCCCTCTACTTCGGTCTGTCATATAAGCCACGTTTCGATGGAGACGTATGTAATTTACATCGTGTTTGAAAAGAATGACAATATCCGCTTCGTCATCTATCATTACATATATTTTGTGAAAAGATTTTTAGGTACTCTACCGTACTATATGGAAGTAATATAGATTCATGAGAAAAATATTTTTCTGTATCACAGTTTTTTGTCTTGAATATGTTTTGAAGATGATGTGAAGATGTCGACCCACATGTCAAGTTTACAGGGCAAGGTAAATTTTAGCATTTATAAACTACAATTTCATAATATTTGTCACAATTTAATATACTAAATAATAACAGCAGAAATATTTACAGGTAAAGTTCCTCCGCATCGCTGTCACTCGGTAAAGTGTTCCGCATCGCTGTCATCGGGCTGACAACATTGCCACGCTGAAGATCAATACTGATTCACTTGGCAACAAATGAACTAGCGCTATCTTATTATATCTACAAAATTTGATAATTAAATATGGGCTCTGACCTTTTCATATAATCATCATACCAACAAAATAATATTTAACAGAATTGAATTCATTTTTGGGTGTAGTAGCGATGGTTAAGTAGAACTGTCGAGCCCCTACATATGGTTAACATGTTGATTAAGTAAATCAATGTTGGAGTCTTAAAAATTGTCCTCGATGTCAAGTGCGTCACCGTACAGTGATTCATCGTCACCCACTCCTAATGGTAACTTCAACCCAACAAACATAAAAGGGAGAGTTTGTTCTTATTGTAAATACCACGAATGCCGTCCCCCAAGGATTGAAAAATTAGGGTCGAGTTTCACAGAAATGTGAGGAACCTGAGAGTTATTTAACATGCTCGTTCAAGACACTTATGTGTTCCGCAAAACGTATGCTAAGTGTAGCATACGTTTTAATTTACCCTTGGCTATGTAGCAACATATGGAATGAAAATATGAATAAGATATGTCTATACCTTTAATCTATTTTCATATTTTGGCTGATCTAGATCCATGTTCATATTTAATTTTGTTGATTATTTACAGAATGTATCTACAATATAAAAATGAATCACTGAATGTGTTGCTAAGCACAAATATCGAGAGCAGCTGAACCGATTTTGCTAATTCTTCTTATACTATATTCCTTACAAGAAGAGGAAAACGAAAAAAAAATTAAGAATCAACGGTTAGGCGGTACGAAGTTCGCTGGGTCAGCTAGTATCATAATAAAGTACACAAGTATTTAAAGACATATGTTTGTTATTTGTGAAATAAATAAATTTCGTACAAAATAAAGCAAATGGTAAATAGTACAGTATCGCTGGTCCTGTGTCTTGGAGAGTGCGTTATGCTGTAGGCTCCGGCTGTCGTTAAGATCTCTGACGATAGTTATAGAGAATCAGTGTCCAAACTAGACTAGATAACTGTTAGTAACTCTTTTACCATCTCACAAAGTAGAAAGACAAAATAATAACAGTATTATAAAACTATTCCAATAAAAAATTCAATTTATACCTACCCAACCGGCAATAACAAAGTTAAACTCATAACGAATTCATTGGTGTAAGAAATTTGTAATGATAGATAAGCTCTATCGATCCTATATTTATTAAACTGAATAGCTTGTGAACTCCCTAATACTTGGAGGAAACTTTGATCTTCTTTATATTTCTAACAAAATGTCACGTCACAGTTTCCAAGTGAAGTTTTTCGTATAACATTTTCATGGATTACCGTGGTTATGAATTCTACCCGAGTAATATGATCAGGATCTTAACATGAAAAGTGCTCGGAGCCTTTTGAATGACAACTTAATTTAATAATGTTAAAACAAGTAGTTTTCATTATACCCAATTGAAATGAATAGTTATAAAACGGATATTGTGACACACCTAAAGTCTTACAATGTGGTTTTTTTTTAAACGTTTAACTTTCGGGCTAATTAAACCATTAAATATTTATTTGATTGAACGCTTTAATCTCATGATCCACTCGTTGTATTTGTATATTCATTTTTGTGTTGGATAGCCAATTTATCGAGGAAGGCCATAAAACATCACGTTACGACTCACGACTGAGAAGTAGTCCGAAGGTACGCCGCGGGCTCAGCTATTAATTCACAAAACAATGTATTGTGACCACCTTATAAGTAAAACATTTTACAAAAAGAAGACAATCTCTAGGATAAGTACACAGAAGTCCCGTGGATAACAATAAATTACTGAATAAGCCATTATCACTGTACGCGTACTTTGTGGCTCGACAAGACTGTTGTGCAGTCCATAAAAAGCCTTGCCAATTTTACTTAATTCTTTGTATCACTCATTCAAAGAGGTTTATTACTTTTCTTCTATTGTTTTATCTCGCAATTCATGACGCCTAGTTCTTAACTCCAATCCTTACATGCAAGTTGATGCCAAATGGTGTCATTTAAAGATTTTCGCGCTCCTCAAGTACATCTAGCATATGTCATCAGTCCATCACTCCTGTATATAATAATAATAATTGTTTATTTCAGACCATTTAAGTCCATACAGTTAAGATTACATAAATATAAAAAGTGTTAAGTATCAAATTATTCACAAATTGAGTAGGCGCGACCAGGCCATGGAGAATGGACAATCTGTTTCCATTCGGCCAGCAAACATTTTTAGGTAACTGTTGAAGTTACCACGAACCCGCCGCGCCAGGAACGCTGCTCTCTTCCCATTACTGTCCCATTGCTGCATACCACGGGCCACCACGCTGGCCAATGGCCTTCTTTATTAGCCGGCCCGACACGATTCCGACACGACACTAGTTGTACTCAACGACACTGCATCGATAGCTACATTTTGCTTATTTAAAAAGACAACTTTTAAAGAAGTTTTAGCTACATTTTTTAAATACTAATGAAGAAACGCTCAATTGCGGGTTGCCAGATTCGGAAGTTTGCATATCTTATGAGAGACATCATGGAGAACTCTCAGACATACAGTTGGCTGGCGATAATTAACAATTGATAATTACTCGTCAAATCAGTAGTACGTACCTACGTACATGTAGGTAGGTTAGGCACCCTACGTAGCCGTCTATTAGTGTCTCCACCATGCTACCGCTACTTAGATGCTTAAATTAGCTACCAGCCCCTAATTTTGATAAAACGAGTATGATCCTTCCCATTTTCCCAAACGTCTTTTGAGATACTTCATCACCAAAGATCGTCACTAAAGATGTAAAGTTACCAGTGTCTTGATAGTCACTTTTTTATCATCTCGCCTGTATCCCCGAAGAGGTAGGCAGAGGTGTAATAGTACACCCACATTTCGCCTTACACATTTTAGGTACGACGTAATAAGGGGAGAGTCTATGCATTGCCAGACTCCGTGCTGCTATTGAAAATGGAATCGAACCCGAAACCTCCTGATCAGCAGACGCATACCACCACGTCGACTGCACCACGGAGGCAACCAGCGGACTATCGATTATGGTAAGAATTAAACTTTGAACAATATCGACTATCAATATTGTTCAAAGTTTAAATCTTATCTTAGCTGTCTTAAAGTTATTAGACGTAGCCAAATGCAAGTATTTTGTTAATAATGTGTCACCAAAATTCGTTGAACCTAATTTGGAATTAATATTAATAACAAATGCCGTGTGGTTGACGGCATAGAATGCAAGTGTCACCACCCCCTATCTCCCGTGGGTGTCGTAAGAGGCGACTAAGGGATAACACGATGCAAATACCATCTTTGCGTAGAGACGGAAAACTCGACATCAAACCCTATACGACTGCCTCGTTGGTCTCGCGGCATAAATGTGCGCGTGGGATCGGGAGGTCCCGGGTTCGATTCCTGGGTCGGGCAGTGTTATTGGGTTTTTCTGTCACGAAATTCTCAGTAGCAGCACGGAGTCTGGAAATGTGCCCGGTACGGCAATAAGCTCGCCCCTTATAACGTGGGACTAAAGTATATCTGGCGAAAAGTGGGTGTAGAAATACACGATATGTATGTATGTATTAATAACAAACTTCTTTAAAAGTCTGTTACATCTAGGACCAAGTTTGGTATTATACTTGTCTTGGTCCTTGTTTGTTTTGTTTATAAGTTCGAAGTTTGCTGAATTGGGTATTGAATGAAAGGGTACTAAAATCAAGAGCTTAATCAACACATTTTGATTACATACATAAATCAATTGAAATAAAATAAAAAGCGATTTTATGTGTAACTAAGTTTACTCAGCTTAGCAAACTTTACTTGTAATCGTGCTGCATAAATAATACACAGACAAGTGCAAAGACCTTTCTATAGTAATCTGTTAATTATACCATCAATCAATATATATAACATTCTTGCGTTACTGACGGACAGACAAAGCACAGTGGAAGCTTCTGGGCATAGGTAGCTGCAATTTGGGATATACGTTCCTTGGAGAGCGTAGCGGGTAAGAATAGTCTCGCGAAAATCTTCCGGTATCAGGCTGAAACGGTTCAATGAGAAAGCAAAACTGGGGGCATAGCTGCGGGTCCATTATATTTGCAATCCAGTATTTAACAATATTGTTAAATAATTCATTTGAATCTTGACTTATCCATGTGTTTAAAGTGCGCTTCATTATCGTACACCATATTTTTAACAATAGAACCCAGACGGCTCAAATTGGCACGGTTGGAGCTTGTTTTCCTTTGGCGGTATATTTTCAATTGGTTGTAAGTCTGCCACCCCTAGATTTATGTTTGTTAAAAGGGTACAAATCCTCAGAAACGAAGAAAGGTGACTGTTAAGTACATGCGGAAAATTAAATTCAGCGGAATTGGAAATATTCAGTATGTATGTATTTGATTGTTGCACCTGGTGTTACCTGTCAGTATAGCCTTTCACCAGGCGTCGGATCGATTTGGTTGGACGCAGACCATTGCTTGTCCAAATATGAGTCACAATCCTCTACAATGGCGGATCGATAAAGAAGTATTTTGCTGCACGAATGGTGGAAGATACTCAGTGCAGTGTCAAAACACTGTGCAGCACTCTGCACTCTGCCGTGGGTTCGATCCCCACAAGAAACAACACTTATGTGCCATCCACAAATTGTTGTTACAAGTCTAGATGTTCTTCCTGTCCGTTGATTGAATGTTTGTAGAGACTTTCGGTCACAATTGATTTCTAACCCGAGTGATAGATATTTAAAATTATTATCATAGTCTTGTTGCGTACCTACTACCCAAAAGTAACTCGAATAGGAATTAAGTCTGTGTGCAAAGGTTTAATGCTATACATGAAACACACATACGTAGTACTTTGTTTAACATTTTAGGTTAATGGCTCTCGCCGGGTATAACACAGACTATTAATTTCAGCCTATGATTCGATTACTAATGCTAATGCGTGGCGCTGATTTCAATATGACCGCATGTTGTGCCGTATCGAGGTACTGGTGCATGTTGCTATTTCCAGTTTTATACTGCCTCATTAGAATTATGGCGTAGATTTTGGATAACTTTAATATAGACTAGCTTTTGGCCGTGCTAGCTTCAAAGTTGTCGGATTTTCAAACAAACCCATTACCTGTATTCAACCGCCTTAGAGATTGAAAATTTAAAAAATGTCGTACGTTTTTTATATCGAAGACACTTGGCCTTCGATATAAAAGCAACCCACTGTCCATATGTCATATTTCTAGCTTCAGTACTTTAAGCTCTACAATGTAATGTCAGTTAGGACAAGTGATTTATATAGTGATGATGGTCGCTCGGTGCACAAGGTGTTCAACGCTAACTCAGTCACTCACTCCTCGGAATTACTCAGCATTATTCCACTGGACCTAGAAAGAAATCTGTGAACATTTTAAGAAAGTATGAAAGAACGGATGTTTAAGATGAGAAGGACTACTTACTTATACTTATACGGACTAAAATTTGCAGAATATAAGCTATTGCAGAGTAAAAACAAAATTATTAATATTCAATAGTTCAAAGCAATACATACGTTAATTTAATCACTATAACTAAACAATTTAAGGCATAAATGTCGCCATCTCTTTCAACGTTTCGACCGGCTTACAACGGCTATGACCGCAATTCCTCTTTGTATGAGATTTTCTTCTTAAATTATATACCCTAAGATACAAAATTACCGCATTACCCATAAGATGATGCAGATGCATTGGATCTCAAAAAACATTTAAAAAACACACATTAGCAGTTATAGATAAAAACCCACCATCGTAATTTAGCCAACTTGACTGCACTACTACATACATACTACACTAACGCAAACGCCTCATTATACCTGTGAACGTTCGTATGTGTAATATGACTATTTTAAATTAGGCATGCCTAGTAAATTTCAGAAATAATTATATTAATATGTAGAATACTCAATAAATTTGGTTTGACGTAAGTCCATTGGGTGCAAAGAAACACCAACGGGTATGTCAATTTTATTTCGTGTTTTGAGCGCCACATTTATCTGTTATAATAATGTATAGACATTAAAATGTATGGCACGTGAGCTTGTGTAGATCAGTTACACGCATGTTAGTCAAATCTTCATCTCTATTTTCCTTTTTAGTCGAAACTCATATACATATTTATGACCAAAAAAAACTTTGAAAATGTATATTTCATACAGTCGCAGGTATTAAGCCTAGCACGTTTACACAAGACACAATATATTTTGAAAATTTCATGAGCTTTTTCACAGTAGTATCATACGGTAGCTGGATTTTTATTTTAAAGTGAAAATCATCAATTGTGCTTTGCGAGCATCAGCAAACATTGTCGATACTGCAAAAGTGGATCAGCCTTCACAGAGCTCTCAAAATATTTTTGTATTGGACCCGAAAGGTAGCACGAGTTCACTGCGTATGATATCCGCAAATATTACAAAAACTGCCCAAAGAGATAGATATACATATATCACCATCGTCCTAGCGTAATCAAAAGCCCCGACGAATTATTCAGGGTCGTTGAATGTACGTCGGGCACCCGCCGTGGTCACAGCTGACTACACCTTCCTCATATAAAGGCATTAAACTTTAACTATACTATCATTTAATTTATTACTTTAATAAAAAGGTCTAAGCTAGATTTTTATGACACTTTAATGATAAATCGTTGCTCTGGACACGAAAGAAACTTAGCAACTTAATTATACTTAGTACAATGTTAATAATGTAATAGTTTTTAGCATATGTTAATTATGATTTTTGTGTTTGAAATTGTTTGATAATGTCGATGTGTGATTATTACACAAAAGGACGATCTAATGTTTCGCTAAGGTATTATTCGATACCCGTATCTGCCTTTACTGATTTAATTTTCTCACAGAAGCTCGACGTAAGTAAAGTAATAGTATTTCTACTATTGTATTCGATCGGTGAGTGAGGGCGCCAGAGGCCCAAATCCCCCTTTGCGTAATATCTTCCTTTAAGAATGAGAGAAATAGAGGGGCTCGTGACAAAGTGGTAGCAGCATGAATCCACCGAGTCATGAAGTGAACCGCATTAGTCATCGTCGCATTTATAGATGGGTGAACAGTCACAAAAAGTGACACCCTAGTGTGCCTCGTACGACTACTCACAGTAGACTGGAAGTCAGTTAAGTACCTTATAACATGGTGCCATTAGTATAAACCGTAGAATATGTTTACCCTCTGGGTAGCTAGGATCAGGTGACAGTAGCTTCGTAGCAAGTATAATATTCTGTCATGTCCTATTAAGCTCGGCAGAAGAGTAATCAGAGCCTGGGCTCCAACCCGAGAGTCTGGGTGCATCCGCTATTCCAAGAATAAGGATGATATAGAGCAGAAGGTGACTGATGCTGGCTATGGAAACGAAAAAAAACAGTTATATTCTACATATGTTTTTATCAACTATTTAGTTAAGTGAAACCTAGTAGATTATAAATTCATTGACACTAACAGAAAAGGTAAATGAGATTTTATCCAAAGGAACTGTACCTAGGACTATCGTGTTTCAATGCAATGGCAAGCATAAACTTACTCTTGACAAGGCAGTAGCTACTAGACAATAAATAAAAACAATTGCTTTCTAGAATTAATCACACAAATCAATCAACAACAAGGCAAAGTACCTCCAACGTGCTAATGGTCGAGTCCAAATAAGTTGATCTAGACTCGAGTTCGTGCGGTGAATAGGTTTTGTGAAGCAAAATGGTATTGTATTGTCATCGAATCGCTCCGGAATTCCTTTTTTGCAAATAAAAGGGCGTCTCCTGTCCCGTTTCTCAACGTTATATACAGTAATATGGCATCGACAGTGATAGACTCTCTTCAAATCTATTGTTTGGTATAAAGTAGCGAGGATGCGATTTCACGCATGTTACATCATGTAATAAAAATATATTACTGATCGAATAGTCTGCACATGTGTCTAAACGAAATTATCCTAACATTTTCGCGGATATTATGTATGACTAGTGTTTAAAGCATTATCATTCCTTCATAAAGTTATTCCACAAATAGCTGCAGACCAGTTTAACCTTCAACTAAAAAAAGAAAATAGTTGTTCAATAAAAAATACCTCTGGTGTATGCTGGCGTATTCAAGTTTGTAAGAACAAAAGAATGAATCGCAACTATAGTTAGGAATAGATGAATTATTCAGTGGCGCTAAGCCGGACCTCCGTCGAGGAGCACAAATGTGCTGTGTCAGATATATATTAAAGATTGACCCGCTCAACTTTCTTTGTATTTATTGACTTTCTGACTTTCAAACACGTATTAGCTTTTATGGAAATTAGACTCGTGATACGGATTTATTCTGTGAGCATGCCAATTCTTGATCTAGTGAATTTGTATACTATCTTAAGAAATACTTACAATATTTGACTTTGGCTTGCTAAGATGATACATCAACACGGATTCACGGCTAAAGTGCGCTTGCATTGCTCGAGTAATTGTGAAGCTTCCATGATGAATAAAAAGCTAGGTTGACATCTGTTTTGGAGTGCTTTGTGTACCTATATCTGTATATATAAAATCCTTACGTTACTGACTGACTGACAGACAAGCTACAGCCTAAACTACTCGGCGCAAGAAGCTGAAATTTAGCATGTATGTTCCTTGGGGACCGTAGGGGTGCACTAAGACGGGATTTCCCGAAATTCCCACGGGATCGGGCAAAACAAGAAATTCGAAAATATGTGCGTGCGAAGCCGCTGGCGCTGACTAGTATAAGTTTAGTTTTAGTATGAATAGCAACGCTAATGGCTATAATTACATCATAATGACGTCACTTACATTCACACTTCGGATGAGTGGAACTTCACGTGCTAATAGATGACATAGGAATATATATAGAAAATATATGACGTTTCTAGCCTACTAAACCCTTTTTAATGAAAGAGGATTTGACCTAAATGTATTGTAAACGTTGTTACGAGATATTTTGGAGTTAATATCATTAACATAATTATGTCACTATGTACTGTCTGAGGATTTTAAAAATGTTTGAAGTATTTTAGTAAGGCTAAATTTTTTTACTTACCGTCTCAGAAAGTCAGTCACGTGCAATCACATATACCTTGCAGCCAGGCTGTAAAAAGCTTTTCATTTGTCCAGTAATATAATATCCAACACGCTATAGCTCTTATCTATCCCTTTCTAGTACCTACCATTGTACTTATATACAAAGTGTTACAGTACAAGTGAAAACCGTATATTTATTCATGACATCATAACAGAGGTTTTAATTTATTTTTTCACAGGCATGGCTCGTTTAGTGGTTTAATAACCGAAAACCTATTCCATTAAAATCATTTATTAAGGATGTTTATTAAATTTCACCTTACATTTCTGGTTTCCTAACTGGAGTGTTGTTGATGTATTTACTGCTACAATTTCAATTAAATGCTTTTATTGGAGATTGGGATTTAAGGGGTTCGTAATTAAAGGCAACCAGGAGTAACGACCTTTGTCTACTATAATTATGATTTATTAAGTCAAGCAATGAAACCCGGCGCTTGTCTTTGGAACTGAGCTTCTATGATTGGGTGACTTAATATCAATTACACGACGCCTCAAACTTTATGCTGGGTCTGAAGTTGACAAAAGTGCGGCACAACGCATGTTCCGGGAACTAATTAAAATAGAGATTGTTTACTACGGCTGGCCTACTTTTAAACGAAGCATGAAGACGAAATAATTTGCAAGTTACTTTCAGTGTATGCTCTCTACAGTACCAACCTAGGCTAGCTTTAGCGAATTTTATACTACTATAAGCTACTTATTGCTACTTATTAGCCACACGTAAGAAGCTTATGTTGAGAAACACATGAAAATGGATGCATATTGCTGCGATATAAATGCTCTTTTTAATTTATGGTTTTGCTCGAGTTGCTTGGAAATATATGTGAATTATTAAACAAAAGAAATGGCCAGTACTTTGTTATCTGTAGCCTCTGTAGGACACCGCACGAAACAGACTACCGTCTAGTAGGTATATTAGTCAACGAACGCATTTAATATTTGAATAGAAATAAAGGACAAAAATAGGGTGAAAGATAAAAAATAAAGTATCCTTACCACATTTAATTCTGTGGTGTGGGTGTCGTAAAAGACTAGAGAAAATTCACAAAGGAGATAGTACCTTCGGGAAGAGAACGAAAACTCGACATCAATCCTCTTCCAACCCGTCTAGCCAGCGTAGTATAACAGTCCAAATCCTTCTGTTAACTTACAAAAACTTACTTGTAATAGTAAATCGTTTATTAATTTCTCTCTCACACAGAATAGTTACAATCAGGTCTTAAATTACGTGTTACATAATCAAGTAGGTGAACCTGTGTGAGAGACTGATATCTGAACTAGGAGAACCTGTATGACAGATTACCAGTCTCTCCTAACTAGACATGTCGGAGCTTAAGTGTAACTACATTGATTAATTGGTAAGTTATATTTTTATGAGTGAGAAAAAACAATTTTAACAAGAAAACCATATTATGCGCATGTGTGTGTGTTCGCGCGTGTGTGGGTGTGTGTATGTTTGTGTGTATGTGTGTGTGTGTGTATGTGGTGTGTGCATGTGTGTGTTTTATTGTTTATATTGAGTGTGTGATTATATGCTATATATATATATATATATATATATATATATATATATATATATATATATATATATATATATATATATATGCGTGATAATCCTACGACAATGAAGTATGATCTTGGGATCAGAGACAGCTGATGTGCTAGAAACTCTGTTAGCTGTGTATAAACTTACTTACATTTATATATTAAGTTGTAACAAGCTTTCCGTTTCCTCGTAGTTTAGGGATTTGAGCCATGCAGACGTGTTTTTTTTTGCAAAGGTGCTTAGGAAGTGAAGAGATGTTCAGTTGCTTATTCACCTTATTATACAAGAATCTGCCCAGGAATCCAAAAAATCTGCCAGAAAATGCCTTAGACCAATGGCTACCAGTTTGTGGGCCAGCTTTGTGCTGCAGCCGTTTTTTAGGGTGCGAAGGGTCGTAAGGGGCGAGAGAATGATACCTTAGTATAGTATTAAGGACAAACAACTGGCGCACCGTTAGGACATCTGATAGTAGGTACAAATCCCTAGTAGGGTATAGGAAAGGCAAAGAAAGGCTTACCTTGAGAACTGCCCTTTGTGCCCTTTCTACCTTTATCAGTTTGGTTTTGCATGCCCCACCCCATACTGAGATACAATATGTCAAGATGGGTTGACAAAAAGACGTGTAAACCATTTTTATTACTGTTTTGTCAGCTATGTGACGCAATATTTTAAAGATGGATATCAATTTCCGTGTTCTGGATGTGAGAAGATCTAGGTGGTTATCAAAATTCAGAGCACTGTCTAGCATAACACCAAGATACTTGATATGAGACGTACATTCGAGGTGGTCACAGGAGCAGGAGTCATAGGTTAGGCAGGTGTGCGCTGTGATTGAATAGTTTTCAAGTATGTCAGATGGAACTGTTTTTATAGCGAAAGGAATACATTTAGTTTTTGTCACGTTAAGTGTGAGACCATTCGTTTTGAGCCATAAGCATACTGTATTAAAACCGATTGTGCAAGAGCATAGGTCTCATCCCAAGTATCCCCATGGAAGACCAGAGCTGTGTCGTCTGCGAAAGTTACAATTTTCCCATTTTTAAAGTGAAGTTTGCACAGATCATTACAGAATTCAAGAAAAAGTGCAGGGCCAAGTACGCTAGCCTACGGTACGCCAACGGTAATAGGTAGGTCGTCGCTAATCACACCATCGACTCTCACTCTTTGGTACCTGTCAGCCAGGTAACTGGTAAATAATCTATGTTGAGCATCCCGGATACCCAACCTATGCAACTTCTCCAATAAGAGTGGGACAGAGACCGTGTCAAAAGCCTTAGCAAAATCTAAGAATATGGCAATAACTTTTTTCTTAGTGTCTAGTTTGCAGACAATATGGTCAATCAAAGAATGTACAGCATCATTTGTTGATTTCCCAGCTCTAAATCCAAACTGTGCATTTGACAATAAGTTTTTTGTCTCAAGGTAGTTAATTAGTCTTTTATTGAGTACTCTTTCTGCCAGTTTAGATATAGTAGGTAGAATAGAAATAGGCCTGAAATTATTGACACAGGCTCTGTCTCCACTCTTATGGATGGGGACTACTTCGGCAAGTTTGAGCTCTTTGGGAAAGACTCCTGTACAGAACATTAGATTAAATATGTACGAGAGGGGGTTCGCTAGAATATAGTGATAACGTTTCAAGAACACGCCTGAGATATAATCCCGTCCTGTCGTATTGACTTTTTTTAAGTTCAGTATAAGGCTGCGCACCTCTGCTTTAGAAGTTGAGGTCAGGACAAACGAAAAAGGTTGCGAGTCAATGTCAGTGACACGTAGCAAGCTATGGCTAAGGGCTTTCTCTCTGTGTCTGTGATTTTTACCAAGATTTATCAAATGCTAGTTATTTACATGATACCAAGTCATAATCAACCAGTTATATTTTTTTTTCTCTATCTGTCAGCTCCGTATATCCCGTAATGTCTGTAAAGACTTAACCGCTTTAAATGGGACATTAACTGGAACATGAGGAATTTATAAGATAGCATATTGGCTAAATGAGAATTTAAAAAAATGCTTTACGTTACGCAACAACTGACCTTGTAAGATGTTTACTGCTGCTGTGATGCATAAAATAACGCGGTTATTACCACGGGGAAGAGGTAGTTATAACAATAAACTTACTTTAATGTTGTACTAGTAGATTGTGAGAATATTTCATTCGAAGTACTCGGTAACAGGTAGACACTTATTAAATCAATTCCCTCCTCGGTTACCTAATCGTAATTGCAAAATGTAGTATTCCAATCATAAAATACAAATACAAGCAGGCATGAATCTTTGAATTAATAAAATTAAATAATTGAGTCGAAATCACTGCTAAGGGTAGACAGGAACTGGTCGGCTCGTTCTCTCAGGAGTGAATGAGCTCAATATTAATATTTAAGCGAGACACAAACGCCGCTCCCAGTCTGTTTGTCTTGTGCACCACGAATCATAATAGCTGAAGGGCTGTTTACATTCCACTACACAATCTGAAATAACCTTGTTAACATTTTCGTGTTTCCCCTATTTCTGAGTCATTCGCTTAACGCCTTTCTGTAATGTCGATACTTAGCAAGTCAATGCGACTTGTAATAGATAGGGAAACAGCAAACCAAATAGAAATGCCATAAAAAGGTTATCTTAATGTGAAATACTCCCGATACAATCTCATTTACAGCCGTTTCCTCATCATTTTGGCAATAAAAACGTTCATTTTCTGCAACGATCATCAACTTGTGCTGCCGTTCATCTGATTGAGGTTATATTTATGATACTCACATTAACAACAGCCAGGCTTAGCAGCAATTATCACAGATGACACCGATTTTGAAACTGTGAAGTAACGGGGAAAGTTTAATTTTCTAGGAACCTACAACGGACTTATGAGTTTAATCGGAAATAATTAAAATTTTATCCTAGTTGAGACCTGTATGATGTATGTATGCTAAAACTGTCTAAACACACGATTTTTTTTTGTTACTTGCCGCTAGATTCGTATCCCATACTCTGACTATATGCATGTCGAATATAATCAACTCTACATAAACATACAAATTTGTTTACGAAACTAGAAATGGCATAAATTATTTCTATACTGTTATAAAAACTAGCGATGCTAAACAAACAAATGTATAAAAAAACAACACAAAGTATGTTCTGATTTGTGTATCCGCATGAGGAAGGACAAAGTCACCATAACCAAATATAATTTTGTTCGGCTAGCTATAATATTTATCATTATTTCGTTGCGAACCTTTATTGTATCCCAGCCACGTCCTTTATTCCAATGTGAGTGTGCATAGTGGAAAAATTGTTATACAAAGGCCTCAGATTCGAATCTAAAGCTACGTTTCAGACTTATCGGAGCTAGGTGAATTTTGATCAACTCGTTCGCCTGACTGAATAGCGCTTTGACTAATGTCTTGTTTATGCATTAGTCACAGCATAATGTCCCAAGCACTATTGCGATTGATCGTTCTAAGTAAACATTATATGACCCATTAGAACGTATATGATCTGAAATAGTATATATCTCATCATAAACAGAACTATAGATACTTACTTACTTGATACTTGATGGCACGGGCTGTTTCCGCAACTCCACGTCTTGGCGTGTATTTTGCGTGCGGGTGGGAATGGTGCCGTCATTCGAGCCACCCCAGCTCTTCGAGGAAGGCCAGCAAACTCTTGATGTGGCCCACTGCTTCCCTCAGGGTGCTGTATATCGTCAGGTACTGCTGCCTGTACTGTGCGACCTCAGGGCAATCGAGGAGCAGGTGGGCTGTCGTCTTGTCTGCTGCCATACAGGCCCTGCACAGCGGGCTGTCGGTGATACCTATAGTAAATAGGTGTTTATTAAAGAATCCGTGTCCTGTGTAGGCGGCCGTGACTGTCCGCAGTTGTTGTTTGGACAGCCGGAGGTTTTGTTTGGCTATCTTACCGTCTACTGCGGGAAGAGCCTCCTTGGCCTGCCTACATGTTTCAATACCAATCCAGGACTGGTTGTGTTGGGTCCTGGTCCTATTCCTTACCAGGTTGCGATAAAAACCAGAAGGGAGGGGAATAATGGGCTCGGGTCACACCACCTGTAAAGTGGTCCCTCTTCTAGCAAGTACGTCGCCTGCGTCATTCCCTCTTGAGCCACTGTGGCCCTTGATCCATTGCAGTGTTAATTTGTTTTGTTTACCTACCTCTGTTAGTTTCTGGTGGCATTCAAGCGTGAGTGCCGAGGTGATAGTATGGCTTTTGAGTACTTTTTTTTACTATCTGAGAGGATCCTAATGGATCGTGCCCTTACCTCACGTGCCATGATTGCTGTGGCAGCTAGGATTGTGCCAAAACATTCGTCCTGGTAGACCGTGTTGTAGGCTCCCAGCGGTGCTGCGATGTTGATGTTTAGGTCCTCGGAGAATACTCCTGAACCCGTACCTGTATCCGTCTTAGACCCATCTGTGAAGATCGTGAGCTCTTTGTGGCCAACCGCTCCCTCGTGTAGATCCTCGTAAAGTTGGATTTTGTATTTCTTGTCGAAAACAAATTGTTTCGGTATTCGGTCGCCAATGGCTTGTGTGAGAGGAACTTCTTTAAAGAGTGTGTTTAAGTTGCTAGTGTGCGGTGTGTTAGTGTCTTTCCAGAGCTTCGGAGCTATTAGCCGGATAGCCGACAACACTACCTCCTGTTGTATGAACAGGTTTAATGGAGGCAAGTCCAGCAACACCGAGTGCCGCTGTAGGTGTAGTTTTCATGCAGCCCGTGGCCGCTAGGCATGCAAGTGTTTGAAGCTTTTGAAGCTTGTTGGCGGCCGTTGTTAGGTTGGTCCGAGGCCACCACGTTTGTGTGTGAACATAACTAGTTCGGTCTTGGTCGGGTTTACTGATAATTCGTACTCATTACACCACCACTCTACTATGCGTAGAGCCTGTTGAGTAAGGTCGTACACTGTACTAGTTACCTTACCTGAGGTGAGAATGGTCAGATCATCTGCATATCCTATTGTGTAAAAATATCTCGCGTTGAGTTTGTCTATGAGTTCATTGATGACTAAGTTCCACAATAGCGGGGAGAGAACACCTTTGCTCAGCATGTTTTGGATCCACTGTATGAGCATCTGATCCACACCATGTCTGGCTAGGGCGTTGCTTATGCTGGAGAAGTTTGTCTTGTCAAAGGCTCCTTTTATGTCAATGAAGGTGCCCAGACAGATGCTTTTTTGTTGTACAGCAGCTTCTATCTGGTTTACGACCTGATGTAAGGCCGATTCCGTCGATTTCCCTGAGCTATATGCATGTTGATTGGCATGCAGGGGTAGGTGTTTAAGTGCCCCACTTCTTAATTCCCTCTCGCATAGCCTTTCCAAGGCTTTAAGCATGAAGGAGGTCAGGCTTATTGGTCTGAAGGACTTTGCATTGGTGTAGTCTGTTTTGCCTGGTTTTGGTATGAAAATTAGTTTGACTTCCCTCCAATTCTTCGGTACATATCTAAGGGCCAGGCTAGCCCTCATGATTGCCAGAAGTATTTTTTTTATTTTATTTTATTTATTTTTAAATTGCACAAAACAAATTACAATCTTATTAAAAATTAAAAACAATCAAAGCTTATGTTTAGATCTAGATTGCAACTCAACACATGTGCATACATTGAAACAATTAAACATCAAGTTAACAGACAGAAGAGATGTACAAACATACACGTGTTACGAAATTAAACATAAATAAGAAAATATAGGTTTAATTTCGTAACACAACAACAACAATACTATATCTTAAGAAATATTTAACTATTTTACTTCTATTTGGGATAGAGGATATCCTTTAGAATTTTTAAAAATGTGTAAAATCTAGGATGAAAAATGTCTAACTGTAAATTAGTTGTAACTAATTCATTATATTGTCTAGCCATTCTTACCAGCGGATTGTAATAAGAAATATTGTTTTTATAAATTTGCAAGGCAAAGAGATTAACACGGTTCGATCTACGTAAACTGTATTTAATGTTAAATGAAATATGCGAAAGCAATTCGGGTGAATCAATAATTGAATGAATTATTTTATATAAATAAACCAGATCAAAATATTTGCGACGAGCTTCCAATGGTTGTACATTGAATTTTTGCAGCCTCTGATCATAATTCAAGTACGTACGACCAACTTTTTGGCGGTAACAAATAATTTTAAGGCATTTCCTTTGAACACGCTCTATGTCGTTAATGTGCACTCTATAATATGGTGACCAGATCGGAGAGCCATATTCCAAGGTACTTCTTACCAGGGCATAGTAAAGATAAAGCACACTTTGAGCTTTTTTGAAACCTTTTGTTGTCCGTAGAACGAAACCTAGGAGCTTGTTGGCTTTCGAGATTATATGTTGGTAGTGAGATCTAAAAGAAAGTTTATCGTCGAAGAGTATACCCAAGTCTTTGACAACACTAGACCTATTAAGTACTTGTCCATCAATAATGTAATTATGTAAAATTTTGTTGCGTTTATTTGAAAAAGATATTGAAAAACATTTATTGATGTTTAAATACATTTTATTCGTATTGCACCAATCTGAAACAATGTGTAGGTCGTTCTGCAAATTCTGACAATCGGCCAAAGACGTTATGTTGGCAAATATTTTTAAATCATCAGCGTAAAGGAGACATTGACAGGACAGACGCTCAATCAGGTCATTTATAAATATGACAAAGAACAGGGGGCCCAGATGGGATCCCATCCCTGAGGAACACCGGAAAATACCCTCACTGGTAAAGAAAGATACCCCTTTAAGGCTACCAATTGACTCCGATTATCTAAATATGATGAAATCCAGCGAAGCAAGTTACCCTGTATACCATAGGCGGCGAGTTTTTTGCAAAGAAGTTTATGGTTGACCTTGTCAAACGCCTTTGAAAAGTCAGTGTAGATAGCATCTACCTGACCACCTACTGAAAAGCTTTTACATAGGAAATTCTTGTATTCCAACAGATTGGTGATGGTAGATTTGTTCCTAACGAAACCATGCTGCCGTTCCGAGAGAATGGGTTTGATGTGATTATACAAGTAATTGTATAAAAGCGACTCGAATAACTTGGCAAAACAAGATAAAATGCTTATTGGTCTATAGTTCTCGCAATGCGACCTATTACCGTTCTTAAAAATGGGTACTATGTGCGCCACTTTCCAGCGTTTCGGAAAAATTCCACTGTTGAGTGATTTATTAAATATAATGCAAAGAGGACTTGCTAGCTGTGCAGCACATGAGCAGACAAAAGAAGGTGGAAGCAAGTCAGGACCAGCGCCTTTGTTTCTATCCAATTGACGCATTGCCAGTATAATGTCCTTAATGCTAAATGACACCGATGACAATACATTAACAATCCTAGGGTCAGAGGCAACGGTCATCAGATCGGGACAGGATGGCGAGTTAGGTAGGTTGTCAGTCTCAAAAACAGAACCAAAATAATTAGAGAAGAGTTCGCAAATACCTTGACCCTTAGATGAATTAGATTCTCCCAACGACATAACTCGAGGTATTGAGGTTTGACCCTTTTTGTTGTTTACAAATTTCCAGAACAATTTTATGTTCTTCTTAATAGAATTTTCAGTAGAAGATAAGTATCTTTTGTAACATTCTTTGGCTAGTCTTTTACATCTAGAACGAAGCAATGAGAAGGCATCATAATCGCGGGGATTATTGAACTTTTTAAACAGTTTGTGATATTTTCTCTTTTCCTCGCTGCATTTTATAAGGCTTTTGCTATACCAGATCGGGTAAGTTTGGGGTGTAGATTTTATCATTGGGGTGTGCCTTTTTATTATATCAAATAGCTTGTCATAGAAAATATTTTGCGGACAGTTCACTCCCCCATTGTAATAACCCTGGCAAGATGCCGTCCAGTCCGGCAGCTTTGAAGGGATGAAAGCTATCGATGGCCCATCGGAGTTTTTCTTCTGTGACCACGGTGTTTGCGTGTCTCCACTCGTGTTCGGTCGCCACTGTTGGTGTATCGTGCCACGTTACTACCGGGGTGAGGACGCAGCCTGGGAAGTGTGATTCGAGTAGGACGCGTCTTGTCTCCTCCTCCGATGTGGTGTATGTGTTATCCGGTTTACGAAGAGTACCTGGTGCAACCATCGGTTGCTGAGCCAGTAGTTTCCTTACCCGGTTTGCTTGTTGGCAAAATTCAATGCTCCCACAGAATTTCCTCCATCCCATGGTGCGTCTGAATCTGAGACATTTCTTGTAGCTTGATTTGGCCGCATTATAAGCGTCCCAATCTACGTCCGCGCTTGTGTTCATTGCCCTGTTTAGAGCCCTTCTTACCTTCTTGCGCTTGCGTTCAAGTTCAGCGCCCCACCAGCAGCGGGTTGTTTACCTGGCGTTGAGGGTAGAGTGGTTTCTGGGCATGCTGCGTGGTAGCTGTCTAGCATCAACTGCGTCAGTGTACATACCTGCTCGTCGATCTGTTCATTGTCACCCAGTACCGTCGGCGTAGCAGTAAGGGTAAGTTTCTCTTTAAGTAATTGGACATACTTTGCTTTGTCAGTGTTGTGTGGTTTCCTGCGTGGCTGTGTGGGTTGTATAACGACTTCCATAGAGAAGCTGATCCATTTGTGGTCTGAGCACGAAGCCTCTTTCGAGACGTGCCATCCCTTGATGCGTTCAGCCGCTCCTTCTGTTGCGAGAATCATCCTCTGAGCGTTATCCCAGTTTCAATCTGGGGTCGGCTTTCTAGTCTAACCGGATTTGGCTGAATATTAGTTTTTCCACGGAGCGACTGCCTGTCTGACCTCCGCAACCCGAAGGGATAGCGATATTCCATGGTTTAGACTACTGTCAGTTTATTTAGAAGGTACTGACGCCCTGTAACGACTGTCAAAGATCTTCGTGATAACCGGGACCAACGGCTTAACGTGCTCTCCGAGGCACGGGACAAGCGATAATTAACCATTCAATACGCACATAACTCCGAAAAGTCATTGGTGCGCGCCGTGGATTCGAACCCGATACCCTCTGCATGGCAGTCTATTGTTATATCCACTCGGCTATCGCCGCCTCTTCTGTTGCGAGAGTTAAGTCGATAACTGTCTGACTACGTCTTGTGACGAAGGTGGGCTCCGTACCTGTCTTTAATCGGGTAAGATTAGTGGTGAATAGGTATTCAACCAGTGATTTACCTCTGTTTTTATTGCAGTTCATGCCCCACATTTGGTGGTGGGCTGTAATGTTGGGGTTTGTGAGAGTAAAACAACCACATCGGTCAACCTATCTTTAATGAATAATAATCAATCATACAATATAAAATGCGCACATCGCAGAAAGGCAAGTCAGCAAAATATGTATCTGTCGTTATAAGGAATCGTACAGAATATACTTATTGCTATTAAGGAGCATATATACTTATTAATTATTACACTTTACCTCCCACGGAAAAAGAAAAAACAAAAAAAAAAAACAAATAATTAAATGCGTTTTTTTTTACATATCAAAATTATTTATATTACTTTTACGCATAAAAAATATAGAACGTAATACAGACAATACAATTTCGTATCAATGCATCTAGTAAACACCTTAATATTATGTTGGGTATCCATCTTACCTACCAAATAATTAAATTTAACTTATATACTAATTAAGTATTACTACACTGCAGTGAAACAATACATTAAATTACTGATAATATGGTCTAGTTCTATTTTTATGAACTACATCAATTTAATTATTTTTATTTATCCTTACATTACAACCTAAATCTTCTAATACTATATAAGGACCTTCAAAAACAAGATCTAACTTACGACCTGTTTCATTTTTTAATAGAATTAAGTCGTCTTTATTATATTTAATACAATTCATGCTTTTGTCATACATAGCTTTTCTCTTATGTTTACGAGATATTAATTTTTTCTTGGCATCGGCATGCGCCAATTGTAATCTATACTTTAACTGTAAAGCATAGTCATCGGCATTGTATAATGGTTCAACAGATTTACAAAGTCTACTAGGTATTTGACAGAGTTTACCAAAAACAAGCTCATATGGTGTATAATCCGTTTCAGAATGAACAGTGTTGTTGAAACTAAAGCACCAAAACGGTAACCAATAGCTCCATGCATCGGAATGATTTTGACATTGCACTCTTAAAAATGCACCCAGAGTTTTATGGGCATTTTCAAGTGCACCGATCGATTGGTGATGGTAAGCTGTTGACATTAATTTATCGATATTTAACATTTTACAAACCTGTTTCATTGTTTCTGAAATGAATTCCGTCCCGCGACCTCAATGTATAGCAACTGGCTATACATTGAGGTACACCAAACCTTAATATAAATTCTCTTACGAATGCATCAGCAATGGTCACGGAATCTTTATTTTTAAGTGGTATGGCCTGTACAAATTTTGATAATTCGCACTGCAAGGTCAATATATAACAGTTATCATTTATATCTCTATCTAAAGGTCCTACTACGTCTAAAAATATCTTCTCAAAAGCCGTGGACGCCGTTGTAGTTATTTCCATTGGTTCTTTAATGTAACGAAAATATTTTGTCTTCTGACAATTCGTACATTTTCTTACAAATGTTTGTACGTCTTTATAGATACCTGGCCAGTAGTATCTTCTTTTTAACGTATTTATCATTCTACGTACCCCAGCTTGTCCACTGGTAGGTAGTAAATGAAAATCATTAAGAATGATTTTTTTTTCGTCATCATCAGTAATTCTTTTAATTCCTCTTAAAACATTTATTCGTGGTCCGGACCAATTAGTACATGATATTATTTCATCGCAAATATTCTTTATAAATTCTACATTATCTTTATTCTTTACTACGCACATTTTATTACAAAACAATCTTAATTTTTGCACAAATTCGGCTCGCAAGAAATGCGCCTTAAAATCAAGATTGATATACAATATTTTCTCACTAAAATTATAAGCAAAAGACTCGTCTTCATGTGTTATCGTCTTATTATGTCTTTGTTTTTCCAAATCACTACCTTTCATAAGAACCATTTCTACCGATTCGCACGGTTTTCTTAATATATCTACGACTCGTGGTTGATCAGGCCGTTTGTCTGTAGATTTATTAAGATCCGTATTCACATTCTTCTCCTGGCTTCCACTCAACTCATTCAATCTTTTCTTCTGACCTCTCGTTAATACTGCCATAACTTGTGCATGCATACTCTTTAATTCATCCGATGTCGTACTTATGCGTGATAAGGCATCTGCAATAACGTTTTCTTTTCCTTTAACATACACAACATCAAAATTATATTCTTCCAAAACTAAACGAAATTTAAGTAATCTACTGGATGGATCTTTCATTCCAAAGAGATAAACTAATGGTTTATGATCTGTCATGATGGTAAACTTCCTGCCATAAAGATACGGTCTAAAGTGCTTGACTGACCAAACTTTTGCCAAAAGTTCCTTTTGAATTGTTGGATAATTCTTTTCAGCTTTATTTAAAGGCCTACTTGCATAAGCAACTGGTCTTAGATCTTTGTTACATAAAACTGAACCTACAGCCGTACCTGAAGCATCTGTTTGTAAAATGAACTCGTTATTGTTAGAAAAATCAGGATATTGCAAAATAGGTGATGATATCAGCGAGTTTCTAAGAAATTCAAACGCTTCTTGACATTCTTTTGTCCAAGCAAATGGTTCATTCTTTCTGCATAATTTATTTAATGGTAGAGTTATATTCGCAAATGACTTAATAAATTTACGGTAATAGTTACAAAATGCTACATCTTTTGACCTCATCAGTATTTGTAGGTGTCGGATAATTTTGTAAAATTTTGGTTTTTGCAGGATCGGGGAAAACTCCTTTTTCTGACACTATATGACCGAGATATAATATTTCTTTCCTAAGAAAGTCACACTTTTGGGGATTTAATTTTAAGTTAACTTTCCTTAATCTTTCTAGCACGTTTATTAAATTTTTGTTGTGGCTACTCAAATTACGTCCAAAAATTATCAAATCATCCTGATACACTAGACACTTTTCGTAATTTAGAC
Organism: Euclidia mi; assembly: GCA_944739405.2. Lineage (NCBI taxonomy): Eukaryota > Metazoa > Arthropoda > Insecta > Lepidoptera > Erebidae > Euclidia > Euclidia mi. Next base: position 54,824,327 of record OX123184.2, read on the forward strand.
CAGACATTGCAATGGACATCATGCGACTAAAAGAACTTGGACTTATCTTAAGTCCCATTGGCAAACGTTTCATTTGGTATTGGCCATCATTTGTAGTGAAAGCTGTTAGCTTTCTACTGTCCTGCTGTAATTTCACTTGATAGTATCCTTGGTAAAGGTCAAGATGAGTGAAATATATAGCACCAGAAAGAGAGTCTAAGATTTCGTTTATATTTGGCAAAGGAAATTTATCATCACACACTTTTTCGTTTAGTTTTCGATAGTCTATAACTAAACGCCACCGTTTTTCGGTTCCTTCTTGATTTTTCTTCGGGACTAATAGAATAGGGCTTGACCATTCGCTATTGGATTCTTCTATTATATCATCTTCTATCATTTTTTTAATTTGCCTAGTTATTTCTGGTTTTAATGCTTGAGGTAATCTATATGGTTTTACATATTGGGGTGTTGAATTTGGTTTCACTGTAATAGTTTGTTCATAAATATTAGTAGTGGATAACTTGTCCCCATTCAAATAAAAAACATCACAATACTTTGCACAAATTGATTCAATAGATTCCTTTTCATCTGCATTTAAATGATTTAACTTTAACTCATCTAGCAACATTTTTAACCTATTAGCATTCACTTCACTTTTATCAAATTTATACATACTATACTCACTTAACGGTTGCAATTCACCTAGAGAAAACGGCAATGTTAAGTCTTGATCAGTTACATTTAATATTTTAACAGGAATTCTATAGTTATTTTCTTTCGTTATTGCATTTGCCAAAAACACATCCTTCGCTAACTCTCTCCCACAAACAACAACATCATCATTCATATGTTTTCCTAGATAAACGTAATGTATAGATTCGGAACGACTTGGAATATAAAGTATATTATCAGTTTTATGCTGCTCTTCAATAAATTCTAAATAATGTTTTTTATTTGCCTTACTAAGTGTTAACATATTTGACGCTAAATTAATATTCGCATGAAATTTGTTTAAAAAATCTAAGCCGAGTATACCATCTGCTCTCAGTGGTAAACTATCAAAAGCAATAAACTTATGACGAAATATTTCATCGCCATTTCTCAAATTTAAATCAACTAAACCTTGAGACCGTTTCTGACCACCTATTCCATTTATCAAAGTATCATCATTAGAAACTAAAATATTTTTAGGTAATTCTTCTTTCTTTATAATGGATAAAGAAGCACCCGTATCCACAAGCCAGTAATATTTAATGTTATTGACATGAAATGCAATATATTTGGCATTACTGTCACATGATAAAATTATATGTTTAACCTCGAAAAAACTTATCTGCCTCCGACTGACTATTATCCTTGTCGTTCTTACTACCGTGTGGTACATCATGCTGTTCTCCTACAAAAACTTTGCGTGTTCTACCACGGTTATTAAAATATCGCGCTCCTCTGTTACTACTACCTCTAGAAACCCTATTACGATTCTGTACATAATCAAAACTTGAATTTGAATTCCTAAAACTACCATAACCACGTGGCATTCGACCTTGAAAATAACTGTTATGGTATTGACCTCGATAGTTGCGAAAACTACCTCTTTGCTGGTGATAACCACGGGAACACGTGGCGTTATGATTACGCCGATTGTTAAAGTAATGCAGCACGTTACCTGGTAGTGATGAGAGGGACGATACCTCTTCATCCTTTGCTGCTTGAATAGCGTCCTTGAGGTAGTCGTAGTTGCGCGCGGTAATGATTGTGCTCAACCTTGGACTGCGAAGTCCTTCTGAAAATTTTTTAAGGGCCAACTTTTCATTTCTGGGTTTTAAAACTTGGAAAGCATTGGAATCATCTTCTGCCTGTGCGATGTTTAAATCTGTTAATAATTTTTCTATTTCAGCACCATATGTCTCAATGGATTTATTACCTTGCTTAATATTCTGTAATTGACTTTGTATTGCAATAAAGGATTTTTTCGGTAAAAGATGGGTTTTTAAATCTTTAATTAAATCATCAACAGTTTTGTAAGACTGTGCAAGTCGTAGTTTTGCATTTTGTGTTAATCTACTTTTTAAGACGAACGTAATTAAAATAATTTTACCTTTTTCATCCAACATGCCCGCAGACATGTTCATCGAGTCAATCATCCGCTGCGTTGTCTCCTCAACACCGTCCATAGCTGGAATCAGACTACACGCCACCTTCATATAGAACTCCATTTTGGTAAACTTTGTCTTAGGTAAAATACACAAGTTCTTTATTTCCTCAAACACCTTTCTAATATTTTCGAATAACTCTACAGCCGATGTCAATAAATTGCTATCATTAGATTTTTTGACAAGCAATATTATTTCCTTACATTTATCAAAACTATTTGACGCTTCATTCAACTTATTTTCTACAGTTTTACCTAAATATCTACTCAGACCTTTTTTAATTAAGTATTGTCGAATAGTTACTAGACTATCATACTGCTCTGTTAAACATTCAATCATTATATAAAAGTAATTTTATAAAATGCCATATCTAATGATTCACTACTCTATGTATAATATTAGAATCAAGTAAGTAAAGTTATTGCGAAACGACAACGCATGAAATGTGCCAGCTTGCATTTTTGTCGTGAGGTATCAAGTTCGCTGTGCCTTTGTGCACGATTCTATGTCGTTTTAATATTAACGTTATAAAACCAATGTAATGCCACAAAATATGAAACATCTATAGGTACATTATATAGTAATATTATTGATATATGTCTAACGCTACATAATTATTTACTACAGAAGATGTATATAATTGAAATCTAAAGACATAATAGAGAAAAAAATAAGCCAATAAAATATAACTTATTAATATTATGTAAACCTTATAGAAACGTCCGATCCTTCTGGAGCAGTATTCGCTTATCCTGATGTTTCGGCAGCTCGACCTCGAACGGATGCCCGAATACGTTCAATTGTACGAAGACCCATCTCTTCTTGGATCCAGCGACTGTGACACTTCTTATAGAGGTGTAAGCCAATGTATAAAAGGAAAACAATAGTTACCACGAAAATGACGAACGTCAATACGCTCAATCGCTCTAAGTGACCTCCAATATCTTTCAGGGATGCACCATTGTCCCCGCCAGCGGCGTTTTGGCTAAGAAAGACCTCTTTCTTCTCGACGGTCGATCCACACATATTTGACGCAAACTGTTTTAATTCGTATATCTATATGTATAATCTATTTATAGCCACTTATAACTTTCAAAAAGAAACCCCTTAGCAGAGCCCTTAGGCAGGGTCGCCATGTAATGTTGGGGTTTGTGAGAGTAAAACAACCACATCGGTCAACCTATCTTTAATGAATAATAATCAATCATACAATATAAAATGCGCACATCGCGGAAAGGCAAGTCAGCAAAATATGTATCTGTCGTTATAAGGAATCGTACAGAATATACTTATTGCTATTAAGGAGCATATATACCTATTAATTATTACACTTTAGGGCATTGCAGTCCGTTCCTATTACGACCTCCGTTTTGGTTCTCTCGCACTGGTTAACCAGACGCGTGAGGTCGAACGGAGGCGGGTCTTCGGCCTCGGGCATGTAGACCGATGCGAAAACAACCGCTATACTCCTTGGCTGCTGTGTTATTTTAATTTGTATCGCTGTGATGTCTCTGGAACAGATCTCCGTTAAAACTTGGTCTCTGATGGTTTCAGTTGTCAGTATGCAGGTTCTTGGATGTGTGTGGTCAGTTGAAGAATAAATCTTACCTCTCAGGCTGGAGAGGCCTCTGATGAGGCCACCCCTTATCCAAGGTTCCTGGATGAGCACGATGGCTGATTGTTGGACCTCCATCCATTTGCGCAGTTGCGCAGTGGCCGTTTGGCTGTGATGGAGGTGGATTTGAAGGCAGCTGACGTAGACGTAGCACTAGGCAGAGGGTCCATCTTTGGATGATGGCCCCACCTCCCCGACCGTCAGCTACGTTAGGCCGGCCAGGATGTCGCCAGCCTCCACCCCGTCGTCCCGCCGCACCGGGCTCGGGAGCAGGCTCTCATCTTCCGAGTTACCCTCGGCTGGCGGGCCAGCCCCCGAGCCAGACGCGGCCGGCTCTGACGGGCTGGGTTCTGCGTCGCACCCTGGCTTGGTGTTTGAGTCCTGCTTGACTCGTGTGGAGTTGACGTCCGGAGGAAGGTCGACAAACTTACATGAGGGGTCCCGGAACCTGACGTAGACGGCACCTACCCCTCACGCGAGGCGGCGCTCGTTCTTCATCAGGATCGGGACCTGTTCTTCTGGGACGCCCACTACCAGGAACCACCCACCTGACTGCCTTTCGGAGTGCAGAATCGACCATTTGTCAACCTCCAACCAGGGGTTCTGAAACTCAAGAGCGCAACCCACGTCGCGCACGTCGTCCAAGACCCCCTGTTCGTCGGGTACGAGCTATAGATACAGTGATACTTATTTATAGCAGATATGCCTTAAATTCCTCCTTAAAATCTATGCACCGTTGAACTAGTCTTATCAATATTATTGTAATAGTTAACTAAAATATACCTAAATCAAAATCTTTGTTGGTATTTTAAATCGCAAGGAGAAACCTATAAACTACAATCAATTTTCGAACAAAATAAGCTTTTCTTAAGAAATTCAATTATTAAATAAATAAGTTAGTGTTATGTGACAAGTCCCGGCGGACCAATAAGTCATACAAGTACACCTTGCGCTTTAACGATATTAGTACAGCGTATCAGTTTAATATTGCACTGAGAAAATACTTACCAGATTTTAACAAAATAAAGCTAAATTAATTCGCCAAAATAAAAGCCATCTAAATAATCATTTTATATGAGTAACTATTTCTAGCTTCAAAATTAGCGAATTTTATACTTTTAAACCCTACGGGGATAACCTTTAGAGGCGGTCTGACCAAATTAGATAATTATTTTTAGCTTCAGTAGTTTAGCTCTACCTTGGTACGTCAATCATTATATGTAGTTTTATACATATACCTACTACATAGTATTCTTAATAGCTTATATAACAATACGCCTTGATTAAATTAAAGTACAACGAGCATTATATAAACATATAACGATATTCCGACAAGATCTTTTATATAAAGCACAAAATAGGGTTTAACAAAGCAAGTTTGAATAAATTTAAACTTGGTAGAATTAAATTGAGAGACGTCTAGGTACCGCAATGTGGGCAAATTGCACGAAGATCCCTGTCAGTTGACCGGGTTTCCTTAACCTTGTAGGGTTGTAGAAGAGTGTGTGTCACGTAGAATGGTAGTGCGAAATAAAAGTCACAGATTGAAGAAACGAAGTATGAAAGTTTATTAAGAGGTGGAAAAGTTCACAGGTACAGTTTATAGGCACACACACAAGCAGAAGGAGTGAAAGATAGCGAGAAGAAAGTTTTTAGAATAGGCACAAGAATTTCGTACGCGCGGAAGCGATGACAATTATTCGCAAGTACTAATAAGATTTAAATATAAGGCGGTTCGCGTCAAGACAAATCATAGACTGCTGATGGGCCGGCGACGCGGGCGCACCGACCGTGTGAGCGGTCAACTGATAGTGCTCTCTCGCTCGCGCGAGCTACCTGCGACGCGAGCCGCGACACACGGCCGCTCACGACGTCACCGCCTCGCTGTCCCATCTAGTAATATTTTATCTATATAAAATCGTTGTACAATGTTTGCGTGTATGTTGAATTATTAGGTTGATTAAAATTACAATTATTTTTTTTATGCTAATCAAAGATTAATATTTTTAGAGTACTAAATTAACTATAAAAATATGATATGTAAATTTAACAATAATTATGATGTCACTACAACCTTATAAACTGACTATCATTGAGCTTACTAAACTAAATAGAGACGGTTTATTGATCACTTTAATTTCGGCCCATTTTTGAGCCTCAATTGTTGTTTTTGATACTCGAAGAACTTTTCGTATAACTTTAGTACGTAATTGATTTTAGAGAACACTGAAACACACAAATGAATGAAATACATACATACATACATAGACTCACGCCTGTTTCCCGGAGGTGTAGGCAGAGACTACGGAGCGCCATTTGCAACGATCTTGACATATCTCTCTTGCTTCATTCACTCCCATCAGATTCCTCACGCATGCTCTTCTGTTCAGGGTGCTTCTAACCTGTCCTGTTTTTAGGATGTCTCCAATCTGGTCAGAGAACGTCCGCCTAGGTCTTCCCCTTCGTCCTGTCCCTTCCACACTTGCCTTATATATCTGCTTGGTCAGTCTTTCGTCATCCATCCTCTCCACGTGTCCAAACCATCTTAGCATACCTTTCTCGATGCTTTTCACTACATCTTCTTTTACCCCACAACACTCTCTTATCACACAATTCTTTACTCTGTCAGTCAAAGAAACACCACACATACTTCGCAGTGCTCTCATTTCTACAGCATTTATTCTACTTTCATGACTCTTCTGCCATACCCAACTATCACTACCATACATAAGAGTAGGTACTAACACCCCTCTATGGACAGCCAAACGTGCCTTTTTGGACACGTTTTGGCTATTCATAAACGCCTTCAGAGCTCCATTCACTCTATTACCTGCATTAACTCTTCTTTCAATATCTTCTACATTCTTACCGTCTCTTGTAAACAGCGTGCCTAAATATACAAACTCATTCACTTGCTCCACTCGCTGTCCATCGATCATAACATTACAAGCCGTAACGCATTCCTCCTTTTCAAAAACCATAACTTTCGTTTTACTTACATTTACTTTCATTCCCTTCCTCTCTAACGCACCATGCATGATTGTTACCATCTCCTGCAACTCCTCTGTTGAAGACGCAAGTATAACCTGATCATCAGCATAAAGGAGGCATTTGACAAGTAACTCATTCATCCTTAACAGTCACTATTTTTCAAATCTTGCAAACAACTGTCCATGAAGAGGTTGAACAGCCACGGCGACCCTACACATCCCTGTCTAACACCTGTTTCGATGGTAAACCAATCCGTGTACGACCCATTTATCCTCACACAAGCTCTAGAATCTTCATAAAGGGATTTCAGAGCTCGTATGAGGCTGCTGTTCACCCCATACATCGACAGTACCGACCACATTTCATTCCTCACCACTTTATCGTAAGCCTTTTCCAAATCCACGAATGCTCAATAGACCTTTTGACCTTTGGCCAAGAATTTTTCGGCTACGCACCGCAAGGAAAAGACTTGCTCCGTGCACCCCATACCCTTTCGGAATCCTGCTTGTACATCCCATATTTTCTTGTCGGTTACTTCCAAAACTCTTTCAATCAGTACCTTCGCATACAATTTGCCAACAATCTTCAGATAGTCTGCTATCAAACTCATCTTTCTTTTCCTCTTTTTTCCTTTTAACAATTTCTTTCACAATTCTTTTTGACCTAACAAACTCCTTTCTTGCTTCATCTATGTCATCACTCGTTGCCTTTCCCATTCTTTCATTTGCTCTGGCAGCCAACCAATCTAACCAAGCTTTCTTCTTCTCTGACACTGCTGATTGTACATCCTTGTCCCACCATGTATTCTTAACCTTTCGTACTTTCCGTCTCTTGATCACACCACATACTTCAGACACTACACATACTATCTCTTCTTTAAAATATTGCCATAATTCTTCCATATCATTTATGCCATCGAACCTCTCAAATCTTGCTATCAATCTTCGCTTATACTCATCTTTCACATCTTTTTTATGAATGAAATACATGCAATATATAATTATGTTCTATTTACCCAATTTTCCAACTGAGGCCGGTTAAGTTAATTTTCGTCCTGTAATCACTTTGTATCTTAAGATGAACATGGACAAGACGAAAATCATGTCGAACGTCCATGTTGTACCTGCTCCTATTCAGGTTGGGAACTCTACGCTCGAAGTTGTCTACAAGTATATCTACCTGGGACAAGTAGTCCAATAAGGTAGGTCCAACTTCGAGAAGGAGGTCAATCGTCGAATCCAACTCGGTTGGGCAGCGTTCGGGAAGCTACGACATATCTTCTCGTCCAATATCCCGCAGTGTCTCAAGACGAAAGTCTTTGACCAGTGTGTGTTGCCAGCGATGACTTACGGATCAGAGACGTGGTTGCTCACTATGGGCCTTATCAGAAGGCTCAAGGTCACTCAGAGGGCGATGGAGAGAGCTATGCTTGGAGTTTCCCTGCGAGATCGAATCAGAAATGAGGAGATCCGCAGTAGAACCAAAGTCGCCGACATAGCTCTCCGGATAGCCAAGCTGAAGGGGCAGTGGGCAGGGCACATAGCTCGAAGAACCGAAGGCCGTTGGGGCAGAAAGGTTCTGGAGTGGCGGCCACGTACCGGACGACGCAGCAGAGTTAGGCCCCCCGCAAGGTGGACCGACGATCTTGTCAAGATCGCGGGAGGAGGTTGGATGCGGGCGGCTCAAGACTGATCTGTGTGGAGAACCTTGGGGGAGGCCTATGTCCAGCAGTGGACGTCGTTTAGCTGATATGATTGAATCACTTTGCCTTGTATTTATTATGGAAATATCAAATGCACACAATTGGGTACCTACCCCCAATACCTATGCAGAATTAATAAAGTTATTATAGTATATGGAAATGTCCCAGTAAGTATAGTAACCACCCTAGAAGCAAATAACTGCGTTGGCGGCCCCTTATTTTCCCTGTCAATACAAATATTGAAAAATCATTACCCACGTTCACTTTGTTTCTTTTCAAGTGAACACATTTTTCCTCAGATGAGTCTTAAGCCTAACATCTGTGTTCAGTGATGAAGCCCCATGTTTGCAGACTGTCGAACGCTGGTATTTAGAATTCCAGCGTGGACATACTAGGTTTAGTGATAAATCTCGCGAAGGACGCCCAAAATATATATTTCATCTTCTGGATTCTTTCTTTCTTCACCCAACACAACATCTACGAATACCCCTACATTGGTGAACCCGGCAAAGAAAACGCAACCTTCGTCGGCACAGCTTTGGCAACTTATGTGTTTATTAATAAATATATTTGTGGTATGTAAGTATGTATATTAGGTAATTAGGTATATATCATTTTATAACATAACATAAGTTCACGCCTTTTATCCCCGAAGGGGTAGGCAGAGGTGTATTACACACCCACACTTCGCCAGTTATGTTGCGGTCTCAATGTAATAGGGGGTAAGCCTATTGCCATCTACCGGACTCATTGTTAAGCGAGCGATAATTAACATTTTTAGTAACAATATCATTTTATATTTTATATTATTATGTATGTTTCTGTCTTTTCTTTTTTTTTTTCTTTATTTAAGAACTGCACAAAGAGTTTGGTAGTAATGGTGAAGCTAGTTAGTTACGACATGGAGTTCGGAGATCGATGAAATAATATGCACTTTGCCACGTAACTATACTTTATTTAATTAATACATAGGTATCTATCTACTCAATTTCTTGACCGTTTCAATTCTTCAACTGAACTGCCTCACGCCGCATTTCAGCTGGATACAATTGCTAGACACTAAAAGCAAAGAACTCAGATTTATACATAGGAGCACATTTCCTATGGGTGCCTTGAAGATTAACTTTCTGCGACCCAAATTGCCGCTTGGCAGCGTGGCAGTCGTTGCTCCAGTGTAAGAGCAATAGAGACGGAAGTTTCTCCGGTGTATCTTAACTACGAGAGCAAGAGAGACGGAGAAACGACGCCAGCGCCGCCAACTACGAACTAAACTGGAGCAGACCCCACTTGGAATCGGCACACGAAATCGTTAAAGTCTTCGGTTCTATGTTAATCTGAGTTCTTGGCTAAAAGTATGTTCTAGCATTTCCTGGAATACTCTTACGTCATTAGCAGACACGATCTTAGGACACAATAGAAAATTCGAGGACGTATGATATTTATATGACGCCATCTAGTACTAAATAGACAATTCCTTCTATTCAATGGCGTTGCCACACACTCACACAAAAAACAAATAAACAATTAACTGGCGCTATTTTTACCCTTGCAATAGATGGTTTTATTCGCAACTAGCTGACCCGGCGAACTTCGTACCGCCATATTTGTATTATACATATAAACCTTCCTCTTGAATCATTCTATCTATTAAAAAAGTTTGTTCTATTAAAATCCATTGCGTAGTTTTTAAGATTCAAGCATACATAGGGACAGACAGACAGAAGACAGACTTTGTTTTACACTGTGTAGTGATAATATTGTTTTTGTTACTCCTGTGATTTCGTGGACAGTGCGTTATGACAGGAGAAATGATTGGATATGCTTCTCCAGGCTCTTTGTCTGCTCTCTGAGGCCTTCGCCAAATGCCAGATAGCTTTCCTTGGTTAAATTTCTCAACCATGCCATCCGACTATAAGGAACTCCTCACATTTATTCAGCTCCATTCGCGTTTCGCTGAACTATTTTGGCCCCACTTATACAGCTCTACTTCTATCAGCCGCGTACAGCGTCGTAAGCATGAGAACAGCATCATAGCGTGTTATCTCCGCTGAAACGCTTCTATCCACTGCGTATTGCGCTGAACATGCTACGAAGACGGTAAGGTACTCATATAGTTGTGCCCTCAACATGGATAGTTATGTGTGTAATATGTTTATCGTTTCGCGTATTGCAGAAGAAATATAAATAGTGAAACGCAAAAAAATCAAACAGAAACAACAGTGGGTCAATCTACTTTATCTATCCGTGTAGGCATGTACAGCGCTGTACCGCCGCGATTGACGCTGAATGCGGTGGCACAGCGCTCAACGCGGCAGAACAGCGCTGAACTCTATCTATAGCACTCGTATGATAAAAACACATTTGTCCTCAGTTTATACTCGTTCGCTGCGAAAGCTGAATAGATGCGGAAAAATGAAATGATGCGTACGCGTCTCCATACACAATTGCGACTTTCTATGGACATAAGCTGAATAAGTGTGAGTAGTCTCTAACCCGTCGTTCTGGTTTTGTGTGCACCCATCACGCGACAAGCCGACAAGTCTCCTTGAACACCATAGATTCGAATTACAGCTAATCACTGTGGATTTCTAAGGATACCGCAAACCATGCCGATACATGCAACAGCTCATTGGCCACCATAGTAGCTTCTTGATTTGGGGTTGCTACTAAGTACTTCAGGTCATTTCATGAACTTATCAATCACCACCAAGTACTATTTGTTGCCGACCTGCCACTTAGGAGACGGTCCAACATACAATGTTTCTCTTTACTTTTAAAGACAATTAGGATTAAATCCTGTGTCGCGGGGGACATTACAAACAGACAACCAACAGACACAAAGTCATGAAGTGTTGCTTCCTGTGGGGATCGAATCCACAACATTCAGTGAAGTGTCAAGCAGCGAGGCGACTGTTTAAACCAATATGCGTCGATCATCCCATGGACTCCTACATTGTACACCTTCAATGCATCTCTGCTTCGAGAGTGTGGCCCCTTCACAGCCAACTTTTACATTTGCCGCACTAATCCTTGACGTTATACCGTCGGTGGATCCAATAAAATTGTTTTCGGATCTTGATCAGGGTCTTCTTAGCTGCCATATGACTGCCTCAAGTAACATTGTGATAGATAGATTAATAAACACCATGTGATCACCTAATGGAAGGAAAGAGGAACCCACTACGTACCCTCGGATTGACCACCCCAACTATTGCAATAGAAATTCGATTCATTTTCAATCTTCGCAAGTATGACCATGTGTCTACTTGTCGTTCCCAACTAAAGTGGCTTCCCATACGTCAGCGCCGTAGTTTGCGTGCTCTCACTACCCTCTATACTATTCTTACATCTTCAACCTCTCCCCAGTATTTATCTTCCTACTTCCAATACTTATATTCCAACCATGAACGAAACCTCCGTTCATCTCATAATCTTCTCCTCACGGTACCTCCTCACAACTCTAACTTTCTGCATTCCTCTTTTACTATTCAATCTATCCTTCTCTGGAATGCCCTCCCTCTTGAAATCAGGATGGCCAAGACGAAGAACACTTTCAAGTTCAAGGTGAAGGAGCTCCTATTGGCTGAGTCGGCGATTGTATCTTAAGTCGTTGAAGTTCAATGTGGTTTAATATGTATGTATGTGTTTATATATTTATAGTATAATATATGCCTTTGTGTATTTATGTAGTTTTATAATATATCTATATCATGTATGTTTATATTATATTATGTACCTAACGTATTTATTTTAATGTATCATTTAGATCTATAATATACTTAGTTATAATTTATATTAGTTCAAATTAGTTTTCATTATATTACATCTACTTCTTTTCTCTCTGCACCACTCTAAGGTTGACTGGGAGATAAGGCCCATGGCATTAAGTCCGCCTTTATACTATTGTGTATATAAAGTTTTAATAAATAAATAAATAAAAAAAAGGTTGACAATACCGAACTCCTCTAAAAGAATAAGGGATATAGGAATGGTATGGGTTCCAGGAAGATACCTGAGGGTCTAGTACGAGTTTTACATACGATTGTCACGGTGACAATCGTGGGGGCGCATTTAGAAAATGTATGAAAATTGTTCCCGACGACTAGTCTATCGTCACCGTGTAAAACTCGTACTAGACCCTCTTATTTACAGTATCCCGCTGTATGCGCCGACTATTCTTCGACACGTGTTTCGCCTCTGCACGAGGTATCCTCAGGAGCGATGGGTAACGACTGAACGATTTCCTACCGTGTGCATGTCTTATAAAAGATTCTTTTTCATCTAGTAGTTCCTCTCCAACTAGTGAAGGTTGGCAGTCAGCTCTGCATATTTTACCCGATCTCTGGCGAGACTGAAAAGTTCTGCCGCACTCGTGATCCCAGTCCACTCGCGTATATTGCGCAACCGGGATTTCTTTCTCCGACTAACCCCGAATCTTTTACCAGCGACTTTGCCCATCATTATGAGTTGCAGGATCTCATATCTGGGATGCCTAAGCACATGGCCCAGATAGGCAACTTTACTTATTTTGATGGTTTGCATAAGTAATCGCTTTCTGCCAGCTCTACGGAGAACTTCTACGTTGGTCACCCTGTGGGTCCAGCTAATAGACAGTATGCGCCTATAGGTCCACATCTCGAATGCTTCTATACGTTTGCGGAATTGCTCTTTAATAGTCCAAGCCTCACATCCGTTTGGAAGTATGGGCCATATGTAGCATTCCAGTAGACGAGTGCGCAAAGACATCTTAAAGTTGCGACTACATAGAATTTTCTTCATGCTTTTGAATGCACCACGAGCGATTTCTATACGGGTTTTTATTTCGAGATCATTATCCCAGGTTTCAATCAACCATGTACCTAAGTATTTGTATTTACGCACCAGCTCCAAACGCGTACCATCTACAGATATATCAGGGGTAGCTGTTTCATGTTTTGATATTACCATGAACTTCGTCTAGGAGACATTCATACTGAGACCGGCTCTCAGGCTGTACTCATTGACCCGGTCAACAATTTGCTGTAACGGTGCTTCTGTAGACGCTATTAGGACTGTGTCGTCGGCAAATCTAAGGTTGTTGATAAATTGTCCGTTAACCCTGACTCCACAGTCTAGTCCTTCCATTGCTTCAGCGATGTTGAAGAGAGTAGGTGAAAGTACAAAACCCTGCCTGACACCCCTGCAAATGTCCACTTTGTCCGTCTCTTCTCCATCTATACGAACGGTCGCTGTTTGATGCCAGTATAGATTATGGATTATACGGAGATCCTTGCCGTCCAATGGTCACCTCACGTAGCCATAACTTTAACAGTTGAAGTCATAAAATAGGAACGGTAGGTAAAAGGATAAACCCCAGGAGCGAAAGGCAAGACATACAATTTTGCATGTTCCGTAGCTCGCGCGACCGCTCGAGTAGAAAATTTCACTCGTACACGCTACTACGCAACATTTACGACTTTTTCATGACGTTGTCAAACTAGGTGCTTGCACAGACAGCCATAAAATCTCTTTCACAATTTTTTCTGGCTTGAAATTTTCAAATAGCTATCACCTGGCCTGGCTATGAAAAACTGCAGTAGTAGAAAGAGACGCTGTCGTGAAATATTTTCCTCTGGTCGCATTAATTGTACCACGGACCGCGCGTTCGGCTCTTTACAGCAATGTTGGAAAACATTATACATTTTATTTTTAAATTGAAAGTGGCCGCTTTGGATTTTTCTTTTCTTAACGACTCTGATGTTTTGCGGACGGTACAACATTCAGTTGTCTATAGCGGTTACAAGACGACAACAAAAATTACAGTGGGTCGTTTGTGTAAATTGAAGTGGGAGCCGGGCTGTGTCGCGTCCGCGGGCGGGGCTCGGGAGATAAATCTCGGTCGGCGACATCGACAGCGGTGCGCTTGCCAACCAAGCGCAACATCACATTAGGGGCCAGACTAATGTCTGCTGATATAACATTATACGGCCGCGCCTGCGCCCGCTCCCCGACTACTCGCCGCTTGCCGCTCCCTCCCTGTACACACTTGCGGCTCTTTATATTTTAACAACTTTGTAAGTAGGTACTTCTCAATACAAAGCTAATGAATGTCTCATAGCAGATTTAAGTTTCAATGTAAAGTTCATTTAACACTAGCTGGTGCCCGCTGTTTCATCTGCGTTATTTTAGGTACTCATCTCGACAAAAGCGCCACTTACTGGGTCAAATTATAGCCTATACGTATACGTAGCTTAACAAAGTCAGCCATTCCAGAGATTACCTCGTACAAACAGAAAGACAGACAGAGAGACATACAAAAATTTAAAAATGGTTGTTAATGACTTAGTACCGTATAGCCAACTATAACATAATAATATAAAAAAATACTACTAGTACTTTATAATAACAATCCCCGAAGGGGAAGGCCGAGGTGTATTACACACCTACACTTCGACAGTTATGTTTCCTGTCCTAATATAGTAGGAGGCGAGCCTATTGCCTTCTACCGAGCACATTGTTGCGAGCGATAATTAACATTTTGAGTATAGACATGACTTTGAAAACTCAGAGGTTTGTACTCAGGGTAACTGGAGATTG
Source organism: Euclidia mi (assembly GCA_944739405.2). Lineage (NCBI taxonomy): Eukaryota > Metazoa > Arthropoda > Insecta > Lepidoptera > Erebidae > Euclidia > Euclidia mi. Next base: position 54,839,343 of record OX123184.2, read on the forward strand.
AACCCGAAACCTTTGTCTCGGGAGTCCGTTACGTAGGTACACCACTGGGCTATCGCCGTTACGTAACCAACTATAAGCACTTGAAAATAAGGAAATTATTTTGAAATTACAGACAGACACTTCAATATTATTTGTATGTAGATATGTATGACCTGCGTATGTATGAATGTAGGTATTATAAGTCTTTATATAGATTTATAGATAACGGGACTTATAATAAAATAAACAACGTCTGAATATAATAGGTTAATTAGGAAAGTAAAAAGTTATTCAGATATTTTTATTTGGCATTGGTACCAACGAATTTTAATAGAATACTTAGTCTTACAAAAATGTGTCTTTAGCACTCGTAAGTATAATCAATTTTACTCAGGTGAGGCTAGGACTAAATCTCGATTTATATTAAGTCCATATTTCTTAATAAGGCGGAGACAGGTTAACAATACCTCTCTTTAATATCCATCAGCTTTATCTCAATACAACAGTTACCTATAATTTTACCAATTTGGGCAATATCATATTTAATGAGCAACGAAAACGCTTAACTTATGAAGTGATTTATCATTTATGTCGCACAGAAAACATCGTTCTATGAATGTCACATTGTAATCCGGTACACTGTACTATTACAGTTTACCCAATGGGATAAGTAGAGTTGTACCTGACATCCCACATTTCACTGCTGACAGTGGAGCCCAATTGTGGTAAGTGGCGAGCCTATCATAATTTATCAGGGACATTTCATGCCTAATAGTAAGTTGAGAATTTTAAAAGATTCCCGGATTGAATCAGGACCAAAATTGTCTATTATCTCTGTATATGTCGCTTTGCCGGCGTTCAACAATACGCCGTAGTTTATGTCTTTACATCATGGAAATAAATCATCCGACTTTATTGAATCGTAAGACATAGTTTACCTACGTTTATATATAGTAGGTAATATGGCTGGATCAATATAACAAATAAAGTTACAACTATAGATACAAAACTACGGTCGCAACATAAATTGGCTCTACTTCTTAATATTTAAACCTGTATCCAAATAAGTTATCAACTAATGTATTTTGTATTTTTACTAATGCATGTGCGTACCGAGTTTCAAATATTGATTCAATCATTTCTAAAATTTATAGCTTGACCGGACTCAATATAAGAAAAAATATTGTGAAAAATAACAACCAGTGCTGGAGTAAACCTTGTGATATATCCATTTTGATCGCCGACTGAACCGATATAGGTGGCAATACTATTGATCGTAGAATCGCTAACTCAGCGTCGTATTTTACAGCAAACTGTTGTTCTATATAAGCGCTCGTTCGATCAGCATCAGAGCCATTTATCGTGGAGTCGGTCTGCGGGCGCAATGCTGCCATCCCTTACTGGTCCAACACACTGGATAATGTGACATGACACCGCTTGATAGCCACTTACAAAACCCGACAGGACTTTATTAATCTAATCACTCGTGATAGACTTCACTAGAGATTGCTTTTTGTCGATATGAGTACAGCTCTATCATACTTTTTTTTTACATATAAAAGGTATCGCAATTTTTGCAATAATCTCCTAAAGAAAATTAAAATAGAATACGACAAACAACGAATAAATGTCGCTGGCAATCTATATATTAAAAGAATTTGTGTTTTATAATACGAGTCGGCCAGCCCGATCTACCCAACCGATTCACATGATTTTTTTTTAAATGATAGCTCTCGCTGCATAGATTTGTCATCAAGCATTAGAAATTACCTAACTTGCACATTCATCAAGTTATATGCAAAAACAATTTTCTCCCATACATTTTTACGTTTTCGTAGCCGTAGTCAATGACTTTCTGCTTCTATATATCTGGTTCTCATTGAGGTAGGCGTTTCGTTATAAGCCTATAATACGCGCTGAAAAGAGCTCTTTCACTTGATGGTATGCTCATTTAAATTGGGTAAGTTTGAAGAAAGATAGGTGTGGACATTGAACTTATTTTTCAATATTTTCCTATAAATTTCTTAAGATTCCATTGCTTTCTCTCTACATGGACGGTTCTAAATTCAAAAATATTTTTATGGCATCTAATAAGTTCCTTGCGGTAACTGCCAGGAAAAATCGTTATGCCTCCATAAGGTGACCTTGCCTTACTTTCATACGGGTGTGTGGTGGTGTGTAAAATTATACCCGATGTTGGTAAAATTATCACTATAGTGAACTGATCTCTCATGTTGAGGTATTTTCCTCCTATTTTTTGTATCGCGATGAAATCCAGTTACTGACTGTCCCTCAAAGGGACCCCTCTGCCAACTCTGTACCGAGTTTGGGGCAGGGTGAGAGGGAGAGAGTGGGGTGTAGCTCGGCTCTCCCCCCTAGATGTTCGGGGGGAACCCACTAAAACACCGCGGTGTTCCTCTATCGACCCTCATGACGGGGTCGCGGTAACGACGTCAGTATACCCGCGACCCGAGGAATTTTCCCCAAATGTAGTGAAATTTCCGCCTAATGTTGGGAAAATCAACCCTACAGACGGGTAAATTCCGTTTTTTGTTAGGATTTTTTTTGTGTTTTTAAATTACGGACTTTCTTTTTCTTTTACGGACAGCGGTTCATAGTACTATTGTCATATAATTATATTACAAGTGGTGGTTATGGTAGAAATTGTAGCTTTGGTAAGAATAGTAGTTTTGAGAGAAAAGGTGCTTTTGACAGCACCGGTGGTTTTGGTAGAAATGGTAGTTTTGAAAATATGGTAGATATGACAGTGTCAGTACGAATAGTAGTTACGATACAAATAGTAGTTTTGGTAGAAATTGTATTTTTGCATGTATGGTAGATTTGGTAGCAGTTTTACTTACGGTTGCTACCATTTCTACCAAAAACACCATCTCTACCAAAAGTACCATTTCTACCAAAGTTACCATTCCTACCAAAACTAAACCCGCCGCGTGATTCACAGAAAATAGACGTCTGAAACAACTCCACGGCAGGTACTATTCATGATATTCTTTCGTCCGAAATTTCGAAATTAACATTTTCATGGTAGTCCTCCTGATTTGTTCAGCATTCTCAAATAAATAAAAATTAATTATTACTTTAAGATAACACGACAACCTATACCAAGAACCGAATTTGATGAAACTTGCTCTGTTCCCTAAGTTGGAGTAAATGTTAGTAAATACAAGAAACAGTCTCATTCCGATCAGTAGTTTTGGTGACTTTCGTAGACAAACATATATACATCTTTGAAATTTTGTATATTTATTTGGAAGTCCTAACAGATTATCATATATTATATGAAAATTACTATCGCCTAAACTATTTACAGCAGCGCTGGAAGATGTTTTTCAACAGCTTTATAACGATTGGCGCGACAAAGGCATTGTTATTGGGGAAACGCGACTGACTAATCTCCGATTCGCTGATGACATTGTTGTCTTCTCTAATTCGGCAGCTGAGTTAGGCCTCATGCTCGAACAACTGAGCCAAGCCAGCCTCGGGGTCGGACTCAACATGAACATGGAGAAAACCAAAGTCATGACCAACACCACAGTGCATAACCTTATAACGGTTAGGGGTGTGAAGATTGAATATGTCCATGAGTATATATATCTCGGTCAAATTGTCTCCTTCCAGGCTAGACAAGACAAAGAAGTTGCAAGACGCACCGAAAACGCTTGGAGGAGCTTTTGGTCGATGAAAGCTCTAATGAAAGGATCTCTTCCTTTGACCTTAAAGAGAAAACTCATGGACATGTGCATTCTTCCCACCCTTACCTATGGATCACAGACTTGGTCACTGACTCAAAATCAAAAGTCCGCCCTCGGGGTCTGTCAAAGGGCAATGGAACGAAGTATTTTGGGAGTCAAGCTCACAGACCGCATAAGAAACTCAATACTACGTTCCAAAACACAGATTGCCGATGTAGGCCACTCAGCTGCCAAATTAAAGTGGAACTGGGCGGGCCACGTTTGTCGCATGCCTGAAGAATTGTGGGCGAAAATAACCACTCAGTGGATCCCAAATAATAGGAAGCGACAACGGGGACGGCCCAGGAGAAGATGGCGCGATGAGTTAGACGCTTATACAAAAGATTGGCAAATAATGGCAGCGGATCGTGAGAAATGGAAGTCAGAAGGGGAGGCCTTTGCCCAGCAGTGGGACATCAATTCAGGCTTGTAATAATAATATGAAAATTACGCAATTCCAATAATATTACATACATACATGTATGCAATATTCGATATGTATATCGAATTGATATCCTCCTTTTTTGAAGTCGTTAATAAGAGCTTTATTTCAGTTATAGGTACATATTATACATATCCCTATTGCGCGGCAAACCATTCAGTAATGCCAAGGTAGAAAGGAGAAAGACCAAATACGGCTGTAGCGGCCAGAAAGTTGTGAATCGTTGAAATTAAACATATAATTTTTAAAAATTTTACATCGTTTTCGTTTCTTGATAGAGTATCGGTGAAAGAATTTAGTTTTTAAAGATTAATTATTTTGAATAAGCTATGGTAATAGCGGATGAATGTCTTATGTTGCCAGCATTAAAAATAAAATGAAGTATGGTAGGCAGAAATTGTTTTAAGGAAATAATATTTTTATTAATATATTAGAAAACAATATACTTTATTTACTTTATAAGTATATTTGTAAAAAGAATCAAGAAATATATAATTTCTTATATATTCCATAATTATTAATCGGTAAAAAGTATAATCGATAGTAGAAATATTTTTTCAAACCATTTGCAACACTTTTTTTATCTGTTATGTCATTCGTGTTGCTACTGTGTATCGTAAATATTTTGCTCTGATTTATTGGTGTTTTCGTACGGTTTAAATGTAATGTAATTGAATATAAATTCAATAATAATGATCAGTACCTTCTACCCATGCTAAGAATATGCAGCGGTGTTTGTGATTGTGGTTAGCTTTTTTGGACGAGTATACATAGTACGAGGTTCCCTAGTACACAGGTGATTATTCATTATTATTGGCCACTCTTTATGTAGTTTTTGTTCTTTAAGACGCAAAGACATACTTTTATTTACATCTAGGTATTATATTTATGTTAAAATTCAATTTTGAGGTATATTTAGTTGCGCAATAATTTCCATTTCAAATATCTCGTATCTTATTTCCACCAAAAGTTATTTAAAAAGAAATTATACAGGTTAATAGAGTAGTCATTTATCTTCAAAACACACATGATGTTGTGTTTGGCCGTGCCAGGCCCATAATGTATGGCCAAATGGTACATCTCCTTTCACGATATCTTAGGTGCAATGCAAAGCCAATGTTGTGAGAAAAGAAGTTTTGTGATATATATATTTTTGGTAAGATTATCATCTTTTTACTTATTAGATAGGCTACAATGTACTCATCATATACCTATATGTAAGAATTTCTCCACACACCACAGCATATTTTTTATAATATTAGAATATGCTGTGGAGCAGTACGGGTCCTCTAGTAATAGTAAAAAGCTTTGGAAGTACCTTAAAACCGTTACATATACATCCAATGAAAACACAGTCGACACGAGTTTATTAAGTTTAAGAGAGTCGCCTCAATCGTCGGCCGACGAAGTTAATAATTTCTTTATCAACGTAGGAACCAAACTTGCAGGAGGAGTACAAAGTCAATGTGGCATCGACCTTTGTAATAAACACTCAACTTTCTCAACCTATTTTAAGAACGGTAGATCTTTCGTTATGCTAGATCCAGATGAAAAAGAAGTGGAACGTGTTATACTAACCTTAAAATCTAGTACTGAGGGCGTTTTTCCTTCATATCTTAAAAAGGCAGTGGTAGTCCCCATTTACAAAAGCGGTGCAAAAGGTGTTATATCGAACTACAGGCCAATTTCTCTATTGCCATCAATTGCTAAAGTCTTAGAGAAAATATTCAACCATAGATTAATGACTTACTTAGAAAATAACGCTCTGATATCCACGACCCAGTTCGGCTTTAGACCTAAGTTGTCTACAACAGACGCAGTACATCAGCTAACAAATTACGTATCGGAAGAGCTTGGCAAAAAAAATCACGTCATTGGAATTTTTCTTGATTTAGCTAAGGTCTATGATACGGTGTCTATACCTAAACTTATAAACAAGCTCAAAGCCATAGGCATTAGAGGCACTCAATTAAATTTCTTTCTGATTTTTTTAATGACAGGTACAAAGTAAGTGTTCGAATCGGTGACGTTTCTAGCACAGAAACAAAAATACCTCCATATGGCATCCCTCAAAGAAGTACCCTCGCATCAACGCTTTTTCTAGTGTACATTAACGACCTATGTGATCAAAAACCAGACCATGGCAAAATCATTACATATGCAGACGATACTGCGCTCCTATTTACCGCTGACACCGCCGAGAAGGTACAGGAACTTGCTCAACGGGGATTTGACATCGTAAACAATTGGCTACAATATAATCTTTTAACGCTAAACGCAGAGAAAACAAAATTCCTCAAATTCTCGATGCGCAAAACACAAACACAAACATGTAATAACACATTATATGCCCATATCTGTATTGACCCATCGCTTAACCTTTGCTCCTGCCCTGCTATCAATTACACCACTAAAATTAAATACTTAGGAATAATAGTCGACGATGGCCTCTCCTTTAAGCAACATATAACGGCCCTAACAGCTAGGATACGTAAACATTTCTTCGTGTTCAAGAAGCTCCGTTTCATAGCAGATAATAAGCTTATTATACGTGTATATCAAGCCCTGTGTCAGTCTATTATTACTATTACTATTTACAGTATTATATTACTTCATGGGGCGGGGCTCCTAAAACCGTAATGCTGCCGATTGAACGGGCTCAAAGAGCACTTCTAATAGTTGCAACGCGTAGGCCCTTTCGCTTCCCCTCGCATCAACTGTATGAACTATGCAATGTACTAATTGTACGACAGCTTTTCTTACTTTATATTGTCCTAAAACAGCACACCACGCTTTCTTATAACACCAATCTGACTGTCAATAAAAGGCGTAAAGATGTATGCACTGCTCTTTCCGAATCTAAATTCGTCTTCACGAACAGGTTTTATACCTTCTTAGGACCTTTTATATATAAGAAACTAAACAAAATACTCTGTATATTCGACGTTAATTATTTCAAATGCAATCAATTCGTTTATAAGTATTTGCAATCGTTGAATTATAAACAGACCGAAGATTTGCTAGCAGTGCTAAAATACATTGGACCTGTCTTGACATTGTTAATATATTATATTATATAAATAATATCGAGCTATGCATTTTTCTTGAGGGTATTTAACGTTGTTATGTAACTTTATAAATAGTATAAGCAGTAATAATAAGTATTGGTACATAATTCTAATTTGTAATCAACATAATACATATTGATAGTGCTCTTACCGCCTGTGGTACAGGCGTTGCCCACCACCACATTGCACCCATTGTTATCTAGAACATATTTACCCTTAGAAGTACATATACTATTTTTGTAGAAAGATGAATAAATAAATTATATATATATATATTATTTAAAAAAGCTTTTGTTGACAAAAAGCAACATAAATAATATATCGCAGACAATTCAGTATTATAATATTGTGCTAAATTAATTAATAAAATTTTATTATTTTATAGACAGCCAACCTAAATTTATTTGATTTTGTCCAGAAGAGAACTATAGAATAAGGCAAACTAAAATGGACACCAAGGAAATGAAAACAGATTTACATAGAAGCGCAGTTCTTAAGGATTTCGTGTGCCAATTCCAATTGGGACTGTCTGCAGTTTAGTTTAGGCGGCGCTGGCGTCGTTCTCCGTCTCTCTTGCTCTTGTAGTTAATGGCAATTCCGTTTAATGTTACTTTTCTTAATTTTAAAAACCCAATAACGTCCTGTCATTCAGGTTAGGTAGCATTTAAAATATGTCATTTAATACTTCCACGATTTTTCTCTTCACTGTGACGTAATTTTACATAAATATGAAATTGTTGTGTTAAATCGAGAAATATATTTCATAAGCCAGTTATCAAGCAATGATAATTGACGTTACAAATCAAAAATATTTTTGTTTCACGTAAGCTTTATCATCATCACCTTGTCTTACAGCCTTACTGGTCTAAACAGCTTTCCACGGAGTGATAGCGAATCAGTGGCGCGCCGTCGATTCGATACGATACACTCTGAATGCCACTAGGCTATCACTATCTCTCTAATTATCTTCAATCCAAAAATCTGATACATCGACTTTTTAAATTACACCATGTATTACTGAAGTGTAAACAATCGTTACAGTTTTTCATTGAAATGGTGGCTACGCGGTATTTTGGATTATCCTCAAGTTATAGGCTATGTTGAACGTGCGAGTGAAATATCACCTTATGGATGTCATCATAATTTCCATCTTCTATAAGAATTTATTTGAAAAGAAACTACAATCATTCATCTTAGTTATCTGTTTTTCCAATCCTAGGATAGAATCACCTCCTAAGAATGTGTGTTACGGTACAGTTCGACCATTTTGTGCAATTACAGTAAAAAGAGAAATTGAGAAACTTTAAAATTAGCCTCACGGGAAGCCGTACAAAAGTTGTTTCACCTTAAACTAAATAAACGTCTTATCTAGTGGCAAAGGACAGGCAGGCAGCTGGTAAATGAAATAAAATGTCCGAAAGATATGTTTGTTCCATACGTCTTCATTTCAATGACCATTCATTTGCGATCGGTGCGGCTACCAACCCGTCTCTCGCTAGATTAATGGCGATCCGATTTTCTGTTCTCGGCAGGCCCACGGAACGACCAATGTACATAAATATACACACTTAAATACCAACCTGGCAGTATATCAAATCGATATATTATTGGTATTAGCTAATAAATTAATAATACAAAGATCAAACAAAGATTGCTTAATTTTAATGAGTTTTATTCACAAACGGGTCAATTAAAAAAAAATGCAGGCGTAGCTGCTGGCGTCGACTAGTCTTAAATATGAATTTATCAATAACCGACATAATGTTGATGTTTGTATAAATTAAATATAGGTAAGCATGTATATGTAAATGATTGTATCCAATGTATTATTCTAATAATGCACAAATACAGTGGTGGCCGCAACTGTTAATCCGGGGCTTAGTTATAAAGAGCAGTTTAACGTTAAACGTGCCGTTCAGTTGTTATTTTTACAGACTAATATCCACATTATCAGCACAGGTGGCGCCATGTGCCCCCTGCACCAGCCGATCAATAGTATTACAGTCTACTTTCTGTAAAAAGTATTGAACGCACAACACCACTTAGTGTCTAAACTGTTGATAAATTTATACATCTTAATGAATGTGTGAATACAGATACTGTACAGAACTCCGTCACATGATGTGCCGGAGTTCTGTACAGTATCTGTATTCACAGACATCTGATAGAAAAATACCTGCCTCTGTATCCGTATATATTGTTCTCAATCTAACTCAGACTTACTTTTACTTGATCTGATACAGATAATTGCAGAGTAACACTAAGGCGGAAACACCGGTTTCAACTCTCCTTCTCTTGCCTTAGGCAACTGTTAAACTGTCAGTTTTGGTTATCAAGAAAATCTTATCAGTCGGCATGAGTAGTTATGACTCTCAAATATCAGTAGTAGGTACTGTAAGGGATTGTGATCCTCGGGTTGCAGAAAGCGAATCCCGTGATCCCGTGCTATAACTTCGAGGGTCTTGGACCACTATGGATTACTAAACGCAGAACCTTAATTTTTTAGTGAAGCTTATTTCACATTACATGTTTAGAATTGTGTGTCTGTCTGCAATTACGGTATTTTTGTTACACATTTTGTTACAATCCGGTACATCACCATAGTCACTTTCGGGTGCTAAATCAGGCTTCGTTTTGTAATGTGCCGATAAAACTTTAGTTTAATTAGAGAATGATGTGGCGGACAGTCTTTTTATATCTGTAAATGACAATGTTGCATTGTCTGGCTGCTATTTATTATCCTTTATAATAAATTTATAGTTTAAAAAACACTAGGAAAACACGCTTTTATAAATGCACATAAAAACAAAAAATAAATTATGGATCGTTTGATTTGTCTCTATTTCTGGGCTGAAGTGCTTTTAATTATAATATTTGATTGTAAAAGCGTGGTGCGCTGCCTGGAACAGGAAAGACGTTATTGTTTAACTTTTTCAAAAATCTAGTGAACAAATGTTACTGTTCAAAGTACCAGTTTGTCGAACTCAGACAAAACATGCGCCAGCAGCGAGGAGAGATGACATTCACCGACATTTTAACGCCTCTTCTTTCAGGAAGTTAAGTACATAAGGGTAATGTGTCAACAGTGGCAAAATGTAGAGTTCTTGTTCGTGGACGAGATATCTTTGATTGCCTTGGGTAACCCTTTGGTGGCATAAATGCTATGCTCTTGTGCGACCTCATGCAACATCCGCCAGGAAGGTAGTAGTATTAGTATTTGTTACCAATAAAGTCTTTCCTGTTCCAGCGCCCCACGCTTTTGCAATCAAATATTATAATTAAAAGCACATAGTTTACACTTCAGCCCTGAAGTAGAGACAATTTGAACGATCCATAATTTAGTTTTTGTTTTTATGTGCAAAGTATAAAAGCGTGTTTTTCTATTGCTTTTTAAACTATTAATTTGTTTTATACTTTTTGGTCTTTGATAACGAAATATTTTTAACATTTATACCTACATTTATTTTAAGTAGGCGAATGAGCCCGCATCCTCTCCATCTCCGCCTGTGCGCCTGTATTACATGGTGTTTGATCTGTCATTTTATAACAATCTAGCTCTTCAATCAGGAGACCACTAAGTGATTTTCCTTTACTCAGGGCCACATACGCCTGTCCAACCGCAAACGTACGGGACCCTAACTACATCACTGCGTGGTCTACAATATTTAATTGGTTAGTTATAACCTTGCAACCTGATCGTGTTCAAAGTCCATTACATAGCCTTTCTCATAAGTGCAAACACGACTATGACGTATCATAGTCGTGTTTGCACTTGTGAGAAAGGCCATGTATGATGATGGAATATCGGAATATTCCATCATGGAATGCTGGTGCCTATCTTCCGGCTTCATCATCAGACCTTGAAACCTAATCGTAGCCAAAGTTCATTACAAGACTTTTCTAAGAAATCCAAAACAGCTATGATACGATTTTCCATCATTAAGTTCCAGTTCATATCTTCCAGCTCCATCATCAGATCAGTTTGACAGTAAAATATTATTGTATTGTCATCAGAACTACATACAACTGCCAATTTTTATTACGCTACGACCCTTGGAAGATGGTTAAATTAGTTAGCTTAGATTCCATTACATAGTTACATACACGACGACCTAATAAAAGCGTGTTAAAAACAAACATATTTACTTTGCATTTTTGTATCTGAAAACATTTTATTGTAATGTTTTAATACACTATTGCTTTTTACCCCTAATAAAATAAAATGTACATGTGACTTAAACTACACTACATTTAAGCTTCCTTAACAAGCTCATAGTTTACAAAATTTATTGTACAAGTAAATCTCGTAGATTTACTGCTAATTACGCTTTTCAGATTAAAGTGCTCGTGAGTGATCGCCTACGTAAGGTGCTTTGTCTGACGATATTATTGGGTGAAGTGTCCAAATTGGCTGATGTGAGCGTCACAATACCGCTATTCAATTTATGTACACTTAATATGCTTACAAATCGATACCTTTATCTGGCGTGTTAGCTATTATTATATTAAAACATACATGCTATTATTATATTAATATACTAGCCGTTTCCCGCGGTTTCACCCGCGACCCCTATTTTTTCTAAAATAAAATATAGCCTTTGGTACTCGCAGATAATGTAGCTTTCTAATGGTGAAAGGTTTTTTTTTATCGGTCCAGTAGCTTTTAAGTTTATCCATTACAGACAAACAAATAAACAAAAATACAAATTTTTCCTCTTTATAATATAAGTGTAGATATGCATACAATTTACACCAGTTTTGAAGAAAATCATATGTTGTGATGGTCGGTTGTGCGGCGTGTCCTTACTATGGCTCTATCATTTCGCAATACATCATCATAAATCTCGTCGAGCGCTGTTCTGGATATTTGTTGGCGTGGCGTCTCGTGCATACCCTCAATTTAAGTGGCCGGGACTAGCGGCAGATATGTCCCGCTGCTTGCGTGCTCCAGATAATAATATTATGTTAAATAGACAATAGTGCTGTTTACTTAGGACGATTTGCGGAACTATTTCAAATATGAAAACGTTAGTAAGTAATGGTAACGGTTAGTTAATCCGACGTACGACGTAGGTGTCCATATATGTGTGTATTTATGAATACATAACAAATACCTACTAGTTTGCCATATACACAAAAATGTACTTACGAATTTATGAGAACATAGCAGATACTAATTTGCTAACTATTTTATGGAAAGTTGAGATCATATTTACAAGGCTTGCGACTGTATAGTTGGACTTAATTTAACGAGCTTATTTAGCTTACACTCTAATTACGTTTGAGCCAGGTTCCACGAGCAAGTATCAAAATTCTGATGAAATTTAAACAGTTAGCTATCTGTTCTAACTGCCGCTGCAGTGTTGTTTGCTGTTGTTTTGTTCGGGTATATGACGAAAATATTGAAGTATCTGAATACTGATATGAATTGCTGCTTTGAATATTTGTTTCACTAATCAAATTTCATGTGAAATTATCACGCCAGTAAACTAAGTTATTGATTAGCTTTATCACTAAAATATGAAATAACGAAGTAAAAGTACGTAATATTGAGCAAGTAAAATGCCTAATTTCTAAAAATAACGAATTTATCAGCCGGTCAGCCGTTTGGCGCGAATTGTAATAAATTACCTTACATTTATCTCGCTCTCGGTTCAATTAATTGGCTGTATATGGACGCCATGTTCTATATTCCAGTTGTATTTAACGATTTTATCACATTCGAAAATATTGCCTCGACAATTTGCTAACGAAATGTTAATATAAACGATCATATCTTTGATTTAGCAACATTTTTTAATGTTGTTAATGAGCTCTTTGCTTCAATGCAGCAGTTTCACTAATGATTACTAAACTAATATACCGACATGTTAAACTTAATCCTATGAAAATGATGATTAAAGTAAAGTAAACTAAGTTCTAATAGTTCCTATTAATCGTTTTCGTTTTATATGTTCAACGTTAAAGAAAACTAATTATTAAATAGAATCCATAGATCATTATTTATTATGCTTTTAAAGCAGTTAGTTTTGCCCAATTATCTTTTCCCGTCGCCGACGTATCTCTAAAACTTTTTCCATAGCGAAACCCAATCGAGTCAGCGTTTATACCCCTTATCGGTGATTTAGCTCAGGCTCTTTTCGGCTGTTTAATGTAAATCTAAGTTACGGATGTTGAAAAATCATTCCTCGCGTCATAAGTTGTGCCGTACCAGCAGGGGTGAGCAACAGTCAAAAATTGCCCTCGCTGCGTAAGCGTCATGTCGAACTAGAGGGTGCTAATGTTGCAACTTACATTTATCTCATAAAACATTTATTACAAACGAAACTACACTACCCTTCACGGTGACTCATCTACGATTGAGTCACACAATAATGCTCGCTAGCAAAAATCTACGTACTAAATCTGTGTGTCAATCTATACGGCTTCGAGGCGGATGGAGTCAACAAAAAATACCTGTTGGGAAGTTTTTTATCTAGCAAAGCTCCATTGGATTTGTTGAACCTAGTTTTTATATTTTAACGATTTGTAATTCCAAACAAATTTACATTTTTATTTTATGCTAACGTATATTTTATATATAGATAGAGACCATCATAAATCTTTTAAACATTAATTTAATAACCGTGACCCTGACGGCTCGGTTTAATGCCATGCAATAAAAACAAAAGTGCTTACTTGCCACCAATTTCTATCACTACCTAATAAAAACTTATGCTTCTAAACTTATGTAACACGCCAAATTTAGCACCCAGGAATATTTCAAGGAACATTGACGACCTTATTATTCGCCAGTGTTCACGTATAAGTAAAATAAGCGGCGCGTTAACTTTTTAGGGTCCTGTGGTCCCGGGATTCGGTATAAGAAAATTCGGTATAGCCTAAAGACAAATTGATCGAGTGAAGACGGCAGTCTTTAGGCAGTTAATATCGGGCGTATACACAAACTGAGAATTTATATGTTAGGGTTGCCTTTATACCCTTCAGTAAGTTGACTATTTTACAAGGAATGTCAGCACGAGGCCAGAGGAAGCCCCTTCAGACGTGTGGACTCGTCTCTGTCGCCTCCTCTTTGTGGTCCTACCCTCGAGCGAATTATAAGCCTACAGCCTTGGAATACTAAGGGGACGGATAAAAATTCACCCCTCAGGTAGCCACATCTAATCCGACAGATAACTTTGCTTTGCAACCACGAGACAAGGACGAAATCCTAAAGGAACAAATCAATCCCTCGTATGTGAGATTGGGAGATCAAGCGAACAGGTAAATAAAATGCTACACGAGTGAGGTTTTTGATCCTCGACTAACAACGTAGGGATAAGGGAGCTCGTGTTTGTTTTCATAAAACACACAGATTTAATACAGTGTAAGTAATAGTTGTTTTACTTGAATCATTACGTGAGTGGTTATTGGTGCTCGTTTGTGCGCGGCGGCTGCTGTAGGTACTACGTATGTTTTGTACAAATTACGTGCAGCGGGCGCCGCGGCCTATTGCCCGTCACGTAGCCGACGCGCAAACGAGCTGAGTATGTCGTCGACTCTGTCACCAACAACACACCAAGCATCATTAATATTTAAGCTAATTTGAAAATAATTTTAAGCCGCGCAAAACCTTGGATGCGAAGGATATTCTAATTAAGCTTATGAGTACCTACTCACACAGAAAGTTTAATTATATGTAGGTATATTACGAATATTTACTGCACGTTTCTTATGTATGATGATATAATAGTTGTGTATACGAACAGAAAATATTTCCTTTGAACCATTTATTGCTGGAAATCTGGGCCGAATGGAGACGCAATTTCCTGGAAAATTGACCTAACTTTGACTTCCGATGTATGACAAAGCTAAATATTTTCTTTGTAAAACACCATTTTTATGAAATGACAACATACGAAAATACAGAGTTAGTCGATTTAAACATTCACACATAGACATTGGAGATAAGACAGAAAGCTGTTCGTTTTAGTTTATAGTTTTAACATGTTGTTGTAAACACTTTATACCTATGTGTAAGTGCACGTTCTTTTATAAAATACTTACAGTGGTCTTTGTGTGCTCCTACCGGTTTAAAAATGAACATACAGGTGTACAATGCACACTGTTGTTTTTATTTACTTACTTATGCATTTAGGTCAACTTACAGATTTATTCATAGGATCATCGTCATCGCCCGAGCGTTATCCCGGTTGCATCTAAGACTTACACGCCTTGGAGCCCGAGGTCGGCTTACAGGTCTAACCAGATATGACAGAATATCAACTTTTCCACATAGCGACTGCCGTCTGACCTCCGCAACCCAAAGGGATAGCGATATGTCATGGTGTAGAATTTGCGGATTTATCCTCATATTCGGTGTTTAAAATCCTATTACTACCGCGACATGTTTGTGAGGATTGATGAACGTTAGCCTTTCACGTAAAATCTGCTTAAGTAACGGAATTTGATACGATTTTACAATAATATAAGATAGGTTCATAATGGAGTGCTGGTACCCACCCTGATGTATGCAAGTGAGTGTTGGTTATGGCAGAAAAGCATTAAAGCAGAATTGACGCAGTTGAGATGCGATCACTGCGTAGTAAGTATGTATGGGGTGAGACTGATTGATACAATTCCGAATGCAGTAAGACGAGAGCGCTGTGGCCTAAAAGAAGATGTCGTGACAAGAATTGAGATAGGAATGCTGAAATGGTTTGGGCACGTGGAGCGAATGAGTAAAGAAAGATTGACGAATCAAATATATATGGCAGATGTGTGTGGGCAAGTCGGTTGCGGCAGACCTCGTAAGACGTTCATCGACCAAATTGGGGACGACTTGAAAAACGGAAAAGTCCGATGCACCCTTAACTGGCGATGAGTGTAGAGGTAGCGCGTGAGGTTTGTAAGGATAGAAGCAAGTGGCGTTCTGTTGTCTCTGCCTACCCCGACGGGAAAAAGATGTGAGCATATGTATGTATGTAAATATTGAACGAATAATACAGAGGGTAGTTTTTGCTGTGATAGACGTAATAGAAGTGGGCAGAGCGTAATCTGGTAGGTATACCTACTTCATAATTAATTTGTAAAATGTGAGGTAGGTATCTACTTAATAGTTATTTTCTACGTAGGGCGACTAGATGTTAACACCAGACTCAAAGTATAGCTGACGTATCAAGAAAATTCAATAAGCAAGTGCTCTAGCAAGTAGTCGAGTAGTAGTCGAGTTTGAGGTCACAATTAACCTAAGAGAGGAATAATGAGTATTCTTGATGCACTTGTACAAAACTAATTGGTTGGCTGTGTTGCTACAGACTAGTACAGACTAAATAAAATCCATTAGCGCCTCGTTCTGTTGCGACTACTTTACTGTTGTTTAGATTCTTCTTCTTCTTCCGGTGCCTCTTCAACCGGGAAGGTTGGCCGTCAGTTTCTTGAATGCATCTCTATCTGCAGCCGGCCGGAACAGCTGTTCGACGGAGGCAATGCCGGTCCACTCCCGGATGTTCCGCAGCCACGATTTCTTCCTTCGCCCAGTACGTCTCTTTCCCTCCACTTTGCCCATCATTATCAGCTGCAGCAGCGTGTATCTATTATTTCTGAGCACGTGTCCGAGATACTGTATCTTGCGCCTTTTGATACCATCGTCTAATTAATAGATATTAGTAAGAAACATACAATAACGGATAAAAATGTTAAAATTGACTTTGGGTTAAAAATGTTTCGAAGATGGTTCAAAACGTAAATACAATATGAGATGTGATAATCAAATATTATCACCCAATCACATGTAGGTACAAACTTTCAACGGGAAAAATTGCGAGTTTGTAAAACATGCTTTTATACAATTATTATCTAACGATACACAGCAGAAGGCCCTAATTATAAGTGCCCGCACCGGTATAGAACTAAGTCCGAGCGTCCTAATTACTGCAAAACTCAACTTAATCAGCCAATCATAGTATTTTGCTCACCTTAATGGAAGCGATGTTTACTTTGGTGATGAGGTACATGTTCTATGTACTTATACTTATTCAATTAAGGTAATAAAAGCTCTTTGAAAATAAAACAAAACATTTCAGAGCATTGAGAAGTGTGACAAGTGAGTGCTAAGGGTGTCACTCAAGTAAAACAAATGTAAGCGAGCAATGTTTCAGCCGGCTCTTACCGGGACTACCGGTATCGTATTATGGCGTGATCGATAGTGTGTATCGCGAAGCCTCCTCCTACATCTTGTCGGTCAGTCCCATCACGTACGTAACGAGTGAAGGGTCTGCGACCCAACGTTCACCTTTCCTCGCCATCCCCACCCTTTTGTCGTATTTCGAAACCTGTGACTACTTAAGTGTAAGTGCCAGTTAGGCTTAACTGTTTGAACAGATTTGTTGCATTGTTGCTACAAAGGCAACAGTCAATCTAGTCTTAGTATTAAAAAGTATCCATGTTATTAAGCTAAGAAATTGTTAAATCGGTGTTTCGGTTTGCATTATATAGCATTACCAATACTTATGTCAATTTGAAAGCACAAACGGCAAACCGACGGATGAAATCTGCTAAAATTTTGTATCTACTAGTATTGTATTGTATTGGATGGATATAGGTATGCCCATAAAACTGCGAAGCTCTATTGCTGAAAAAGTTAAGAGACTTAGTACCTACATAAACTCATGATTCAAATACAGATAACGACGTATAAAGTACTGCTTCACTTCTATTTTACGTGCTGACGAAAAGTATACGTGTTCATGTGATAAAGCGATGTCGAGTATAGCACGTTTCAGAGCTGCGACTCGAGGAAAATCCAAATAATGAAATATAATTTATAAACGACAGCGTTGATTTTGGACGTCTCTGATTTTACATGCATCAGTTCATCTAGAACTGTGGCAGTTACATAATTATAACTTGATTTTCATATTTGCACAGAGCGTGAAGTTGGTTCAATTTGAACAGACATGGTTCGTTAGAGTATGTTATCTCTTTTGATATAGTATTCGTATATTGACCTAAAAGGGACGAGGAAAAATAAATAAAAAAGAGGACAATCAGTTATAACTTTTGTTATACCTACTAAGTACTACTACTTTGAACAACTTACTATTTCTACTTACCCTGTAAAAGTAATCTATCTAATTGAACGACGCATACTCAATAACTTACCTACAGTTACAAATGTGCTGACTACCTACAGTTTGACCTAATTTAGTGCCTATTCTTGCAGATCTGGTGATACATGAACTGCAGCCCCATATACTGGGTCCCAAAGAATTTCGAACCATCCAGGAACCCATTGATAAATACATACAAAATTACATTTCAAATGGTCTAGCCATTTAGGAGAAATTAGGCAACAAACACACGTATCTACATACGAAGGATTTATATGTTTTAAGATTGAAAAAGCAGTGAAGGTCTCAAGCTCTTAAGCTTACTCAGTATCTAAAGCAAAAAAAAAGGCTTCTAGGTATCTAAAACCCAAATAGAATTCCTATGTAAGTAAGATTTTGATTCCCATGTTTGAAGAGATAATCTACTAGAAGAATCTACTTAGATACTTGCTAATAAACTTACTTAGATATTATAAGAAGTGTCCTGCGCTAAAAGATCTCTAGCCGGCGATGTGTCGTGTCTCTTTATTTAAACGCTGAGTTTCGGTGTAATACTAACTTAAGGATGCTGATGTTTTTGAATTGTGTCGGTTTTATTTTCATCAACCGTCATAGCGTAGCTACCAGATTTTGTTTAATTAGGTAAAATGCTCTACCAATCATTTTTAAACTTAACAATGTTGAAATGTATACAGATATATAAAGCGAGTAGGCATAAAAGATGTATATATGGTGAGTTAGATAACATAACTGTGTCAGGTGCCTATACAAGTTAAACAACACAATTCTCGTTCGATCCCGAGGAGCACTATAAAATTTCACGAGATCGAGTCCTTCCTAAACAATAACGTATATATCTGTATTCAATGGGTAATTAATGAATATGCACGGATGTATGACATGGCGCTGTGTAGGCAAGCTGCCTATTGACATGGTATTACAAGAGGGTTGACGCCCATTTAATTAGCGCGCTCCATTAGTGCACGGTTGTCCTAACAAATAAAAGTCGTATTATGAATAGTAGCACAGTTGGAACTGTCACTATTAACGTGATTACTTCCGTGAACGACACTGGACGTTCACTACCCAACAAACATTTCAGTCGTTTAAGTAAAAATTACACGGCTTACATTTTTATAAACATCGTATTGAAGTAATTTTAGCGTATAATCCGACTTAGTGCCTCTTTTCTTTATATAACTTGTAGCCGTATAAAAACGTCGTATAAACTTCTATGCGACTGTTTTATATGACCATTACACAACTTTCGGTGGTATAACCCGTGCTGTCGTCCTAGTAACGTCTATACGACCTATTCACCAAATTTGGTCGTATTAGAGTCGCGAGGAATACTTTAACGTGATAATCGTGAAAGAGTGATAAATTGCACTCGTACACGATTTTTAGTCAATTTAAACACTATCATACTACTATTTAATGACTGAATGTTTTATAAGTGTAGAGTATATTAACATTACAATTCAGACATTTCTTTCTAGTTTGTCAAAATAATTCCTTAAAATGGATAGAAAAAGATGGGCAAATATTAAAAAAAGTGGTTCATTTAAAAGAAAAGTTAAGAAAAACTATACTGCGCTCCTTGTGTCCAATTGTATTTCATCGAATACTCCTACACGACAAATAAATTTTAATCAAACTGGAGTTGGTTCCGTACAAAATTTAATTTTGAACTCAAGAGAATTGAGTTCCTTGCAGGATCGCATTTCTCTAAGAAAAAAAAATGAAAAATCAAAATTAATCATATATTTCTTTAACATTCTCGCTATTCACTATAAAATGTGTAGGTTTGGTTTGGTCGCTAGTTATGGAAAATCCACAACCGAAACACCGATCCGCTCGTATAAAGTGTGTGGATATCCATGGTCATCTAACATACATAAGTATCAATTTCACAAAATCTTTCTTAGTTAAAAACTTATCGACGTCCATTTAATCACATATCATTCTTAAGTATCAGCAGACCCCCAATAGATAAATCGCAAGTTTAATTTTATAAATTATTTACTCTAATGGAATCCTAATTTTGTTAATATGGCTGAAAATATACAGATAAAAGTAACTGCACATGGTGATGTACTCATGGTATTCATCTTGTAGCTGAAAGTTTAGTCTTCTTCTTTGTTTTCTGTAGATACGGGATGAGGCAGCCTCGAGATTTATCTACGCGATACCGTATTTGGCCGAGGGAAAATTCAATTTGGTTTTTACCTGAGGGTGCTTCGTGTGAACCCCTCGCATCTTCTCTTTAATGTTGTTGGATTCTTCGTCAGAAAAAATAACCATGATATTTTTACTGCATATTGTACGTTTCATGTCTAAACGGTGCTATGTAATTAGAGCATTATTTAGATCTCCTTGGTTTCACCCGATGAGTAATCATAACGTCTATCAACAGTTGTATTGCATGTATTTATTTCAAGGTTGGTAAGTGTTCTGTTATCTACATTTATAGATGTCTATATCTAAATATTTGATATTAAGTTTGTTTGTGTTACATAGGTACCTATAATAAAATACAATATATAGGATACGAGAGCTGACCTTGCATGTGGGATCCACAATACGAACCGGCCGGTAGATGTTATCATTAGAAGGTATCGTAGGTCGGCGTACCTAACGGCTTATCGCGCCCATGTGAAGCATTTCCCTTTTTCTTCTAGTGAATTTATTAAGTAAGTAAACAAAGAATAAAAATGTTTAACACGGTAAACAACAAAACGTCTCACGGTATTATACCTGAATGTTACTTGTAAAATATGTATCTACTTACATTTTTCCTTTGAAATCATCCTTCCTGAAAATGTCTGTTATAAATTCATCTTCTGAATTCGTATGATACCATAACTTCAACTCTTATGTATTTAAGACGTTTTTAGAAAACATTTCTGAATGTCGACAATGGATGATGAAAAACAGTTGACAAAAGCGATTTTGCTGTTTTCATTTACTTTCCATTATTCTTTAACTCGTTTGTCATTCTTTTCTCTCCGCCCGAGGCGCGTAAAGAAGAAGGATGAATGTTGTTTATATTTACGCAGCTAAGTGACTGGTGGAAAGAAATAAGTAACATTTGCAGCAAAGATTTGCCGTATGCTGTTTGTAAAACGCAGGGGCGAAGTTTATGTGCAAACCATAACACTGTCAAAGAAATAAGTACTTTAAAATATGTTTCCTCAGTTACGAGTCTCTTTATCAAAACAAAATGATCTTGTGCTGCGGCAATATAAACATTAGCCTACTCGGCTGGAAGTTATGAAGTAATTGTGGAGTCATATATATTCATAATGCATGCCAGTATAAGTGTAATAGATATAAATGGGATTTCTGTAAGTGTATGGGGCGCTCGCTCGCTTCACTATCATTCCTCAGAGTAGGAATTAATGACTTAGTCAGGCGAGCTCTCGTCTCACTGAGATATCGTTAATTTAACACTTAAAACGTTTTTATTCGAGTGGATAATTGCAAAGGGGGATCGTAATGGGCCTCGTTCGGCTAAGATTGATGGCGTGCTGTGTTGAAACATTAAAATAGCCAACTGAACAGTTGAATAAGAAAGACTTGATCGCCCGCGGGATTACGCGATGAAACGATCCATTAAATTCAAATTCAAATTCAAAATCCTTTATTCATTTGGGTCACAATGTGACGCTTATGAACGTCAAAATAATAAATTTATAAAATAATTACTTATACTCAAATTTAAAACATTATTACTGTATGCTTCTACATTTACATTTACTGCCACGTTCGCAAAGCAATAGGTAGAACCATGAGAAAGAACGGGCAATAAAACTCACGGTCACTCTTTTTCATCGCCAGGTTTTGCATAATACACAATTTACATTTTGTAAGGTGCTGCAACTGTTACACCTTCTATATCACTTGTATATATTTACTGTACATCATAATACTCAGGCATAATACTTTTGGTTAGCCTCCTCAGAATAGACATGGTGAAACAGGAGCATCCACTTACATTATATATACCTAATAATGCAGGCAATCCGCGAAAGTGATCAGAACCATGATGGAAATTATGCAGTTAAATATTAAAATCTAATACCAGCCCGCAAGACCGTCATCGACCAGTCATCGCAAGTAGCACCCGTTCACGAGTATGACTCATGTGCCAGCCATCATCCCTCTCGCCATATTAGAGGGACAGGGATGACCCGACACACGACGCCACCACAAGAAATGACATTTTAGTGAGCATGACGACAACGGTATACGAACCAGTAGTAAGAAACAATCTACTGGTATACTGACCATGACCGCCAATTACCTCCATTTTCCAGATCGTTATTATTAACATAAGTTAGTGGAACGCGTGAAGGAATGCAAATGTAGAAAGAATTTTGTGAAGGTGACAAGTGAACAATGATATGATCAGAGATAAATAATGTTAAACTACATTCAACAAATCATAAAAATATCCAAATCCTGCAAAAATCATGTGTTCACGAGGCACCTCCACTTAACATGTAAATAAAATAATCGTGAGTTAAACAAGCCTAAGCCTATCCCCACGGTGTCTTATCATTTAAAAATTCCTTAATAGTGTAATAACCCCTTTGTAAAAGAAAGTTCCTAATTGTCCGTTTGTATTTGTGCATGGGTAAATTCATTATTTCAAGAGGCAATTTGTTGAAAAATCGTATACCAATCCCCGCAAATGAGTTCTGAACTTTATGTAGACGGTAGTTAGTTCCCACCAGTTTATGTTTATTCCTTGTGTTCACGTTGTGCAAATCACTATTTTTGCGGTATAGAATTAAGTTTTTCTTAATGTACATTAAGTTAGCATATATATATTGCGATGCAACTGTCAATATGTCTACTTCTTTAAATTTATCACGTAAAGAATCTCTAGCACCTAACTTATAAATAGCACGTATGGCCCTTTTTTGAATGACAAAAATAGTCTGTATATCAGCAGCTGTACCCCATAACATTATTCCGTAAGACATTACGCTGTGAAAATAACTAAAGTAAACTAGTCTAGCAGTATCTATATCTGTGAATTCCCTAACTTTTCTAACTGCAAACGCTGCAGAACTAAGTTTAACTGCGAGACAGGATATTTGGGCGCCCCACTGAAGCTTACAATCTAAAGTTACACCTAAGAATACGGTTGATTCGACTAGTTCAATTGTTTCCTTATTTAAAATTACATTAGTAGGAACACTTTTGACATTAGGCAAAGAGAATTTAACACATTTGGTTTTGCTTGAGTTGAGTACCAAATTATTTGTCGAAAACCAATCTAATACTTGTGCAAGAGTGTTATTGACGGTATCAAAGTTACTTAAATTACGATCAACTTTAAAAATTAGTGACGTATCGTCGGCAAACAAAACAATATCACATAAATTTTGTACAAAGAACGGCAGATCATTAATATATATTAAAAAAAGAAATGGACCGAGAATAGAGCCCTGTGGAACGCCCATTCCTACTGGCAAACCTAGAGACCTACTCCCATTAACATTGTATTTTTTCGACTTGCGATTCAAGATATGTTCATCGAGACGGGGAGTGATTGGCGGTGTCTAAACGTCTCCATGCAGGCAATGAGAATAATGCCCATTAATCGACAAAATGTTGTACTGGTGTTACTACCAAGATAGGTGTACCTAATATTTGTTTATGATCCATGCCCTAACAATTTACGTTACAGATAACATTAGTGTTAGTTCACAGTTAATAGCTTCAATAGTAGGTACCTACTGTATAGTATCCTTGAAGGGCGGCGATAGCCTGGTTGAGATACCAACAGACTGCCATGCAGAGGCTATCCCTTTGGGTTGCAGAGGTCAGACGACAGGCGCTCTGTGGAAAAGTTGATGTTCTGTCATATCGGGTTGGACCAGTAAGCGGACCTCGGGCTCCAAGGCGTGCAAGTCTTGGATGCAACCGGGATAACGCTAGGACGATGATGAGTAGGTACCTACAGTATAGGAAGGTACAATATTACAGTCAAAAGTTTTAATGACATAAGATACATTACACAATTAATAATCCCGAAAGAAATTCGTATCTTATACAGAAATATGTATAAATTGCGCACGTCTACCCTGAGGTATATATTGTATCTAGGTAGCTATCTATATTTAATGGGATCGAAGACGTACGTAGTGCATGTGCTCAAAACACGTCCAGTATCTGGTCAGGTTCTATTAATCCACGCGTCCGCATATGCACGGATGAAAAAAGTCGAGTTTAAATGTTATTTCAGGTAGCGTTTCACCCCAGCACCCGTGTCGGGTGCTTGTTCCCAATGTTAAGATAATGTTAGAAAAACAACGATACGTTAGGGGGAGAGTCAGGAACGCTAATCTGATGTCGAGTGAAAAGATTTAGAGCACACCCTACGGTATTAATCTATATAGATTATAAGTCTATGTGTACTTTAGAGCCGCGGTTAATGTATTCATACCGAGGGGGTACATACCTACTTATCTAATAACTGAGAATGTTTTATGATTGCTTCCAGCGCATAACTACTTTTGATTCAATGTCACGCTTAAAAAGTTACTGATAAGCATCATGTCGATGAACACCTGTTTTGATACTTAAAGACATAGCATTTCTAAAAAAAAGCTGATAATTCTTAAAAAGGCATGCATCTTTACGAATGGTTTGTTGTCAAAGGTTGGTTTGACATAAAGTTTAGTTAAATAAATCAATGAGCAGGGATCGCATGAGTAGTCTACATTTTCATGAGCTAGAGCATTGGCACGTAAGTCGTTGGTCTGGGTCGTCATGCAAACGTCTGTGACTGTCGTTACAGGCAGTCAGGAACTGTGTATTTCTTACAAGTTTCCTTACTGTAACTTTAGGCATCGTGCTCGTTAACCCTAGAATACTAATCATCGCCTGAGAGGCCGCGTTCGGTTGATTTTTTAAGAATATTTTTAAATTACATCTATGTATTGCGGGCTGCGTTCGCGCCAATAGAGTGCACCCCAAGACGCAGTGAAGAGTAGTCACGGGCTCAGCGGGGAATAAGCAGGTATCGAGTTATTGACCTCACGTTCGCCTGGGAGGCGATCATTAGTATTAAAGGTAAGTCTTTTAGCAATCCCGTTTCTTAGTTTTTTGCAATTATCTCTTTATTTATTTGTTTCATTTAACTGAGCATTGATTATTTTGTTTCATAGACGAATCTCGATTAGAACCAGATAAAAAAAAATTTGGAAAACGCAGAATCGGACAGTGAAACTGAAGATTATGTTGAGGATAACGATTCAGACGACAGTGTGACTGATCCTTCGCGCCAGCTTGTCATCATCATCAGATCATCTTCAGATGATCTTCAGTATATTGCACCAAACAATCTGGATTTACCTCCTCGAACATCTCAAATACAAGCAAGCACAAGCGCCGAGTTAAAAGCCGCTCTACAAACCCAATCTCGATCCAAACTGCTGTAATTTTGATAGAAAAATATAGTTTGATTTTAATTTACTGTCAAGCCAAATATTTTATAATTACAATGGTAATTTTAATTTTATGTGATATAACATTTTAAAAATAGTTAATTTAGATACTAAATAAGAGGCTATATGTGACTTTTATTTTTATTATTATTATTCTAAAGACTGTTCAAACAAAGGTTACCTTAGACTTAAGGTAATTTTAAGACTGAAATTATAATTTTAAAGAAAATGTGCCATTGCATTTAAAGAAACAAGCTCTTTCTTCGTTATTTTGTTAAATTTAAAACAATTTTTAATAGAAAAGACTTTCTAAAATCTTGTATCATTTTGGAGGTAGCCTCCCGAGCGATCATTAGTATTAAGCAGTAAAAAAATAAGATTAGTACTCTAGAGTTAAGTACGGAGACAAAAGTAGTTTCATAAAATGAATGGTCACGCTGGAGACGATCTTATCGCACTTGCAAATAAGTAATGATGGTGCCGGGTTTTATTTTTTGTGTTATGTTTATTTAAAATGGTGTATTTTCGTACAAGGTTTCTTTCGTCGTCCTTAGACCTCTCATGATATGGACGAAATTCATATCTTGAGATACAAACGTTTTTCTAGTGTCATCAAATATTCATCAGTAAAGCTAGACTAGTAGGTACCTACACTAGAAGTTAATTCCAGCTTCCAAGAAAAATAATCAAGCCAGAGAGTAGAAGTAAAGTCCAATAAGGTTTTGCATACTTACATAATAAGAACAAAACAGTTTAATGAATCAACGGCATACAAATTAGATCACACCACAGTTAGGAACCACTAAGGGCTCCCACACATAAACACGATAGGACGTCGCGTCGTAAAACGATGCGGCGTCGTTTCACGATAACGTCTTCTTTACGGTATGTGGCACATGACACACATTTATTTGCATCAGCCCCGGTGGCATTTAACGCGGTAGCTGGCACAGATTAAGTGTCATCTGCCCCGGTCTGCTTTTAACGGGAAAGTAGCGTGACTCTTCCCACGGGGGCAGATGCAAATAAATTTGTGTCAACCACACCGTTGAATGGCGATGTCACCGGGGTAGATGCAACAATTTTACCCATTTTCCTAGGTGCCGGGGCAGGTCACCAGGGTAGTTGGGGATCACCCTAAAATACCCCGCAACTCAAGATTTACTCCGAGAAAATAACGAGTTTAGGAGCTTATATAAACATCAATGTGTGACATATTTTATTGGGTACCTATACCGCCGTTTGCCTGAATTTTATTTACCCTAATATCATTTGCCATAATAGTCAATAGCCATAATATTATATGACGTAATTTTCATTTGCCCTACTCTTATTTGCTATATTAGTCACTTGCTAGAAGCTTTGTTTTCCATAAAGTCACTTACCATAACATCATTTGTCATAATCATTGTATATTGTCATAATCACATACCCTAATTATAACATGCCCTAATTATCACATGTCATAATTATCATATGCCATAATATCATTAGCCATCGACATTGGGTGTGTAACGGTTGTTATATCAGGAGAAACTCTATTCACTAGACTAATAATGATTTCTTTGCTTTCGAGTGCCTAGGGTTAGGTCTGGCTGTAATTCCAGTAACTAAATAGGTTATTTTAGGTTCTCTTTTGACCCTTAATCCGAAAATAGGTGCCCTGCGAAGCCCAGGGCTCCGTCAACTTCAGTTTATTAAACTAATGTGAAGAATGTGGACTAAGTTGACGGAGCCCTGCTTTGCAGGGCTCCTATTTTTTGGGTTAAGGGTCAAAAGAGAAACTAACATTACCTATTTATTTAGTTCGTCGCGCCTAACCCTAGGCACCAGCTGTTGATAACAATATTTAATTAATTTTTCGGGCTTTTAAACTTCGGGATTTTGATACGTACCCATTTAAATATTATGTCGAATAATCATTATGGCGTTTAAATATTATGTCTAATCATTATTATGGCAAATAAAAATATGAAAAACAATACGTATGGCACTCGTATCTTATGGTATCTAAGTTTCGGGCAATTAAAAGTATGTCATATGTCTTTTAGGGCAAAGAAAACATTCGGGCAAATGAAATTCGGGTAAATGAAATTCGGGAATATGATGATTATGATATATAATCTTCGGGTAAACAATAGACAACCATTTTGATGGTTTGGTAAGGGTTGGTACATATTTGACGGAAAATACGCCGAGTGTATCATCGGTCGCGTCTATTCCGTCAAATGGGTCGGTACATATCTGACGGCAAATGCGTCAAGCGTATCTGCATCGGTCGCGTCTATTCCGTCAAATTAGACCTGCCACATTACACGTCTAGTCAGTTTCTGCGTTCAGCATCTACAGTGCAGTTGTTTTGTGTGATATTGAATTTTAACACACCCAATGCGTCAGTCAAAATACACGTGGTGCATGGCGCGCGCGACGTCGACCGACAATGCATTGACGGAAACGGAACAGACGCTGTACGCTCGACACACAACGCATCATCGGTTAGATGTGAAAGGTTGAATGATTTATTATACATTTGTCTGTTTTGGCGCTACGCGACCGATAATACGCGACGCATTTTCCGTCAGATATGTACCGACCCTAATACCAACTGGCGACCGAATACCACAACAATTTGTGTTCGACAAGAAATACAAAATCCAACTGTACGAGGATCTACACGGAGGAGCGGTTAACCACAACGAGCGCACGATCTTCACAGATGGGGCTAAGACGGATACAGGTACGGGTTCAGGAGTATTCTCCGAGGACCTAAACATCAACATCGCAGCACTGCTGGGAGCCTATAACACGGTCTACCAGGTCGAGTGTTTAGGCATAATCCTAGCTGCCACAGCACTCATGGCATGTGAGTTAAGAGAACGGTCCATTAAGATCCTCTCAGATATTATGGCTGTCCTATCAGCCCTCAAAAGCCATACTATCACCTCGGCACTTACACTAGAATGCCACCAGAAACTAACAGAGGTAGGTAAACTAAACAAATAATCACTGCAATGGATCAAGGGCCACAGTGGCTCAAGAGGGAATGATGCAGCCGACGTACTTGCCAGAAGATGGGCCACTTTAGAGGTGGTGGGACCCGAGCCCATTATTTCCCTGCCTTCTGGTTTTTATCGCAACCTGGTAAGAAATAGAACCAAGATCCAGCACAACCAGTCCTGGATTGTGACTGAAACATGTAGGCAGGCCAAGGAGGCTCTTCCCGCAGTAGACGGTAAGATAATACAAACAAGTCCTCCAGCTGTCCAAACAACAACTGCGGACAGTCACGGCCGTCTACACAGGAGACGGATTCTTTAATAAACACCTATTTACTATAGGTGTCACCGACAGCCCACTGTGCAGAGCCTGTATGGCAGCAGACGAGACGGCAGCCCACCTGCTCCTCGACTGCCCTGAGGTCGCACAGTACAGGCAGCAGTACCTGACCAGATACAGCAACCTGAGGGAAGCAGTGGGCCACATCCAAAGTTTGCTGGCCTTCCTCGAAGAGCTGGTGTGGCTCGAGTGACAAGACCATTCCCACCCGCACGCAAAATACACGCCAGGACGTGGAGTTGCGGCAACAGCCCGTGCTACCAAGTACCAAGTACCGACCCTAAACATGAAACTGTAAGTACCTACATACCCCGTCTTCCTTGTGTCGGTTGTTCATGATAACTTTACATAGCCTTTCACTTTGTCTGTTTTTTCTAGTCTGATCACTACATCGGTTTTCGTTTTTATACCCTTAAAAATAAATGGAGGGACAGCTGATGTCATTTGAGACGAAAGTTCGACGTCTGAATGATAAAATCTTAGTTTCGAGTAGAGTATGTCTTATAAACTTTATTTATTCTGACGGTACTCATACCTAACTATCTTACAGTGCAGTGAAGTTGCGGCAATTATGATAACAAGTTTTTTGTGACCATGTGGCTACAGACGTTAACGGACTCCGTGGTGGTTTTAGTGGGTATGCCCCGGACGCCATAGGAAAAAGTCACACACACCACGTCTGCCTAGAGTATGAGACGGAGGAGCTTGTAATTTGGGTTTCCACCGCAAAGACTGTAACGTAAAAAAGACCTTTCAGGTGTCCCCTGTTACGTTATCCCTACTAGGGTGTGATTAAATGAGAAGCGTGGTTAAATGTTACAATAAAAATTGATTTAATTGCCAATAAATTTTAGACATCATTTAGCAAGCGTTACTTTAATGAAAAAAATTACTATTTAAGTGATATTAAGAAAAAATTACACAGGGTCGCGTAGTTCGGCGAGGGGTTGGGGTTTTTGTGGAGAATCCTGCTGCCGATGGTCCAGGAGAGGTGGTCAACTTATCTCGTCTGTAGCCGCCGCAAGAGGGCGAACGCAGCTAGCACCTCAGCTTTTATAGCAGCGGGAGGCCGGAGGCGTCGATGACATGAGTGGGAGGAGTGAACGCGACGTCACAGTGACGTCACACACTCCCCCCATTAGGCCAGAATTTTCCATCCGGGAAAATTCTGTGGCTGGTGGACGGCAGCAGCATTCCGGGACCCTGTAACAGATGAGTGGTAGTGGTGTCAGTAGGTTAAATACGAGGCAACTATTAACCCTGAAAGAGGAAAAAAAAACAAGTATAACCCTCGACCATTCATACGTCACCAAGCATTGAACGTTCCTATAACCTGACATTCATCACATTCAAAAAGGCCTACACACTATCATACGCATGAACAAGCCAACATTCATTCAAGATGCGAGTCGCATTCATTATAATACACGACGCGCGAAGAGGTATTATACGTGAGTTTTATAGCAAATAGTCACCCAGTCTATGTTGGTAGGCACCACCTGACCACCCATATTCGATAAGTGAAATTAATTGAAAGAGTTAAGTCGTAAACCAATATTCGATCTTACTATATTACGATACTACAATCATACGATTAGTTGGCAGTATCACAAACAAATTGCTCATTAACAAGGTAGATGCAATATTGCAAGGACAATTTGTATTCATTTAAAATGGAATAACAATGAAGGTTTGAACCAGTAAACACGTGAGTCATCACTGCGCGCTTGGCGCCGGCCGCATTCCATTCTCGCGGACAAATAACTGGTTTGTGATTATGATACAAAATCGACAACGGCAAATACACAATTCGGAATAGGTTGCAATGTATAGTACATCACCGCAGGAGACAATCGATGACATAGTGTACACAACCATAGCCAAAAACATAAAAAAATATTCACGGCAAGATGTAATGTATAGTACATCGTCGAAGGAGACTGTCGACGACATAGTACACACTACCATAGTTAAAAACACAAAAAAAAATAAACACAATCGAGAATCGAACCACAGACCGATCCGACAACAACCTTTCAGCCACTGAGCCATAAGGGAAAAAAATTATTATATTACGATCAGTCATTATCAAAGCTATATGTAACAAGATATATGGGTACATGATTTAGCTGTAATTAGGAGTTAAAGGTTTTTATATTATATGTAACGAAGTGCTATGGCAATCACCAAGAGAAACACATCTGACATTTATATAGTTAGATAGTTATCAGATAGTTGGATAATTAGTTAGATAAATAACAGATTCTTGCAAAAATATTAAGTTTGGAAAACCTCTTCGACAATTTATAATAGTAATAACTATTCATGTTTTATGTTAGCATATTTATTCATGTTTTATGTTAGCATATTTATTCATGTTTTATGTTAGCATGTTTATATAATTCGTTAACACAACAATGCGTTATCTTGTGACTTGTGAGCTCCAATTCGAAACAATAGCACTATTGTTGGCCTTCACAAATAATTATGTAGGTAATTATAACTTCGCATACCTATGCGTCTTACATTGTTGTAAATGAAACTGTACCCAATCGATTATAAACACATTTATGCTATAATAGAATAAGATTTAATTATTTTATTCAGCTTTTAGGTTTAAAATAAACGACGGTGAAATACGAAATGGTATTATCTTTAACTTGTAAATCAATTAATTTGCTTTAGCTATAAAAGTATAAAATTATTGATTTATGTAGAAATACCCACATTAGTTATTTAAGTATTGAAATTATTTATTAATTTGTGTGTAAACAGCCACTTTAGTTATTTAAAGAGGTATAAATATTATTTATTTGATTCATATGTAAATAGGCACTTATTTATTCAAGAAAAGAAGTTATTGATTCAATTTATGTGCAAATACCCACTTTAGTTAAAGTTAGTTTCAATTCAATTAAGTTTGATAAATTCAGTTAGATATAATAACATTTGCGTTAACACAAGAACACATTATAACCAGCACTATTTAAGATGGTTAAGTAAAACTAGATGCATAGCATTTTGTATAAAGGAAACAAGTTACATATTGATAATTAAGTATTTATCCGGCTGTCAGCGGCTTAATTTTACCATTTATTTATCATTATATGTTTTATACATTTCAATAGAAACCAGACATTGAAAGAACAATCCTAGCGACACAAAACATTACAAAAAGAACATAATTCAATAATTGCGACGCAGGAATTTTATGATTGAGTTCACAATGAACAGTAAATGCATAAATAGATGCATTCTCAAATAACATACCGATAGGCAGTAACAAGGAGATGAAATCGAAGACCAAAAACAACGATTGTAGCATAATAAACATTTGACAAAACGAACAACTAATAATTCTACGATGATATTCGTATTTCTATACCAAATAGACAAGGATTAAAGTTTTTCATTATTGTTAGTGAGCAACCTGCATGTGACACGTGTACATTTTATTAATAAATGAACGCGGAATTCTAGCTAGATACCTAGTATATAATACGCTAGCATCTTAGGTACGTTCATTCTCAGCCAGTCCAACTATGTTAGGTACACGTGGTATAATAAAGATGCAACTTTCTTAGTAAGAAAGAAAAGAATAGTTAATATTAAAAGATAATCGCCGTAGTAGGCGGCAAAAGTATTAAATAATACCGACTTTATAGAAATATATCGCCGTACAAAGTCACTAGCAGAAGGTTATAGTAGAAAAATAGAAAGAAATGAAAAAGAGAAGGGTATGAATTCGTTCCATAAGTCAGCCAAAGCAGAATATTAGCAATAATAACCAGTAGGACTTAATTACCGTAGTGGCATTTAAAAAAACTAATCGCGAAGCAATACGATCAAGGTGACCTTAGCACGTCGTTAGTGGACATGAGGCCATAAATCGCAAAATACAAAGAATGCGATCGACGAATGTGACCTTAGCGCGTCTTTAGAGGACACGTGGCCGCAGTCGAACGATTATAACTCGTTACTTATGCGGTTGATACACAATAATTATCACACGCGGTAACAGAAAAAGTTATAATATAGAAATGCTTACCAAGCGTAGTAAGACAAAATTTGTCTGTTGTGACCGGCTCAACACAATACCGACCTTCCGAGCACAACAGAACAAAAAGAGACAATGTCTATTGTGATCAGCACAACACCACCGACTTCCCGAGCACAATAGAACAAGCAAAAAGAAACGATAAATGCCACTAAAATAATTACACACTGCTTAGGAACGATTTCACACATACACAAAAAAATAAAAAAATAAAGACTCACCGGCAGCGGATTCTCAACAAAACCCTACCTATAATATTCCCGTGGGTGCCACTGTAACGTAAAAAGGACCTTTCAGGTGTCCCCTGTTACGTTATCCCTACTAGGGTGTGATTAAATGAGAAGCGTGGTTAAATGTTACAATAAAAATTGATTTAATTGCCAATAAATTTTAGACATCATTTAGCAAGCGTTACTTTAATGAAAAAAATTACTATTTAAGTGATATTAAGAAAAATTTACACAGGGTCGCGTAGTTCGGCGAGGGGTTGGGGTTTTTGTGGAGAATCCTGCTGCCGATGGTCCAGGAGAGGTGGTCAACTTATCTCGTCTGTAGCCGCCGCAAGAGGGCGAACGCAGCTAGGACCTCAGCTTTTATAGCAGCGGGAGGCCGGAGGCGTCGATGACATGAGTGGGAGGAGTGAACGCGACGTCACAGTGACGTCACAAGACTTAGCGCTCATAACTTGCCATTCGTAATAGATCGGCAAAGTTTTAAGCAACGTTCGCAGTTGACAACTGAGATGGGGGACCGATTAGAGGCATTTATATCATAGCACTTCCGTGCTTCAGAGGACACGTAAAGCCGTCATCAATCGTAAGGCCATGCCTTCGAACGGTCTAACACACACACGAAAAATAATGAAGACCCAAAACTGACCTGAAAGCAAATAAAGACCTAAATATATCTGATGCGATCTTAAGTATTCAGTGCGAAGCGGACCAATAAACAGTCATAATCATAGCATTGTACCTACTTGGATAAACATTGGCAGTATCACAAATACATTTTTCCAATTCCGCCCGGTTATATAGTACATTTTTCCAATTCCGCCCGGTTATATAGTACAATACTTGCAATATCAAATGCGCGGGAACACGCGATCCCTTGCAATAGGAGGAAAATACCGACAGAGCTCACTATGAGTATATTTCTATTCGATGGAATAATAACACAACAAATGAACAACAAGCTGATTATTGAAACCACAATTTGTGAAATACTAAACATCTCTTGTTATATTTTGTTCGTCTTATATACTGGCGTTATCTACATAGAGCGTGAGAGATATGTAATAATATCTAGGCTTTGGGCTGAAATTACTGATATCCAAGTGTTTATACATAATATGTAAGAGGATAGTGGCAATTAAATGTCACTGACATGACGTTTGACAGTTAAACTGTCAAACGTGTAAATAAGGTGTAAGCTGGATATATAAGTCAACAGGCTCGGCTAGCTCGTCCTATTCTCCTTCGACGAATGCTCAGGTACGATATGGTTCTGACTATTTAACTGCCACTGTGTTTTAATATTCTGTGTTGCTTGTTCTTTTGATTCATCATCTAGGAAACAATGTAAGATAGTGTAATCATTATCTTGTTGATATTGTGGGTAGTTTGATAGTTTGTGAGATATTAGTAATATAGGATAGAATAATATACCTACTGTGGATCAAGTTGTATCAATGAGATTCATTATATACCTGTGGTATACATTTAGTAGATTGTGTTGATGCTACATAATGCTTATTATGTTCTGTTGTAAGAAAGACCTTTCTAGTAATATAAAACTACCCACAACATTGATATTTGATATAAATTGGCTGTATAGTTGTTTGTTAATTATTAGGTACTTATTGAAAAGAATGATCAAGAGTTTAATTGCCCGTTCTTTCTCTTGGTTCTATGCATTTGCTTTGCGAACTGGGCACTATATGTAAATGTAGAATCACGACGTAATCTAAAGATATATCCTTGTGCCAAACTGAATAAATGAAAGTATGATTTGATAGTTGTCTCCTTTATTTATCAAAACTGTCTCTACACTATAGGGAGCTTTCCTGATTCTGACATCAGAAGTGTGATAAATTTGCGCCCACAATACTAATACATCCAATTGCAAGTTCCAGAGTCTCCTCATCGTGATGCCATGATTCTGCCTAAGCCCGTCACTGCACCGTTCAGCTGACGACGGAGAACGATTGCCCTACGAACCAGTAGCAACGTTGCCGAGAGCAAGCTGGTGGATGAGTACCGACTACATATCGTAACGATCTGCAACAGTATGCTGAAGCCAACAGCAACAACAAACTGCAAACGCTGGTAATGTACTTCCACCAAGATTATAGCCATGAATGGTAGAAAATATGACTATTGTGTTTATGTGGTACCAGGTTATTTTAACATGTTCATCAAAAATGTATCTGAATAAAAAACTATGTAGGTAATAGCGAAAAAGTTACAGAAAATGTATAATAGATTTTTGAAGTAGCCGATATTGTTCTAATCTGTTGGAATTTAAATAGGCAACATTTGTAGTGATTGACCGAGACTCTGTATGAGCATTGGCTGTGTTGTGCTTTGTTGATAACTCTTTCTAGTGTAAGTACTGATTAGCATAATCGTCCTGCATATTTGAATTCCAAGAATGAAGTGCTGACGAATCTTTTCATTACAAGTCGAATATGAAATGATGGTAGGTAGAAATACATTTTAGAGATTTCTTCATTAATTTTGTTGGCTGTGTATTCATTACATACAGACCAATATTGCAAAGTAGGAATGTGCCTTAGCTCTGTTCCATAAGCTGTAGTTAAATTTTCGCCACAATTACCAAATTAATCAGTTCATGCTATATAGTTTTATTAAATCTGATCCAAACTATAACGAAAAAAATAAATAAGAATATTTTAATGTTAAGCTCTTGAATGTGTTGCCCTGGAGATAAGACTACGAAACTGTATATTTGTCTTCAACATATCTTTGAAATATACTCGTATTTTTAACTGGTTAATAATTGTTTATGGCACAAAAATTGTGTATCGAATTACAAATAATGCACTTTCTATATTTGTGTAGTGAGTACTTGTCATGTACCCAGATAATTTCCACCAGTTTACTTGCAATAGACATACTTATGATTTTGTCACTTTGATTTCTATTGGAAGAACAAAACCAAATAGCTTCCATTTGTCTCAGAGGCACCACATTTGAATGACATATATTATTGTAAAGATAACCTATGAGTTTTGTATAAATATTACTACAAGCGAACTTTTGTGTAGGTACAGAAATATTCTATATTTTAACAAGCGGGTCTGTGTCTAGCTAGATCATATCGATAAAATGATAGTTTCGTTTAGTAACTATTTCCTTTTATTTTTTAAACATACCTCATCCTCCTGAGGCCTGAGGGGTCACATATGCTACGTCTAAATATATAGCTCGAGGTATTTTTATTAAAAAGTAGCTATTGAAGAATGTTTTTATATTACATAGGATTAAATTGACTTGTTAAAGAAAGTGACATCATTTTGCTTATGTCTGGCACTATTAGATGGCAGTGTATGTAATATTTTCAAGTAGTGTTATTTTGGTTGATAATTTCCTGTTATTTAATTACATATATATAATGTTATTTAATTACATTATATATAATAACAGATAAAATAGATAAAATGAAATATGTAATAAATGCAGACATCAGTCTAATTAAATGGATCTGAAATAAGCTATTCAACTGAATTGATTCAATTTGAAAATAGTTCCAAATTATATCATTGATTTTTTTTCGAAAACATTCTCAATAAATTAAATAACACTTTACTAAACAATCGCCCGACGGGCGCCCTGTATTATGTAACAATAAATTCTTACCATATTGATTAAAGCCATCTAAAAACTATAGTATCGTTACGTCCGCTACGGCTATACTGACTTACGTCGTCATCTAAGTAAGTTCAATTATAAGAATAGTATCACAACAACAATCCATTTGTACGAAACAATTACACAAAAATAAACTGGACTCATATTTACAGTAATTACGGTTTCATTTTGTGAATCTAGAAATAAGTTTTCTGTATCAGCTGCTTTGATACTATTGTTACAAATTGTATTGACTATTCTATGAAAATATCATTAACATTCACAATACACATGTTACATAGAAGTACAGCTTTAATTTTAGAATATTACACCACTGCGTTATCCATCCACAAAATGACAAAAATAATTTAGTACAAACGGAGCCCCCTCGAAGCATCATAAAAATTTAAGTAACGTTTTTAAGAATAAAAAATTAAAAATTGTTAGGTAATTCTGCTTATGGCTGATAAATAATTGAAATAAAATAAATAATTGAAATTCAAAACTGACGTAAATAATTAAATTTGTTTTCACTGATTTACAAGTATACAGGTACCTACTTGTACGATAACAGTAGTGTAATACTTGGACAATATTTTATTCTAATACACTGTCATTGCCATTGCCCTTCCTTTCACATTAAATAGATAAGTAACAACGGTCAATCTCCTTGATAATATCTAGCCCCACACCTGCTGCACATGAATCTAGGCTAGAACAAGGCGAAAGACTTCAGCAGTTCGTAGGCAATATTATCAATATCATCAACATCAAAATGATTATCAATATCATCAACATCAAAATGATTATCAATATCATCAACTTCAAAAAGATTATCAATATCATCAACTTCAAAAAGATTATCAATATCATTATCAAAATGATTATCAAAATTATCATCAAAATTATCATCAAATATATCATCAAAATTATCATCAAAATTATCATCAAAATTATCATCAAAATTATCATCAAAATTATCATCAAAATTATCATCAAAATTATCATCAAAGTTATCATCAAAATTATCATCAAAATAATCATCAAAATTATCATCAAAATTATCATCAAAATAATCATCAAAATTATCATCAAAATTATCATCAAAATTATCATCATAATCATCATCATAATCATCATCATAATCATCATCAAAATCATCATCAAAATCATCATCAAAATCATCATCAACGTGCACAGCACGGAAGATTTAACCAGACAAATATTAGCACCTACACTGGTTAAATCGGAAGTGCTGTGTAAAACCGATGCCGTGAACGCCTGGAAAATGGCTTGTCCAAGCTCTGCTTTGCCTACCAACCCATTCTCCCAAAGGCAGTGGGACGGGCCGCTTTGCAACACAGTGAGAGAAAAACTTATTTTATCGTCTACAAGTGTTGCTGAGCGTGCTCGCTTGCTGGCTGTGGGAGAGTGGGAGTCTGGTCTTTGGCTTCAAGCGCTCTCGTCGTCCAATGTGGGCACAATGCTGGACGACACGACATTTCGCCTCGCCACTAGCCTCCGTTTAGGTGCTCCGTGTGTTTCTCCGCATCGTTGTCATTGTGGAGAAGCCGTCGATAGCCTCGGACACCATGGACTATCTTGCGGCAGAAGCGCGGGCCGAATGCCTCGTCACGCCTATCTTAATGACATCATCCGTCGCACTCTTGTCACAGCCGGAGTACCAGCCGTACTTGAACCCAATGGTTTGGTACGCGACGATGGGAAGAGGCCCGACGCTATGTCATTGATTCCTTGGAAGTTGGGTAGGCCTTTGGTATGGGACGCAACGTGCGTAGATACCCT
Organism: Euclidia mi; assembly: GCA_944739405.2. Lineage (NCBI taxonomy): Eukaryota > Metazoa > Arthropoda > Insecta > Lepidoptera > Erebidae > Euclidia > Euclidia mi. The sequence continues at coordinate 54,878,205 of OX123184.2, forward strand.
TGCGCCATCACATCTTCCAAGTACAGCCAGCTGTGCCGGCGCTGCTGCTGCAAGCGCAGAATCCCTCAAGCGGCGAAAATACGGTAATTTAATAGGTAATTACGTATTTGAGCCGTTTGGGGTGGAGACGCTTGGTCCATGGGGTCCGACCGCTCGTACTTTGTACAGAGAAATCGCCAAACGATTAATCGACGCTTCACGTGACCAGAAGGCTGGGCTGTATTTCGGCCAGCGTATCAGCATTGCCATCCAGCGTGGCAATGCTGCCAGCCTTCTGGGCACGTTACCAATAGACAGCGATGCGGAGGAATTCTACGATGCCTAAATCTGTCTGTACTTTATATTTTTGCCCCCGTTTTTGTACTTATTTCTTTTTTATGTACCTATGTAAATAAACAGTTCCTTCGTTTTTTAATTAATTTGTATGTCAAGCGGAGCTACTACTTAGATTTCAATAAATTATATATTTATTCTAGTTCATAAGTTTCCTAGGAATAAGGATTATTTATTTTTTATTTAAATTATTAAAAGTATTGTATACAATCCTGGATAATGTTTTTCTTTGTGGGTTTTGCAGAATTGCCGGAGCAGCAACAACAGGTAACCGAGAGAAAAAAATAATTTAAAGCTAAATAATAATCTAGCTGCCTGGTAAAAAAATAATGATCTAATCGCGAAATAAAGTAACCTTTAATAATAAATTATTCACTTATGTTTTGTGTTTGTCCTATTTTATAATACGATAGGAGGATTTTAGAATAAGAGTTTTAATAAATACTTAAAATCATCATGCCTATCGAATAACCGATTAACGCAAAATACTTCCGTAAGGTTGATTTAATATAATAATAACATGCACTTTGTCGTCAACCGTGTCCGTAAGTGACTTGTTGCAGAGTAGGTACTAGGTAGCCACTGCGCGAAATAAACTGCCATAGTATAATATCAATGCAATGTTTGATTTATGAACATTTTATAATTTTTTGGCACACAAAAATGTTTTTGATTCGAAGCGAGTTACTTTCCCACTTTATCCTGTTAAAGTGCCCTTCAATGTTGAAACATACTTCAAATTACTTGAATAAAAACAAAATACTGCCTCGTTGGTCTCGCGGCATAAATGTGCGCGTGGGATTGGAAGGTCTTGGGTTCGATTCGCGGGTCGGGCAAAAGTGTTATTGGGTTTTTCCGTTAGGAAAATTCTCAGTAGCAGCACGAAGTCTGGTTATGAGCCCGGTAAGGCAATAGGTCGCCCCCCATTACGTGGGACCTAAAAATTCATGGCGAAATGTGGGTGTAATATTACAACACCTCTGCCTACCCCTTCGGGGATACAGGCGTCAGTCCATAAAAAAAAATATAAAATGGAATTAAAATTCGTTCGTTGAACTAAAATCATAGTAAATTGTCAGACATTTATATAGCGCGATAGTGGTGCAGACTATGGCAGTACAATAATTTAGTCGTCGATTACTTTGCTTCTCCTTCCACGTAATTACACGCGGGGGAACAAAAATACATAATGTCTATCTTAGAGCTCCGATAGAAAACTTTCACAATCACAAGTCAGGATTTAAGCTGGACGTTTATAGGCGCGCCCACAGTATTCGGCGTCTTAAAACCCAACGTAGGCGAAACTTGTAATAATGACGCCGCCGGCAAATTGGCATAACGACACGTCATTTATTTCATAAAACCTATTTTTATCCCAGCTTATTTTGGCAGTATAAATAAAAACTGAATCCATGTAATGACGTAGGGGCGGCGTAATACGCAGACATGCAGACGACAAGCGGCGTCGCGCTAAGAATAAAGGTCTTAGCCCAATTACACGGCTCTGTAGCACACAACGAGCTATCTGCTAATTTGTGTGCCAAAGTAAAGAATACCTAAAGGGCAATACTTAAAGCCTATATTTGAATGACATTCTTTTTATTGGGTGGGAGCAGTGCAAGTGGGCTAAGACCGTAAAGTTAAGTGAAGTTGTATAGCAACTTACTGTTCGATTTATCGTCATCTCCGCCAGTGCTTTTAGCATTCGTTTTCTTTTGTCTCTTTTTACGACATTCCCTTTTGTCCCGAATGATGCCTAACTCCAGTAATCAGTCGACGTAGCTTCGCTTTTGACGCTTCCGAGGCTTACGAGGTATTATAACGCCCATTGGATCTGAAAGAACTCGTCCTTTTATAACAACGGACTATACAAATGTAATAACCTAATGGAGTTGTGATGGGGCACGTTGCGATTTAATTTCATAATATCAAAAGACTCTCTTAACGCTTGTTATTTTATAGAATAGTGAAAATATTCTAAATTGAGATTTTGGTTTAGAATAGTGTAGGAATAACCGAATCACAAATTGATCAGATAAAGCTGATTGGTTTGAAACTTTCCAACTGTTGAATAAAGATTGTGAATAGGAGAATCGTGTTTTAGGTTTTGGAATATGACAATAAGATTTAATAAAATCGTTCTAGCACCTTTGAAGTTGATATTACATCTGCATAATCGAATTTCTTATTAATTCATCATCCTACATACATACATACATATCGTCACGCCTTTTATCTCCGAAGGGGTAGGCAGAGGTGTATTTCTACACCCACTTTTCGCCAGATATACTTTAGTCCCACGTAATAAGGGGCGAGCCTATTGCCGTACCGGGCACATTTCCAGACTCCGTGCTACTACTGAGAATTTCATGACAGAAAAAACCCAATAACACTGCCCGACCCAGGAATCGAACCCGGGACCGCCCGATCCCACGTGCACATTTATGCCGCGAGACCAACGAGGCAGTCGTATAGGGTTTGATGTCGAGTTTTCCGTCTCTACGCAAAGATGGTATTTGTAACGTGTTATCCCTTAGTCGCCTCTTACGACACCCATGGGAAGATATGTATTATATTGTTGTTATATAGAAGATATTGTTGTATTCTATGCCGTCAACCACACAGCAATCATCCTAATGTTATTCAAATCGGCTTTGGAGAAATGATATTAATGCAATTTTAAAGATGAGGTTTAACCGGGAGAACTTAGGCCAACACCCAAGAAAAGGACCGGCCACACGATGGATTCTTGACAGCCAAAGATCGTGTCTGGAGACTATGATTGGATATATCAAGGAAAAGACCATCATGGTAAGATGTGCCTAAGCAAAGTCTGGGATGAAACAGGTATCACGTTAGGACGATGATACTGAAGTGGATTATTTGCAACACTAGATTAAAAGAGGCCACCATGATTAACGGCTGAATTCAATATTCAATTTATCCATTTTTTTGAGATTTATATTCGTTTTTGACATAAGCTTCATACAAAATATGTCAAACACGAATCTCAAATCTCAAAATCCATGGATAGATCGAATATCACCGGCCGTAAAATGATAGTATATTATAACATGGCAGACTGATGGCACGCGTCTTTCGCGAACATTATGGAGAACTTTCAGACATGTACTTGGCCAGCGTTATCGCTGACCAAGTACACAATCTTATAGTGGTAAAAGGCCAGTGGGAAAGTTTATATTCAGAGCTGATGATGATATTACTTACCGGATACATCTTTGAACTCTTCCCACAATTCTTTGAGCAGTTCGTCTTCCTCTTCGCTAAACTCTTTGGGCACTTTCTCCCTTGTGGGTCGCTCCTTGTGACTGCGCTTGGTCGGCGCTCGGAATATGAGTCCTAATTCCTTCAGTTTCTTTATAACACTTCGTCTTGTGCGAGTTTGGTCTATCAAGTTCTCTAATATCCAGTCAATTACATCTGTAACAAAAGCAAAGACTTTAATAAGTATGAAGTATAAACAGAGCACATGCGCGTAGCATTTTGAATTTGCCAAGCATTTTTATTCTATTGTGACACGACTTAGATTTCAAAAAACCCTTCCAAAACATAGAAGAGGATTTTTCACCGCGATACTAAAGAATGCGATGAGCGATTTCGCGGCGGAACACGTCATATTCTGATTTGCGATTGTATGCGGCAGCATATAATCAGGAAGGGAGAATATTTATAACCTAAAAATTCCAAATAACTGTTGATATCCATCAAGACCATGTGGACTCTGGTATCCTTGCCTATAACGTAGTAACGTGATTGACTCATTACCGTGCGCATTATTTAAAGACAAAACAAGCAGTAAATTTGGCTCAAACACAATTTTATTGTATCTCATCCTTTTCACAACTATTGATTAGCGCACACATAATTATCGCTTCATCAAGAATTCGGCTATTACTGGAGTCGCTCGTATTCTGTGTATGAAATTCTCTGTTGCGCCGCCCATTTATTACCTAACACCAGAACAGCGCATCGCCTTGCCTCCAGTTATTGGCGCGGTGAAACGCGACACGATGTTGATTCGTTGCCGAGGCGAATATGTGTTCGCCAGCGTTGTTCGCCAACCATAATGCGTGCAAAACTCATGTGTAAGCCTCGAATTTTGATTTTGCTCCATGCAGCCGAATCTCAAACGCTAATGTTAACTACGGATCAAGCTTTGCCGTGAGGCGGAAATTGGTCCCAGTGAATAGCCACTTTCAGACTATTGCAAGCATGTGAATAATTTTCGCTAGTCAATCGTTAATCTGTTAGTACCTATACACCGTGATTTTTAAGTCACTGTTTTCCCTCCCATGATATAAAAGCTACCTATAGGTACCCAAAAAGTACTTATTTTACAAAATATACAAAACAGTGTTTTTTCTATTAAATTTTTCTCTAAAATCAGCATTTCATAGGACTAAAATATATCGTGAACGAAGGGTAAGCTACTTTTTAGGTTTTATATAAATTAACCTTACGCATCGACCGTCACATTGTTATGCTATGAAAAATTAATCTAGCCGAAAAAAAAATTCGGATTATTTTTCCGTGTTTTGTAATTTAAATATTATAGGTAGCTTCTACATCATGGGCTGAGTACACGATTTACGGAAAAAAAAAACTTGCGAACCGACTGACTGACAGATAACGCATCATCATCAGCCTTTGATAGTCCACTGCTGGACTAGGCCTCTCCTTTGAAAGGAGGAATTGGCCTACTATACCACGCTGGCCAAGCGGGTTGGTATAGGGTTTGTATCAAGTTTTCCTTCTCTTGCAGTGCTGTTCTCTGCATACTATGCTCCCTCTGTCGGTTCTTACGACACCCATGGGATGATATGGGGTGATGACAATTCGTATTCTTAATCCGTCACCACACGGACAATATAGATAACGCATAGTCAAAACTAACGGGCGTAAGAAGCTGTTTCCTGAGGGGCCTTAGGGGTGCAGTAAAAAGGGATTGCTCTAAATTCCCATGAGTCAATTAATAACCAACTGTACGGTGATTCACTAGTATTTGAATCAAAATTGGTTATTTAAACAATAAAAATGATGCTATTCGTATAATTTATATCCTTTCGCGATCAAGTTTAAGTTGTCTAAATACATTATTTCGAGTGCATATAAATATGCCTGGCTGCATATAAATCGATTGAGGCCACACAAGTAAGTTTTAGACCTTGCGTGTTGTGAGTACTATTCTCACAACACAAACGAAAAAAATATGTGATTAAAAATGTATGTTTGTTAAATAAAAAAAAACGTTTTCATGCACTTTAAATAGCACGGCGTTTATAGAAAACATTTAGAAAACAAAAAATATTGTTTAAAGCTTTTCAAAGATCTTTCTAATGGTGTTGATACACCTGAGCATTGTCTTGTAACAGAACAGCGAGCAGTCGTCGTTTTTTTTTGTTTTGTCGAATGGAACAATGGAGCCGAACATTGCTACGAACATTTACACGATTTTTCTAGCGAACGCTCTAATCAGCAAAAACATCGAAGCAAAAGACAATGAGCAGAAGTGGTCCAAATTTCCACCACTTTTGGTGGCTATGTAAGCTTAAAGGCATCGCATTTCGGCATTGTAAAGATAGGTATAAGTCCTTTTATTTAATACCCCACATGATAGGGTTTGATTTTTTTGACGTAGCGAGGCACTTACCGCAGCCGCCATATTGTTTTTATTTTGACGTCATATAGCTTATACCAACCAGTATAACATATGAATTACAACGAAGTGTCATACACCTAAATCAATCGAGTAGTTTAAAAGATATAGTAAAATAAAGAAGCGTAAAAAGGTTTTTAAATTGCAAGTTTTCATGGTGTCGTAACTTTTTACTGAGTAAATATTTTTGGTTGCAGTCTTCTTATAATGATTCAGTACGCAGTGTTCCATCATATGCCATAGTTCTTATTGGTGGTGGAAATTTGGACCAAGCCTCATATATTTTTGCCCATTACCCTTTACTGTAAATTCGCAAGAATGCTTGCTAGAATGTTCGCAAGTATGCTCGCTAAAACACACCCGTTTATTTTTCTGTTTTGTAACATTCGCAATAATGCTCATTAGGTACAGGTGAATGCTCAAATGTACCAGCACCATTAGGTATGATAACCCACACAGTGTTATTACGTTTATTAACGAATAAAACTACGCTTCCATATTGTCTATGAACTTTTAAATACATGAACGTATTTGAGAGCTACCTGTAGGACTATTTCAGAATGATATTTATTCTAGTCTTGTTGTACTGTCCCTACTGCATAATTTTACCAAATTCAGCTCCTGAGCAGTACCTACATGGTTTTGAGGTAAACCGTGGAAGAACGGTCGGACATTGTGGAACTAAAAGTTGCCTTAAAATTACATTCTTATTTCTTTGTACTTGACCCTAATTACATCGTCTAAACGCTTTTTGATGACCTAAGGCCTCACAAATTCAGTACTCAGTTCTCGTGTCTGGTCTGGCGGAGTTTGCCCAAACAATCTTTTTGAGTTCTACAAGATTAAAGGCAGGGCTACGCGCTGGCTAAACAGAGAGTTTGTAGCCTTTTAGGCAGATGTCCCACCGCCGGCGATGAGCGAGTAGCGAGTAAACCTAGCAACTGAAAACGAGTTGGTGAGCTGCGATGCAGTTATACAGGTTTGTCGCTGGGCTGTCAGCGAGGGTCAGAGAGGGAGGGGCTTTTACTCGCAGTACTCGCTCAGGACGGTCAGGTTAGTACTGTGCAGAAATGCGCACGCATATACTTGTTCCACAAGAACTTTATCTTTACTCGCATAGGAAACATGGCTGGGCGAGTATAGATAGAGTTCTTGTCGCTCAGCGATAAACTAGTAGAGTGAGTTCTTACTAGCGTTGTGAACACTCAGCAATCAATTGTTGATAAAGATATGCATCTCTTTTATTTGGACGGAATTCGTACCTATTTTTACGTCTATTAAGAGAGAAAATAGCTGATAGTTAATCGTTTCGTCGCTGGCAGTGGAACAACTGCCTTAGGGCTTGAAAACTGGCGCTGAAGTCGAACACCTTTGACGTTGATTGTTTCTTTTTCGTGCTAACAGGGGAGTCTAACAACAATCGGTTAAGGGGATGAAGGAATACTAAAAAAACGTCAAAAGTAACAACGCGACTTTTAATGATTTTTACAATATATCGCTCCACAGTAATGTTCCATCTTGTATAGAAGATTAAATGCAGAAAACCTCTCTAAAATTCTCGTCTCTGTAGCAGTTTATATAGCACTTGTCGTCATCGACCGCAGTCACTCAGCTTTCATCAAAGAATACGGATCGCCATTGATCATGTGACCAAACTGCTTCTTGCAAAACAGAGTCAAACTGTGTTCAATACTACATCGTGATGCGGCGAGTGTCAATTTTGGACCATGTGCTAGTTTTAGTAGCACCTTAAGAAGATGATTGACTGTTCCCGTACTAGGTTACTGGGTGTCATTTCAGGTATTTAATTTAGCTTCTGCCGAATTGCAACGTCAGTACGAGCCTGCTCTCTCACAAAAGTTATATAACTGTCATTTTTGTCTGATGTGCACTGGTTTCTCCACAATAATCTCATTGCATTTTTGGTAAATAGGTACTTGATGTAGGCGATATTCATGTACATACCAAGTCAAGCTTAACAGTTGCATTACGATTTTGATACTTATTTCACACGCCATAAGAACGGTACAAAGTCAAAGTTAAACGTCAGGTCTGGGTTTCAAATCTGTCAGTAAATTGGCGTCCATTTAACCGAAAGTCTACTTGTAAGTTGTGAAAGTCTCAGTATAGACAAAACAAACAGTCCTACAGGCTAAGACATAAATAAAAATAATATTTTGGTATCGTTTAAAAATATTTATTGACGGGCATTAACGGGCGTAGGTAGACATACGTAGGTTACGTTTGGGTCGACTAGTCAATATTATACTTATTACTGATATTGGCATTAAGCCCGCCTCTGTAAATTTTCTTGAACTTTATGCTAAAAAGTTATGAAAAAGATTTAAGTTTAATAAAATAAGCGGCATAAAAAAACGAAATCAGTTCTATAAGAAATCGCTCCCGCTTATATTATTTAGGTTAGCGGACATGAGCCAAAAGTTTATAAAATCATTAAGTATGGCCTAATAGTGGGTTTTATCGATTGACCTAAGTTTTGCTCTAAACTTCATTCAGCTGAGTCCAGCTCTCCCCAAAATTATAATTTTGGACACACCTGTTAAAATCCTTCTGAGTATTAAATACAACATTTCTGTGCTGTCTTTACCCAACACGAATAACGTCACGTTTGACTGTCATCTAGTCCGCTTAAGTCGACTAATAGTCGAGTTATCTTAATATATAAAATCCTTGCGTTACTGACTGACTGACAGACACGCTACAGCCGAAACTACTGATTGCAAGAAGATGAAATTTAGCATGTATGTTCCTTGAGGAGTGTTGGGTAGCACTCAGAGAGGATTTTTCGAAATTTCTCCCTTAAGGGGGTAAAACAGGGGGTCAAAGTTTGTATGAAACTTTTTATTCCTTCGATGGATTGACTTCAAACTTTGTATATTGATTCCTCAAACGACGATAGTGAACACTAAGGATTGTTTCTAGAATTTCCCCCCCTAAGGGTGTAAGACAGGCGCACAAAGTTTGTTTGTAACTTTTTATCTCTCTAATGGATTGACTTCAAACTTTGTATATTGGTTCCTTAAACGACGATAGTGAACACTATGAAATAAGTTTTCGAAGTCACCCACCTATGGTGTAGGGTGAAAGGGTGTCCCATTTTGTAATATAAAAAATCTTCTATGGATTCACTTGAAACTTAGTATATCGGTTCCTCAAGTGATGTTAGTCAATTCACCACTAAAACGGGGAGTTCAAAAAGGGGTCCCAGTTTTTAAGAAACTTTTAAATCCTTCACTTGATTTTTTTTCATCGTCCCTGATGTGCATTTAATTTTCATTCATTTTAATTTATGCGACCGGCTCTCAACTAAGCGCTCTTCATCTTCACTAATTAAAATGTATGATGGTTCTTTATATGACCAATAGAAGCCAAAATACTTAGAACTATTTTTATTTTCTATTATTGCTTTGTCCAACTGGTGACCAAAGCTTCACTCATTTCTTTAACATACACATCTGAATCGATTCAGCCATTTTTAAGATTACCCTGAATAAATAGACAGACAGAAAACAATCTAAATAAATAATTTGGACACTGGAAACGGAGTAAGCAACAATATGCAATACAGTTATTTTGAGATTACAGAATTATTTTTTTTAGTCTCACGCCTGTATCCTCGAAGGGGCATCAGAGGTGTCATATTACACCTACATTTCGCCATGTTGCATATTAGGTCCCACGTAATAGGGGGCGAGCCTATTGACGTTACCCGGCACATTGGCAGACTCCGTGCTGCTACTGAGAATTCAGAAGAACTCAGTAACACTTTTTCCCGACCCGGGAATCGAACTCGAGACCTCTCGTTTAACAGACGCATACGCTATCCACTGTACCACGGATGCAATAAAATATTATTTATTTGTATAATCTTTATATAAAATCCTTGCGTTACTGACTGACTGATAGACACGATACAGCCGAAACAACTGAGCGGAAGTAGGTGAAATTTACAATGTATGTTCCTTGAGGTGTGTAGGGGCGCACTAAGAGAGGATTTTGGAAATTCCTCCCCTAAAGGGGTTAAACTGGTTGTCAGAATTTGTATGAAACTTTTTATTCCCGCAATGGGTTAACTTTAAACTTTGTATATTGGTTCCTCAAATGAAGTTAGTGAACACTAAGAACGTGTTTTTGGAAATTGTTACCCTTATTGGTTAAAAAACGGAATCAGAATTTGTATGAAATCTTTTTACTTTTGTTTATTGGATCTGCAAATGACGTTAGCCGACACAAAGACATTTTTTGTCAAATTCTTCCCCTAAGAGGGTAGAAAAGGGAGTCAGATTTTGTGTATAACCTTTTATTTTTCAATGAAATCACTTCAATCTGTCTGTATCTATAAAATCTTTACTGACTGACTGACAGACACGCTACAGCCGAAATTACTGAGCACAAGTAGGTGAAATTTTGCATAATATTGTATGTTCCTAGAGGTGTGTAGGGGCGCACTAAGAGAGGATTATTAATTAACTACCTCCCTTTAGCGGTTTAAACAGGTTTTCAGAATTTAAATGACACTCTTAACTCCTCCAATGGATTAACTTCAAACTTTGTACATTGGTTCCTCAAATGAAGTTAGTGAACACTGAAAATGTCTTTTTGGAAATTCTTACCTTAAGTGGATAAAAAGGGAAGTCATAATTTGCATAGAATCTTTTATACCTTTGATCCGCAAATGACGTTAGCGAACACAAAGACATATAGTTTGGATTTTTTTCCCTAAGGGGATGTAAAAGGGGTTCAGAGTTTGTGTAAAAACTTTTATTTTGTCAATGGAATCACTTCAATCTGTGTATATAAAATCCTTGCGTTACTGACAGTCACATTACAGCCGAAATTACTAGGCGCAAGAAGGTGAAATTTGGCATGTATGTTCCTTGAGGAGGGTAGGTGTTTGTACCAAATATTTTGTCTACTTAATCGTAATTTACGCGTGCGAAGCAGCGGGCAAAAGCTAGTATCCCTATAAAACTGAGACAAATATTAGAAACACTTTTATCGTAAGTAATGTCTTTGCTCTTCATATTATCAGTACTTTAGTATATTAGCAGGTTTTATTCTCGTGGTGTACGGGATAATACAAAGGACACTGCTATTTATTGCTTGGATTATTTCTTCCTCGCCTGCGATACTGATATAAATTACATTTCCTTGGAAGCCATCCCCCGTGTTTTGTCCCACAAACCAGCTAACATATTATATTATGCTAATGTTTCATTAACACCTCCCTTAGTAATGATAATGATCACACGTCAGCGAGAATCGTGTATGATATTATTTTTGTATACCAACAGGTTCCTAAACAAGCTTCGTTAGTTTGGGCTTGTTGTGTGTTGAGGCAACAACATAAACATACAGATATGTAAGCACTTGTTAAGCTTGCTCGTGTAATTACGCCGCGGGTAATCATAACGAAACTTTACTCAAATTATCGCACTAACAAAAATCCTAGATTATACAGGATGAAGAGTATCACATTTATTTCTCGTGTGTGAACGTTTACTGCAGGTCTTGCTTACATTAAAATGTATGTGCTCATGTAGGTGACCCGCATATGCTAGGTACGGATTGTGTCAAGTGTACTCGCAGACAAATAAAAAAAAATGAATTAATAAAAAAGTGCGATATTACTTACCCTGGTCAGTTGCCGGATTGCTTTGATTCTCTATATATAATCTACGAAGTTCCTCTTCCTGCTCTTCAGACCAAACACCCTTACCAGGCTTGTCCCTAAATAAAATATGATTTAATATGAAATAAACCACAAAAGAGCAAATATAAAGTAAATACTTAAACTTCAACACGAAGCCACACTACTTTCCACCTTCACAAAAATAAATACAAACTAACAAAAGGCTTTTAAACCAGTCCCGTATTTCAAAATTCCTCTACAAAATGTATCAAAACCTACTTCTGAACAAGTTTTAAATAAAGATGAAAAATAAAATTCACGCCAGGAGCAAAGTTAGCGCCGGCTAGCTAGCATTTCAGCTGGTACTATCTCAGAATACATTAAAAATAATTACAGGTGTCACTGTATTTTCGAACTTCGCCACACAAAAATATCAACATTACATCAAAATAGCATTTAAAAATATATCTCGAAAATAATAATCGAATATGAATCACAACTCTGTAATCATAGTTTAGAAACACGACCAATATCAATATTATCATGTCCAATTAGAACGCTTAAAGGTTTACAAACGGTGGACAAAGATTGATGATAGTAAATGTGAAAATGTTGTTACGAGAGTTACTATTCACCTTGCGAGACCATTATGGCGTTGGATCTTAATTCTAGGCACAATTAGTGGTATAATCCTATACATATAACTACACCAACAGATTATACACACATACACAAGTGTCTACGGTATCATGAGTAAGAAAGTGTACAACTCACCGATTGTCAGTATATAAATCGTTCCCATATTCAATATCGGCCGCATCCTTCGAGTTTGTCCAAAACAAGAGCTCAATAAATACTTTGGGATTTTTCGCCGCCACTTCGGTAAACTTCCTAAAAACAAATATCGCAAACTTTTCCAATTCCTGTTAATCATTATCACAATATTTTAATTACTTTGGAAGACTGCAAAGGAATTACAATAATGAACGAGTTTTATAATTTTGTCATTTTACGGGAACTCCAAAAAGGAAATATTTACGATTGCTTATGAAAATTATGGAAAGTATTTTTGGTTCGTGAAGTAAGTGCCTTCGTTGCAAGGTTGGTACGATTTGCTGAATCGTTGATATAATAAGACAGGTTTTCCTGTTCTTTTAATGATAGGCACTTAAATTTTGTCAATTTAATTTACGTTTTAATTTAGAAAAATGTAAATGACACTTGAGTAATGTCGAGACACATATTTTATTAGGCAATAAGAGATAGAAATCGAATTTGGCGGCGGTTAATTTAGATTCTCGATACATTTGGAGGGTAGTGCGACACCCCCAAACGTGCTCGCCACTAAAATCTATCCCCTGCCCTACCTGGACACGTCGTATGCACGACGCAGAAAAAAGCTTAAATTTGGTCACACGTGTGTCGTAATATGGAAACAATATCGCGCAATAGAAACCAGTTCAACTTATCGAACAGAAAATTGCTCTATTTTACATAACTTACTGCCACTATCCGACTAAGTACAATGGTTTATTTCAGATAAAATTGCTTTGTTTCCATACAACGATATTGTTATGCTTTAAGCTTTAGTATTTTGATAACAATCCCATGATTATGTTTTTACGTATACGAGCTAAAACGAATGATACATTTATCTGTTGCTCTGTTACAGGATTGAGTGATGGAGGGCAGCTTTATCAATCACCAGCAATCCCGTAAACTCAGATGTCACTTCGAAAATAACAGTCATCTATCATTATTATTTACTTTAGGCAAGGTTTTGTGGCTAAACATCAACGGAGGGATAAAATCATATACTATAACTCGCGTTGCCTTTGATGTACTAAATAACAAAGCAAATAATATAATTATGACATACATAAACCTACAAGGAGACTTAGTTGACGGATTGGGTAGAGAAATATAAGGACAGCTGGCTGGTTCGTAAGTTACATAGATATGTCAGATATATCTATCCGTTTGTTGACCTTTACGAGTCGCGTGGGTTGCGCACACATTGCTCCCATGATTTTATTGTAACTTTGGATTTACATGTGTAATGTTTAATGCATACAGCGTCTATTTGATTTCAGTTCAAACGCAAAAACAAAAAATTCTAATGTTTCGTGAAAAAATAGAGAGTCGGATATTTATTCAGAGATTTTAAATTCAAATAATATTACATAAATATTTTTATAGAGCTGCTTGAATGGGGTAGGGCTACCATTTTGCAGAATAGTGAAGTGAAGTTACAATGTTATTAGGTGCTTTTACTTCGTTGAATAAGAATGGTACACAGCCCGTATTTTAAGCCATTTGCTTTGATCCTTCTTCTCTTCCAAGAACAACAAAGAACGGAGAAATATCGTAAATATGTACCATATACATCTGTTTAACCTTTCCACACAGCGCAGACGAGCGCAGACGAAACGTCAAAAGTTCGTTCGTCGTTTAACCTTTGAAACACGAGGAACAAGGAGGCTTGGAACATCATCGAGAGTCGTTTACAGTCCCACTCGATTATGTGCAACATCTTAATGATGCAGTGGTTCGTGTGAGGCAGGTTCTTGTCGTACGCCTCCAATAGGCCCGCGCACGCACTCACTACTTTCGGGTTACAGAACCTAAAACACAATTGATATGTATAAATAATGAGAGTTGGACATTATGATTTCATGGAACTCTATTAACCCTTTTTTGGTTTCGTAATTGGAAAAAGACTGAACATTTTATTGACAAGTTTTCGAGAAACCTGGTTATTTTGATTTGGCATCAGGTTACTTACTTATGAGTACCTACCAAAATTATTTTCGCGTAAAAAATATGTATCGTAGGGTATGTGACTTTTTTTTTGAAGCATAAAAAAGACAGACAGGCATGTTTGCCATACGACATGCACGCTATATATTATTACGACTAATATTGTAACTGATATCTATAGACTGCCTCCGTGGTCCAGTGGATAGCGTATGCGACTGCTGATCGGAGGTCCCGGGTTCGATTCCCGGGTCGGGCAAAAGTGTTACTGGGTTTTTCCGAATACTCAGTAGCAGCCCGGAGTCTGGTGATGTGCCCGGTAACGGCAATAGGCACGCCCCCTATTACGTGGGACCTTACAATTCATGGCGAAATGTGGGGGCAATATTTACACCTCTGCCTACCCCTTTGGGGACATAGGCGTGAGACTATAAATTAAAAAATATATATATCTATAGCCTATATCTGATGTGTCTGCATGGGTAACACACGTGTTGGGGCAATTAGAACGTATTTCACCTTTTGATCAGTTACATAAATTGTTCTTGATATAACACAGAATACCTAACTAATTGCAGACAGTTTGTAAACAATAATATAAGTAATGCCTGTTTGTCTTATTTTATAGTAGTTACTTATATTTTGTACTTACCTTTAAGCAAAGTCTTGAAAGTCAAAGTCAGTTTCTACTATCGATGTATTTCTTTCCTTTTCCTCTTCTTCATCTTTCACAAAAGAAAATCAATTCCAACATTTCTTAAATAAATTATTTCGACTAGGTAACACAGTAAACACTTATGAACGACAAAACAATTATGTAATTAAATATTTACCATCCTCAGATTCAGAGTTTTCTTGCGTTTCATCCACGTCCTCTACAGCATCTGTAATGAAGGGCTTAATTTTAGATTGGATGTTAATTGTCAGATAGATACTATATAGGTACTTATTATGCTTAAGCCATCAAATAAAGGTACATTTTGAAAATAAAAATATTTAAAGTACATACACCACTATTTTTAATTAGTATAAAAGCTTTAAGGACGTATTAGCGAAGACATTATTGTCATATAATGTGACGTAAGAATTTCATAATATCTATAAATAGCAAAGTTATAATCATTTGTTTTTTTGTAGAAAATCTCACCTAAATCATAGTCATATTTTACAATCCATTCACTGCTTCATTGATAGTACTTACTTTCCGTCCTACTATTACGTATTCTTTCCGTCGCACTTATAATGTACGTAGCCTTAGACAATAAAATGAAGCAAAATAATAAGTGTAGGTAGTTACTTTTTAATTTTCTAAATTCTACCCTCTCCTTCATACTTCATCCGGGCTTAGGACCGGCAAAATTTAGCGTTTTACAAGTAATTAAATACGGAGGTATGTACCTAATTAGAAAGCAAAGAAATATCAAAATAAAAGAAGATATTCTGGACGAATAGAAAATAGTAATTTTGGCGTATTTATGAAGTTAGAATCAGCTGCTATTTACAAATTTCATCATCATCATGTCAGCCTAGAGTCCACTGCTGGACATAGGGCTCCCTCAAGGTTCTCCACAAAGACCGATTTTGATCCACCCGCATCAAATTATTATTTACGTAGGTAGGTAATTTTTACTTACAAGTACCTATTTCAATTGTCCTTCGAAATGTCCACCACTATTGTCAATACACAGACGGGCACATTTTATTAAATTGTTTTTTAACTAGAGAAGTACGCTTCTGCCTTTTCACTTCGTCAAAAGCGTCCAATATGCGCTGTTTTAATTGTTCGACACTAACCGGCTC
Source organism: Euclidia mi (assembly GCA_944739405.2). Classification (NCBI taxonomy): domain Eukaryota; kingdom Metazoa; phylum Arthropoda; class Insecta; order Lepidoptera; family Erebidae; genus Euclidia; species Euclidia mi. The sequence continues at coordinate 54,894,425 of OX123184.2, forward strand.
ACTTTTGTACACTCACAAAATGATGTCCATGGGTACACAGCTGCACTCGCGATTCCTTCACTCAAAAAGTACGCACGAAGCATAGCTACATACTCCCGTGATATGAACTGATAAGCCATCGCGTCGGGCAATCGGTCCCAACTGAAAACCATCTAAGCTAAGCTAAGTTGGGTCCGATTCTGTTGAGGTTAAGTTAGTTTAAGTTTTTATGCTACTTTCTGTTAAACCTGAGCAGAATAAATGAGTTGTCTTCTTTCTTCTTTTCTTCTTTCAATCGTAGACAAACAACTGTTGCAGCGAAAAAATGGATGCGCTCACTACCGCTAGCAATTTAGCACTGTTTGTCGCATCGGGGCGCGGCGCGGGTGCTGAGGGACAGGGGGGAATTTATCAATGGAGCAGTTTACTACTGTTACTACTAATAGTACGTGGGTCGGTCATAGTCTTAGTTATGCATTTACCAATTATTACGTATTTTTGTGGACAGTTTTGAGACAGTTTTGGGACTTAGTGTTTTTATTTTTTAACATATATATGATCAGTTAAAGATACTTAGTGCCCGTTAAATTTTTTGTACTAATTAAAAAATTGTGGTGTCTATTATCATACCTTATTTATCGGGCATACAGGAAATATTGCAAAACATCAATTACGATATAGACATAAATGGAAACGAGTTGTAATTTGATAAGTAACGTTTTGTATTAAGCGACTAAGCGAGTTAACCTCAAGAACTACCGGATATAAGAAAAACTTAAAATATAAATTACCATAAAAAAATCTTAATTTGATAGCCTTTTTAAAAGACAATGACTCTAATTGAAGAATCAGAGTACCATTGTATATACTGAAGAATAGCTCACATTAAAAAAAGTTTATTTATTTATTATATATAAATTGCAAATACAGGTACATGGGTTGGTATGATGAAAGTATAATTAACTGTACTTAACCTTGCGGAATGCAATAATTTATATAAAACTAAAGAAACTTAATCCTAAAAATCTTTAAAATATTATTAATAAGTGTTACATTTTGTCCCTTAAACAGTCTTCTACTGTGTAATAGCATTTTTGCAGTAAAATTTGCTTTAATTTTTCTTCACTATATTGACATTTTCTTCTTCAAGAAGTGACTTAGGCAAGTGATTATATATTCTAGGCGCCATACAAAATATACTTTTGTTGAAGTATGCCGTTGTGTTAGAAGGGACGCTTATTTTTAATTGATGTCTTTTACATTTTAATTTTTCAAAAATATTTATATTCCTTTTTACAAACAGCACTGTTTCTAAAATGTAAACAGATGGTAGGGTGAGAATGTTAAGTTTAATGAAAAAGGGTTGACAACTTTCTGTTTGTTTAATTTTACAAATAGCCCTTATACATTTCTTTTGAGATATGAATGCATGTTGTACATCTGTTGAATGCCCCCAGAATATGATACCATAGCGTATGATTGGAGCCACGTATCCATGATAAGCGGTCAATAACGTGGCTATGGACGCTTGTTTTTCCAGCATATAAAAAGCATAGGAGTACTGATTGATTTTGATGCATAAACTCTCAATGTGACTCTTCCAGTTAAGACCATCGTCTATATTTATACCCAATTTTTTTTTAGTTTGTACCTGTGAAATGCTTATGTTGTCGTAGTGTATATCTAAATTATCTAGTTTATTTATTCTATTTTTAAAAATCATAATTTTGGTCTTTTGGATGTTTATTTTAAGATTATTAAATAGCCGTGTGGTTGACGGCATAGAATACAAGTGTCACCACCCCCTATCTTCCCGTGGGTGTCATAAGAGGCGACTAAGGGATAACACGATGCAAATACCATCTTTGCGTAGAGACGGAAAACTCGACATCAAACCCTATACGACTGCCTCGTTGGTCTCGCGGCATAAATGTGCGCGTGGGATCGGGAGGTCCCGGGTTCGATTCCTGGGTCGGGCAGTGTTATTGGGTTTTTCTGTCACGAAATTCTCAGTAGCAGCACGGAGTCTGGAAATGTGCCCGGTACGGCAATAGGCTCGCCCCTTATTACGTGGGACTAAAGTATATCTGGCGAAAAGTGGGTGTAGAAATACACCTCTGCCTACCCCTTCGGGGATAAAAGGCGTGACGATATGTATGTATGTATGTATTAATATTAAGCCACATAATTCTATTTTTAAAGTATCATTAATTTCATGTTCTACCGTTGGTTTGTTGTTCCCCTTAAATATAATAGTGCTATCATCCGCAAAAAGAATCGATTCATGGCCTACCGCTTTGGGAAAGTCGTTGATATAAATTATGAACAGCAATGGTCCTAAAACGCTACCCTGCGGTACTCCAAATTTAACGATTTGCTGGTCAGAGTAGTGATTCACAATTTTTTTTATCATTAGTGCATAACCTAGAGATTTGAGTAAACTGTTTTCTATCACTTAGGCATGATTTTATTAGATTATGTACGTTTCCTCGAATACCGTAAGCGCTCAATTTATTTAGCAGTGTTTGATCAACATAATCGAAAGCCTTCGATAAATCCATATATAAAGCACAAGTAGAGTAAAATTGGGGCTTCTGCATCACTTGCTCTCGCGTCGCCGCTCGAGTTGCGTGATACAGAAGCCCCAATTTTACAATCGAGGTCGATTCATATTAATGTGTTCTGCATAACTCAGAGTGCCCAGTAATACCGTACTGTTATAGTTAACATAATTTTTTAAGTTTAGCAATTATTTAGTGATCAATGGTAGCGTTACTTTTAGTGAGTTTTTATTATGAATGTGTGCACCTAATGAATTCCTCACTCCATGTAATATCAATGTAATCATGTTATCAATTTAAAAAATAAATGGATATGTTAATGAGTCTAGGAAACTATTAAGTAAAATAAAACAATGTATATTATCAATTTACAAAAAGTTTATTATCAATGCACCATTTATTTAAACACAAAACATTTTTTAAAGCACATATTGAGTCATGATAAATACAATTGTACAAATCTTCAGAACACTTATAGCGATCATATAAACATAACAAATTACGACAACATTTATCTTCTAAATTAATTAAATTATTAGTATTTAAAATATCCTTCAACCATAACATTTTTTCAAGACCTTTAACGTAAATACACTTATCTTTTAAAACATCTGCAATTAAATATTGATAATTTGAGTAAGATATAAATCCTTCACCCCAGTATATTTTTCTGTTACGTTCAATCCAGCAAACCTGCCGTCTTTCTGATTTAGTCAAATCGTAAAAAGGAAATGGTGGTTTGATTAAAAACACTTGTAGGTTTTTACTACACCATACAGCTATTTCTTTTAGTATAAATTCATTTGCTTCTGTTTTAAAGCCTTGAACGTCAACAATGGCCGTCATGATAGCCTACGCACGATGTTGCTTAGAGGTTTGTATTCCACAATTCGGTACTGAGCTACTAAATTCAGCCACAACATTTATTTAATTTTTACATAAATATAAAGCATGCATACAAACATTGACTCATAACAATTACACATTTTTAAAAAGATAACATTTATTTATTTTTAGAAATACAACTAAACTTAAATAAAAACATTATCTTAAGACTACTCAGTATCACACAATTTCTTACTTATTTTTTTTATTAATGTCTCTGTGATATCCATTACATCATCCACAATCCTCAACCACATATTGTGCACTTAAGCAAGCCTCGTTTTTTTTATTTTTGTCTACATAATCTAATTCACGAATATCTATTTTAATTAGAAGACGTCCTTGCTTAGGACGATTTCTTCGAACAATGTACGAATTTGCCGATGACGTTAATAAACTTTTGCGCTTTTTAGACGGTGACAATTTTTTTGACTGTGTAGAAAAGTTTGGTTCAATGTATGTTATGCCATCGTGTTGAGTGGAGAAATATGGGCTAGTAACCTGTAAAAAAATAAATCACACATAAATATATAAAAATGTGGACGCGCACAATAAATGTTTATAAACATAAATACATTTTATGTAGTGCTTACCTGATCAGAGGATTTGTTCCGATGCTTTTCAAAACATTCATAATTTCCTTGAGAGTAAAAAAATGGCTTGTTTTTTAACTGTCTACCATTCTCTGCCAAACCATTGTCCTGCAATATAATAACATAAAAAATATAAATGAAAAGTTCATAACTATATGAATTTAACTATGAGGAATAAAATAATATTTACTAACCTCTTGTATTTCTGTCTGGTCAACTTCGTCCAAAGGACTTGGGATTTGAGAATCAACATTATCAAATACAAATCTGTTAAGTCCTCCAATGTTGAGAATGCTGGGGCTGTATGACATGATTCTGAAAATAAAACTAAAGTAACATATCTAATTATTCATATAATAATATAATATAATATTGTAATAACTAATAACATTAAAAACGTACTTACCAATAAAACTTGATTTCTCTGCTAGCAACAGGTCCTGTTTCGGCTGACTATGACAGCATAATGAAATAAGGAATGCAATTTTAAATCTGTATGATATTCAATACCAAATTAAATCAATTATTAAAAATATAATATTGTAATACGAGAATACAAAATTCCTAACTTTCTAGACCTGTTCAAACATGTTAAATGCTGTTATTTATACTTTATGATATGTATATATAATTTAGTGTTAAAGTTATAGCTACCTATAAATATGCGTGTTAGACATTCATTACAGTAATTGTCAAAATGAAGTTGATCAAGCAACCCATATCTTTGAAAATTAATAATATAGATTTAAATAAAACTTCTCACCAGATCAGACATAGTCCTTTATTACCGAATACGATTCGATGTATAATGTGCGGTCCATCGAACTGTGGTAAAACAAACGTTATGATTAGTTTGTTGTTACATGAAAATGGTCTAAAATTTAAAAATCTTTATCTTTATTCCAAAACTTCATTTCAACCAAAGTATCGTTTCTTGAGTGAAGTATTAGGAACAGTCTCGCAGATTAACTTCTACAAATTTAGCGATGATAAAGAGGTAATTTCTCCGAGTGAAGCTTTAACAAATTCTGTGTTTATTTTTGATGATGTTGCGTGTGAAAATCAAGTTAATATTCGCAATTATTTTTGTATGGGTAGACATAAACAAATAGATTGTTTCTATTTATCTCAAACCTATTCCAAAATTCCAAAACAACTGTTGCGTGACAATGTGAATTTTCTTATTATATTCAAACAAGATGATGTGAATTTAAAACATATTTATGAAGAGCATGTTACTTCTGATTTACAGTGGAAAGAGTTTAGAAATATTTGTCAAACTGTTTGCAGTAAACCTTATAATTTTCTACTTATTAATAAAGAATCGTCATTAAATAATGGAAGGTACAGACAGAACTTTGATATGTTTTTTAAATTTGACTGACTGTTTATATGTATATATATAAGTAATTAACATGGCAAATCAAATTCAGTATAATCTGTTCTTTAGCTGAATACAGTTGTTAATAAGTATAACATGGAGAAAAATATTAAAATAGAATTAATGAAGTCTGTAGACTCCATAAAGAATAAAATAAAACAAATGAAAAACCAGGAAAACTCTACGAACTTATCACTTGAAAATATGTTAAAACCTGTCACAGATCCCCTTAAAACTCTAGTTGATTCAAATAAAACATTAGAAAAAATACAAAATTTTGAGAATACACACTGTAATTTTGAAGACGTGGAATTAGGTGACATTAATACTAGCTCATCTACTAAGTTTGAAGAATGCTATGACCCAGAACTGAATTCTGTACTGAACGTTAAAAAGCCTCCCCAGACGGAATTACCGGATGATTTAGAAATATCATTAGAGGGTCGTGATATCCATGATATTTATGACCTAAACATACCATTTGGAATAAGGAGTGAAAACAAAAAAATATTAATGGGTAATTCAATAGTTTCATTTTCTAAAATAGATAGTGCAAATAATGATAATACCATTTTAATTAAAGTTGGTGACAAAAGCTTCAATTTAACCCCTGGTTTAAAAGAACTTTTACTTCGAAGAAAACCTGATTTGAAACAAATATCGAGCAAAGATAAACTTGTCTATAAAGATATGTTGCATTATACAAATGCACATAAGAGAGATTTCAATCCTAATGGGCAAATAAGAGGCGATAAAGGTATAAAATATCGTGAAATAATCAAACCACTGTTTTCTGAATCGTCAAACAATAATATTGTCAATAATTTTGGAGGAAGCTTACCAACGTTAAAGAAATACAAAAATAGCACTGACTTGGTATATTGGGACGATCCTAACGAACTGGTTGAAAGATTGAAACTATTAATTGCTTCCCGAGATGCTGGTAATACAAATCATGATAATGAAATTTTATCAATAATCGAAGAGTTAAAAGAAGCTGACATAATTAAATAATAAATAGTCCTAATAATATGCTTTTTATTCAGTATTATAGCAGAATTCGAGACAAACATACCTACTGAGTTGTGAACATGAGCAAAGCTGACGTGGTAAACGAAATTCATAAAAATGCGAGAGTGAACTATCCGCGAAGACATGTTGTAATGAGAGATATAGATGACTTGTGGCAAGCAGACTTAATTGATTTGCAATCAATTTCAAAAGAAAATAAAAATTATAGATATATTCTTACCGTTATTGATTTATTTTCGAAATATGCTTGGGCCTTTCCTATGAGAAGTAAAAGCAAAGAAGATGTGTATAACTCTTTCAAAACTTTGTTGGATAAAGGGCGTGTTCCTAAAAATCTGCAAACCGATAATGGAACAGAATTTTATAATAACAAATTTCTGAAGCTTATGAAATCGTTTCATATTAACCATTATTCAACCTTCTCAACAAAAAAAGCTTCAATAGTCAAACGATTTATCAGAACATTGAAATCTAAAATCTATAAGGAATTTAGTTTAAAAGGCAATTACAATTGGGTAAATAATACCCTCAATAATGTTATTTACAAATACAATCACACTCACCATCGCACTATTAATGAAATCCCTGCTAATGTGAACAATATGAATAAAAAACTGATATTAGAAAGGTATTTAAAGTTGCCAAAAAATGATAATTTAAAAAGCAAGTACAAAGTAGGTGATTATGTGCGTATACTGATACGCACATAATCACCTACTTTGTAAATACAAAGGTACATTTGAAAAAGGTTATACTCCCAACTGGTCAACAGAAATATTTAAAATTCGTAAAATACAAAATACAACTCCTATAACTTACTTCATTGAAGACACTATCAGAGGTCTGCCTATTTTAGGAGCATTTTATTCACAAGAACTTCAAAAAACAAAACATCCCAATATATATCTAGTCGAGAAAGTTCTTAGAAGAAAAGGTAACAGGGTTTTAGTAAAATGGTTAGGTTTGTCTTCAGCTGAAAGCAGTTGGATTGATAAATCGAATGTAATATTATAAATAAAATAACGTTAACAAACTCGAATCACATAACTATTTATTAAAGTATTCAAACCGGAATCATCAGTCTTATAATGTGTTTTGGAGAGAGTAGTCTTCTCAATTGGCTTATTAATAATTTACCATTTGAATTACACTTACCAGGATATAATTACTGTGGCCCAGGTACTAAATTAATAAAAAGACTAACAAAAGGAGATAACGGCGTAAATAAGTTGGACGAATACTGAAAAGATCACGATATTCCATATCACAAGTCATCAAACTTAAAGGATCGACATAAGGCTGATTTAATTTTGTTAAAAATGGCGAAAGAGCGAGCGGTTGCTTCCGATGCCAGTATAGCTGAAAAACACGCGGCACGCTTAGTAAGTAAGGCTATGTCAGCAAAAATTAAAACTGGTTCTGGTTTGGACAAAAAGCCTTCACCAAAAATTACACCTGGAAAAGGGTTAAAAAGTAAATTAAAATCTGTTATTACAAAAGCAAAAAGGCATATCAAAAAATTAAAACCTAAGAGCAAGAAAATGGCAATAGAATTAGCTATTGCCGCTACTAGAGAATTGGCTGATGATTCATCGATTAAGCTCCCTCGCGTTATTCCTATTCCAAAAACTGGGGGAGTATTACCTTTGATTCCTATTTTTGCGGGATTATCAGCTGCGGGAGCTTTAGCAGGCGGTGCAGCTGGTGTTGCTAAAACCATAAATGAATTCAAAATGGCTAAAAAGCTGTATGAAGAATCGAGAAGACATAATGAAAAAATGGAAGCTCTATGTATTGGGAAAGGACTACACCTTAAACCACATAAAGGCGGCCTTGGAATTTTCGTATCAAAAGAAAAAAACTAAGATATCGGCTACCCAAACGGGCCTTAACTAACTTTGACATTTTAAAGTACGGGAATAGAATTCCTTATTTTAGAGGTGTCTTTATGAGAGATGAGCTCCCTAAATGTCCTTATAAAAAAGAATGTGGAGTTATTAATTTGGATAGTTCAAAAAATCCTGGTTCTCATTGGGTAGCCTATGCAAAATATAATGATTATGTTGAGTATTTTGACAGTTATGGAAATCTTAAACCTCCGAAGGAATTTATAAAATATGTAGGTTCTAACATTCAATATAATTATGAAAATATACAACGTGATCACCCCTTCAATTGTGGACATTTATGTTTAAATTTCTTAAAGAATTTTTGGTATAATCATGAAATAAAATAAAAAGGATCATCTAAAAGAGTTCAGTATGCAAGCGTGTCTACTACGGTTACCATCTCTGGAAATAAATCGGAACTGATTTCGTATTTTCAACCACCTCTTCATTTATCTGATCAGTACGAGTGCGGTTTACTATACTTTTCAGTATTAAAAACAAGACCGAATGTGCCCGTTAATAACAGCAGTTTAACAGCTGTTATCAGAATTGAATGTGATCTTGTACACGGTTCATACTGCAACGGATTACCGACTCATTTTATTCATGAATTTATATCTGATACTGCTCCAAGTCACGGCTACATAGAAATACCTCAGAACGTTATTTACTTCCCAGTTAACAAAAATATAATTTCATCCATATCTGTTAGGATTGTAGATCAGTTTGGTTACCGTATTGACTTTGGTGAAGAAAATATTCAATTACGTCTTCATTTAAGAAAAGCAAAATGATAGTATATTATAAAAACCCTTCAGTGAAAATAAAACGTCCTATTCCGTCAACAACCATAAAGGTGCACAGACGTAAGAAAAACGTGAAGAAATTGACTAAATCAAATAAAGATTTTCTTAAAGCTTTAGGGTTTAAAGTATGAGTATACTACAGATTACCGACTTACCACACTTTGATAGTTCGATCGAAAGTTATGAAATCCATTCATACAATCCCTACAATAACAGTTTTAGAGAAAACGATGAAATCAGAATCCCCATACACCAGCAAGATATATACGTGCTACCATCAGCCAGTTCCATCTACATCGAAGGTCAAGCAAAGCTGTTCGGTAAGGATGGGCATCAGATCAAGAAAGCTGTTACGTTTACTAATAACCCTGTTATGTACTTGTTCCAGGACATCAGGTACGAAATGAATGGAATTGAAATAGACCGTATAAAAAATTCTGGAATAACATCAACAATAAAGTCATACATCTCATTTAATGAAGCAGAAAGTAAAGTTTCTGCATTATGGGGTTGGAATTTAAACGGTTTCCAAAGTGATGGACATTTTAGCGTTGTGGTGCCCTTAAATAAGATTTTAGGGTTTGCAGAGGATTACAATAAAATTGTGATAAATTGTAAACACGAACTTATATTGAATAGGAGTAATTCTAACTTAAATAGTATTATTCTTACTGATGAAGTCGTTCAGCTTCAAATAGATATACAGAGAATTCAATGGAGAGTACCACATATAAAAGTTTCCGATCGAGAACGTTTAATACTTTTAAAGCACTTAGAAAGAGATAAACCTATTCAGATGGCCTTTAGAAATTGGGATTTATATGAGTATCCTTTACTACCTAAAACCACAAAGCATTCTTGGTCAGTAAAGACTGCTTCTCAATTAGAAAAGCCTCGGTATGTCATTTTTTGCTTGCAAACTAATAGAAAAAATAATAGAACTAAAGACAGTTCGGTATTTGATAATTGTGAGGTGACAAATGTTACGCTCTTTTTAAATTCGCAATATTATCCTTATGAGCCTTTATCTTTAAAGTTTTGTGAGAACAAATATAGTATATTATATGAAATGTATGTAAAATTTCGCCAGTCGTATTACAACTCTCCGGTAGAACCGTTGCTTGATCTGCAGGATTTCAAAGAAAAGGTCCCAGTCTTCATCTTAGACTGCTCGAGGCAAAACGATAGTTTAAAAACTGGTCCAGTGGATGTAAGATTGGAATTTGAATGTTCAACACAAATACCAGATAAGACAACTGCATACTGTTTGATTATAAACGACCGACTTGTGGAATACAAACCTCTGAGCAACATCGTGCGTAGATTATCATGACTGCTATTGTAGACATCCAAGGCTTTAAAACAGAAGCAAATGAATTTATAATAAAAGAAATTGCTATATGGTGTAATCAAAGCCTGCAAGTGTTTTTAATCAAACCGCCATTTCCTTTTTACGATTTGGCTAAATCGGAAAGACAACAAGTTTGCTGGATTGAGCGTAATAGAAAAATATACTGGAGCGAAGGATTTATACCTTACTCAAATTATCAATATTTAGTTTTAGATATCTTAAAAGATAAGTCTGTTTTCGTTAAAGGTCTTGAAAAAGTGTCATGGTTGAAAAATATTTTAAATAGTGTTAATGTAATTAATTTAGAAGATAAAGGTTGTCCTAATTTGTTAACCCTATATGATCGCTATAAATATTCCGGAGATTTGTACAATTGTATCTATCATGACTCAATATGTGCATTAAAAAATGTTATGTGCTTAAAAAAATGGTGCTTTGATAATAACCTTTTTTAAAAAGATACAATATGGATTGTTTCATTTTACTTAATCGTTTCCTATACTCACTAACATACCCATTTAGTTTTAATATATACTATGATTGGAATATTACATGAATTGATACACATTCATAAGTACAATAAAAAACTCAGCAAAGAGAACAGTTACATTGGTCACTAAGACAAGGAGTTAAATTCCTAACCTGAAAACCTTAGAATAGGTGTTATTATTCTAAGCTGAAAACATAATGTTAATAATCTATATCGTGAATAAAACTTATCGCAGATAACAAAAGTAGGTATTATTGGAGGCGTCTGCGTCGCGAAACGAGCGAAGCGAGTTGAGTGACGCAGAAGTCAGAACACATTTATATTAATCGATCGAACACTACACGTGCAATCAATCTGCTTTATCTCGATACGTCCGCATCACCTGGAATCCGAGTGACCGTGGGTTCAAGTTCCATGTAGACGAAGTCAGAGGCAAAAGCTAGTTGTGGATAAAACAATTATATAATTCATAAGTACATACATTCATAGTCTTATGCCTGTAACCCTGAAGAGGTAGGCAGAGGTGTATTACTACACCCACTTTTCGCCAGATATATTTAAGTCCCACGTAATAGGGAGGCGAGCCTATTGCCGTACCGGGCACATTTCTAGACTTCATGCTGTTACTGAGAATTTCCTAACAGAAAAACCCAATAACACTTTGGCCGACCCGGGAATCGAACCCGGGAGCCACCCGATCCTACTTTCAACATTGTTAAGATTTTGCATTCATTCATTAAAATTATCAACGAGCTGTGCAAAGATAACAGTATGTACATATAAATTATTATGAATGCATCGCTGTGCCCAAGCCGCACTGAGCGCGTCGAACGAACTTGAGAATGTTGTTTATATTATGTCATCCCAAGTAAAAACATTGTTACTATGCTACCAGTATTACGATGCATCGATGAATGAAATAATATTATACTTCTAATGCCAACCGTCCGTATCGCAGATCATGTTAGTAGTGTGATTTTTGGGGCGCTCTGCATTGCGAACGGAGCGAAGCGAGGTGAGTGATGCAGTAAGCAAATGAATTTATACTAAAAGAAATAGCTGTATGGTGTAATAAAAACCTACAAGTGTTTTTAATCAAACCACCATTTCCTTTTTACGATTTGACTAAATCAGAAAGACGGCAGGTTTGCTGGATTGAATGCCTGTAGTAGATGAAAATGAAATGCATAATTATTATTATTAAAAGAGTAATTAAATAATCTTATAAGAAATAAGTGATTCCTAATCTAACACTAATTGTATTTTAAAGTGCTATTTGTTTTAAGACTAAGATATATAAATCATCCATCAAGAATCCTAATTGTCTACTACTTAAATATATTATATATTAGAAGATTTTACTATCGTAATTATAAAAAAATAAACGTTTGTACTGAGTTATTGATTATCTTGGATAATTCTATACACGTCATGTTAAGACAAAGTGGTCCAATATTTTATCACATCTTTGAAGACACGTTTGGCGCATTGGCTAAGAGTATGACTCGCATCACAATGTAAATAGTAGGTTTAATAGACGCAGCAACTAATGCACCAACGTGTTGCGGGTTTGATTCCCGCACGGAACAAATGAGTATTGTTCCAGTTTGGATTTTGTTTTTATGTTTTTTTTACTTTATTTTTTTTTGTATTATAAGCAATTATTATGTCTCCATAATACCTACTGTTGGCTACTTACTAAGAAAGAAAGAAAGAGAAAAACTATTTATTTGTCACAGACACAGAAAAAGTATTACATATAAAAGAAAACATTGCAAGGCATAAGATTAGTCTGTGACAAATATGTGCACTTGATGTGCACACTCAGCTATATTGTTGCATTGTGGTAGTGTCCACAACTCTATTATTGAGTTATAGTTGCTAGTAAAAGCTAACCTCTCATTATACGGAAGGCCTATGCATTCATTAGTACAAGATGTGCACCAAATCGTTTCGATGCAACGATGTGCCGTGATCGAACATGATATTGTTGTTTATTGTACTTATTTAAGTGCGCGCGATAATTTTTGCTTGGCTATGTCAGTTCGACACCATACCAGATTATGATACACACAACAACCGATCGGACTGATCGCGTCGACTGAACACAGCAGTCTAACTTGAGAATGTTGTTACATTAGCATCTCAAACTAGAAACGACAGTAAGTTGTCCCATTGCATTGCTACTACAATGATATGTCGGTGAATGAAATACAATATTATATTGTGAATCAGACGGATCGCAGATAACAACGGTATTATTGGGAGCGTCTGCGTCAGCTCACTTTGTTCTGAGTGATGCAGATCACATTTATATTAATCGATCTCGATTGTAAAATTGGGGCTTCTGTATCTCGCAGCTCGAGCGGCGACGCGAGAGCAAGTGATGCAGAAGCCCCAATTTTACCCTACTAGCACAGGCCTTATTCTTTTTATCTATTTCCGTCATGACAGTTTTAAGAAAAAAGTAGCTTTCGTTTTAACAGACAGACTCACTAAAACTCGGAAAAGTGTGTTATTAACTGAATTTACGGCCCATAAGGCATTGTAATAAAAATTAACTGGCAAAAATGCATGTGCGTTCTGATAAAAGTGAAAGGAAGAAAATGTGAGTAAATAAGACTTACCCTTTGTTTCGACTCCCAAGTCAGCGCTGTATAAAGTTTCAAACATAGTGAGTTCTTCGTCTTCAGTAATGCCTGCGCTACCGAATATTCCTTCTTCGGGCCAAACCTCTCTGATGACAAAAGCATTCGTATTAATGTAAGTGCAATTTAGACGATAGTTTCGAGCTTAAACATTTTATTGTTATGAGACGCTTTTATGAAAGGCATGGAAAATGTATCGACTCGAATGAGATTTTTTTTTTCATATAATTATAGGTAGACGACCAGACGGATCGCTTGATGATAAGCGGTTAGGTACATCCGCCTGTGGAAACCTAAAACAGTAGCGGAATTACAAGTGCATTGCCGACCTTCGGGATGGAAATGTAATAGAATGAGGAGCTGGATGAAGGAGACGTAAGCGGCATAAAGCACAGGCAATCTCACTTACCGCAAGAAATCCAACAGTATAGAATTAGATACTTACTTTACATCGAACGTCTGTCATGTGAGACACACAGACTCTCACATGTCTCACACCATTCTTGCTGAAATTAGCAAGGGTCGGACTAGGCACCCACATATTGCTCATTCCTACCTCAATATTCTGAGACCAGTTTGGCGAAAATATAACAGTCTATTGAACTCCTGACTGTATGTATATGCCTGCAAACTTACCTAGCAGCCCTGAACATTCCCACGGCGTCCTCAAATTTGTATTCCTTTAAGAGTTTCTGGACGTTCTTCATGGAATTTTCTCTAAAATGTAGAAAGATTTAGAAAGATTAAATACTGATATTTATTAAGTACATACATACATACATGTATTAAGAATTAAATATAATTTAATGTACTGCCATTAAACTGCTTGATATCAGTTTTTAAGACTTCGAACACCACATGTGCTAGGTTCATTTCATCACATATATTCATGATTATGGCAGTCAAAAGGCTAATAAAACATAGGTATAGTGTGCATACTTCTGTTGGTCGATGGGCACGTCGGAAGCGGCGTCGAAGGGCGGCGGATAGTCGTCCGTGGTGTGCGCGGCGCTCAGCACAACGGCTACTTGCGGCCGCACCTCGTCCCACGCCGGCGCAACCGTGTCCGCACCCTTAGCCCTTTTGTGCACGACCCCTTTGTTCTGTATCACAATATTAATTAGCTTTCTTTCCTTTCTCGCTACTGATCATAAATTATCTCGCCGAAAACCAAGGTTTTTGAAATAAAATGTGGTCCGTTTACGTATTTCCGACCCTTTTGTCTTTCAAATGATTCGTTCTACGAGAAGCGTAAATTAAGTGTGATGTTGGCACGGCGAAATCCATAGGTAATGTTAAACAAGGAATACAAATGATTGTTGAATGTGCGGCGCGTGGCGGTTGAGGCGAGAGCTCGACGCTTTGTGCGGTAATGTGCGTATTGCCAGTTACGGTTAACATGATGTGTGGCACCACCTATCGTTGTTTTCACTGTTTTAGCTTCACACGTAACATTGGCTTTATGCGTTGCTAAATTTGCGCGATCAGCTTAGTTTGCAATTTTGGGAATGAGGAAAACGTGGAAACATAACTCACTCACTTTTTGGTTTAGTTTTGCCCTTCTGCCGGACCTTTTTTTGAACTACTAAGCTAGTTTTCTTACAGTAATGTTCCAGCATTTTAAGAAATAAATGCACTGTCTCTACCAAATCCACTAGATATGATCTGTAAAAGTAATGTATTTGTTGATTTATGAAACTCGTGCTGAAAATATGACTTTTCACGCTTAGATACTAACCTCGGCATTTTATTGTCATCGTAATTCAGAAATGTGGAGAGAATGAACTCTCTATATTCTAGCACGTAGAAAATATTGCTTCTCAAAACTTTCGCAGATTCCTTAACAGTCAGGTCAGTGCTCTTGTCCATAGCTAGCAGAGTATTCAACAATTCTTTATAAGATCTAAGCGCTAAGTGTAGACGTCTCACCCAGGCTGTGAATTTCTTCTTTTCAACTTTGATCATATCGTAATATTTTTCCATTTGCTGCTGCACGTAATGGAACATTGGGACCGATATCGTCTCACTGAAATGTTTCAATGTTTGTTTACTTTATACCATTTTATTCCCTACTTTCTAAGTATACGATGTCAATTATATAAAGTTGAAGTCCAAAGTTAATCAACAATTGGTACTGTGTATTATTATACGTAAAAATACATGTCCTGACTGTCATATAAACACAGAACCAGCCTAAACTACTGAATCTAGAAACATGGATAGAGATGAAATAGGCCTCCTAAGATATTTTATAGACTGTATTAGGGGTTGGAAGTTTGTTTGAATCATCATCATCATCATCAGCCCGCCGTAGTCCACTGCTGGATATAGGCCTCTCCAATGGCACGCCACTGAGCCCGATTTTCGGCTCTTCGTGTCCAGCCGCTGCCAGCCACTTTGCGTATATCGTCACTCCACCCTTGTTTGAATATTAGCTGGTATTAGGTAAATCTAGCACTCTACAAATATGGGTTACGGGTAAGTAAGTATTGCTTTGGTCCATTATGGTTCAGGTACAATGTATTAAAAAAACACGGCTATTGACGGTATCAATCGCCTTATTTGGGTAAGAAAGAATATTATTATGGCTACCTATTTGTACCCTCTTCACATCGAGACTGACATCCTATATGCTTAAGAAAATGAACGGTTTTCGATATAGGAATGAATTTTTCTCTTTTAATATTCTATTTGGGTCAAGATTATATACATTTTTTCATAAATGTTTAGGCCAAGGACGTTTGATCTCATTGCATACGGGTGGACGATAGTGGCCACAACTAGGTACTTTATGTTTCTGTAGGCATGAAAGATTAGAAACGGAGTAATACTAATAAAGAACATTATCAAAGGTAGGGCTCTAAACTAAACTATATTATGATTATATACTGTATCCAATACTTTATTGGGGAATTGGTTTAGGATATCGGAAATTCAAAGTCGTAAACTTTATGTATGTGAAACTACGACAAACTCACGTGTATGTCCGTAGTGACTCAAAACGAAAGTATTTAAACTGAGTGTATTGCTAGTGATCTTCCGTCGAGTCTTTTCGTCATCCCTACCGCAAAGCCTTAAGACAAAGGTCTTCAATGAGTGCGTCCTACCCGTTATGACTTACGGTGCCGAGAAGTGGACACTGACAGTGCGACTAGTCCACCAATTTAGAGAGATTTTTAGATTTAGAGAGGGCTATGCTCGGAGTTTCTCTGAAGGATCGAATTCGTAATGAAGTGATCCGACAGAGAACCAAGGTAATCGACATAGCTCAGAGAATTAGCACGTTGAAGTGGCAGTGGGCTGGTCACATCTGTCGCAGAACCGATAACTGATTGGTAGTCGTGTTCTAAAGTGGAGACCGCGCCTTGGCAAACGTAGTGTAGGACGCCCTCCGGCTAGGTGGAGTGACGATATACGCAAAGTGGCTGGCAGCGGCAGGACACGAAGAGCCGAAAATCGGGCTCAGTGGTGTGCCATTGGAGAGGCCTATATCCAGCAGTGGACTGCGGCAGGCTGATGTTGATGTAATGCTAGTGATATCATACGCAGGTGAAACGTGGTCGCTCACGACGTCACGACCTTTTGAGAAGGCGCTGAGTCGGTCAGTGGGAGGATGGACAGGGCTGAGTTCGAAGCTTCTCCTGCACTACAAATCTCAAAAAATCGGTCAAGCCGTTTTGAAGGATTTTGATAACAAACTCTGTGGAACAAGTTTTTTTTTATATGTAGGTAGGTACTTTAAGATGTACCGAAGTTCAATACTATACTAAAACAATACATCATGAAAAGGAACAGTGCAATCTGTACAATGTACCGAATCGCATCTATTGTTGAAGTTTGAACCGTTTCCATTATTTGTTTCAAATTTATCAAAAGAGAAATCTCTAAACGAATACATTTATTTACTTATCTGAATTTTTCGAAGTGCTTTTTTCAAATGGATGATTTCAGAAATGTGTCTGTTTTTAAAGGAACGGGTTTTTATTGGGTGTATATTTTCATAAGTATAGGTGGCAAATGGTTTGAGCGGCGATAGCCAGTGGGCAGATCCGAGAACAATAGTCACCCACGCAAAAGGATGAAAAGGGTCTTGGATCCAAGTTTATTGACTTTTCCAAGTTATACCGTATTTTTAACTAGCTGTTCAGCTCGAAGTTAAGTGCGTATTAAATTGTTAATAATTGCTTGCTTAACGGGAAGGGAAACATCGTGAGAAAACCTGAATGTCTGACAGTTCTCTATAATGTTCTCGAAGCAATGTGAAGTCTGCCAACCCGCGCTTGGCTAGCGCGGTGGACTATTCTGTCGTGCTTACAAAAAAGGGCACAACAAAATTTTTTTTTAATTGATTTATATACAAATATTAATATAACTATCAATATTCGGAATCAGGAAAAAGGTCTATTTGCCTAATATTTTGTGTATTTTAGCAACAAAATTAACAGAGACACCATAAGCTTAAAAGGCACAACTGCGCGATTTTTTAAGACTTTTTAAAGAAAGGGTCACATTGTGAGATATGACTAATATTAGCAGTATTGTTTCCTAGCTGTAGTTCTTTATTTAACTATTTAAATCATTTTAACATATTTAAGCTAGAATGGAAAGGCACAATTGCATAAATATGGCTTTTGATTGCAATACTTAACTTCTTTTCCCCCAAAATGTTAGAATGGAAAGTCACATTTGGTTATTTATGCCTTTTATACGTAATATTAATGTTTTTACTATATTTTTTAAGTTAGGTTGAAAGGAAAAATGTAGATTATTGAATAAATATAGTTAAAATTTAAAAAAATAAGCAAATCACCTTCTAGAATTCATGTAGACGCTACTATTTCCATTCATACATTTTCGATAACTACAATACTGTAATTTATTTTTGATAAAAAGTAAGAAATATTTTAAACTCAATTTTCTCCTGATTTGCAAAATGTTAGTTGTGCCCCTTTAAATTATGGCGGCAGTATTACCCTTCTCACTGTGCACTGCAGTATAAGTATATATAGCGCTCATATGGGGCTGATGATGATGACGTTCAACGCGGTAGCACCTGTGGTATTTTTTGTCACACACAGCTTAAGAGCAGTTACGCACTAACCACCGACACGAACCGAACGACGAACCGACATAAGCTTCACGCAAAATATGTCAAGTATGTATCTCAAATCTCCAAGTCCATGGATAGATCATACATTGGGACCGGCCGTAAGACTAATCAGAACCCGTTAAGAGCGTGTAATCGATTTTAGACGCAAACATGACGTTTTATGAGTTTTTCAAAGGTCATATCTTCACAACGCCACAAAATAATTCTATATAAATTGCAGTTCTATTACCATTAACCACTTTAACCATTCTATTACCAATAACTAATAATGAAGTGCACGCACTGAATAGAAAAAATCATTCAAATTATATTCTTATAAAACAAACGCAGTTTCTCCACAACGTTTTACGAAAACTTGCGTCAGAGCCAACTTTGAGTAAAATTTTAACTGTTTCAATTAAGATAACTACTTAGTTTTAAGCGACAGTGTAATAAAATATATTGTGTTTAAGGTGCAAACAGAGTCATATTTACTAAAATTTCATGAACTTCAGCTTGACAACAGAATTAAAGAAACACAAAATCGGCCAACTTTATCATATTTTATTTACTAGATTATGACATTAAATTGATTTTTAAACTTATATTATAGTAAGTATGTAATACTTCAAATACTAGTTTTTTTTTTAATCCCGTACACTTATTTATTTTATATGATTATTTTAAAAACTACTATAAAACCGCGCGCTCGAGCTACGTACGCTCATTCCGCGGCGGGTCCTCCCAGAGAACGGACGTAACACTTTTTTCCGTCGGCACTACTTCGCTCGCGTCCGTGTACGGATAGCGTCGACAATCTATAGCGCGACCTAACAATATTGATACTTTGGTGAGTTATAAAAACTCACCAAAGTACTTTTGTTTTTAATAGTAGCTAACGTATATTATTTTTTTTTTGAAATGGGGAAAAAGCGTAAGAATTTCGGATACAAGAAAAAGGCATTAAAAATTCATTGGCTTTTGCTATAACAAGTAAAAAAGTGAGTTTCAATGTATATCTTATGTTATAAGAATCAAAGTACACACTGGATGACTGGCAGATAACGCACAGCCTTTCACGTTTATTCTTTCAGGCTAATCAAGAGCAATTGCGTAAACCTAACTATGTATCAAACTTTGATGATAGAACTATGTAAGTAACTTCGATATTAGCGATGTACTTTCCAGTTCATCGCATATTTTTTCCAGTTTTATATCTTATGACAAATATTTGTAATTTTCTCTTAATTTTTTGCTTTTGTAAATCTAATATGATAATGGTTTTGAAATATTTACAATTTTTACACATATTTATGTTTAGATAGGTCTAGTGTGGTGACGGATTAAGAATACGGATTGTCTCCACCCCATATCATCCCATGGGTGTCGTAAGCGCCGACAGAGGGAGCATATTATGCAGAGAACAGCACTGTAAGAGAAGAAAAACTTGATACAAACCTCATACCAACCCGTTTGGCCAGCGTGGTATAGTAGGCCAATTCCTCCTTTCAAAGGAGAGGCCTAGTCCAGCAGTGGACTGTTAAAGGCTGATGATGTGACGTCTCATCCGCCTAGCGTTATCCCAGTCTCACCACGGGGTTCGCTTTCTAGTCTAACCAAATTTGGCTGAATATTAGCTATTCCAGGGAGCAACTGCCTATCTGACCTCCGCAACCCAAAGAGATAGCGATATTCCATGGTTTAGACTAGTGTCAGTTTGTTTATAGGTACTGACTCCCTATAACGACTGTCAAAGATCTTCATGACAGCCGGGACCGACGGCTTAATGTGCTCTCCGAGGCACGAGGCTAGCGATAATTTACAAATATGTTTAGATAGGTCTAAACGTAACTAAATATGTACCTATGGGTCGCGGGCAGACTAATACGGTACTAGGTTTGGGGATTTACTCGAGCATGGCAGGTTAACATATTGGGGATATCTTGCACTCTGTTGAGTACCTCCACCATATAAAAGTATACAACGAGTTAATGGATTACTGCAAAACCTTAAAGATCCTAAACTATTTTAGTTATCTATTTGTTTATGAAAGTGTTACATGTTTATCTGTTATGACTGCGTCCATTATCCAGTGGATAGCGTATGCGACTACTGATCGGAGGTCCCGGATTCGATTCGCGGTTCGGGCAAAAATGTTACTGGGTTTTGCTGAATTCTCAGTAGCAGCACGGAATCTGGTGATGTGCCCTATTACGTTGGACCTAACAATTCATGGCGATATGTGGGTGTAATATTACACCTCTGCCTACCCGTTCGGGGGTTACAGGCGTTAGCCTATAAATTTTTTTTTATGTAAACTATATAAAAGTAATGAGCGTGTTTGTTTTCCCGGTGATTGACTAATTAATATTGCAAGTGTATTGCAAAGTAAAGCAAATGTGAACTATATCACATAGACAATACGGTTTAAAGTCGTCTGCGCGCTAACGTCTTCCTAGTTCCCAGCGATTTTTGACTTATCGTCACGTCGTTTTTACAGGTATCAATAGTAGAATGCTCAACGTTTAGAAGATACAAGACAGAAAAAAAATATTTTATCAAAACATAACCCATACTAAAAAGTAGCGTAATCGAATAATTCTCTATATTTAATCATAGCGAATCAAAGATATGTGTCAAAATGACAGCAAATGTCGAATGTATATGGTATACGTGGGTATACGTGTTATCTTATTCTCGTAATGTCACGATAGAGAAATCTCTATTCCTAACGCTCCACTTGCAACGTAGCTGCGTAGGTAGCAGTAGAGATCACAATGTTGATCGCTCAGCCGACAAAAATATCGCTTATGTCTAATTCATAATTTCGCCATAATTTTAAACGATATTGATAATATAAAGGAAATAAGAACATAGTTAGTAGAATATAGTTAGTGAAAGAAAGTTCAAAGTAAATTTTAAATATAAAGATATCTAGCTTTCGCCCGCGGCTTCATTTACGTAAATTCGGAGTTCCCTAGGTATAGTAAGTATATCATCTATGTCCGGGGTAACACAAATCTCCTTTATTGGGCGGATACTATATAACTGCAAAAAGTATTACACATACAAATTACTTCGTACTAAGACTTAGTAGTACTCAAAATGTTATCCAGTATTAGTGACGTTTCGCTAGAGTGGACAATATGGCTACTGCGATTTGTCTGTCAGAACCATTTCAATTTAACAAAATACTCGACAATCCGAATTTCGCGGCTATGTGGTGTCGACTCGAAATCTTTATTTTTTATGTTTTATTATTCAGGGTGCATAGGGTTCCCACCAAGAACTTAGGGTCCCAAGCCAACCTCACCTGCAAGTGGTGCACCTGCCGATCAACGGACGAGGCTCTGGCAAACAAAATATCCCGATAAGCGGCAATAGGCTCGCCACCTATTACTTGGGATCAAAACACTGGCGAAAAGTGGGCGTTTAATATGCCTCTGCCTACCCCTTCAGGCAAACAAGCGTGAATCTATGTATGTATGTTATTATTCAGCTAAGGTTTCGATCGAGTCTACCGTACGCCTTGACGAAATTATTAATATAGATTTGACACTGCGATGGTAGCGCAAATGATCGGTTCCAATGTGAAACATTCCAAAATCAACAACTACTTACAAATTAAAAATTAACTAAAAAAAATTCCAGTGGTCTCAATTGTGAATCTAAACCATTCTCAAGTCCCCTTGAACACACACAAAACATTTCATCAAAATCGGTCCATTCACTTAGAAGGATTTCAGTAACATACACACGCACACAAGAAATATATATATATTATATGTATAAAGATAGATAGATATAGATATGTTGACAGATAATAATATACCGCCAAATATTGATAACGTTATTTTTCACATTACGAAATGCCTTACTACAAAATTAATTTATCAAAATATTTATTTCATATCTTACAAAAATTATAATTATTTTATGAAAATATGTGCCAAAAGAGTGAAATATAATAGTTTAAATTTAATGTATATATGGTTCCGGCCGACATTTGAAAGAAATAATCTTCAAAAAATAAATGTACAAAATAGTTCCTTTATATTATACCTAAAAATACATTCGTTTTTTTTGTTTTGTAAAAAGTACATCCAAATCAATCACCCATTACATGTCGTCAAAATATTAAATTATCAAAGATTCCTTCATTTACATAATCAGTTAAAACATTTGTTGAAGTTATGATAAGTTGAATATAAAAAAGCAAAAAAACGCACAAAAGTTTCAAACTGTTCCTTCCGAGTAGTAAAGCGCAGCTCAACGGTCACGCACACAGCGATCATAGCTGTGTGCGTCAGTGCATCGACGTCCTAGCGATCGCGCGGCTTTTGACTTACAATATTTCGAATACATACATACATAGACTCACGCCTGTTTCCCGGAGGGGTAGGCAGAGACTACGGAGCGCCATTTGCAACGATCTTGACATAGTTAGTTAGTTGGACAGGTGTTTTCCGCACTTAGCCACTTAATTGGGCCATTGTGCGTTAGCAGGGACACGGTTGTCGCCTGCTACTCATACCATGCAAGCTCCTTCCAGAAGGCCATGAGTTGACCAGTGTTGCGTATGGCTTCACTCATGGTTCTGGGGTTGTTCAGGAATATCGTCCGTTGGTCGCTCACGCTGGTACAATGTAGGATCACTCACGCTGGTACACGATCTTGACATATCTCTCTTGCTTCATTCACTCCCATCAGATTCCTCATGCATGCTCTTCTGTTGAGGGTGCTTCTAACCTGTCCTGTTTTTAGGATGTCTCCAATCTGGTCAGAGAACGTCCGCCTAGGTCTTCCCCTTCGTCCTGTCCCTTCCCCACTTGCCTTATATATCTGCTTGGTCAGTCTTTCGTCATCTATCCTCTCCACGTGTCCAAACCATCTTAGCATACCTTTCTCGATGCTTGTCACTACATCTTCTTTTACCCCACAACACTCTCTTATCACACAATTCTTTACTCTGTCAGTCAAAGAAACACCACACATACTTCGCAGTGCTCTCATTTCTACAGCATTTATTCTACTTTCATGACTCTTCTGCCATACCCAACTATCACTACCATACATAAGAGTAGGTACTAACACTCCTCTATGGACAGCCAAACGTGTCTTTTTGGACACGTTTTGGCTATTCATAAACGCCTTCAGAGCTCCATTCACTCTATTACCTGCATTAACTCTTCTTTCAATATCTTCTACATTCTTACCATCTCTTGTAAACAGCGTTCCTAAATATACAAACTCATTCACTTGCTCCACTCGCTGTCCATCGATCATAACATTACAAGCCGTAACGCATTCCTCCTTTTCAAAAACCATAACTTTCGTTTTACTTACATTAACTTTCATTCCTTTCCTCTCTAACGCACCATGCATGATTGTTACCATCTCCTGCAACTCCTCCGCTGAAGACGCAAGTATAACCTGATCATCAGCATAAAGGAGGCATTTGACAAGTAACTCATTCATCCTTAATCCACAGTCACTATTTTTCAAATCTTGCAAACAACTGTCCATGAAGAGGTTGAACAGCCACGGCGACGCTACACATCCCTGTCTAACTCCAGTTTCGATGGTAAACCAATCCGTGTACGACCCATTTATCCTCACACAAGCTCTAGAATCTTCATAAAGGGATTTCAGAGCTCGTATGAGGCTGCTGTTCACCCCATACACCGACAGTACCGACCACATTTCATTCCTCACCACTTTATCGTAAGCCTTTTCCAAATCCACGAATGCGCAATAGACCTTTTGACCTTTGGCCAAGAATTTTTCGGCTACGCACCGTAAGGAAAAGACTTGATCCGTGCACCCCATACCCTTTCGGAATCCTGCTTGTACATCCCATATTTTCTTGTCGGTTACTTCCATAACTCTTTCAATCAGTACCTTCGCATACAATTTGCCAACAATGCTGAGAAGGCTAATGCCTCTATAGTTCTTGCAGTCTTGTTGCGAGCCTTTTCCCTTATAAAGAGGCACAACCACCGCTGTGGTCCAGTCATCAGGTACTCGGCCGGTGCTCCAGCACAAGTTAAATAAGCGCTGCAGCTGACCAACTATGATGCCCTGTCCGGCCTTCAGCATTTCAAGTGTAATCCTATCATATCCTGCAGCCTTACCTAATTTCATACTTCCCAACGCCTTCACAATCTCATCCATACCAATATCGCTTTCATCATTGCTATTATTACCATTAATTTCGTCGATCGATGTCTCTATCGCCGTTCTTTCATATAGACCTTCAAAATACTCCTTCCATCTCTTCAGCACGCATGATTCACCATTCAGTATCTTTCCATTCTTGTCTCTGATTGACGTGTATTCTGAGGATTGAGTTCTTCCTCGAACTGCTCGAACGGATTTCCAGAAAAACTTTATGTTTCTCCGGAAATCTTCAGATAGTCTGCTATCAAACTCATCTTTCTTTTCCTCTTTTTTCCTTTTAACAATTTCTTTCACAATTCTTTTTGACCTAACAAACTCCTTTCTTGCGTCATCTATGTCATCACTCGTTGCCTTTCCCATTCTTTCATTTGCTCTGGCAGCCAACCAATCTAACCAAGCTTTCTTCTTCTCTGACACTGCTGATTGTACATCCTTGTCCCACCATGTATTCTTAACCTTTCGTATTTTCCGTCTCTTGATCACACCACATCCTTCAGATGCTACACATACTATCTCTTCTTTAAAAGATTGCCATAATTCTTCCATATCATTTATGCCATCGAACCTCTCAAATCTTGCTATCAATCTTCGCTTATACTCATCTTTCACATCTTTTTCTTGCAGTTTTTCTACTTTTATTCTTTCTAGGACCCTATTTTCATAATGTTCTCGGTGTCGCCATCCTTTAAAGAGTCCACTTATCCGGCTCATCACCAAGAAGTGATCTGTGTGGATGCCGATCCCTCGATACACCCTTGTATCTAACACATTCTTTCTCAAACGTTCATCTACAATTACAAAATCAATATACTTCTTCTAACATTCTTAGCCTCACGCGTATACATGTGTATCCTTTTGTGATCAAACATGGTGTTTGTCACACAAAGGCTCCACTCTAAACAAACCTCAAGCAAAACTTTTCCATTTTCATTCACACTCTCATCACCAAATCCACCTAAAACCCTTTCAAATCCATCTCATTTTACTCCCACCCATCCATTGAAATCACCTAACAAGATCAATCTTTCGTTATCCTTACATTTCCTCAAAATCGCTCTTAAGTAGTCCCAAAATTCCTGCCTTTCGTCTTGTTCTTGCTGTGATATACCCGCTACTATATTGACCGGGGGGTAAACCCTTACAATAAAGAAACGAGTAAGTCCTACTTTCATTCTCATCCACAATAGTCTAGCATTTACACATTCATATTCCTTAACGCACTCATTCATTCGCGCAGACAGTATTAAACCAACTCCCTTGCAGGCTCTGGTGTGCTGTCTACCCCAGACCAATAAGCCGTGTAGCTGTCATGCTAGGTGGGGCCACAACCTTTCCTTTTTGTCTCATTCACACATAGAACATCAATCTTTCTATCGTCCATCATTTGGCACACTTCATTCAATTTACCATCCATTCCTCCTCCAACATTTAATGTTGCAAACCGGCTTTCCGTAGGCCGCTTTTCGCCCTTGCGGGAAACGAGACGTGATGGGTTGCGAATCGCGTCGCCGCCGTCTGGAGAAATATTATTTTCAGTTCTCATAGCGTTCCCACGAGTAATAGGGATTTAGAATGTCCATCCCCGCAGAGCCCTGTACGGGGGTAAGATGGAATACTAGCTGTGCCCTGTGACCACCAACATATGCACCCTCCGTTAGCGACCAGCTTGCCCTCTGGCCATGAATCCCTCGGCACGAGTCGGTGGACACCTTGGATTGGGGTTTGTTTTCGGGTATGCTCCCTGAATGTTGGTTTTATGTCGGAGTTTTCCTTCTCCTAGACGGGTTGCCATCCAAAGCTGACGAGGCCCATCCCCACAAAGAGAGTGGTTTAATTTCGGAGTTTTCCTTCTCCTAGACGGGTTGCCATCCAAGGCTAACGAGGCCCATCCCCCCGAATATTATTTCGAATACACGCTCTTAAATAATCGCAGAATGGTATAATCGGTACGGTATAACGCTCTTAATAAAATCACAGAATGGTATAATAGGTACGGTATAATCGCAGAACTATTTCTATGGTACGTTACGTACTATATTTGACATCCGTCATCCGATTTCAATCGAATTCGGTGCGTGATTTCTAGAATGATGTAGTGCCAAACTGTTCACAAGTTAGACTTGTTATCGCAAACTCCTAAAGAACAAAGAATACATATCTTTTACCGCCACAAGTGTTTGTGTAATCAAAAACGTTATCATTTTAATGAACCATCATATTTGGGTGTAATACTAGGTGTAGGTTTATCGAGAAGACTTTTAGGAAAGTATTGGCGCGTGTAAAATTATTATCTAAAGTAATAGAAATTATTATGTAATTATTTTCTTTGCATTTATATATATTTTCAGATGAAACAGCATACTCCTATTGTAGTATTTGCTATCACAGCAAATATAACCACTACACGGATCGATGTAACACTGGCTCACCACTACACGAACGAATTACGAAGGAACTCATAAAGTTGGCCTATGCCAACTTCATAAATCGAGCAGAGGCTGGTATAAAGAAGGATCCCAAGTATTTTTGGAAGTTTGTGAACGCGCAGCGTTTTCGCAGCAATCCGGTTTTGATTTTGAGTACGATGGACGTACAATCTCCGGACTGGATGCTGCCTTTGTGTCATATTTTAAATCTTCATTTTTAACAGAGCAGCCGACACCATCTACAACCATTGAACAAATTGATAGTTTGCTTTTCGCATTCATATCGATAGAGTTCAGAATCTGCCTAGAAAGACTGGGAATTGTTTGCTGATGGCAGTGGAAGCATGATTTTATTCATCCAGTCCTTGTAAGCGAGAACAAATCTCTGACATATGTTTACAGTGTTTTACAGTGATGAAAAATTACATGTAAATTTACCTTAGATCTTCTGGTGATGTTCTGGAGTAGACTTATAAGATTACACTCATTACCGTACCGGGCACATTACCAGACTCCGTGCTGCTACTGAGAATTTCCTAACGGAAAAACCCAATAACACTTTGCCCGACCCGGGAATCGAACCCGAGACCTCCAAATCCCACGCGCACATATATGCCGCGAGACCAACGAGGCAGTCTGTCCATTCCTTTTTGAAGTTACTAGAATTTTCTAATTTTTATTCCAATTAAATAATATTTTGATGATGCTGGCGCTGCTACTGCATCGGCGGAAACCCTCAAACGGCGCAAATACGGAAACCTGGCTGGTAATTACGTTTTTGAGCCGTTTGGGGTCGAAACGCTGGGGCCATGGGGCCCTAGTGCACGCGCATTATACAAAGAAATCGCCAGAAGGCTGATCGATGCTTCCCGTGACCAGAGGGCTGGTTTATATCTCGCTGAGAGAATAAGCATTGCCATTCAACGTGGCAATGCTGCCAGCCTTCTGGGCACGCTACCGCTCGACAGCGTTGCGGAAGACTTTAATTTTTTATTATATTTTATTTACTTTTCTTATCATAATTTTGCTTTTTTATAGTTTAGGATAGTTTAGTTATATATTAGTTTTATTTTATTGTACATTATAATGTTAATCCTACTTCTAGACCAATTATACTTTAGTTTATTTAGTCTACCTAAGATAAAAAAAAATTGCCAAATATTCATAAACATTTTCCAAATTTCATAAAAACCAAAATCCACTAACTGTTAAGGTGATTTTCCACCAGAGTGGCGAGACGAGGCGAGGCGAGGAGAGAATTGAAATTTGTATGGCAAATTTTCAATTCTCTCCCAGCGCATCTTTGGTGGAAACAATGTGGATTGACGAGAATATGCGAGGCGTGAATTGAAATATTTGTTTTGTAA
The DNA here is from genome assembly GCA_944739405.2 of Euclidia mi. Classification (NCBI taxonomy): domain Eukaryota; kingdom Metazoa; phylum Arthropoda; class Insecta; order Lepidoptera; family Erebidae; genus Euclidia; species Euclidia mi. The sequence continues at coordinate 54,923,102 of OX123184.2, forward strand.
AAATGAACCGTATTGCTTCCGACATAGAGTATAAATTAACTTTGCAACAGAAACACGCTTCTCGCGATAGAAATTGCGTGTGTATTGCAAGACGAACTCAAACAGCACTGTACCTATATATTTATCTAATGAAGCCTACGGGCGGCGCGGCGGTCAGGCGCGAGCTTGCGATGGCTATTTTTAGTGGAAAAGGGTAAGTGCGATTTTAATTCTCTTCTGACCTAGTCTCGTCTCGCCACTCTGGTGGAAAATCACCTTTATGATTGGGATTTGAACCCACGTCTTCAGAATGTAAAGTGGATGTATTATCAGCACGGCCATCGCCTTGTTATCAATTAAGAAAGAAAGAAAAAAGAAAAAAGAAAATAAATATTTATTTGGTCACAAATGGCATACACCAAAAATAAAATAACAAAACAAAGATAAAAGAACAAATAATAAAAAACATAAAATAAAACATAATAAAATAAAAATTGCCGTGTGGTTGACGGCATAGAATACAAGTGTCACCACCCCCTATCTTCCCGTGGGTGTCGTAAGAGGCGACTAAGGGATAACACGATGCAAATACCATCTTTGCGTAGAGACGGAAAACTCGACATCAAACCCTATGCGACTGCCTCGTTGGTCTCGCGGCATAAATGTGCGCGTGGGATCGGGAGGTCCCGGGTTCGATTCCTGGGTCGGGCAGTGTTATTGGGTTTTTCTGACACGAAATTCTCAGTAGCAGCACGGAGTCTGGAAATGTGCCCAGTACGGCAATAGGCCAAAAATAAAATTTTGCTACTAAAAATGAAGTAGCAAACAAACTCAGAAACTATTTTCTCCGCCAACTAGTATTAATAATGTGAGTCAATATGACCCAGTCGCTAGAATGTGCAGAAGATACAATGACCACGCCAAAGAGCTTGATATTTTTTATAAGAGTTACAGTGAATACCTGCGAAAATACAAACAGATAGTCCAATCTGAATTTGACAGTTGTTAGTAGATATTTTGATTTGTTTATTTTTATTTAAATTTGTTTCATTTTATTTTAATTTTCTCAATTTTGTTTTGAATTGTTTAATTTTATTTAATTTTTATTCCAATTTGTTTACTTTTTTATTTAATCTAATTTTATTTCATTATAATCTCATTAACCGACTTCAAACAAAAAAAAAGGAGGAGGTTCTCAATTCGGCCGGTATATTTAATTTTTCGATGTATGTGCACCGATTTCGCCGAGGTTTCTGAACTGATTTACGTAATTCTTTTTTTGTTTGATGCGCAATATTTTCGAATTGGTCCCATAAAAATTTGATTCATGTAGGCCCAATAGTTTTTATTTTATGAGCATTTTTTTATTTACTTTCACCTATCCTTAAGGCTGAAATTCCTATGAATAATAATTGTGACGGCTGGTGTCATGTCAAATTGTCATCACTACGATCACCAACGGGGTGTTGATTGAATAGAGATAAAAATTATCCAATTAATTATCAAACCGTAGAACCAGCCGTTGGCTTCTCGCATTTTTTTTAGTCTTTGATTTGAGTGAAGTCACCGGATAGCCGCTCTGTACAAGACCTGCACTGCTTTTCCTGATATTCCTAAGGCAAGGTTTTTCAAAACCTTTTTACGGTTTGGTTTTACCGCACCTGAAATGCCGAGAGAGCTGCGATCGACAATTGCACGTGCACTGGAACCAAACAAGCCCCGGAACCTGTTAAAATGCCCCCTGAAAGTACAGAAATAGCGACAAAACTTGTAATTTTGTCGCTATTTCTGTTCGTCGATCGCAGTTCTCTCGGCATTTAAGGTGCGAAAAAACTAAACCGTAACAAGGATCTGAAAAACCGTGCTCTAGGAATATCAGGAAAAGCAGTGCAGGTCTTGTACAGAGCGGCTATCCGGTGACTTCACTCAAATCAAAGACTAAAAAAAATGCGAGAAGCCAACGGCTGGTTCTACGGTTTGATAATTAGTTGGATAATTTTTATCTCTATTCAATCAACACCCCGTTTGCTTCATTTTAGTGTATTATTTCCGGATTTTTGGACAGTAAATCCAATTTGTGTGGTCTTCTGACTGCTCCGAATCCATTTCATGACCAGATTGTAAGTAGAAATCTGGGTATGTCTAATTATCGTCAACGTCGCTAAAATCACCTTCAATTACACTTTCTAACTAGCACTGTAGGCTATTTTTGAAATCCAAATTAGTAAGAGAAAGCGCTCTTTCTCTTCCGCCGCTACTTTTGGATCTTCTTACTTGGTTGATCCATCTAAAACCATGATAAATAATGAGGTGGCGTCTTGTAGACACTTATAAATATACACAACTGTAAATGAAGAGGTTGAAAAGCCACGGCGACGCTACACATCCCTGTCTAACACCTGTCTCGGTCGTACACTGATTGGTTTACCATCGAGACAGGTGTTAGATAGGGATATGTAGCGTCGCCGTGGCTGTTCAACCTCTTCATGGACAGTTGTTTGCAAGATTTGAAAAATAGCGACTGTGGATTAAGGATGAATAAGTTACTTGTCAAATGCCTCCTTTATGTTGATGATCAGGTAATACTTGCGTCTTCAGCGGAGGAGTTGCAAGAGATGGTGGCAATCATGCATGGTGTTTTAGGGAGGAAAGGAATGAAAGTGAATTTGAGCAAGACGAAAGTTATGGTTTTTGAAAAGGAGAAATTTGTTACGGCTTGTAATGTTATGATCGACGGACAACGTGTGGAGCAAGTGAATGAATTTGTATATTTAGGTACGCTTTTTACTAGGAATGGTAAGAATGAAGAAGATATTGAAAGAAGAGTTAATACAGGTAATAGGGCTCAAGGCTTTCAAGGCTTTTATGAACAGTCAAAACGTGTCCAAAAAGGCACGTTTGGCTGTGCATAGAGGGGTGTTAGTACCTACACTTATGTATGGTAGTGACAGTTGGGTATGGCAGAATTGACATGAAAGTAGAATAAATGCCGTAGAAATGAGAGCACTGAGAAGTATGTGTAGGGTGTCTTTGAACGACAGAGTAAAGAATTGTGTGATAAGAGAGTGTTGTGGGGTAAAAGCAGATGTAGTAACAACTATTGAGAAAGGTATGCTAAGATGGTTTGGACACATGGAGAGGATGGATGACGAAAGACTGACCAAGAAGTTATATAATTCAAGTGTGAATGGGACAGGAGGAAGGGGAAGACCTAGACGGACGTTCTCTGACCAGATTGGAGACATCCTAAAAAAAGGACAGGTTAGAAGTACCCTTAACCGAAGAGTAGCATGAGAAATTTGATAAGAGTGAGTGAAGCAAGAGAGATATGTCAGGATCGTTGCAAATGGCGTTCTGTAGCCTCTGCCTACCCCGTCGGGAAACAGGCGTGAGTCTATGTATGTATGTATGTATAAATATACACAGTAAAAATGATCTGACGTCTACCAGACCCATAACACTTATACTGACCTTACGTCTGAGAGACACTGCGCAGCTCTACAGCCGAATGTGTTATTGCACCGCTAGTGAGCTTTCGACTGATTGATGGTCGTGTTAGATCCCGAAGGTACAGAAAGGGCGCGGAGGTAACATTAAAAGCCTTGAAATAAGACTCATAGTTGTTAACTCAGTTAAATCTCTTGTAGTGCTTATGCTTAGTAGTGTATACTGGTAAACAATTCTCAAGGCGGACTCAAAATATTCAATCAACGGACACACAAGTACGCTTAGATCCCAAACAACAATTTGTAAAACACAAAGTTTTATTCCCTGTGGGAATTGAATGCACAACATTCGGCGCAGTGTGAAGCGGTGAGGGTATGCCTAAGCCACTACGTCATCTGTGAAGTCGAATTATCTTCTGCAATAAAACTATATAACACTAGCTAGATACTACATTAAGCTTTACAGAATAAAGTATAACCCAATTAATAGTTTTAATAAATATAGCGTTATGCTGACAATGCTGTTTGTTTTAGGTCGCCTTTGGTTGGCAGTCGAGGTGGTTTTTAGTGGTAACACCACATACTCCGTCTCTAATTTCCCCAAGAGACGGAAAACCGAAGGGATTTTCCACCTGGTAAAAAAAAGGTATCTGTTGTCCACTATTTGCTGCGTCATGGTAGAAGCGAAATTCTCTAAACCATACTCTTCTGAATGAGAGAGACGTTCTTCATGAATTTCATTGCTGTGTTTTAACTTTTTACGCCAGATTTTGTTTAAGTGCCTATTGTATTTAAGAGACCCCAAAGGGACAATAAATGGTAATTCATTTTAGAAATTTATTTCCCTGTAACCGTTCATGTAAATTTTTATTCCTATTAATCCTTAATTCAATCTAGTGACTGTGGCAAAGTTAATACTAGTGTAGTCGTCACTGAATTATTTTAATTCTAGACTTAGGTAAATATTCCTTGCTTGGATTCAGATAATTCACTGGATTTTTGGCCAATTTCATCACCGTCCGATAAGCGCCGGTTAAATCAATTGGCAGATAAAATCTTACAATGCCTGTGTACCTAGTTGATGAAATTGGGCCTAAGATAAATTTGATGAAACAAAGTAGTGAAATAAACAATTCTCATTCGATTAAGATAACAGTGTTGTACCATTACACAATAGTACATAAAGACGAAAAGCTAATACAAATGCATTAAATACGTGGGCGTCGTAGATCTTGTATTTTGCGTTCTAGGTATTGGTAGTGCGACGAGATAATCCAAGCTATTGGTTTGTGCCAGAACGTAGCCTGAGTATTGTCGGCGTGTTGGCTCCCGGCCAGGGATAATGGGCTTTACACCGAATGGATTTGCGTGCCGGGGTCAAAGTAAAACCTGAAAGGTACGTACGATTACAGACAAATAAATCCTTTCGTTATCTTAATATCATTAACTAAATGAATACAATTAAACCAACAACACAAACTAATAAATTATCCAAAATCTAGCTAAGTTCTTTGAGTTCTATCTTAATTATTATGTCGCTTGGTACTTCGGGGTATTGCTTTTTTATCACGACTTTAATAATATAATATTTACTAACAGAAGAGCATGCATGAGAAACTTGATGGGAGTGAATGAAGCAAGAGAGGTATGTCAGGATCGTTGCAAATGGCGTTCCGTAGTCTCTGCCTACCCCTCCGGGAAACAGGCGTGAGTCTATGTATGTTTGTATGTATTCACTTACTATCTCAAACTTACTCATTGCGCCATCCAAGATCTAATTGCTAGTAACTTCAAAATACTAAAACCACGTTTGACGTTAAATATTCATCTGAAAGCATCTAACTTTACTAATTCTGTTTAGTAAGTAAGATTGATAGATGCATTAAACACTATTTCGAACTACCAATGAGTGCATACGGAGATTATTAACTAGTAAGCTTAAATTTATAATGCACATAATTATTTTATCTGTGGGTTTGAACAAGTTTTATTTATACGCCATAATTTACTAAAATGTATACAAGTCCCACATTCCCATTAGTATTATTTATTCTATGCCCATTATCATATTTTGTTCTAATTGGCTGATAGTAATGCATTATGCAACCTCTATCTAAATTGGTTTCAGTTTCCTGTTGTTAAAAATATGAAGAGGAATAGAGTATATATTTTCGACGGTTTCCCTCACAGATTTGAACAAATGGACCACTAGACAAAAGTTCCTCAAAAACAATTCAAGGAAAAACAAAAATATTTAACTTGTAGTTTGTGAAGGCGCGCAATTCTTTTTGATATTCCTAAAGAAACGTGGGCTACATTTTAAGCTTTAAAGACAACACGAGCACGATGTCTGGGCCTGGATTTTGTTTTACCTTTTTCACCTGTGACAGTGTTGGTATTCACCTGCAATTATGTATTACGTGATGTGAAAGGACAAGTCGTACATGTTTTTAATTTATTTTACATGACATACGTATTTAAGTTCTATGTGTACTAAACAGACAAATGAGTGTGATAAGTACATAGGCCTAGTTAATTTATTTTATTGCGGAGTTTACGTAGCTTGCACTCGTACTTAGCTCTTACAAGCAAAATATAGACAGCAGTCGCTGAAAACTAATAGGGTACCTAAAAATTTAATGGTCTATCAGATTACTAAAGAAATGTTTTAGGTAGGTTCATCTTAACAGAAACTCCTAGAGCTTTAAAGAAATCTAACCCGGGGTGAGTTTGAAAGGACGGGCCAACCTTAATTGGAGATTTTATGTAAAACATCCCAGTTACAGGCGAGTATAGCCACTCTACCCTGTACTGATGTAAATGATAATAAACTTGTTCTTTACGTCATCGTAGGACCTAAATAAAACCTTCGCCGAAAAACTTTGTACAAGTTACGTATCTAAAGTAATAACAATTCCGGTATAGTCTCGGGACATATTTCTTGATATATTGTAATAAGCAAAGCCCAACTCTGGATTATCTACCAAATGTGCGAAGTGCCCATGTGCACGAAAAAACCAGTTCAATATATCGTCGAAATGATGATATCGGTATTTCGTAAAAAAAGGTATACAAATATTTTTCTACGGTGCTTAGAAACCCTTTTCACTTCCTGATTATTTTGGACTATTACACCTCTCGGAGTTGTAGGCACTTGAGTATATCCTTTACAAATGTTTTTCTATGTCTACTTTCGTATGATGAATGAATAGAATATTTTATTAGATTCGCCTCTTTACCGCGTCTTCTTTTGGGTTTTATGCCTACATTGTTATAATAGTAAAAAAAAAATGGTTCAGTATTTTATTGCATATTACTGTCAGTTTAAATTGACATTAACTTTTTTAAGTAAGTAAATAAATGTCTGTGCAAGCCGCCGCCACTTCAGCCTTTAATATATTTCTTCTTAATTTTGTAAAATGTACTTTAAATTGTCACTCAGTTTGTCCCTCACTACGTCCAGACATTCCCTTATTGGAACATTGGTAAAGAGCGACTCAACGTCAAAGCTTACCATTACATCTTCCGGTTCCAATCGGATGCTTTGTACAATCTGGACGAAATGACGCGAGTTCTTCACGAAAGACGGTGTCATACCGACTAATGGCTGCAATATCGATGCAACGTGCTTCGCAAGGTCGTAAGTAGACGAGGAAATCTGACTTACGATAGGCCGCAGTGGCACGTTGGGCTTATGTACCTTAGGCAGACCATATAGCCTAGGTGGTTGGTATGGCTTGGGACAATATAACTTGCTATACTCATCTTCCGTGAACAGGTCCTGGTGGTCTTGTATCAGTGCTCGTATTCTGCGCGTTACTCTGGCCGTGGGGTTATATGAGACCGGCTTATACACCTTGTTATCACATAACAACTCTCGTACCTTGTCCGTATAATCAGCCGTATTCATCACTACAGTGGAGTTTCCCTTGTCGGCCTTAAGTACTAAAATATCCTGGTTGTCCCGAATCCTTTTCAGTGCTTGACGCTCTTCCATAGTGACATTGCTGGTGGGTATCTTCGACTTCCGTAATAATATCACCGCAAAAAAAGTTTATATTGCAAAACTAAAAATTGATAAATGCATTTGTAGACTCTTATGTGTTGGGTAGTATCTAATGTCATCTTTCATTCTGGAATCACAAAGACGTCCGCCCTCGTAGATGTATCGTAGGTCATCTTAATATATAAAATTCTTGCATTACTCACTGACTGACAGACACGCTACAGCCGAAACCATTGGGTGCAAGAAGCTAAAATTTGGCATGTGTGTTCCTTGGGGACCGTAGGGGTGCACTAAGAAGGGATTTCCCGAAAGTCCCACGGGATCCCCAAAACGGGTAAATTTAAAAAAATTGCAGGCGTATCTGCTGGCGTCCTCTAGTTTTCTATAAATGCTTTCAAAATGATTATTGTAAATTATTTAGTTTTTATTCATAAATAAGTTGGTTTGTTTTTGTTGGCTTATATAAAGATACATATTTGTATGTATATTGATTATTGCAGTTGGCACCCAGCTTTGAACATTTAGTCGAAACACATTCATCTCGTCAAATCAATCAACCTACTTAATTAAGGTTCAATTTAAAGGCGGTTATCCATCAGCTTTATATCCTTTTTATCTGTTTTGAAAAAATACATTTGGGCCGTCTTCTGTAAATAATTCAACCCTTTCGACGCTGTAACGGTCTTTGATCCTTTTAATTGATATTTATTTTCAAGTTAATTTCCTAGCACAAAATATTCACAGTTCGGTCATTCATCTCCAAATAAAAATTAATGGTTATGGTGGTCAGACAGCAGTAAAATACGATGAGTATGGTACCTTTGTGGTTTGCAGACTTATTATATAATTGTGTGTCATTTCGTTTGTGACGGCTCTCTGTGAACCTTTTATTTTGTGTATCGCGAGCGAAGAACTGATGTGAGTTTTTGAATATCAGATTGCACGGAAATCGAAGGGGGATAACCAGCGTACAACCTTGGCGTCGTTTGGCATTGTACCAGGGGTTGTGGGTTCGATCCTCACAAGGAATAACACTGTGTCATCCCTGAGATTTTATTTCGAGTCTGATTGTTCTTGGTGTCCGCTGATTGAACATTTGTATATTTCTTTGCGTTACTGGGTTTATTCATAGCGCGGGGTGGTCGGATTCAATAAAAATATGCTATTAAGTAACTAACACATATGCTTAGAGGGCGGAACTAGCTCCACCGAACCGATATTGATCGTTTCATAGGTAGGCAGGTATTCCAAGAATAACTGACGTGATGTGTTTTAACGGAATTAATGAAAGTTGAACTGAACTGAAGTGAAACTGACTGCACAGCTCGATAAAATGGCAATAACACACCAGAAAGAAACTCAAGGATACATATTAAAATATGATGAGATTTCTAGAGTTGGTAGAGAGAATCTAGAACAACTACTCTCTATAGCCACCACAAAAAATGTTGCTTAAACTGTTCAAAATTAAATAATTATTTAGAATGTAGCCTAGTACTAGAACAACCTCATAAAATATACAATGACTCCGGTTCTGATGCCTTGTTACAAACGAATCATATATGTTCACTTGACACTCATAGTAATAGCACTATATTGATGTTTTCTGACCAATTGGGAGTGGGTTTGGCTAGCTAAAATTCATGGCGAAATGTGGGTGTAATATTACACTTCTGCCTACCCCTTCCGGGATACAGGCGTACGTCTATAAAAAAAAATGTTCACTTACTCTGTCATGTCGTGATGTCAAAACAGTTTTCCGATCAATTTGACTCTACCATAGCATTATATAATTATCTACTTAAATAAGCATTGAACTCCTCTTTTAAAAAACATGAATAGTATTTGTATACACAATATGCATGTAAGTATCTATTTCAGAATCCCGTTGTACGTAACAATACTGGAATTATCTTGTGGACTTGCGACTAAAGAAGATAGCATATACATTTTATGTACGTACGTATGTTACATTGTTACTGATACAGAATGAAATAAGGGTCTGTAGCTGAAGCGGTGTATTTTTACCTGACTGCGTGATGCAAAGGAGGGTAATGTGTTTATCAGTCTATGTATGTATGTATTTATGTATGTTTGTTTCTATGTGGCGTTCTAGAGACCAAATGCGTAGGCTGATTTTGATGATTTTTACGTCAATCGATTCGTCTTACCCTTGCGAGTGTCACTAAAGACATGACAGTAATCAAAATTCACCACAGCGACAACCAGACGCCATTTTGTCAAAATGAAAAAAAAAGTCGATGAACTATGTCAAGTGGGGTGTCGTTGAATAAGTATTTTAAAATCATCTCTAGGTTCCTTTTATCATTTTTCATTTTAAATAATAGTTTAGGATATATAACGATTTAAGTTGTTTAACAAAACAATCATTCTCGCTAATTTTCTCACTTATTGATGTAAGTTTTTATTTCAAGTATAAACGATATATAAACAAAAAAAAAAGTGAAAAGCATGAAGAACAAATATTTTTGGTAAAAAAATAACTTTTATTCATCGCCAAGTCGCCGAGTAAAAAAAGTTTACCACCAAGCTCGATAGATGGCGTTGTCTATTTGATGCACGTTTCTGAATCGCGGTGTTAAGATTCTCTGCGTCTACTCTCAAATGAAATGACTAGATTGCGAAATTTACCATCTTATAACGAAGTCAGTGGTTCGTAACTAAAAAAATAAAATAAAAAAAATAATTGAAAGAAAAGCAAAAACCCGACTGCGTAAAAAATAATTTAAATAATACATGAAAAAACCGGTCAAGTGCGAGTCGGACTCGTGCACCGAGGGTTCCGTACAAACCTGTAGGTATATAAATAAAAGTGCACCAGTCATAGTTATGGTATTTTTATTGCCAAATGAAATCCATAACATTACAGTATGGAAAGCTGAAGGAGCATAAATTAAAGAAAAAGGGGTCTTTGTCGTTTGTAATCAGTCATTCTTTATTTTATATTAACATATATCGCTTATTTTATAATATAACTTAAATACCTATACCAGCCTTGCAGCAGCCTTGCAAAAGTCTGCTGATGAATGTTGGTAATTTTTTTTATCAAAGTTATTGATTTACAAAGTTTTTAGTGACTATTAGAAATCTGTTACAAAAATACTTATAAAGTACAGAATAATTAGCAAAAAGGTTTGAAGACTATGTAATTATTTGAAATCTCAATCTCAATCAGCCTATCGCAGTCCACTGCTGGACATAGGTCTCTCCCAACACGCACCACAGCACACGGTCCTCAGCCTTCCGCATCCTTTATCTAGGCTATAAGATGTTGCTTCGTACCAAATTTCAAGATTTTGAGATCACGGGAAGTACCCTATAGGTTTTGATTCCCTTGCGAGTAGTCGTGAGTTTGAAAATATGATTATATTGCTCTTTCTTTTGATTGCGTAGACATAGAAGTTTGATTCTGTTACAGCCTAACGGTGTGATATACCTGAGTAGTTGATATGAATTTCAATTTAATACCGCTACGCGTTCAAGAGAAAGGGGTAGTAACTTTAAATTTATTAAAAATATTTTCTTATATGTTGTAACTAAAAATTTACGGTTTTCGCAATTTTTCCTTTATAAGTGATATAAGACGTTGCTTCGTACCAAATTTCAAGATTTTGAGTTCACGGAAAGAACCCTGTAGGTTTTGATTCCCTTGCGAGTAGTCGCGAGTTTGAAAATATGATTAAATTGCTCTTTCTTTGATTGCGTAGACATAGAAGTTTGATTTTGTTACAGCCTACCGGTGTTATATACCTGAGTATTTGCTATGAATTTCAATTTAATACCGCTACGCGTTCAAGAGAAAGGGGTAGTAACTTTAAATTTATTAAAAATATTTTCTTATATGTTGTAACTAAAAATTTACGGTTTTCGCAATTTTTCCTTTATAAGTGATATAAGAAGTTGCTTCGTAACAAATTTCAAGATTTTGAGTTCATGGGAAGTACCCTGTAGGTTTTGATTCTCTTGCGAGTAGTTGCGAGTTTGAAAATATGCTTATATTGCTATTTCTTTTGATTGCGTTAACATAGAAGTTTGATTTTGTTGCAGCCTAACGGTGTTATATACTTGAGTATTTGATATGAATTTCAATTAAATACCTCCACGCGTTCAAGAGAAAGGGGTAGTAACTTTAAATTTATTAAAAATATTTTTTATATGCTGTTACTAAAAAATTACGGTTTTCGCAATTTTTCCTTCATATGTGATATAAGACGTTGCTTCGTACCAAATTTCAAGATTCTGAGTTCACGGGAAGTACCCTGTAGGTTTTGATTCACTTGCGAGTAGGCGCGAGTTTGAAAATATGCTTATATTGCTCTTTCTTTTGATTGCGTTGACATAGAAGCTTGATTTTGTTGCAGCCTTACGGTATTATATACCTCATTATTTGATATGAATTTCAATTAAATACATCGACGCGTTCAAGAGAAAGGGGTAGTAAGTTTAAATTTATTAAAAATATTTTTTTATATGCTGTAACTAAAAATTTACGGTTTTCGCAATTTTTCCTTTATGAGTGGTATAAGACGTTGCTTCGTACCAAATTTCAAGATTCTGAGTTAACGGGAAGTACCCTGTAGGTTTTGATTCCAATGCGAGTTTGAAAATATGCTGCAATTTGCAGCATATACGGCTGTATCTTTTGATTGCGTTGGATTAGAAGTTTGATTTTTTTACAGCTCTATGGAACCGTAGATTCGAGTATTTAGTATAAAATTCAGTTTGATACCTCCACGCATTCCTGAGAAAAAGGGTCTTGACAGACGGACGGACAACAAAGTGATCCTATAAGGGTTCCGTTTTTTCCTTTCGAGGTACGCAACCCTAAAAATTAACTTGAATAAAAACTAAAAATAAAGAAACAAGCCCAGTAGTTTAGAATTCTGTTAAGTCATACTAAATAACTACACAATTGAAATAGTTTTATAATCGATACACACATAAATCAAATCATAAATTCTATTGCAGAACAGAACAACTCACAGTCGGGGCCCCTTGCGAAGATTTGATTGGTAAAAATTAAATGGGCATAAATAAATTTTCACGTATTTTTTTAAATTAGTTTTTACGCAGTCCGGTTTTTTGTTTTTCTTTAAATATTTTTTTTTTAAAGTAAAATCACAGAGTGAATCTTCTCTTTTAAAAGTAGACTTAGTTAAATAGGTCGCAGTTGGCCTACAAACATTGGGTATGTCGTGTTTTATTTAATTTAGACGGTGTAATGGGTTCAATTCGGCCTTTTCGCCGCCTGGTGGCGCATTGCTATGATCCTCGTAATATATGATCCTTAGTACATTGTTTGAGGTTTTAATAAAAAAAGTAAAAGAAAAGAGATGAGGACGAGAAGATTGTGCAGTACTGGCGCGCATAGACTTTATTTACTATTTCATTTCCAAATTACAACCAAGAAAAACGTTCTGGCAAAAGGCAATGTCACAACCACAATTGACGAAAAGTACATATTTTAATCATGGATGAGTGCACTTTGCTCAAGTTCGGTCCGTGTGGAGCGCTTTGGGGGAAGTCTATTTCCAGCAGTGGACGTCTTTCGGCTGATATGATGATAATGATTGTAATCAGTATTTTTCCTTTATTAATGGTTGATTGCATTAAATAAATTGAAAATTGTAGAACCCTCAATTTATTCGTTTGGAACAAACTTGTGTCAATAATTGATCTACACGCATGGTTTTATAGTTTAACCGTAATCATATAAAATTGACGATGTGAAAATACTTTTTATGAAGCCCATAATTCTGTATAGAGTGTAAAGAGAGCTAGGTACGTAATACCTACGAACACTTTCTACCACGTATAGCTAGTGACTGGTGGTAACAAGGTGTACGGTAAATTATATTTATGTAAACACTCATATTAAAATGCATGCCTGTACGAATAACCCGCGACCATGGCCGTAACTTCGCAAATATAGATACTGTATCTATACTAACCCTTCGAATAACTATCTAGGCGATTAAGACCCTGTAAGGATGGGTGTTTAGAGAGAAAATAAAAGATATTGTTTGTTCAACGTACAAATTTATTCTGCGATGAATATAGGATGATTACAGTATATAACTATGACTACACTACACCTTACAAAAAAATAAAATAAAACACAATATTTATTTTATTTGATTATACAATTCCTTAAACCTTAAGGCATACAATATTCATGTTAAGTAAAGCATACAATATCAATGGTACGTAAAAAGTATAAAAATTAAAAAGATTGGGTAAATGTAACAAAGTTAAGTTTTAAATAATTTGATCAAGAAAATTCGTATAATGAACACAACTTGTAAATGTTTAAAATCATTTACTGTATGCAGTTCCCAACACAAACAGTGTAATGAGCGCCATTAACTTCCTTAAGAGCTATTTGCTCTACGCCAAGGGCTCGGGCTAGTATACGATGTGAGTAAAATTGTGTGATTCGCTTCTCCTGAAGGGAACTCACATTAAAAGTTTATGTATCCAAACGTCTATTTTTTTCATTGGCAGGCAATGAACTATAGACTCGCCTCATGAAAAGCGGTAATCATGACTCATATAAATGGTCCTCTTTCAGTTACTATTACTAAGAAATGCCTTGATAATATATGTGATTAATAGATTACTAGCTACAAGAAGAGGGGGAGTGGAAAGGAGCAGGATAATGACTTAAGAGACATGTTAAATGACATCTACAAAACTCTCCTCAATTCAGCGAATAAACCGCAACATTACCTACAGATACTATACGCAAGAGTGTGTAATGCTTTTATGACGCCACAGTTTTAGTGCTTTACGCAACTATTTTCGAAAGAAACTCTCGCCTATTGCGGGGAAGAACACAGATTTTTTGTAAGACTAGGTACTCCCGCACTTTCGTCTTCTCGGGGAACTTTACAAACATACAACCAACGGACACAATGAACACCCAGACTCGATACAACAATTTATGGATCGCACAGTGTTGTCCCTTACGAGGATCTAACCCACAACAGTCGACCCAGTGTCAAGCGGCGAGGCGGCCCTTTAAACCACTACGCCAACCGTGCAGTCAACAAATGAAACACATTTTTGAGATATTGTATGAGAGGAATAGTTTCCCAGTCGAGTTAAACCTCAGCAAAAAAGCGTTTGGCATATACCTACTTGTTGATGGGTATAATTGAAACATGTCTGTGTAAATGGGGCTGACATTGTTACAATCCAATTAAAATCAATTTTGTGATATCTATGCAGTATAGATTTAATGAAAAATGACGTCTGTTGACTTTACTTTTTATATAACAGGCAGTCGTGAATAAAGAGCGTTTTTATGTTTTAGGCAGATGTGTAAGCACAAATAGGCAAATCAGTAGTCGCAGCGAACAGTGAACGTTAAAAGCACTATAATTGGCTAATGGCTAAATGTTTGGACAACGATTTTAAACCTTCTCAATTTGGACATATCTCAAAAGTTTTTTGGCTGGTCTTAATGACTTTTAAACTAAAATATTTAAGATAAAATACTTTATTTACTGCATCGTTTCAAATGTCTTACATTCGGTCCTGCTCATCTCATCGCCATGTTCGTTCATGATGGTTCTATCATAATTCGTGTATAGACATTTTGTTTTGTTTGTGACAAATTTTCATACTCCTGAAACGCTTTGCGGCTACTTACACCCATGAAATTTATTTATAACAACTTGAATCGACGAAATTCTAAACCTTATTCCATTCGCGTTGTTGCCGTCCCACACTTTCCACCCCTCTCCTATTACTGGTGACAGGAAAACAAGCACCAAATAGAAGAAATATCCTAACTTCGTCTCGACATGTCGGAAAATAAGTAACTAAAACATAAAACGTATTTATTTGTAGATATTTTCGGATTAAAAATAAGTAAAATTTATTGGAAATGACAAGTATTTATCAATTCTCTAGCTAAGCTAAAGATTTGTATGACATTTGAGTACGCTAGTGGTGTTAGTAGGATTGGAATCCAATTAGAAATATTCCATTATTTCAGCCTGAAATATCGTCGACAGTATCCATTGTATTTATTCGTCAGTGGCTATCTTCAATAAAAATAAGCTGAGGTTGAAAAACGGAAAATTAGTTTTTCTCGTCACATCTCTCTCTCTTTTGTGACACTTTTTACAGTCACAGAACTTTCAAGAGAAATATAAAGGGTTTACTTACGGTTACGAGATGGAAGATTCCGTATTGTTTAGGGAGCGCGGGCACAATGAACGTGGCATAATGAAACTGTTCCCGCAGCGGTGTTACGTATCATTCATTATTTACTGAAGATGTTTAAACTACTAACACTATTTGTTGTCTTATAATGTGAACTCTTTTAATAGTTAGTAACAAACAAAGCATAAAAACTTTTGTATGCAGCTCGGAGTTCGTATATAATTTAATATTGTTGAAATATGTAGGAAACTTATTTCTTTTTGTTCGATGTAAGTAACTTAAACTGATTAATTAGGCTTATAGTCGTGGCTATGCCCGCGAAACTGTTTTATAGTACCAGTAATTAACAAGTATGAAACGCTACTTCTTTTAGGTAAGAAAGTATACATAAAAATAATTGTTTTCTGTAATTAACACATTGTGGTAAAATAAAATTGAATAACACTTAATACGTTAAAGTAAAAATATGTAAAATATATCAATAATATCTTAAATGTCATGTCATCAACCACATTTCACCAAATAACACATCGTGTCCCTTGTTTATAACGCTTAAATATTTGTTTATTTGTATGTATCCTCTTCCCCTTGTCAATAAAATTATTTTTGTTTTCGACATTGACGTAGTTTGACAGACGTCCAGGATAAAAAGTACGAATAGAATATTATTTTTGACACAGTGTATATAGACGTGTAAACAAAACAAAAGTAAAACAAAAAGGGATATAAAAGTTTATTTAATCATGAACCCCCCCAATCAATTCGATGCAGACTTGTCGAAGTAGAAGTTACTTTTTAAGGGCGGATTATAAAAAAGAGAAAATTTCTGTTTTCCTTGGAGAGGTAATATTTAAGTGTTTTCTATAAAGCTTTTTAACTTTTATAGGGTACAGTTAAATGTTTTGAAATACGATAACTTTGGTCTTGTTGCAAATATAATATGTAAGTTGATCGGAACATACATGCTAAATTTAACCTTCTTGCGCCCAGTAATTTCGGCTATAATGTGTCTGTCAGTCAGCAGTAACGAAAAGATTTTATATACACAGATTGAAGTGATTCAATTGAAAAGTAAAAGTTTTTACACAAACTCTGAATCCCTTTTCCACCCTCTTAGAGGAAAAAAGGTGCTATGCAAATTATGACTCCCCTTTTATCCACTTAGGGTAAGAATTTTCAAAAAGACTTTCTAAGTGTTCACTAACTTCATTTGAGGAACCAATAACTATAAAAAGTTTGAAGTTATTCCATTGAGGGAATAAAAAGTTTCATACAAATTCTGACAATCAGTTTAACCACATTAGGGAAGGAATTTCCAATTCACTAACGTCACTTGAGGAACTGATATACAAAGTTTCAAGTGAATCCATTGAAGTTTTTTTTATATTACAAAATCGAACACCTTTTCTTAACCCCCATAGGGGAGTGACTTCGAAAACTCCTTTCTTGGTGTGCAATAACGTCATTTGAGGAACCTATATGCAAAGTTTGAAGTTAATCCAATGAAAGAATAAAACGTTTCATACAAATTCCGACTCCACGTGTTATCCCTTTAGGGTAAGAAATTCCAAAAAGATTTTCTTTATGTTTGCTAAGGTCATTAGAGAAACCAATACCTATACAAAGTTTGAAGTCAATCTACTGAAGGGATAAAAAGTTACATACAAACTTTGACCCTCAATCTTACTCTCTAAGGGGTGGTTTCCCCAAAAAAATAATTATTAGTAAGCACTTTTCTCATTTGAGGAACCAATATTCAGTTTGAAGTCAATCCACTTAGGGAATAATATGTTTCATACACACTTTGACCCCTTTTCTTACCCCCTGAGGGTAGGAATTAAAAAAAACTAATTCTTAGTGTTCACTATCGTCATTTACATACATACATACATAGACTCACGCCTGTTCCCCGGAGGGGTAGGCAGAGACTACGGAGCGCCATTTGCAACGATCTTGACATATCTCTCTTGCTTCATTCACTCCCATCAGATTCCTCATGCATGCTCTTCTGTTCAGGGTGCTTCTAACCTGTCCTGTTTTTAGAATGTCTCCAATCAAAGAACGTCCGCCTAGGTCTTCCCCTTCGTCCTGTCCCTTCCACACTTGCCTTATATATCTGCTTGGTCAGTCTTTCGTCATCCATCCTCTCCACGTGTCCAAACCATCTTAGCATACCTTTCTCGATGCTTGTCACTACATCTTCTTTTACCCCACAACACTCTCTTATCACACAATTCTTTACACTGTCAGTCAAAGAAATACCACACATACTTCGCAGTGCTCTCATTTCTACAGCATTTATTCTACTTTCATGACTCTTCTGCCATACCCAACTATCACTACCATACATAAGAGTAGGTACTAACACCCCTCTATGGACAGCCAAACGTGCCTTTTTGGACACGTTTTGGCTATTCATAAACGCCTCCATTCACTCTATTACCTGCATTAACTCTTCTTTCAATATCTTCTACATTCTTACCATCTCTTGTAAACAGCGTACCTAAATATACAAACTCATTCACTTGCTCCACTCGCTGTCCATCGATCATAACATTACAAGCCGTAACGCATTCCTCCTTTTCAGAAACCATAACTTTCGTTTTACTTACATTTATTTTCATTCCTTTCTTCTCTAACGCACCATGCATGATTGTTACCATCTCCTGCAACTCCTCCGCTGAAGACGCAAGTATAACCTGATCATCAGCATAAAGGAGGCATTTGACAAGTAACTCATTCATCCTTAATCAACAGTCACTATTTTTCAAATCTTGCAAACAACTGTCCATGAAGAGGTTGAACAGCCACGGCGACGCTACACATCCCTGTCTAACACCTGTTTCGATGGTAAACCAATCCGTGTACGACCCATTTATCCTTACACAAGCTCTAGAATCTTCATAAAGGGATTTCAGAGCTCGTATGAGGCTGCTGTTCACCCCATACATCGACAGTACCGACCACATTTCATTCCTCACCACTTTATCGTAAGCCTTTTCCAAATCCACGAATGCGCAATAGACCTTTTGCCACCTTTGGCCAAGAATTTTTCGGCTACGCAACGCAAGGAAAAGACTTGATCCGTGCACCCCATACCCTTTCGGAATCCTGCTTGTACATCCCATATTTTCTTGTCGGTTACTTCCATAACTCTTTCAATCAGTACCTTCGCATACAATTTGCCAACAATGCTGAGAAGGCTAATGCCTCTATAGTTCTTGCAGTCTTGTTGCGAGCCTTTTCCCTTATAAAGAGGCACACCCACCGCTGTGGTCCAGTCATCAGGTACTCGGCCGGTGCTCCAGCACAAGTTAAATAAGCGCTGCAGCTGACCAACTATGATGCCCTGTCCAGCCTTCAGCATTTCATTTGAAGGAACCAATATACAAAGTTTGAAGACAATCCACTGAAAGAATAATAAGTTTCGTTTCATACACACTTTGAACCCCTATCTAACCCCCTGAGGGTAGGAATTTTCGAAAAACAAATTCTTAATGTTCACTATCGTCGTTTGAGGAACCAATATACAAAGTTTGAAGTCAATCCATTAAAGGAATAAAAAAATTCATACAAACTTACTTACTTAGGGGAGGAATTTCCAAAGAAATAAATTCTTAGTGTTCACTATAATCATTTGAGGAACCAATATGTATATAAAGTTAGGTGTTAAAAAGTATAACAGCTTTCAAATTTTGAAAATTTTGATTTAATAAGTTTTAATCAAGTAAATCATAATAGGATTGTTTAAGTGAGAGTATAACATCATAAATAACCTGTACTCACGTTTGTACATGTAACAAATTAGATTGAGCTACATCACCACCTGCCAGCTGATCACTGCACATTAGTACTTGCAATTCACAACCACAAAACACTTAAAATCACCATGTCCCAATTACTGGAGATTCAAGCAGCACAGAAGAGCCTTGAAGACTGCTTTGCTAAGCGAATGGACGAGTTGGAGGCTCAAATACAAAGTAGTGGGCCGGTCAAGGACACCGTCGCGAAGGTAGCTGAAGAGTTCAGGGCCTTCAGGGAACTCGCCTTTAGTATGCTTGGCATACTAAGAAAACAAATCTTGGAATGTGTCAAGATGTGTGACACGATGGAGATGAGGCATCGAAGAAAGGCACTTGTCTTCTCTGGTTTCAACGAGGCTGCCGGAGAGGACTGCACTGCTCTTATCGCTGGGAGCCTACAGAGTACATTGCATCTGAAGAACTTCGCCGTTGCTTCCATCAAGACTTGCCACAGACTCGGTAGCCCGAGTAAGGACCATACCCGTCCCATTTTGGTGCGCTTTAACAGTGCTGAGGATAAGTTGGCTGTCTGGAGGGCGAAGAAAGTTTTCAAGGGCTCATCGGTTTCCGTCAAGGAGTTCCTCACTAAACCGCGACAATCTGTGTTTGGCCGTGCTCGTCAGCATTTCCGCATGCGGTCCTGTTGGACGCAAGATGGCATCATAGTGGTAAAGACTCCGGATGGCAGCCGTTCTAAAATCACCAGCCTGGACGAGTTGAATTCCTTGATGGCCAAGTATCCAAAACGCACAGAAGATGCTTCGACTGCGACCAGAATCGCTGCCGGGAGTGCCAGTTCTACAGGCGTATCAGGCAAGAACGTTTCGCGTAAGAACTGAGGTATTAACAGCGTATTTCTTCGCACACATATGTTTATCCCTTATGTTTAGTTTTATTGCTATGTTTATTATTTTGTAGATTTATAAGAATTTGACTCCATTGTTTACAAGTATACATTAAGTCTTATTTACCCACATATTAATAATAACTAAATTTTTAATTGCTATCATTCGCTAACCTTGTTTTTGTAACCGTCGGTATACAGTGTCATTGTCAAACTCATAACATCTGTCATTAGCGTCATTACTGTTAAATACTACCCAGTTAGTGCAATAACGAAACGTGTATTGTACGCGTTCTAAACTTTTCAATAATTTTGAAAAAATACCGAGGAATTGCAGTGTTTGTGTTTTTTCTGTTTTGGATGTTTTTATTTTAGTTGTACGTGCAATGTGTAAATTCTGCTGGCGGGTGGTGCATTGATGATATTGCCTATTTTGTTTAGACTCAGGTAAATTATTAAGTAAAAATATTTTTTATTTTATTTTATTGATATATTTATATTGTATTTATATATATATGTCTGCTGAAGATGACTTATTTATGTCTGCTAACAATTCTTTAGTTTCATCTGCTGATCCCCCCCGCGGGATCTCCACCTTGTCGTGGTGGGGGGGCTCAGTAACCGTGGCTTGGTACCCCGCGGTGAAGCTAAGAGGGATCCAGGAGGGGACGCTCCGCGTGGGCTTGACGGTGCCTGCGCAGGATGCGTCCAACGGTGCGGGTGCGGGGGACAGTTCCGTTTGTCCCTCGCAGTCGGGTGCGGTCGCGAGAGGAGAGGCGTGTCGGTGTTGCGTTGCCGCGCGCCCTATCTCCGGCGACCAAATGGGGGCGCACCATTCGATGCGTCGCGGTGGGGCCGCAGAGGAAGAGGAGATGCGGTGTTGCGTTGCCGTCCTCCCTATCCCCTGCGGCCGCTGAGTGTTTTGGCGGCGGAGCCCAACACCTTAATCCGCCGCCAAGGGGGTTTTGTTCGGGGCCCGCCTGGCCATCTGGCGGACCAATACCCGTCGGGGGGTAGCGACGAATGCTTATGCAAATCCCTACCCTCCGACACACGGGTACATGAGGAACACGTGTTGGTTTTTAGTCAGTAAGAGTCTGACAGTCCCCTTCGCCCTTCTCCCGGGGCGGAGGGACTGCATGAGGATTTTCCAACCCGACACCAAAAAAAGAAAAAAAAAGTTTCATCTGCTGATGACAGTTTTTGTTCAATTGACGATGTGTCGCTAGGTGACTTTGTCCGTAATACATTTAACCACAATCAAAATAAATTACTGAACGTGTGTCACATTAATGCTCAAAGCGTAGCAAGTCACTACAGTGATCTCCTTGACGCTTTCTCTGACATTGATGTTCACGCCGTCCTAATTTCAGAGAGCTGGCTCAAACCTCAACTTCTCTCAACTACTTACCCTCTTCCAGGATATATTCTTATTCGAAGCGATCGTATAGGTAAACGGGGTGGTGGCGTTGCAATTTATTTACGAAGCGACTACACATATAAAATTCTTGCCTCTTCTTCTAATAATACTGTAAGTCCTGCTGAATTACTTTTCTTAGAGGTTTGGGTCAGGAGGACTACCTGCCATCGGTCACTTTCAATGGATGTGTAATACCATTTGCTACAACTGTGAAAAATCTTGGTTTACACATAGATGCCACTCTTGACTGGCGGGCTCAGATTGCAGCAGTTAGCCAGAAAGTTTTCGGGACTCTTCGCGCTCTTTATCGCCTGAAGAACTTACTCCCTTCAAAAACCAAAGCAATGCTTGTGCAAACTTTAATCTTCCCCATAATTGACTATGGTGATGTTTGTTTTCTCGACCTGAATGCAGATCTGCTCAATAAACTTGACCGACTTCTCAATTATTGCATTCGATTCGTTTTCAATCTTCGCAAGTTCGACCACGTCTCGAAATTCCGTACAGAATTAATATGGTTGCCAATTCGTCAGCGACGGAATTTGCGTACATTGATGACCTTATACTCACTTCTCCACTCCCCTAATGCCCCTTCTTATCTAATGCCTAGTTTCCAATATCTCTGCTCCAACCATGTTAAGAACTTGTGATCATCGGGGTAGTTGTGACAGCAAGTACAATTTGAAATTGTTCTACATAAAAAAATAATAAAACAGTTTAATTTAAGTTTATAATAAGTTTAATGACCAAAATAAACAGCTTACAGTAAATACCTGCTGGTTAAGTATTATCTTCAAAAACTGACAGATATACACAGAATCACACACAATGGAAGGATTTGTTGTCTCCAAGATCCTTGACATGCAGACATATTTTGAGGAGCGTATGGCTCGGTTTGAGGCAGAGCTTCAGAAGAAACCTCAACAAAGCTCGGGAAGCTTGACAGATGACTTTGCCATGTTCAAAGCCTTCGTGTTGCAGTCCCTGAAGACATTCTCGCAGCAGCTTGAAGTTGTGGGTCGTGAGGTGGACAAATTAGAAATGAGGAGCCGCCGCAAGATATTATTGCTTCATGGTGTCGAGGAATGCAAAGATGAGGTGACAACTCAGGTGGTGGTGGAGACTGTCAAGCAGCGTCTTAAGATGGACACCTTTTCATCTGATGACATGGTGCGGGACAAAATGTGGTTCGCCAAGACAAAGCTGAAGGGAACGGGAATCACGCTCTCCGAGTTCCTGACACGCTCGCGGCACAACGCTTTTATGGCTGCACGGGCGAAGTTCGGCGTTGCGAAGTGCTGGACACGGAAGGGCTACATTTACATCTTGGGCCCCGACGGCAACCGCCATCGCATTACGAGCGTCGGCGATCTAGGCAGGATTAAACTTGCAGACGAGGAGAAGCCCGCAGCCAAACCACTTGCACCCAAGATCAAGCAAGCAGCCGCCACGAAGAAGTAGGCCTTTTTCGTAATATTCATTCATACGTAGGTAATTAACGTATTATATTGTTATTTCACCCACACTGTTACTTTAATCTCACTATTTTTAGTTTTATTTTTGTTAAGTCATGTCAACAATGAATGGAAAACTAATCTGTCATAATTGTCAGTTGTCAATTATGTCACGCAACGTTCCGTTTCTCGTAAAAAAAAAAAAAAATTATGTAGTCTTTAGATTTGGAAATGTACGAAATTGAAATAGTGTTAATGCCTACTCTGAGTAATTTTGTGTGTTGGTATATTATTTTATCTTAATTTTATTGTTATATTTGTTAGTTTTAAAATGTATCTCTTCACATTTGTTATCTTTCTTCGATAATGCATTTAACTGACGGGTGGACAAAATGAATACGCTTAACGTAGTTACAATTTTTATTGTGTATTAAATTATTTATTTATATAGCCTATATAAGTACAATATATTATTATATTTTATTATTATTTTATATATTTATTATTATTTTATATATTTATTATTATTATTTTATATTTATATGTTGGTTACAGACTCAATTAGCGACGATGACAGTTTTCTAACAGCTACGAGCTTTGATGATAGCTTTACTAGTATACCGTCTCTGGGAGACACTCTCCAATCACAGTTTTCAGACGTGCCCAAGAACTTTAATGTAGTCCATTTAAATGCACAGAGTACTCCAGCCCATTTCCCAGATATGCTGGCCAATTTTGATTGCAAAAACATACATGCAATTCTTATCTCTGAGTCGTGTCTCTTATCGACTTCTTATTCTCTTCCAGGTTTCCAACTAATTAGGAATGACCGCGCGTTTGGCGGTGGTGGCGGTGTTGCCATATATTTACGTGCTCACATTTCGTAGCATATAGTCACTATGTCATCGCAGCCACCACCGTCCAATGCTGTCGAGCATCTCTTCTTAGAAGTGGAACTCCATCATACAAAAGTGTTGCTTGGCGTATATTATTCTCCTTCGTGTCGCATAAATTTCTTTTCTTCCTTCGAGCAAATCCTGGAAAATCTTACTGCATCCTATGATCATTCCATTATTATGGGAGATTTTAATACCTGTCTCCTTAAACGTGATTCTCGAACTAGGTCTTTTCGTCGTGTTACAGAATCCTGTAATATGACTATATTAAACCTTAATGCGACACATCACTTTCCTAATTCTGTTCCTTCTCTACTAGACCTCATCTTAGTTTCTTCTCCTAATTTTGTTTACAGGCATGGTCAATGCTCTGCCGTTGCATTTTCCTACCATGACCTTATCTATCTCTCATACAAAATACGCCCACCTGAAGCGAAGCCGACAATAGTTTTGCAGCGCAATTTTGGTGGCATGGTGCTTGACGAACTGCGTGAGGATGCCGCCAAAATAGACTGGGAACCACTGCTGTCCACCGAGTGCGTGGACACTAAGGTGCACATTCTGACAACCAATCTCTTTAAGCTATATGACGTTCATGCCCCTATTCGCGCTATAAAAATAAAACATTTGCCCGCACCTTGGCTTACTGAGGACATCAAGAAGATTATGACAAAAAAAGCTGCAGCGAAGACAAAAGTAAAGCACAGGCCAACTCCTTCAAACATGGAAAATTATGTGGCTATAAGAAATCACTGCAACAAGGTGTGTAGGAAAGCACAACGCCAACATATACATAAATCCGTTGAAAACGGTGATCCAGCAAAGGTCTGGCAATTTCTCAACACTTTAGGAGTTGGTAAGACTAGGCACCAATCTATCCCAAACAATATAAATCTAGATTCTCTTAATGCTCATTTCTCTTCTTCGCCCATATTTGATGGAAATGTTAAAAATAACACATTACAATATCTTTCATCCTTACCAACCCCAGATTATTCTCCTTTTGTCTTCTCGCAATTCACCGATTGTGATGTTAAGAAGAGTATTATGGCAATTGCGTCCAATGCAGTCGGTGATGACTGTATCAGCAGAAAAATGATCCTTCCCATCCTAGATATAAAACTTCCAATCCTATGCAACATTTTAAACCAGTCCATTATCCGTGGCATCTTTCCGTCAGCGTGGAAAAATGCACTTATAATTCCCCTACCTAAAAGACCTAAGCCTTGTTCCTTTTCAGATTACCGTCCTATATCCTTACTACCTTTCCTGTCAAAAGTCCTTGAACTCCTAATCCACACTCAACTCAGTTCCTTTCTCCATAAAAATTCGCTCCTTAATCCATACCAATCTGGTTTCTGTCCCGGCCACAGTACCGTCTCTGCATTGGTACACATCACTGATGACATTCGGAAAGGTATGGATTGTGGAAATCTAACGGTTATGTCCTTGCTCGATTTCAGCAATGCTTTTAACACCGTGGATTTTCACATCATACTCGGCATTCTCCGCTCTCTTAACATATCTCCAACGGCAATTGACTGGTTTCATAGTTACCTGTTTGATCGCCGGCAACGTATACGCATTGAAGACTCTTATTCCACTTGGTCTAACACGAATGCCGGGGTACCACAGGGTGGCGTGCTATCTCCGTTACTCTTCACGATATTCATTAATTCTATCTCTAACCAACTACTTTCATCCTACCACCTTTACGCAGATGATTCACAGATTTACACGCAAGCCCCCTTAGATGAGTTACCAGATGCATGTAGAACCATTAGCACAGATTTGGCTCAGATCTGCGAGTGGACCAAGAAATATGGACTGATGGTGAATCCTGATAAAACCCAGTTAATTATTATTGGTAGCCCAAGAATGACTGCAAAAATTAACTGGTCTGATCTACCACTAATTACTTTCGACGGAAAAGATCTCCTTTATACTAAGAAGGTTAAAAATCTGGGGATCTACCTTGATGAGAATCTATCCTGGGTACCACAAATACAGGAGGTGAGTCGCAGACTATTTGCATCAGCCGGATCTCTGCGTAGACTAACTTTTAACTTTGTTCCGACTGCTACTAAAATTGCGCTTGCACAATCGCTGCTGTTGCCTATTCTCGACTACGCTGATGTCAGTTATCTTGGCCCCACGGAGGAGTAGCTAGACAAACTTGAGCGCCTTCAAAACTTCTGTATACGATTTATATTTGGATTACGCAAATATGATCATGTCTCAGAATTTCGCACCAGACTCAAGTGGCTCCCAATTCGTCTTCGCAGGAATACTCACATTCTTACATTACTTTATAATGTTTTATTTAATCCCAGTACCCCCTTTTATCTCAAAGAACGTTTTAAGTTCCTTCATGACACACATATAAGGTCCTTGAGGTCGTCTGAGAATTTGACCCTGGCGATGCCAATCCATTCTAGCAATTACTATGGAAAATCCTTTACAGTTCAAGCTGCACGCCTGTGGAATGGATTGCCACTAGAAATCCGTAAAGCCAAATCACTTAACATATTTAAGTGTATGTTAAAAAGACACTACCTGTCAATCTAACGCCAATAATTATAAGCATTGTTAATTTATCATAATTATATTGTATAGCTGTCGTTCTACAAGTGTTCTGTTCACCGCTTCCTTATAATTATATAATCATATTTATTAATAATATGTATTGTATCATATATTACCTATACTTATGTATGTTATAGTAGTATAATATAGTATGTTTAGTATTATATATATATATATATATATATATATATATATATATATATATATATATATATATATATAATGTAGTATGTATAGTATAATAAGTGTATATTACAATATGTATATATTTAGGTACTTATTTATTTATAATTATTATAGATTACTGACGCTACACCATCAATATACATGACTATTAACCTACATCATTTCTGTCCATCCGCAGTTGCCTGGAAGAGATCGCTCTATTAGCGATAAGGCCGCCAATTGCACACTAGTTGTAAGTTATATACTTCTGTAAATACGTTGTTTGTTTTGGTGTTCAATAAAGTATAATCTATCTATCTATCTATCTATCTATCATCTAATAACCTTCTTCTTCTTTGTCCAACTCACACTTCTAATCTAGTTCATTCTTCTTTTCATATCCAATCTATCCTACTCTGGAATGCTCTCCCTCCTGAAATTAGGATGGTCACTACTCGAGACACATTCAAGTTCAAGGTTCGACAGTTATATTGTGGATTGTCGGAAGCTTGTCAGTAGCAGCACTCACTTAATACCTATTAGCAGTTTTCATTTATGGAATATCTATGTTTATGTAGAAATTGTAATTATAATATTATATATATTATTTATTTATTTAAGTATAATTAATATATTAATATATTTAAACGTGTATATTTATTCTTATGTATGTATGTATGCTATATGTATAAATAGGGCGTTTATATTCGTAAATATGTATTACATGGTATAATATTCTAATGTTATAGATATATAAGAAAACTTAATATATTATGTTTTCTTGTTTTAGTCTCTAAAACACACCTGCCACTATCATCTCTGCATCACCCTAAGGTTGACTGGTAGAAAATGCCTTTGGCATTAAGTCCGTCTTGTGCAAATTGTATTGCAGGAAGTTTAATAAATAAATAAATAAAGTGTGAAGTAAATCCACTGAAGGAATAATAAGTAACACACTTTGACCCCTATCTTACCCCTGAAGGTCGGAATTTCTAAAAAGCAAATTTTTTGTGTTCACTATCGTCGTTTAAGGAACCAATATACAAAGTTTGAAGTCAATCCATTAGAGAGATAAAAAGTTACATACAAACTTTGACCCCCTATCTTACCCCCTTAGGGCAGGAATTTCCAGGAAAATAATTCTTAGTGTTCACTATGGTCGTTTGAGGAACGAATATACAAAGTTTGGAGTCAATCCATTGAAGGAATAATATGTTTCATACAAAGTTTGACACCCAGTTTTACCCCCTTAGGGGTGGAATTTCCAAAAATCCTCTCTTAGTGCTACCCTACACTCCTCAAGGAACATACATGCTAAATTTCATCTCCTTGTGACCAGTAGTTTCGGCTGTATCGTGTCTGTCAGTCAGTCAGTAACGCAAGGATTTTATATATTAAGATAACTCGACTATTAGTCGACTTAAGCGGACTAGATGACAGTCAAACGTGACGTTATTCGTGTTGGGTAAAGACAGCACAGAAATGTTGTATCTAATACTCAGAAGGATTTTAACAGGTGTGTCCAAAATTATAATTTTGGGGAGAGCTGGACTCAGCTGAATGAAGTTTAGAGCAAAACTTAGGTCAATCGATAAAACCCACTATTAGGCCATACTTAATGATTTTATAAACTTTTGGCTCATGTCCGCTAACCTAAATAATATAAGCGGGAGCGATTCCTTATAGAACTGATTTCGTTTTTTTATGCCGCTTATTTTATTAAACTTAAATCTTTTTCATAACTTTTTAGCATAAAGTTCAAGAAAATTTACAGAGGCGGGCTTAATGCCAATATCAGTAATAAGTATAATATTGACTAGTCGACCCAAACGTAACCTACGTATGTCTACCTACGCCCGTTAATGCCCGTCAATAAATATTTTTAAACGATACCAAAATATTATTTTTATTTATGTCTTAGCCTGTAGGACTGTTTGTTTTGTCTATACTGAGACTTTCACAACTTACAAGTAGACATTCGGTTAAATGGACGCCAATTTACTGACAGATTTGAAACCCAGACCTGACGCAAGGATTTTATATATTAAGATAAAGCAAAAGTTCTTCTTCTTTTTGTGTCGATGGCAACACTTTTCATACCGTTTTAGCCCAGTACTCGGCAACGCGAATCGCATTTGGCCTTGCTTGATACGTAATTAATAAGCCCAGACTCGTGCACACTTGACGACACGTATCAAGCAAACGTTAAACCATAAATACTACAACCATATTTATTATATGAGATTATGTATTATATGATACTATCGTGTAAATGGAGCACTGTGGGCGTTTATGAACGGTCAGACGGTGCCAAAAGAGGCACGATTGGCGGTTCACAATGGAGTGCTTGTCCCCACGTTGATGTATGGAAGTGAGAGCTGGGTTTGGCAGAAAACGCATGAAAGTAGAATTAACGCAGTTGAGATGCGATCACTGCGTAGTATGTGTGGGGTAAGACTGATTGATAGAATTCCGAATGCAACTATACGAAAGAGCAGTGGACTGAAAGAAGATGTGGTGACAAGGATTGAGAAAGGAATGCTTAGGTGGTTTGGACACGTGGAGCGAATGAGTGAAGAAAGAATGACGAATCAGATATATAAGGCAAATGTGTGTGGGCAAGTCGGTCGCGGCAGACCTCGGCGGACATTCTTCGACCAAATTGGAGACATCCTAAGAAACGGAAAGGTCCGAAGTACCCGCAACCGGCGAGCATGTATGAAAAGAGTAATGAGTGTAGAGGAAGCGCGTGAGGTTTGTAAGGATAGGAGCAAGTGGCGTTCTGTTGTCTCTGCCTACCCTGACGGGAAAAAGGCGTGAGTATATGTATGTATGTATGTATGTATGTATTATATGAGAACGGTTCGTTGGTTCAGTATCTCCCTAGCGCTATGGTGAACCTTGTACTCACGGGTGGGTACCCAAGCACGACGCTAAACGTTCCTCATTTTTCTATAGTTGGAGGAAAATTGCTGTCGTATTTCCGGCTCACATGTCCTTAAGCCGGAGACAACAAGATTATCCGCGGGGAAATTAAATGGAGACACGACAATCATCAATCTTTTCCCCCACAATCTTGTTGATGGAACAAACTAAATTGGTCATTATAAAAAATGTTACGTAATCCCGTTTAATCAATGTGCACTTTTCGGCAATTTATTATTCTCTAAGGCACTTTAGGGTAGTTGATAGGTTTAAAAAGGTACGGTATACGTTTTTTAATGAGACGTACATAGAAGCTACCCTATACAATTATATTATTTTACAGAAATGTATGTGGAGACTTGAGTCTCATAATAACGATAGTCATGCGGCTAAGACTTTCATAATTATGCTTAATTGGAAATTGCATTTAAAAATTCGCTTTATTAGTAGTAGAAGAGCAGTAAGAGTAATTATAGGGGAACAAGTAAAAGGTGACCGCAGTTCCACAGCCCTCGTCCTGGCCTAACAAGACCTGTGCCAATTATAGCTGAGGTGACCATATCCCTACTTCTTTAGAATACGTAACATCCTAGTGCAGGTAAAAAAGGATACACATTATTATTCTGAACAATTAATGAAATAAATACGATTAACAATAATTATCATTAATCAAAATGTAGAAGCTGCTTTATTCTAAGCCTTATACTGCTATTTATTGTTTATAAAAGTATATTTCCAATAGGGAAGATAAAGTCAACCATAATTCTTAAGGGGATCTTCAGGATTTCTACATTAATTACGCTGAGCGGAAATCACCAAACGTTTGAATTTAATAGGCTCATGTAATCACATTTGGAGACAGTTCAACAAAGTCGGGGTGTAGGGCCACCCTGTTAATAGCCAGAGTAGCACGCTAAGGGGTGCCACTAGGTCTTATCTCGCCGCTTCCGACGACGTTGACTTACGTTTAATTGTCCAAGTTTTCACAAAAAGAACTGATATAAATCGAACTTTTGAATAACATTACTGATACCAAATACACATTCAGATTAAATGATAATTTTCATATGTACCTACACGTACCTAAACGTATCTAAGCTTCTTTGTTACGTAAAAGGCGTACTTAAATGGAATGGAAACGAGGTAAGGAAGAAAAGGTTATTATAAGAATCTGAAAAGCTTTTTTGAAACTTAATCAAGTAGAAAAGAGGACGTATTCAGTTTCTGTTCCTTGAAGGTAGGTAGCTTTTTATTTGTAGCATCACATAAGAGAGTGTAAACTTGTGCGCTATAAAATCATAAAGTTAAAAACGTAAGATCGCAGCTAGCGGCCATTGGCTCCTGCAGCATGGAACAACAGCCCGGAGAACAATTCAATTTACTTTTATAGCCTGTGCTGATCCCTTTGTGCGATTCAGCTACCACGGGAACTAATCATCGAATCTACGCCTTGATTCGTTATCTGCTCTTCGCAACTGTTTGCTTTTAAATCTCGATACCCGCCTGTAAAATACGGTATTTGATGGCGTATTGGAAATAAAAGACACGTTGTGAGCGGTGCGATGCTCGAGATATTTAACTTTAATGGATAACAGAAATATGTTCCATCTCCTGCTATAAGTATTTATCATTTTCGTCACTTGGAAGAATTTATATGTAAAACGACTCTATTGTTTGAAGTATAATACCTTTGTTGTGAGTACTAAAGACCGATACAGACAACGCATACACTAAATTGGGCTTTCTTATTTAGTTTGATTACACCTTAATTAAATAATAATTATGCATTTTTACTTTATTTTTTTTTAATTACCTTGACAATATTACAAATATACTCACATGACGTATAAAATATAAATATCTCATGTCAGACAACATTTTAATTTTCGTAATAAGTATTATGTAGTTTTACATGTTGATACCATCCTGGCAGCGCCGCGCGCCGTGCATGATAATGTTACCATCCACAAATACCGTATTAGGTATACAAGTAACAAATCATTTGTTGGTCTAAAGTAATAGGTAGAAAAAATACCAAGCGTAAATAAAAGTTGGTTCAGCAATGTTTAAAATATTTACGTTGAGTTATTCAAAGGATATTGTTTTCGCTTTAAATCACTGATGTGAGTAAACCAAGAAGCCAACCTAGTCTGAAAAATTGTTCTCAGAGGAGGACCCTTACTGTAACCTTTTTCTTTTATCCCCGCACTGCCTAAACTACAATTCTCTTAATTTACTTTCCACAAAAGGAATGTGTTATGTTTGTTGTCTATAAAGTATTTGGTATTCCGAACATCTGAAAGAAATAACTTTGGATAAGATATTACCACCATAATCCTATTCCAAATAAAGGGTAGTAAAAAGATTTAGGTATAGCAATTTCTCTATAAGTAATTAAAATCTACATTTTATACTAACGTATATTCATTTTATATAAGACAAAAAATGAGGGCTAATGTGGTTATATTGAAAACTTTTAACTATGGTACAAATTGTTTTAAGCTCTCTTGTTCTATATTTAGTATGTTTTGGATATATTTCTTAGTATAGTATTTACGACTAAGTTAGTTTTTGTTTATTGTCAAAAATCCTATCTTTAATTATATTTTAGTTACCATAACATGCCACTGGACAAATTTTGACCTTAATGTCTCTACCCTAGCTGGTGTTCTTTCTCAATCAAAAGATTATAGGATGTAACATATATATTATTACATCCGAAAGACTAGTGTTTCATGAAGGTGTGGTCAATTATATATCTTCCTGCTTCTTTCCCATTAAGTTTGAAGCATTGTGAAACTGAGCTCCAATCAGGTACTGTAAATTACGAATAAGTCATTTTGTATACTGTTTTACTGTGTAAATACGTAAACAAGATATCAGCCATATTTTAATTATTTAATTTAAAAATTGTAGTCAATACATAAACTTTATGGTTTGAAGTTAAACATTGAAAGTGCAACATTGCGTCACATAAAAATTCTTCATGATACTTATTAAAATATTGTTTGTACAGAAAAAATCCGTAATGTATTTTTTGTAATTATTTAGGCGACTTTATTTTCAGACATAAACACATATACACACCCTAGTTGTGATATTGTTAATACTGTGTCATCAATATTGTTAATCCTTATAAATATCGATTGACCATTTAAATATCAAATTCCATTTCTACGTTGAAGTCATTAGGTACCTACATATTTTGGTTTTGTAAGACCTTTGGTTTTGTGAGGCCTGAAAGCACTTTCAGATTTTAAACCGTTACAAACATTAAATATGTATGAAATAAAGGAAGAATCGTACCTACCATCGACGTAGGTAGCTAACTTGTTACTATATTTTACGCCTTCAAATTTCTCGCTAGAGGATTTCTCAGTATTCTTTTGTCCCGTTTTCCCTAACGCTTAAGAAAGTCCCTGATACTCGTGGTAACTTGTTTATATGCAAACATATTCCGGACTTTCTAATTTAGTCACCTGGGAAATGTCAATTATGCGCGGCAGGATTAACTTGACAGGCGCAAATCAATTTTTACTTTGTCAGACAGTACTGGACGTTCTATGTTCAGGGGGCCTAGTACGAGTTTGCACTCGATCGTGACGGTGGACGATAGCCTAGTCAACGGGAACAATTTCCATACATTTTCTAAATGCGCTCCCTAGCGGTCTCTATCGATCGCTACTCGCCGCTAATTTTTTTATTGCTTTACAAAAAAGAAATACAATGCCGGCTTCATAATGCAATGTCAAAATTTGACTATTATGACTATTAATAAAATAACAGTAGTAAATATGTATTTCAATTGTACCTATTGTAGGTCCACAAGAGAAATCGGACCAAGTTTTATGAGTCGGCCAGCGAGTCCCGTCGTCCCATGTAAATTTTATCGTCTCCCTGAACAAAGCATCTCGTGCTTCACTTGCTGTTCATTCCTTTTATTATTCACTTACCAAGCAACATGTGAAATGTTACAAATGTTATCCAATATGTAGATAGTGCTGACAACATGTAGCCTAGCTCCGATGTAACTTACAATTTTAACATTGCATTTTATCTTATTCATTCAGGCGTAGGCACTAGTAACGGCCTGTATTTACACGTAGTACGGTCTAGACAAATGAAATATTGAATATGTTTTTACAAAACTGAAGTTTAACCGATGTCTGACGTGTCGATATATTATGGTTCAACGATGAAAAAAATTGTAATATATTTATGGACATGGTCGTCGGTGGTGTCTGGTGGAGCATTGCACAGACTGGCGAGCCCACAAACGGGTGCGGGCGCTGTGACGAGGCGCAGCGTGCGGCCACAAGCGTCCAGCCGCAACCACAACGCGTGACTCATACGTCTGTCTAGCCACACACTATTTGTACAACTGCTCATACAATATACTTCAGAACAATGTCCTTCAAACAGTAGACAAGTCTATTATATTAACCTAAATAGAAAGCTATTTAATTTCGCGTTTCACAAAATCATCTTATAAGTAATAAATTTCTATACTTTTTTTGTACAGCCTTAAGACTACAGAGAAAAAAGTTAAAAGCGCCGATTAAGTATCATATTGTTAATAATGTTTTAAATAACCGGATAAAATACGCTGCCGAAACTCACTTCCACTACACGACTAGTATCTACATACGAATCCGCACATACAGCTTAACACCAAGATGCGGCAGTAATATCTGCAGGTCATACACATATATCAGCGGTACTATTAAGTATGCTAATATCGAGATAATAATAATATCATAAAACGTAATGTAGTGCCTTACATAAAAAAGTATGGAATGAAAAATACTTTCACGCTCTTTTCTCTTTACGGCTGTCACTGTGATGAATGGTACATAGCGTACAATATTCGTATGCCGATATTTTCTTACTCGGTACTACTTTCTCATGTTCAATATTGCTAGAGGCGAAACTTATTGCCTTTCTAAAATACTATCTGCGCATCTGATTTTATATCTTACAATTGAAAGAGAACATTCCAGATTTCAGTATAATAGACATAGATTTACCGAGCTAGGATTTCCAGCTGATATTGTTATTGGAATGGTAATAAGATGTCGCCATTGTACTTTGTTCTGCGCGCAACATGACTAGCCCATAGCTAATCTTTGAAATAAGCTAGAACCCGGTTTTTCGCTTTTGAGCTCGTCTGCTATTTGAGTTTCTACTTACTTATAGTAAAAACTTATAGGGTGCGTAGATTGAAGGGAATAAAATTATAATTTTTTTTTTCATATCTACTAATCAAATCCAAGGAATTCATGAACAAGTAAAAATATAATAAATTATCTAGTATTCGCAGTGAAATATTGTTGTCTGTGTTGCGTTAATAAAGCAAAAATGTTAGTATATCTTGAAAGCTACCTAAGCAAATGTACATATTTCGTTATATGTAACATGTATTTAGCGTCCTTCAAAATAAGTTATTGTTTCATCGGCTACTCTTATGCAGTTTAATATTTAATAGGATGAAATTGATAAATAGAGGACGATGTGTTGTGGACAGAAAATATTGCCAACTGATATTGGTCGGCGCCAACATCAGATATTTGAAGAGGGTTAGGCAACCGCACAAGATCTGTACCTATTATGGTAATAGAGTCCGACGTCTAACAGTTTTGATGATAGAGAGCTCAATAATAAAATATTTCATATAACATCAATATTTATTCAGTGATCCATCTACCATACCTTCATATTGAAATGGTACGCCGGAATAGTTGTGAGGATATTGAGCGTGTCGCGTTTTACTGCGAATACTCGATTAACGCGAGGATATGTCGAGCGGCCTATATGACGTTAATGTCTCGATTAAGTCTATAGCAATGCACAGAACGATTCTGTTCCGTCTGACTAATCAGTAGTTTAACCGCTTGCTTGCCCGTGTTATATGGCATATAACAAAATTCAAACACTAAATTGCCCGTGTTATATGGCATATAACATCGCATCTCAGTCTACTTTGCCCGTGTCATACTGTATATGACATGGCTCCCGCGGTCGAAAGAGTGAAATATACTCGTCTCTGTCGCTCTATGGCTTAGTTTGTATTATGTATCTCGTTTCTACGTTAAATTTCCCGTCATACTAATCCCAGTCGAGTTTCGACTCCATAGAGAAATTAAAAAAAAAAAAACGTTCGTTGTCAATGTTGTCATTGAGTGTTGAGTCGGTGCGGAATGTGCGGAATGTGTGAGTGTATTTGTGCTGTTTTTTCTGTTAAATTTAGTTTTATTTCTTAAGATCTATTGTGTTTATCAAGGTATGTAAATAACTAACACGTACATATAATAATTCCAGCATGAAATATAAGATTCGACTTTTTTCGAGACCTTAAGTAGATTTTGGCGGGCGACAGTGATTTTACTGAGAGTATGGGTACTGTTTCAGAAATGTTCATATTACTCAGAAGTGGTGAATGCTATCCGTATGACTTCTTTTTGTTTTAAAAGAATATGAGACTACTTATTTAGTGTTTATTTATTTGTATGTTTAAAACTGTTATTTGTGCATTATATGGCCTTATCAAATTTAACATAAATTACGCCGCGCGGCGCCAGATAATGGTTTGGAATCAGAGGCCTGTAATTCATAAATATGTATAAACAAGTGTACTTTTTTATTTTTATCTTATTATCTAATATATATGTAACGTAATTAAATATTAAAAACGATATGTCACCGCTTTAAGTTTTGAGGTATGAACTTATAAATACAAAGCGAACTCTAAAACGCGCTATCTAAATTTCAAACGAGCATCACTCGACACCAGAATCGTAATCTAAATAAACAAAGATAACATTGTATAGTTAGTTTCATAACAAACATAAATAATATAACACTTGACAACCTTTCAAAACAAATAAAGTCACAATGACCGATTATGTGGAACCCGACCCGCGCGCCGAGGCGATAAAAACGCGCGGGCATTTGATCGTTATCGCTTTCAAGTGGCCGGGCAGAGGGGCCGGCGTGGGTTGCGGCGCGGAGCAAGCAAGCGGGTAAACCACGGGCAAATAAATATCGTTTAAACGTTGTCGATTGCTTTCTTTAGGGATACGTACTGGTTCGTGGGGACGGACGCAGATGGAATGCTCGACAGCTCACTCCATTCGCCCCTTGTTTGTTTGTCAACACAAATATTGAAAATCCATTAGCAACCACCGTTGGAGCGCAAAAAGTCGATATTAAAAATAACAAAGAAATCGGGCCGTTCAAAGTTTCCGTCGCAAAGGGAAGTTACTTTGAGATGTTTATGTTGTGTGTACGACTTGTACGCGTATCTGCATACGAAAATTTGCAACGCATTC
This sequence comes from Euclidia mi, assembly GCA_944739405.2. NCBI lineage: Eukaryota > Metazoa > Arthropoda > Insecta > Lepidoptera > Erebidae > Euclidia > Euclidia mi. Next base: position 54,960,147 of record OX123184.2, read on the forward strand.
CAACAGTTTATGTCGCGAATTAGTGTTTTGGAAACAGTGTTTTACAAGCCAGCTCCCCAGGCACACATTTGTGCAGCGTTTCGCTGTCAAATTATTATTCCCTAACAACTACGCATATATACTTGTATACTTGGTTGATAGGAAATAGGGACGATTGTCACGAGCATTTTATTATTTTATTGCCGCTGTTGGTTCCGAGAAAATGGAGATTTAATCTTGCTTGAATGTTCAGCTGTTCCTCCGTCTATGTTGACCTTTTCTATCCGATTGAGATTGTTGTTGACAAACTAAATGTTAGTCAGTAGTTAGTTATTCTTTTATCGTCTTTAGTTTTATCTCCTACTTTCAAGTTATCGATATGCAATTAATGATTGAGTATAACTATATGAGCGTTAGGTACGTTGATAATTTACAAAGAATAGTTATGAAAATAATGGTATGCTAATAACCCTGATGCTGCTCTAATAAAGGCACACAAATTTATGTATGTCTGCTGGCATGTAGTGTAAAGTGTAACAATGTGGTACAAATTGGCAGTAGAGTGAAATCACGCGTGTGCGAGAGGCGCTCGCGTCGTCAGTGCGCACACAACGCTGGCTAATTGCGACAGACGTGACTGACGACATGTACTTGTATCCTATACGCCTCCATATATTATGTACAACCAGACCTAACGCTGAATACATTTTACACCTCTACGTACAACCACCCAATTCTATTTAGCATGGAAATACACGCTTTAAACTTTTAATTCTCAAAAGTAGACTAAACCCTTTCATGACGTTATGAATTTCACGTATGCAGTCTCTTTGACCGGTGCAACTGTCCAATATTATTCCGGGGGTTAAACGCGAATCACAAGTATCCCTGTGGATTGTCGATATTTCGTTGTGTATTAATTTAATTAGTCGTACAATAATTGGGTTCACAATTGATATCCCCGGGGTGATGTCACGTGTTCCGCCTTCGTTCGGGGAGCAAACCTGGTTAATTCGTGAGAGGCACCCACGAAGTTTGTACCATTATCAGAAGTAATACTTGCAGGCTTTGTTATAAATATATATATATATATATATAAATATACATATATATATATATATATATATATATTTATATATTACACGTGTAATCGCAACACAACTTTGATTTGGTTTATGCAAGTATCAGGATATTTGAGAGGGCTATATTGGATAATTCTCTGTTAACAGCTTCATATCCTCTCAAATGGAGAGGCATCACTCTTTGTACTTCCATCCGTCCACCAGATACTGACAATGGCGCTTAACCTCGCGAATCAATAGATTTGTACGACCGCCACCTTTGTACCGATTTTCCATGTGCCTATAGAAAATTATTATAGAAGATTATTATAAAACTATATTTGGTATCCAGGTTAAACAAGTCTTAAAATAAAACAAGAGTCTTCAATACTACACTGGAAAATGTCCGTAAGATTTATAATTGTCACCTAAATACGGGTAAACAAGTGCAATCAGATTAAACTAAAAGGAAGGCGAATCGAAACTTGCACTGTTGTTGACCCAAATGCAAGTTGCAAAGTCGACAAAGCCGATACAGTCAACATGTCATCAGCAACTGTCATATCCCATTTAACTCACATACATACACTTTCAGTTGAATAGACGAAGTTTCAATGGTTGTTGTTTGAGAAAAACTATACGTCGAGTGAATTCTTGCGTGAACTAGGAATGCGAATACTCTATCTAAAAGAAAGTTCAATTCGAACGTTATCAGAGGAGCATTTGAAACGTTTGTGGTTGGTGTTTCAGTATCCCGTGGCAGAAGATACGTAATCCCTTGCGTTTGAGTTAGGCCCTTCTCTCACGAAGCGACTCTCAAACGATTTGTGTTTTGTACCCGTATCCTACGCGTCGCTAGTGAGTAGCCGCCATACATATTCAGCTAATTTCGCACACGACAAGACGCTATGACGACGCGTTTGATGTCAGTCGCACGCTACCGTCTTGCATGGTCGCACGCTACCCGAGTAGTATATGCGTCGCATCACAAAATGGCGGCGGAACAAACTTTTAATATTATTTTTGTGCAGGAGGTAGAAAATTATCCATGTTTGTATTATTATAAGCTGCCGTAGTACGTAAGAAAAGATGTTACATAAAAGGCGTGGATTGAAATTTAGAAAAAAACACAGACCGGCAACCTCTCTGCAGACCGGTCTGTGTGGAGAACCTTGGGGGAGGCCTATGTCCAGCAGTGGACCACGTTTGGCTGATATGATGAAAGGTGTACATTAAATTTATACACAATAGTTTTATTGCCAAGGAAGCGAAGCAGTGGGGTTATTATTTAGATAGTTGGCAAGATAATTTCTCAGATAAAGATTCAAATAATAATATGATTCTATTGACATTCTATAAAAATGACGAATCGTCCCTCGACAAATGCCCTACAATTGAGATTTTTTTCGATATACGGGTGCACCCAGAATCTTCTTTTATATTTTCGTTTATTCTTGTAATATAAATACAGAAGAAAATGGCCTTTATCGCTAGAGTCACTAGACATCGTCGTACGAATATTGTTCTTCAAATGATAAAATATAGTCTCATTTGCGTAGCACCGTGTGCGGTAAAGAGTAGCATACCAGTATTCGATCATAGTTTGCATCTCAGTCCCACAGCATTTGAATAGCTTCGTGAGAGAAGGGCCTTAGCCTGACAGCAAATACAAATTGTTTTACGATACATGATCTCACTTGAAACTTTTATTTCAAAGAAAGCGGCGTCTGATGCTTCGTGTATTTTCCTCAGTCACCTCTTGACGAACCACGGAATGAATTAGTGTAGTGACACTGTCTTCTTCTTACAAGAAGGTTGATTAGCTGTGTGTTGCATGACGGAGTTATAAACTGATGTAAGTACTGAGTCACAATACTGCGGCCATATACTTGTAATTTTAACTGTACGCTACTCTGTATAATAAACATTTACCCGATTCATCCGTTGTGAATTGAAAAAAGTTATTCGGAATATTATATTCAAAATGTTTCTTTGTTATATTGCTATCGATAGCACTACAACAGATTAATCCTGTCAGCGTTTATATGATAGCCTCAACGAGAATTTAGCTTTAATATTGCAATGTATATATTTCATAAACCAGTACCTAAATATGACATAGCCATCAGCTTAAGCGCATTGCGTAAGCCTGTGAATAGCAAACATAGTATTCGTTGCATCGAATAAAACGAAAATTAATCTCATCAATATATTAATGAAATTAAAAGTTTTGGAGGGCGGCCTGTGTTTAATAAAACTACAGTGGACTTCCAAGTACGATAGCAAATATGTGGGCGTATGTGAAACTTTGTATGTAGCAACACAACAATAAATATAATGGCAAACAACAATAATAAACAACAGCGGTGAAGCAAAGAATCACTTGTTTAAGTGAATAAGTTATATCTACACGCGTTAAGGTGCTTATTGTTGACGGCAAATTACGGGTGCCTATTTAGAGCACAATAAATTATCCCCTTTATTTGATGTTATTTATGTTACACCATTTATAGGTTCCTAGGAAAGTTAGTCACAGCGCTCGCTGGATAAGATTCATTGCGAGTAGTTGCCGTCAGTGAAAAACAGAATGTGTAGCTAGGGCTGCGACTGTAACAAGGTATTTAAGCACAAGTTACGATATACCCCGGCTCCATTAGCCGTTGTAAATAACGCTCTTGGCAACCTCCTCAGACTTCCTCTTTGAATAATATTATAACAAACCGTACAACAAAGCAAAAATAAAACTTATTACGTCCCCTACTCGCACGCGCTGTGCATGACGCTCGCCCGACACTCGCGACACTGTTCGCGGGCGACATAATATGTCGCTTTACGTACATTTATAAAAAATTGTTTGTAGACGCTATTGCTTGCGGCGCGTTATCACAGTAGTACACAGCCTCCTGCCCTCCGGCGAAAATAAATAAGTAAATATTAAACGCGGAGAACTCTGTTATAATCCAATTTGCGAAAAAATATGCTGATAAAAAAGAATTTTAATAAAATTCTTCCGATCTTCAATAGGAATTAATCTTTACAAAAGAAAGGCGCTTTCAAGAAAATTACTGTCATTGTTAGCACAGGCGGTGTTGGATAGAGATTAAACACCGACAATATAAACAGAATAATTTCGATGTTTCGAGAGCGATACTCCGTGCCGGCGGAGTATGAACTGCGAGCGTAGGCGGACGGTATATACAACAAGTTCTGAACATTTATAATTCTTTAACTAGTTATTTATAGTCAAGTAAATAGGAAAATAGATTAATTAGCAAACTTATTAATATGGTTCGTCAGACTTCTATAATATGTATAGAGTAAAATACAAGATGTATAATGTTATATACAAGTTGGCGTTTAACATGCCCTACCTACCCCTTCGGGCAAACAGGCGTGAGTCTATGTATGTATGTAAAATACAAGACGGATCTGTAGGCAGCGGCCTCGACTTATAATTAACACAAATAATAAATAGGTGCCCAGTTATTTTAAGCCATTCACTGTCGCAGTCTACTAAACTTATCTGTGTACTTGTGTGACTGAAGCTTTCAGACCTAGCTAGGCTAAAGGCTACGATGATGTCTTATAACTTGCGTATAGATGTTCGTAGCATATGCGTAGCATTGCGCTACAGTTGTGCTACGGAACATGGTACCTACTGACGCATTTGAATTTAACAACGCCTAATAAACAAGAAGACTAATCGATCCAACTAAAATAATATTACAACATTAGTTCTATGAAAACGCAATCAAACGTCAAATAATAGTTAATTTCAACAGAGGTAAAACATGCCGAAATTAAATTCAATTTAAATCATATCCATCACTTTTGATCTTTTAATTGAAACCTTTTGCAATTTTATGTATCGCGTTTCGTGAATTATCCGTAATGTGTTTGATTAATTAATATTTAAAGTAAGTAACATTCATCAGAAATGATGTATGGCTTTCTATTTTGTTTTCGCAGCATTTTTCATTAACCTACTTGAAAGCATTTACGAGATTCGAATAAATTATGTGTTAATAAATGTTATTGTAGAAGTGACTAATAAATTACATAAATGAATCTATCGAGCCGTTTCCTTTGATAGTTACAAAATGTAGTTATGAAATATAATAAAATGATATTAAATCTGGGGATAAGTACATTTCAGAGAATCAAACATTTATGTACAATAAATTGTGGAACATTGAGATTACTTTGCTGGCGCAGTAGTACAGAGACCTTGTTAATTATTGCTAATGAAAGTTCTATTTTTCATCTGTACTTTGAATCATTTCTTAGTACGCGATGAAAACTCATACGTTACTGAATAAAATGTTATATTTAGTGAAAATATTCAATTATTTAGTTCTATTGATTGACAGAGCAGCAAATTGAAGTGCCATATTTATTTTTTACGCTAAATTAAATATAAATTATTATTACAATGTTATATGAAGGAAATATTATGATGTTATGATGTAAGAAGGTAATTTTGTCGCAAAAGTCGTATGTAATACTCAGTGTAGTACCGTAACTAGTACAATGAGTAAGTACATTTTGTTAATAGATATATATTTTCTAACTAGCTGTGCTCGTGGTTTCGTCTACGCGTAATTTTGTATCTTTGTACAAGTAAATTTTTAATTATGATTTTGGACAATAAAGTCATGAAACATTAACAATAGAAGGTCAGATACGAATTCATTTAAAACAGAAAAGTTACTCAAACTACAGATTCAGTTCCTTCCTACAATAAATACCCACTATCTCTTTACTTGTGATTCCGTATCTTCAGAGTCCTAACATAATAATAGGCTTTCGCACATCATGAAACCTAGTACATTCACACCGTTATACCAAAAAGAAAACCCGGCTCAATGTTGTAGATATTGGTTTAATTGTCAAGGGAGAGACTGAAATTCTTCGATCGCGCAAAGCTGGCAAATCTGTGCCATAAGGTCGAAACCGCCTCTTGAAGATTAATTTCGCCAGGCGGTCTTTAATTCGGTATTTGGCGATCTTAGTATGCAAGTTGATTATTTCTAGACGTCTATTGAGGGTTTGTATAGGATAGCCCTCCATTATTGACGATCTAGGTCAACCGTAATTACGCAAGATATTCCCTTGAAGCTTTTCAAGACCTTTACAATCTAAGGATCTGGGAATTGATTCATTACGATTGCTTTAGAAATCATGAAGAGACAATTTTAAATTACTTTAAGCAATAAAATCGGTTACTCCTATTGAATTTCCAGAAGATTAGTTCCATTTGTAAATAGTTTAAAAAAAAAGGAATAACCGGGTCAGTTAAATTAAGAAATCAAAATAGAATACAATAGAACAATTTTATTGGCATAAAATATTGGTAAGTAGGTACATAAGTCCCAATAAATATAATACTTGCAACCATACACTTTGTATCAGACTGTAACATGCAAATCGTATTTAAAAACAAAAACACATCGGTAAATATTAGATAGATAGATAGATAGATAATTGCTTTATTGTGCAAATGTTTGTACAAATAACTTAAATGTAGATACATATCAAATGCACAAGGGCGGCCTTATCGCTGAGTGCGATCTCTTACAGGCAACCTTAGGATGGACAGACTGAAAATGACAAAAAGCTTTGATGTGTAGCGACCAAAAGTATCTGCTTACTAGAAATTGTTTTTATTATATACATACATAATATATATACATACATAAGCAGGCATACATACAATAGATATGATAGGTGCTAAACATATAAATAAATACATAATATACATAAATAATACATAATATACATTTATATATATATAGGTACAATTTACATATAATACATATAATAATATAAACACAATATACAGTGATACAATTTGTTTACAATGACAGATAGTGCTTCTTTAGTGCATTTTTAAATATTTTCAATGATTTAGCTTGCCTAATTTCAACCGGCAGCGCATTCCACAGACGCACAGCCTGAACAGCAAAGGATTTATCGTAGTAGTTTGTGGTATGTGCTGGCATCTGCAGTCTCAGATCCACCGACGACCTCAAGGTCTTTAAATGTGTGTCATGAAGGAACTTAAAACGTTCTTTGAGATACGTGGGGGTATTAGGATTGAACAACACATTGTACAGTAACATAAGGATATGAGTATTCCGGCGAAGTCGAATTGGGAGCCACTTGAGCCTGGATCGAAATTCAGATATATGATCATATTTGCGTAAGCCAAAAATGAATCTAATACAGAAGTTTTGGAGACGCTCAAGTTTATCAAGTTGGTCCTCATTAAGATCAAGATAGCTGACATCGGCATAATCGAGTATTGGGAGAAGCAAGGATTGTGCAAGCGCAATCTTGGTGGTGGTGGGAAGAAAGTTCCGCAGCCTACGTAACGATCCAGCTGAAGCAAACAGTTTACGGCTGGTCTCCTGTATTTGACTTCCCCATGAAAAAGTTTTATCCAGATAAATGCCAAGGTTTTTGACATTATCTAAGATCGGTAAAATGTTACCGTCGAACTGAATCTGAGGCAGTTGTGACCCATTGATCTTGGATATCATCCTGGAACTGCCAATTAGAATGACCTGTGTTTTTGACGGATTTACCTTCAGACCATAATTTTTGCTCCACGTACAGATATGCGCCAAATCTGTGTTAATATTAGAAAACGCCATTGAAATTGACTCTACTGGTGCCTGTGAATATATCTGCAAATCATCTGCATAAAGGTGGTAGGAAGAAAGTAACTGTTTGGAGATAGAATTAATAAAAATTGCGAAAAGTAACGGAGATAGCACGCCACCCTGCGGTACCCCGACAGTTGTATTACACCACGAAGAGTACGAATCATCAACACGTATACGCTGTCGGCGTCCAAACAGGTAACTATGAAACCAGTCAATTACCGTTGGAGATATGTTAATAGAGCGGAGTATGGCAAGTAGGATGTGAAAATCCACGGTATTAAATGCGTTGCTAAAATCAAGCAAGGACAACAGCGTGAGCTTTCCACCATCCATGCCCAGCCTTATCTCATCAGTGATATGAACCAATGCTGTGGTAGTACTATGACCAGGACTATGTACTATGATATTAATTCCTATTTTGAAAACAAAGTAAGACAATTAATTGCCCATGCCAAAATAATTCCACAATAGGTACCTATGCCTAATTTATTGAATATTAAGGCAAACACTGAATGAGTTTCACGACGCGAGATTAAACATAACCTTGTATTATTACGATCAAACACAATAATTGTCTATTATACTCTTAATCCATACTAATATTGTAAATGCGAAAGTGTCTTTGTTTGTTTGTTTGTCCCTCTTTCAGGACAGAACGGAGCGATGTTATAGTATGATTATTGTAAGTGGAGATATGCTGGTGAGTGACTTAGGCTACTTTCTACCGCAATAAACCATGCCGTAGTAAGAATATTGAAAAGATAAATACGAAATAAAAAGTGAAAGTGTATAATATGTATTCTATTTCGCGGGTTCAGCAGCGTATGGATTTTGCTGTGGAGTGGACTCTACAGGTGAAGGTAACAGTTATTGTTCATACTGAGGCAGATTGTTTGTCATGTCCCCTTAGAATCCGGTCACTGGCATTGCGGAACAATAACACATCGCATTAACCACGTCTATTGTTTCAAAACCAATATTGTCTGGTTTAATGTTTTGGAGATGTTAACATAAAATGATAAAGGAAATAGGGTATAATTGAGCTTACTGAAAAGGTCCAAAAAAGGTCATAAGGAAAAGCAGACAAACATAGTATATTTCAATCGTTTGCTTAATTGTCAATTATTTACAATACAATATTAAATAGCTACAATGTTCACAGTTACCTGTAACTGTATTTTAATGTGTATGTAAAAATATACTCTGTTAAATATAAGTCAATTTGCATGAAAATTGCAGTAGCTAAATACATTAATGTTTAGCAGAAGTCCAACTATACAGAAGCACACGGCACCACGAAATATTTCGGTGAAACAGTGCTACAAATTGTTATAGATCAACTGTCAATAGTTCTACCGCGATCGAAGTGTCGAGTGCTCCAACTCCCACTCACAGTTTCCAAATGCCTTGCCACTGAAATATTATTTAAAAAATGAACAGAGTATTTCACTTAACGAGACAGAATTTAAATATTAATGTACTTTAATTTTATATAAATAGTAATTAATATTGTCAACAGTTTCATTAAGCTTTGAACGTTTTCATTTTCGGAAATTGTTTTTTTAATCTATTTGCATTGTAACTTTTCTGAACGCCCATAAAAATGGACGTAATCTATAGTCGTTGGCAAGCTATGCTTAATGGCAAGTGGTTTAATAAATATGACAGATGGACCGACCGCGACGTCACATAAAATATAGAAATGTGTACACTCCGTCGGATTTCAAGAAAGCTAAATAATTACGTTGTAAATAGTAAAGCATGTAGTGCAAATCCTGTTATTGTTTTTAAATGAACACACCACAAAAAAATTGAGCGTATTAATTAGCATTTGAACTTGAACTAACAATATCCATTTCACAAGTCACTTAACGCAAAAACTAGAAAGGAGGATGAAGATTTTACTATTTAATAAATTGTAAGTAGATGTTGTGAGAGACAAGATTTAAAACTATTTAATGATTAATAAACTAATGAATAATATATTTGTATTTCTTAGAGCATAGATAAAATTCAATATCGAAATGAAATCAATGAACCAAAAAACAAAACTAAAGTCATCGCACCCCTGTGTTCTTATTAGATTAAAATTCAATAGAGCAGGGAAGCAAAAAAACCTTAATTTAACAGAAAAAATCAGCTGGTAATTTGAATTTTACCGAAGGCTTTATTTGAACAATATTATAAAAAATGCAGGACTCATTAGCTGACAGCTGTGCATCAATTAAACGTAAAATATAGTCCTTGGAGACAGCGGTGGTCTCACCCCGCTTCTCTGCTTCACCCCTTAGCATCCCTTGTGCCACAACTCAACCCCTCCCTCCGCGATCTCATTAGTGGAGCTCTGAATGTACAATTTGTTCTGAAACAGACACCGATTGCTACTTTAGAAAGCGTAGCCACTCGTTTAAGGTCAATTTTTTTGCTTTTGTTTAACTATTATACTGGTCCCTTAATGGATCTTTTTATATGTAATTGGGTATAATTGTTTTCTGTTTGCGCAATAAACTTACTTATGTTGCTGAGTTTAGTAAAGTTCCAATAAGTAATTAATTTCCGAACTAATTTAATTACATAAACTGTGTAAGTATGTGTGTAGTTACCTATACAAATGGGACTCGCGTCCTGAATATGTCGTTGCCAGAAGGTATGTATGTATCCATGTAATAATTATCTAACTACTCAGTATTCAACGATATAATAAAGCGAAAAAATGGCATCACTGTGTGCCAATCGAAAAAGTTATACAGCGCGATTTCTCGGTTGGGTTGAGTTTACATAAAATAAATAGGTAAGTACTTAAAAGGTTTTATTTTTCAATAAATTTGATTTTCTATGAGTAAACTGATAGATTGATCAGGCTCTAGGTGTAAGGGTGAATACGAGAGCTACACGTTCAGTATTTACTAACCAAGATCACCATTTACTTAATATTTGATGATTGATATTATATTATATTTTTTTAGTCTAGTGGATACTGCTGTATTATTTATACTTGATCAGATAATATTATCTATCAGTATATGTGTGATCATGTGACCTTTGCCCATGTTACAGAAATGGCTGAATAAAATTAATTGAAAATAATGGATATTCATCATCATCAGCCTTTAACAGTCCACTGCTGGACTAGGCCTCTCCTTTGAAAGGAGGAATTGGCCTACTATACCACGCTGGCAAAACGGGTCGGTTTAGGGTTTGTATCAAGCTTTCCTTCTCTTACAGTGCTGTTCTCTGCATAATATGCTCCCTCTGTCGGCTCTTACGACACCCATGGGATAATATAGGGTGGTGACATTCCGTATTCTTAATCCGTCACCACACGGACGAGTTGATATAAATACTGAGAGTGGATATTACTAAGTAATTATTCGTAACAAGACAAATGGAGGTAATGAATGCAATCCCAGTGTGTATCGTTTACGTTCAGTATACCGAGGGCATTACATAAGTGTTTGTGTGTATGTTTTGTCACATACATACACGTGCACACCGTGTGCCGAGAGTAAATTTATGTTGTGGGTATCGAACGTCTAGTTTAATGCCGTGCCGAGATTCCTGGAAGCCACACAATCTAGGTAAGCCGAGCCTTTTAGAACTTTCATTTCCATCATTGGTTCATGGCGTCGCACCAGCAAATCGGCCTAATACATTTCTGTGAAGTCGATTTATTTTCTTTGAAACTTTTTCATGAACTGTTTTGATTTAAATGTCTGCCATGGAAATCTATACATGCCCTCCTCCTCTTAGCGTTATCCCAGTTTCAATCTGGGGTCCGCTTACTAGTTCATGAACTGTTTTGATTTAAATGTCTGTCATGTAATCTATACATCTATACACATAAATAAAATTGAAGTGTCTGTTTGTAATATTAAAATAACCGCTTTTTACTCAATGCATATGGATGTATACACAGTACATATACCGAAATGACAATTTGTGAAATTTTTGTCCGTCTGTCTGTTTGTTCTCGCTAATCTCTAGAACAGCTGCACTGATTTTGACAGGAATTTCACTGGCGTATAGCTGATGTACCAAGGAGTAACTTAGGCTATAAATTAACCGGGTACGCGAAGTAGTTCCCTCAGGACGCGGGTCAAAGCGCGGGAAACAGCTAGTTGATAAATAATTACAGAGACGAACCTACATGTGTATATCTACAGTTTGGCAGTCTGGTAGCAAAGGCCACGTGTCTAATGTATCTTATATTATGTCGTGTTCTTATCCGAAAACGCATGTAGTGGTGTATTATGTCATCATTTTATTATCGATTACAGATTTTTGTGATGCGAGCATTTTAGAATTTACTTTATTATTAACATCTTGTCTGAAATCTATCCAGCAAAAAATTACTTACGTGCTAAAATGTTATTAGCTTTTTTGTTGTACCTGTTGTAAAGGTTTCAGTAAATTGTTTAAATGTATATCCAAACTATTTAATTACGTCAAAGGACTGCGGTGACGTGTATTTAACCCAGTTGGAAATTATTTTGTTTTGAAGTTGACAGTTTGAGTAAAATATGTATTTTGTTGGATAGAAACCAGTTTCACAGAAAAATATTTCCATTCTTTTAGAGAATAAACCGGTAAAGTGCGAGACGGACTCGCGCACCGAGGGTTCCGTATAAACCTGTATACATAAATGTAATGTAATAACTGTAATTATTTAAAAAAATATGTGATGTTACTAAAAATTTAAGGTTTTCGATTTTTTTTTCTATGTGCTATAAAACGTTGCTTTATGCCAAATTTCAAGATTCTAGATTGACTGAAAGTACCCTCAGTACTTTAGTTTTGAAGTGAGCTTTGATATGAATTTCACGGGTTTATGAGAAAAGGGCTTGTTTCTTAAAATTATTAAAAATATTTTTATTATATAATGTAACTAAACATTTACGGGTTTAGCTATTTTTCCTATATCTGTGCTATAAGACATTGATTCTTACTAAATTTTAAGATTCTAAGTTCACGGGAAGTACATTGTAGGTTTTGATTCCCTTGCGAGTAGTTGCGAGGTTGAAAATATGCTAAAATTGCTGTTTCTTTTGATTGCGTTGACATAGAAGTTTCATTTTGTTACAGCTTAAAGGTATTATAGACCAGAAGAATTTCAATTTAATAACTTTATGCATTCATGAGGAAAGTGGTTCTAACTCTAAAATTATTAAAAATATTTTTATGATATGATGGAACTTAAAATGTACGGTTTTCCCAATTTTTCCTTTATTTCTGCTATAAGACGTTAATTCGTACCAAATTTCAAGAATCTGAGTTTACGGGAAATACCCTGTAGGTTTGATTCCCTTGCGAGTAGGTGCGTTGTGAAAATTTATTAAAATTGCTATTTCTTTTGATTTCGTTGATATAGAAGTTTGATTTCGTTACAGCTTAAAGGTATTATTATAGACCCGAGTATTTGATATGAATTTCAATTTAATAACTTTACGCGTTTGTTAGAATAATATATATAGGATGTCATACTTATAGTTAAATTACGTAATCAATTCCATAAATATTAATATTAAAATAAGTATTTTACATCGTTGTAAACGGGTTGCCAGATTAACAATTAAATTATGTAACACATTCTACAGTTATCATTTCAAATATTGTTTTAATGTTCCAATTTAAACAATCTAATAAATACTATATTTGTTAATTAGTTATAAGCATTTTGTATCATTTAGTATATTTTAAAGACTACTCCAACTCTGTAACATTATTTTGAAATAATAAAATAAGATAATCAATTGACATTCTGTGATCGCCGAACGGTTTTACTATATAAACTAGTGCCGTACTACAACTTTCACATTTCGTTGGGCGACCACAGGACTGTACACTCCGCACGGTCCAGCTGTAATACTGGAGATAAGTATATTTATTGTATACAGTAATAATACTTGTAATTGAAACCTCAATTCACGTACGGTATATAATATAGTACAATTCCAATATTAGTATAAATTATAGTGTAATATTATGTGCTATCCGTGTGGTGACGGATTAAGAATACGGACTGTCACCACCCCATATCATCCCATGGGTGTCGTAAGAGCCGACAGAGGGAGCATATTATGCAGAGAACAGCACTGTAAGAGAAGGAAAACTTGATACAAACCCTATACCAACCCGTTTGGCCAGCGTGGTATAGTAGGCCAATTCCTCCTTTCAAAGGAGAGGCCTAGTCCAGCAGTGGACTGTTAAAGGCTGATGATGATGATGATTATGTGCAGTAATTATTATTTTCTATGAATAAATCTATGTAATGTATAACTCGACAAGATATGTTTCATTTCAGTCTAATTGATAATTGATTAATTAAAGTGTTTATACCCTACAAAGTATCTATTATTTAGAACTACTTCGCTTTTACATAAACATCTTAAGTTTCAAAAAGTAATCCGTAGTATGAAACATTCAAGAATATATATATTTACATATCCATATGCAGTGTTTCTGACACGTTCATGACAAAATGGGTAGTAACCTTAAATTAATAAAATTCTTTTTTTAAGTGATGTAACTAAAAATTTACGATTATTGCAATTTTTCCTTTGTCTGTGCTACATGACGTTGGTTCATACCAAATTTCAAGAATCTGAGTTTACGAGAAGTACCCTGTAGGTTTTGATTTCCTTGCCAGTAGTTGCGAATTTGAAAATATAGTAAAATTGTTGTTTCTTTTGATTGCGTTGAGATAGAAGTTTGATTTTGTTACAGCTTAAAGTTATTATAGACCCAAGTATTTGATATGAATTTCAATTTAATAACTTTTATTCATGTCATGTTCATGACGAAAGGGGTAGTAACTTCAAAATTAATAAAATTCTTTTTTTATATTATGTAACTAAAAACCTACAGTGCTCGCAATTTTCCTTTGTATGTGTTATAAGACGTTGCTTCGTACCAAATGTCAAGATTCTGAGTTCACGGGAAGTACCCTGTAGGTTTTGATTTCCTTGTGAGTTTCGAAAATTTGCGGAAAATGCAGCATAAACGGCCGTATCTTTTGATTGCGTTGGCTTAGACCTTTGATTTGTCGTGTTTTTGAAATTTCAGTTTGATACCTCCACGCGTTTATGAGAAAAAGGGACTTGACAAACGGATGGACAACAATGTGATCCTATAAGGGTTACGTTTTTTCATTTCGAGGTACGGAACCCTAAAAATGAACCCGCTATGTAAAAAAAATTAATATGTACACTGTAACATGAAGTTGTAAAATGTGCGCGGTCTATAGAATAAAAGATAGATGCTACGGCTCACACCAAGGCAAAATTGGTAAGCGTCGTATTATTGGTCAGAATTGGTAAGCGTCTTGTAAGAGATCCCGCAGACGAACGTGGTTTCTGGTTTGCGCAAGGTTATGACTACCAGGTTAACCATGCGGCCCTATTGTAACGCAGCTGGATAGGGGGTTTTGATGGACCGGCAAAAAGTAATTAAAAGTAAACGTCGGTCGATAACGCCGTTCCCGATGTTTTGCCAGATCCGTGAACACCTTCACACCTGTAACTAGATTTTGCAGAGTTTTCAGGAGTCCAACAAAACCATGGCGTTGGAAGGACACCGCCTTGTCTTTTGTCTTCTGGTTCATCACGTATGGTCAAGCTTGAGCTATTTTTTTTGGATTTTTGCGAATATAGTGGGCCGCTTCTAAGTTAAATCCCATTCGAACGTGCTTTTTTAGGGTTCCGTACCTAAAAGGTAAAAAACGGGATTCTATTATTAGGGTTCCGTACCTAATAGGTAAAAAACGGGACCCTATTACTAAGCCTCCGCTGTCTGTCTGTCTGTCACCAGGCTGTATCTCATAAACCGTGATAGATAGAAAGCTGAAATTTTCACAAATTATGTATTTCGCTTATAACAACAAACACTAAAAATTAAAAAATTAAAATAATAAGAGGGGTCCCATACAATTAACGTGTTATTTTTTCGTATTTTTTGCTCAAAATTACTAACGGTAACAGGTAGACGCTTAACATTTTCACAGAATATGTAGTTGAATATTACCTTTCAAAATAAATAATTAAATTAAAAAAAGTAAATAATAAAGGGGTGCTTGCATACAACAAATGTACTTTTTAAGCAATTTGTTACTCGATCTTAATAAACAGGTAGAAACTTAAAAATATTTAAGTATACATACAGCAAACGTGATTTTCTTTTATAGATGATGGTACGGAAGCCTTCGTGCGCGAGTCCGACTCGCACTTGCCCAATTTTTACAAAATCCACAGGGTTCCTTCAAAGCACCCGTGCCGTGCACCCGTTTGCCGAAATATGACGTAAAGTCATTGATCCATACTGGCTACTTTCGTGTATGCTTTTTATGAACTCTATAGACTGCTGTTGCCACTTACGATCAGGTGGGCCGTAAACATTGTCGGCCATTAACAATTACGTAAAAGTGATGGGATTGCCGTGATATTTTATATTGAACAAATGTACATATATTTATTTCTGTCTGGGATTTACGTAACTTTTAAAAAAATACTGAAATGAATTTAGAAGTTTTATTTATATGTGAAATGATTATATAAAATCCAAATTGATTTTATTAATGATTCTTCAAAAGTTATAAAAGGGAATTTTTACACTGATCTGTCAAAGACCTGCAAACTATCAAATAAAGAAAATGCCGAGCCACACACAATATAGGGTTCCGTACCCCTTACGCATTGAGTAAAGGATAGTAGGACTCAGGCACAATATTCATTTTATCACTCGCTAGTAGAAGTTAAGGTTATTTGTCTATTACTCGTTAATTAATAAACTCTAATTAGCTGATATGATTTTCATTGAAAGTTCATTATTAGATTGTTAGTTCTAAAATATCATACTGTTTTGCTCGCGTGGTATCTCTCTTTCTCAGCTTCAGTGAACAGTCAGACGGACGGATAGATATGGCGAAACTATAAGGGTTTCATGTAGTTTACTACAGAGCTCTTAAAATAGATATCGAAGAGTCTTCTATAATGCCTCAAACTTCGGCAAAATATGGTTTATGATACGTAAACATATAAAATCACGCTTATTCTAAAGTCAGAAGAGATGTGTTTTCACAGAATAGTTGTTTTAACAGTGGGTCGGAAGTGGGTCACTGCTGTCCTGATTAATATTTTGCACTATTTCGGTCCTTTATCTCGGCGTTGTGGTTTTGGCATTACATATTCGCACCTCGCTTCGGTAATACTTGGAACTATATTTAGCTTTGCAACGAAAATGTTCGTATGTAGAGATATATAGGCCAGCTGTGCCTTGTTCATTCGCCTACCTTATTTCTTATTTTCTCTATCTTGTGTATCTCTTATTGTCAAATCTAAACCATCCAGAGATCCATTCAAACACGCATATCAAAACAAATATTATCAGAACAAGACCAGTCATTTAGCGGATGTTCAACGGCTTAAGTAAAATATATGATTTGTTAAAATATATACCTACATATATTTATAGTTATAAGCATTCTACTATAGCTAAATAATTTATGAGGCAGCGATACCCTAGTGGAGATACCAACAGACTGCCATGCAGCGGGTATCGGCTTCGAATCCACGACGCGCACCAATGACTTTTTGGAGTTATGTACGTATTGAATTGTTAATTATCGTCGCCCCGTGCCTCGGAGAGTACGTTAAGGCTTCGGTCCCGGCTGTCATTGTGATCTTTGACAGACGTTAAACAATGAAATATTGCTATCCCTTCGGGTTGAGGAAGTCAGACAGGCAGTCGCTCTATTGAAAAGCAAATATTCAGTCATATTCGGTTAGACTAGTAAGCGGACCCCAGGTTGAAACTGAGATAATACTAGGATGATAATGATATAGCTAAATAATTTAAGAATTTGTTCTCTTTGCACGCCTATACATATTTTCTTCTGACATCACACATTTTTAAAGTGAAACGATTTCTGTTTGATAATTAGACACCATTAGATTTACTTTAAATATATGTGATTAAAATATGAAGTGTTTTAAGTACAAAATGTTTCTATTTGTGGTTTTTACTAGCGCAATAAATATTGTTGCGAACAGAACAATGATCGTGAACTATTCATGTATAAAACTAACTACAATGTTTATGATACTAACATTCTTTGCTGAAATTTTAATACATCAACATATTTCAATGGTATTTAAACTCAGTACAGTTATTCTGTTAAATACTTCCCTATCGCCCATCACCTACCCCTTCCTCTTACATATCCATCCTCTGACAGTCCATACATTTCCTCCTATCCTTCCTATCTTTTCTTTGCACTCCCTCTTCCCTTTCTCCCCTCTACTTTCATATTCATCACTTCTTTACCTACATACAAACCATCTCTTTACCATGCCAAACGATTTCACATAACAATATGTGAAATCGCTTGCAAGTGTTTCTCCTCCGGCTTCTGGCCCTACACTCAGCGCCACACAATACGAAAGGCTTTAGATGCGGCTCTTCAATATGGTTACTACCCAATCTTAATATATAAAATCCTTGCGTTACTGACTGACTGACAGACACGCTACAGCCGAAACTATTGGGCGCAGGAAGCTGAAATTTGGCATGTGTGTTCCTTGGGGACCGTAGGGGTGCACTAAGAAGGGATTGCCCGAAATTCCCACGGGATCGACCAAAATGGGTAAATTAAAAAAAATGCAGGCGTAGCTGCTGGCGTCCTCTAGTATTTTATAAAACTTATAAAACTTCTACGCCTACAAAACTGCCTATCACACACATCTCCTATCCCTCACCTTTACAGCAATCACATTCCCAAGGAGGGTTGGCGAAAAATAGTACACAAGTAAGACCAGTTGTACTTTTAAACAAACATTGTAAAATATGAGAAAGCTTACCAATACCAGCAATTTCACAATGATACATAAAACCGATATATGAAAAAATATTATTTCTCTCTATTTCACAATAAATTATTATTTTTATATTTTTTATAGACTCACGCCTATATTCCTGAAGTAGTAGGCAGAAGTGTGATATTACACCCACATTTCGCCATGAATTTTTAGGTCCCACGTAATAGGGGGCGAGCCTTGCCGTTTCCGGGCACATCACCAGACTCCGTGCTGCTACTGAGAATTCGGAAAAACCCCAGTAACACTTTTGCCCGACCCGGGAATCGAACCCGGGACCTCCGATCAGCAGTCGCATACGCTAGCCACAGGACCATAGAGGCAGTCACAATAAATTACAGAATTTAAAAAAAGATTTCGTCTTAACTTTTCAAATCAATAAGAATTACCTACTGAAATCAAAATTTTCCGCGCGCGGTGTACTGAATTCAAACGTTTTTCGACAGTGCAATGCAGTTACGTATTTTTTCCACGGATATCAATTTAGTGATTTTACACTTAGTCAGAAATTTATAATGACAAACAAAAAAAACATTATGCATAATGCGTGTATGTTTATATTTGATAAGCTGCCTCTTTTCGCCATCGTTCTACGCGACAGCATTTCCATCCCCATCATTTAGATGGTTGGCAATCCACAACGGTGAGTTTCTCTAGAAACTTTCTGCCTCGCACATCTAAACTGTGGAATGATCTGTCGCCTGCGGTTTTTCCGAACCAATACGACCTTCAAACCTTCAAGAAAAGAGCGTATTCCTTTTTAAAAGGCTGGCAGCGCACTTGTGACTCCTCTGGTGTTGCGGGTGTCCATGGGCGGCGGTAATCGCTTAACATCAGGCGATCCATCTGCACACCTTCTACATGTAAGCAATAAGTGTGCCGAATTTCATAATCCTCCGTTCGCCCACTTCTCGTAAAAAGGGATCACAGTATTTCGCTTTACGTATTTATTTAAAGATAATCAGATTAAAAGATAACGAGAATAGTAGCTGCCCCACAAAGCGCCTGTCCTCTGAACTCTTCACTCTAAAACTATTGCGATGTTCAACCATCTTCATGACGACTGAGCATGAAGATCTGGCTTATCTGCTATGGATCGACATCATAACATCTCTTCGAGGCACGCAGCAAGCCATCCTAAACAATTTAATACACACATAACTGAATAGTTAGTGGCTTGCGCCGAGGATTTGGACTCTCTGCATGGCAGTCTGTTGGTAAGGCCATATGGCTATCGCCGCGCCGCCTCTATATATGATGAAACCTACTATTTAATTTACTTTGCAATTCATTTATATTACTATCATTTTGTTTTGCTCTAAAATTCTTTTGATATCTATAGCATGGTATTTTTACCATTATTTTAAGACTAGACGTCGCCAGCGGCTTCGCCCGTGTCAATTATACATATAAACCTTCCTCTTGAATCATTCTATCTATAAAAAAACCACATTAATATCCGATGCGTAGTTTTTGAGATTTAAGCATATGCAAGGAAAGACAGACAGAAGACAGACTTTGTTCTATACTATGTAGTGACGAGTTGCACCAATTTAAAAGCGCTGTATCTAGCTTGAAAAAATAATGATGTGCTGGAGCACGACCTATCCACCATAAGCAAACGCATGATGCGTTTTTAGTTCCAACGTTTTTATTTTGGATATGTTGGTCTAAAGAATGAGCTCGGCGGACGTCGAAGTTTTTGTATGGAAAAAGTTGAAAACGATGTGGCAATCTAAACCGCTTCAAGTATTTATTAATCCTCTCTCATTTGAATTCAACTTTTTTCACGAGGAGGAAAGAGGCAGAGAAAGCCAATGAATTATAATCAACATGGCAGAAATGCATAAGAGAAAATTGTGGTTTGATAATTTATTTTTAACTTCCTAAATATGAAGTAGGATTTACATAATGTATGCCTTAAACATAAAGACAGTCATTATGTTCTCACGGAGCATTACTGCCTCCTTCATAATCTAAAGATGTTTACAAATATTTCTGTTTCTATTTACTTATTATTTAATTGCTACAAAATTACTCGTAACAGTGGCTGTAAAAAGGTTATTAATGTTCCAAATCAAAACTTTCAAAGCCGCTCGAAAGGAAACTTACTCGGATGACTAAATTCTACGAAATAAAGGAATTATTTTTATTTACACAGCCTTGTTTCATTTTGTGTCGAGAACAGAAAATAAAATGGTCATTAGTTGCAGGATCGTGCGCAGTAGCTACAGGCAGACCTTTAGGAAAAGTTGATTCAATTGGAGTTACAATAACTATGCACTAGATTTTTAAACACTCCACCTGCTAAAGAAGAATTACGGTGCAAAGATTTTCTAAATAGGAATTGCTCACCTTCTACCACAGGTCTTAATATTATTTAACAACGCCTGTTTTATGAAAACTTGGTATTTGACAATATTGAAAAACAAAATATATGCTTAAGTTTGAACGGTACGGCTACAGGAATGATTAATATTCAATCAGTGTGGGGTCGCATTGTGGCTCTTCCCGCCACTCAACGTTGAGTGGGGTAATAAAGTAATAAATAAACAAGTAAGTTGACGCCGCGCCGGTCCATGGCACAGAGCCGCACCGTGATCTACTGTCACAATGCCCCTTAATTAAATTGTTATATTTCTCTAATGAAATAATTTGTTTTTACTACACTGTTCTGCTAATTATGTTTACGAACGAAAAGATTCCACGAGATGAACAAAAGATGTTCCTAGAACTTTGCTTGCCGAGTCGGCATATTAATTATGCAATAGCCCTTTATGATTTTCAATTCACATACATTCGTATGAATTTAAACCAACTTTCCGCGCGCTTTTTCTTTTTCTGAGAATGGGTGACCTTTTCTAATATTCTGTAACAACTTGGAGGCACGGGCCTCGCTGCCAGTTTATATCTTGAAACGAACGCCTTGACCTCATTCCGAGAAGACTAACGAGGTATTCGATGGTCGCTCTCATTATTTCGCCTGCGAACTGTCCCTGTAATTACACACTATTAAGGACGTGTTTGTTTTTACAAATACGTATTTTTTATTGATTTGCCGGTGATCAAATAAAGGAGCTTAACTAGGAATAACAATCTCGGTTGTAATTACATTAATCCCAATAATTGTATTTACTTAATGACCATTGTTACAGTTGGTCGTGGATTACCTGCCATGATGCTAACAAAATTGTTTCCATTATGTGGGAAAAGGGATGTAAACTTACATAACGGTGCGCTCATCAAGGCGTAAAAGTTATGACAGTCAAACGGCGGAATGGGGTAACGATGTCGCTTGCTGGCTAGAAACGCCTCTATTTAAAATTCAAAAACGCTTAAACAGAAAGTGCTTAATATAAAATTCTGCTCAATGAATATACATAAAAAAACGTAGTTTCTACATACATAATTATAAAGACCTCACAATTCACGGCTAGTGCACATAGCTAGTCGGTGTGTCTATCTCGCAGACTTAGCTTACAAACTCTACCGAGGAACTAGTCAGAAAATTAATCTTATCTCAATTTTCCCGTGTTTTCCTACTCCACCGGGTTTAATTATGCAAGTTTTAATTACATGCAAACCGAATGCTCGGTACCGTCGTGGGGCCGTTTATTCGCTAGATATTTACGACGACAATGTTCTTATTTATTAGCTTATATATTAGCAGCCATATAACCGTCCTTACGTACGCATTTCATTTTTTAATTCGGGACATTTCTCGCGATATAACTTTTAAGTTCTGCATGCGTTTTAATTTATTTGTTGTGAGAAATACAGAACAGTACAGAATTAACTGAATGTATTTAACGTTTTTGTTGTGCGTATTCTTTTGTTTCAGTAGTAGGTAAAAACGGGCGCTCATTAATCAATTCACACTTCTTAGCAGATGTTAAATGAATTAAATGAATAATAAATTACACACAGAGACAGGTGCGATTTGGGAAAACTGTTTCATCGGAACAGTGGACGTGATAAATGTTCCTAACTATATTAGGGATGTGGTTTTTCATTTGCTTTATAATAGAACACAAATGTTTAACATCATTTCAACGCTAGGAATAACCAAATAGAACAATGAGGTTTACCCAGATCATAGGCGTTGTCTGAATGAAAGCTTTTCACTTAATACCACTATTCCATTGCTATCAAACTTTACAAAATATTTAATGAACATGGTTTTAACGATAAAAGCTTTATCAACATAATTATATTTTTATGAAAATTACAGTCGTTGGTGGAGCGACCTTATAAACGCGAACATACCATAATTACGATACTTAAAAACTTCAACACGTATCTCGCAAGTGCAATTTACGATATTTTTAACGACTTGTAGATTTACATCCCGTTTTATTAAAGCACCTTGGTTGGTGGTTTAAAATCTTTCTCTTTCATTTCATTTTTTATTACTGCGCGTTTATTACACAATTTCTGTCTATATCACTGTCAGCGAGATGACGTACAGACAGGGATGAGAAAATAATGCTGGCTTGCAATATGAACATCATTATAATAATTCCTGTGGTAACTCATAAAACTTTATACTGGCGCATACCAAATGATTTAATTTTTTAGTATGGCTGGCGTCATAAAATCTTTAGTGTTTGCTTGACGTTGCAAGGAAGAAAATCAATACAACCGTTACTCAAACTTTGATGGAAACGTTGGTAACATAAGGCTTGTAAAAGAGTACGTAACATTGTAATTTTTCATAAAAATAATGAAAAGCAACAAAAACACTCAGTAACCATTAACAAAAAATATGAAAATGTTACTGATAAAATGTTGTTATCAGTAACATTTTCAGGTTTTTTCTGCGATACAATTATAACAGCAATACTTATATAGTAGTTGGTTCAACCGTTGTGTGATTATTAGGTAATAGCAATTTGTTGAAGCTGGCCATCACTAGTAGACTTTAATGTCTGTATGTACAGTCGAACAACTTCCCGCTAGACCACCATAAGGGTGAGATTCACTCAGCAAGACATCGTCGCTTCCAGTGCTACTTTACACAAACATTGACATTCGTATACAAAACCAGTTTCTAGTGTGCCTCGACTCTATGAGCGATCCAAGGGATTTTTTTTCAAACTGGTCCAGCGCCGACTTGTTTGATTGTACACATTGTACACGTGGCGACTTGATTTTAAGTGTTTCCACACCTAATCCCCTGCTTTATTTCCATATTTTCTTTTTTGCATTGAAATTTGCTGTTACAATGCCGCCACCTTAAGTTGTAACTTATGGTAACAATTACAATGGGGTCAGTTTTACCGCTGCCGCTGTCTGACTTGTTAAACTAATTGTGTCATCTCCTACAAATTTCGTTCCAATTTTGACCTATCCAAAGGTGAGAAGCCCCCAGAAGCCCCCTGTTACAAAACATAATAATATAAATAACGTTATAATAACTATCTATACCACCAACAACACCACCTACATGAGCCTCCTAAGCTATACATTGAAAAGTGCCATCTATGTGATGCCTTGTGCGCGACATTCGAAACGAATATTAATAGAAGTTAGCTAATAATTAAGAACACCTTTTACCCCATACACACCAATTAACGCTAACCAGGCTCAAACATTCAGAAAAAATCGTCATCCGAGCCACCCCAGCTCTTCGAGGAAGGCCAGCAGACTCTTGATGAGGCCCACTGCTTCCCTCAGGGTGCTGTATCTGGTCAGGTACTGCTGCCTGTACTGTGCGACTTCAGGGCAATCGAGGAGCCGGTGGGCTGCCGTCTCGTATGCTGCCATACAGGCCCTGCACAGCGGGCTCACGATGGGCCATTTACTTACGTGCCCTGCAGGCCCGGAGTCGTGTACGCTTGACGATCTGTATGAGGCAAGGCCAAATGCCATCCGAGTGGCCGAGTTTTGGGCCAAATATATTTAAAGTGTTGCCATCGACACGATAAGTAAGTAAGTAAGCGGGCTGTCGGTGATACCTATAGTAAATAGGTGTTTATTAACCTCTTGTATGCCGGAATGCCAGACACAATGAAAAAGCCATTGTGTCTCGCGTAGATCTGCGTTCCGGCATACAAGGGGTTAAAGAATCCGTGTCCTGTGTAGGCGGCCGTGACTGTCCGTAGTTGTTGTTTGGACAGCCGCAGGACTTGTTTGGCTATCTTACCGTCTGCTGCGGGAAGAGCCTCCTTGGCCTGCCTACATGTTTCAATACCAATCCAGGACTGGTTGTGTTGGGTCCTGATCCTATTTCTTACCAGGTTGCGATAAAAACCAGAAGGGCTCGAAGAATAATGGGCTCGGGTCCCATCACCTCTAAAGTGGCCCCTCTTCTGGCAAGTACGTTGGCTGCGTCATTCCCTCTTGAGCCACTGTGGCCCTTGATCCAATGCAGTGTTCATTTGTTTTGTTTACCTGCCTCTGTTAGTTTCTGGTGGCATTCAAGCGTGAGTGCCGAGGTGAAAGTATGGCTTTTGAGGGCTGAGAGGACAGCCTTACTATCTGAGAGGATCCTAATGGATCGCTCCCTTACCTCACGTGCCATGATTGCTCTGTCAGCTAGGATTATGCTAAAACATTCGGCCTGGTAGACCGTGTTGTAGGCTCCCAGCGGTGCTGCGATGTTGATGTTAAGGTCCTCGGAGAATACTCCTGAACCCGTACCTGTATCCGTTTTAGACCCGTCTGTGAAGAACGTGAGCTAGTTGTGGTTAACTGCTCCTTCATGTAGATCCTCGTACGGTTGGATTTTGTATTTCTTGTCGAACACAAATTGTTTCGGTATACGGTCGCCAATGGCTTGTGTGAGAGGAACTTCTTTTAAGTGTGTATTTAAGTTGCTAGTGTGCGGTGTGTTAGTGTCTTTCCAGAGCTTCAGAGCTCTTAGCCGGACCGCCGACATCGTTGCTTCCTGTTGTATGAACAGGTGCAATGGAGGCAGGTCCAGCAACACTTCGAGTGCCGCTGTTGGCGTTGTTTTCATGCAGCCCGTGACCGCTAGGCATGCAAGTCTTTGAAGCCTTTGAAGCTTGTTGGCGGCCGTTATTAGGTTGGTCCGGGGCCACCACACTACTGCGCCGTAGCTTACAATCAACTGTCCGAGGCTATCGACGTCTTCTCCACATTGACATCGATGCGGAGAAATACACGGAGCACCTAAACGAAGACAATGGCGCACGCTGTAAGTGCTGTTATTTAAATTATAATGTTCAAATAAATACTTATTTAAACGTAAATATAATTTGAAACGTCAACGGCCTAAATAAGATAGATGTATATAATTAATAGTATAAACAATAACATACATGATATTAGGATATGGCATCTTAGGTACAATAAGCGGATACCTACTATTATTTCTCATCAACCTTACCAAACGCAATTATCTATAATTAATTTGTGCATAATATCATGACATAGATAATGCGAACAGTAAGATCGTCAGCATAATTCATGGATAATTATTATTTATGCATATTAATAGCAATACCTAAATACATCAGGTATATGTGATAAACGAAATACATTACCTATTAGCTTTGCCATTAACATGTGTGTGAGATATTTGATAAAGACTCGACAAAACTCGGATGACAAATGTAATTTTCACAAGGGAAGTTGACATGACGTGGAATGACACACGACACTTTTTATCTGCAGCGGATAGTACTTACACAATAGTTCGCCGCAAAATTGTATGAAATATTTTCCTCTTTGATACGCGGCCACCGTGTAAACTCGTAATTGATATAAATGGAGCCGTGTGTTTGACTTGTGTTTCCTAGTACTAATATATCTTCAACACGCGTTTCACTAAATCACATCAATTCACATTAAATTACTATTATCTACAGCTAAATAGACCATTGTCACTAAATTACAGGCAAATGCCTCGGGACGTGTTGATTGTATCGATATGAAATATTCACGACCTGCGCAAGGCGAGGCCAAATATATATCAATAATACACACAACAGATATGTACTTTGTTTTCAGTAAAGTGTCGATTTAGCAATTTCGATGTTTACATATTTATTTTGTTTCTGACAATGAAACTTCTATCTACCAATATAAAATTAATAACCAATATAATGTTTTATAAACTGACAATTATATTATTAAACATGAATCGATCTAACTTGCATGCCGTAACTGAAAACACTCACATTTGCTTACATTATTTATGTAGTCCATTTCATCATATTGTAAACAAACATTATAAGTTTTCGCATTATAGGACTTGAAAGGATGTTTACCTATTTTTTATTCAACATTACCCTTCAGTTACTTCAGGTTCGCTATTCCCACGTGGCCCTGTCAATTGAAATATATTTGTCTTTAGAATTGTATTGTCTAATTTCGCAACTTAATTAAATTTTTTTACTCTCTTACTCTTTATATTGAACTATTTTGGATAGTAAATACACTTTACAAATTGGTATAAAAAAATTAAAACCCAGTACGCCCTCGGGTTTTAAGACGGAGAAAAAACAAAGATAACTGGTTATTTATTTAGTATTCGAAATTGAAATATTATACTGAAATGGTTCTTTGATAGGGAGCGTTCTGTCTGTGTAATATAACTGGCGGCGCAATGAGGTTATTCCATTAATGTTATTGAAAAATAGTCGTTAGTGTGAGTGGCGTGGAGTGGCTTGGAAGTAGGGGCGTCGAGTTTGGCTGGAACTCTTCGTATGAAGTTAATTGGATTTTTCCGTTTGCCACGCTGCGAACGTGTGCTGTGTGAATAATAAGTGCCTTAATAGTATTTTGAGCACCCCACTGAAGACGCTCTTTGGTGCGTCCTTACCGTAAACGCTTTTCACATACGTGTTAATCAGGATCTTACAGTACCGGTATTTATTACATAATATATTTATATATTAATTACATAATCCTAAGCTAGAAAATAAAACACAATTTCTACAAAAATTGTTCTCAAATATGAATACAAGGATAAAGTTTCGTTAAAAACATTTGAAATAGATTTAACTGATATTTTACTTGAAGCTGCTTTAACACAACGGAAGGAACGTTCAGTTTCCATGGGGAAGTGTGAAAACAAGTTTCACAAAACTGAAGTTGCCGGCAGTAGCTATTAATAACATTTTAAACTTTAACGTGCATTACATTGAGCTTGTTGTAAAATTGAGTCACATAATGCTGGCCTTGACATTTGTGGATATATGATTAATAAACAGTAACAGTGAAACGTAGATGAATCACCGAGTTAGTCCGTGTAGGTTGGTAGATTTATAGCATGTATCTGTCCATCCCTTCTGAAGTACGCTTGCCCTTGCTTTACTCTTACAACACTCGTGGGCAATTACGCTGTGATCCATTCGCCACAACACATAAAAAGTTGCCGGTCAAGGCAGCCAATAACCAATTTCCTCTATTACTTTATTGATAACATCACTAAAGTTACATTAATGTTTAGGAAATATAAACAGATTAATTAAGGATCAGTAATAATATGAACTTTAAGAGTGAAATATTCATTTACAATGGAAATCCCTAACAGGTATAGTGTATGCGTATTACCATTAAATTAAAATAGGGTAGGTAATGTGTTGTGTAACAGTATAACGTTCGGATAAACAATTCTATACAAAGGTTTACACGGGTATGGAATTAATTATTCCCAGTTTCACAGATGAACTAACAAGGGGTGTACAAATATCGGCCCTAATAAACGCAGACACGACGCTTAAGTATGTAAGACTGATAACTGGTTTATGTGACAATTTGCCTATGCACTGACGCACCGTGAATTACAATATTTTATAGGTTAACCATGATTAAACATCCACCGCATATATTACAATTTATCCAAACGTTACTATATCTATCGTTGTCATTCATGACGGTAGTTTTAGTTGAAACAGCTATAAAAGTAGGAAGAACGGTTTATCACTTATACTCTCTATCTTTTACCAAATCAGACTATTAGAGAACTCTACTAATTGCCTGCCGAAAATAACATTGCAAACGAATTTCTTGAAACCTTTTCTAATCCGCCGAAACCGTTTCTTAATTGAGAAAACTATACCAGCCTGAGAATTTAGTGCCTGTTACTCAACCTATCTTGAGAGACCGTAGAATTACCGATTCTCATTATATCTTTAGTTATTTGCTCGTAAAAGATGGAGTAGACGGTTTTGAATGGCATTTTAAAATCATTTGGCACTAGGCTAAAAAAACTAACAAAATGATTATCATAATTTCAAAGACCGCGATAGTTTAAAAAATTGGACTTGGGATCATATTCCTATTTAAACTAGGAAAATACTCTATGGAAAACGGATTTTATTGATATGATAAATGTATGTGAATCTTCTATTTTTGCAATCACGAGTACCAATGTACTCGTAGATCGAGTACGTAATATTAATAAATATTTTTGATCTCTTATTTTCAATGTTGTCTAGAGAGCTATTAATTATTATTCTATGAAGATTTTATTTTGTTCAAGTCATTTTCCAGTAGCCCAATTTATGTTTTAGACTCACAATATTTGGAATTCTTGGGGCTCTTAAGGGTTTACGGCTCTAACCTTAAAATATCAATTAAATCTCTGATGAAAAGATATCTTACCGCCGTATTTTTACTTGTTAACCCTTTCAGACCTGAATTATTTTTCCCGGTCGATTGTAGCTGATGATTTTGTTATAGTTTATTTGGGTTTAAGATAAGCTAAAAAACGAAAAAAAGTTATTTAGTGGAAAACTTTTCGCGAAAATCGAGTTTTTCTTTATGTGCACAAATAGAGACATCCGGTTTATATGACCGGTAAATGCTATATGGGGAATTTTTTTAACAAATAAAGTCAAAGTTCTCATCATCATCATTTATCCCTGATTATATCATTGTTCACTTGTCACCTTCACACAATTCTTTCTATATTTGCATTCCTTCACGCGTTCCACTAATTTATATTAATAATAACGATTTGGAAAGTGCAGGTAATTGGCGGTCATGGTCAGTATACCAATAGATTGTTTCTTATTGCCGGTTCGTATAACGTTGTCGTCATGCTCACTAAAATGTCATTTCTTGTGGTGGCGTCGTGTGTCGGGTCATCCCTGTCCCTCTAACATGGCGAGAGCAATGATGGCTGGCCCATGCGTCATACTCGCGAACGGGTGCGATGACTGGTCGATGACAGGTCGATGACGGTCTTGTATTAATTTTTAATATTTAACTACATACTAATTACTCTGGCAAACAAAATATCCCGATAAGCGGCAATAGGCTCGCCACCGATTACGTGGGATCAAGACACTGGCAAAAAGTGGGCGTTTAATATGCCTCTGCCTACCCCTTCGGGGAAACAGGCGTGAGTCTATGTATGTATGTATGATGTATGTATTTAACTACATCATTTCCATCATGGTTCTGATCACTTTCGCGGATTGCCTGCATTATTAGGTATATATAATGTAAGTAGATGCTCCTGTTTCACCATGTCTATTCTGAGAAAGCTAACTAAATGAACATCAAAATTAAAATTAAGTATTATACTTGAGTACTACAGTAAATATATTCAAGTGATATAGAAGGTGTAACAGTTGCAGCACCTTACAAAATGTAAATTAGATAGATAGATAATTGCTTTATTGTGCAAATGTTTGTACAAATTTGGTGTAAATAACTTAAATGTAGATACATATCAAATGCACAAGGGCGGCCTTATCGCTGAGTGCGATCTCTTACAGGCAACCTTAGGATGGACAGACTGACAATGACAAAAAGCTTTGATGTGTAGCTACTAAAAGTATCTGATTACTAGAAATTGTTTTTATTATATACATATATAATAATTATATATACATACATACGCAGGTATACATACAATAGATATGATAGGTGCTAAACATATAAATAAATAGGTACAAAATATACATATGATACATAATATACACATATATATATAGGTACAATTTACATATAATACATACGAGGGTCAAACTGAAAGTTCTTAGAACTGGCCACTTATAAACAATATAATAAAAAAAATATTCTAAAATTTGAAAATAGAACTCTTTGCCAATATTACTGAGTATATATTTCATTCATTTGTCATTTGTTTTACGATTTGGCGGCAAATTGAAAATTGTCTGTGTCACGTCAACATTAATTTAACACGAGAAAATTTTCGTGCAATGATTTTTTATGACTTTCGATGTCATTTAAGTCAACAAGAAAGTTATGATAGACTACGATTGGCCTTTCACGATGAAGCCCCATCTCGTGCGACTGTTTACAACTGGTTTAATGAGTTTAAACGTGGTCGCACTAATCTCACTGATGATGTACGTGAGGGACGGCCTTCTACGGCGACGACTGAAAATAACATCTGTGTTGTGCGGCGTATGATAGAGACTGACAAAAGAGTGACCTATCAGCAGATTTGGACAAGCTTAGGCATCGGTATGAGTCAAGTGCACAAAATCCTCCACGAACATTTAGCGGTCAGGAAGCTTTGCGCCCGGTGGATACCTCATAATTTGACTAAGGCTCAAAAACTCCATCGTGTGGATTGGTGCCGTAAAATGATTGAAAGATTTAACGGAGGTGACTCAAATGCTGTGTTCGACATACTAACAGGTGACGAAAGCTGGATTTACTGTTATGATCCTGAAACCAAAAGACAATCTGCTCAGTGGGTGTTTCCTTTCGAGGAGTTGCCAACTAAAGTGAAGAGAGATCGAAGTGCGGGAAAAAAAATGGTGGCCTCGTTCTTTGGAAGGATAGGTCATTTCGCAACAATTGTGTTAGAGGATCAAAAAACAGTTTCTGCAGAATGGTACACTACCAATTGTTTGCCACTTGTCTTGGAAAAAGTTCGAGAGAAACGACCTCGCAGTAGGATCCTCCTTCACCACGACAACGCCTCGTCGCACACCGCCAAGCGAACGATCGACTATTTGGCGACATCAAACGTTGAATTACTGGGTCACCCGCCGTATAGCCCCGACCTCGCGCCTTGTGATTTTTATTTATTTCCAATAATTAAAGAAAAACGTAAAGGAAAGCGGTTTATGAATGCTGAAGAAGCGGTGGCTGCGTATCGCGATGCCATTGAAGAGACCCCTAAGGACGAGTGGGCAAAGTGCTTTTCCCAGTGGTTCCATCGCATGCAGCGGTGTATTGACGTCAATGGACAATATTTTGAAAAGATATAATAAAACTAATAACTGGCTAATGTAATCAGTTTTTGATTTTCTAAGAACTTTCAGTTTGACCCTCGTATACATACATATAATAATATAAACACGATATACAGTGATACAATTTGTTTACAATGACAAAAAGTGCTTTTTTACTGCATTTTTAAATATTTTCAATGATTTAGCTTGCCTAATTTCGACCGGCAGCGCATTCCACAGACGGACAGCTTGAACAGCAAAGGATTTATCGTAGTAGTTTGTGGTATGTGCTGGCATCTGCAGTCTCAGATCCACCGACGACCTCAAGGTCTTTAAATGTGTGTCATGAAGGAACTTAAAACGTTCTTTGAGATACGTGGGGGTATTAGGATTGAACAACACATTGTACAGTAACAGAAGGATATGAGTATTCCGGCGAAGTCGAATTGGGAGCCACTTGAGCCTGGATCGAAATTCAGATATATGATCATATTTGCGTAAGCCAAAAATGAATCTAATACAGAAGTTTTGGAGACGCTCAAGTTTATCAAGTTGGTCCTCATTAAGATCAAGATAGCTGACATCCGCATAATTGAGTATTGGGAGAAGCAAGGATTGTGCAAGCGCAATCTTGGTGGTGGTGGGAAGAAAGTTCCGCAGCCTACGTAACGCTCCAGCTGAAGCAAACAGTTTACGGCTGGTCTCCTGTATTTGACTTCCCCATGAAAAAGTTTTATCCAGATAAATGCCAAGGTTTTTGACGTTATCTAAGATCGGTAAGATGTTACCATCGAACTGAATCTGAGGCAGTTGTGACCCATTGATCTTGGATATCATCCTGGAACTGCCAATTAGAATGACCTGTGTAAATTATGTGTATTATGCAAAACCTGGCGATGAAAAAGAGTGACCGTGAGTTTTATTGCCCGTTCTTTCTCGTGGTTCTACGCCCTTGCTTTGCGAACGTGGCAGTAAATGCAAATCTAGAGTCATTAAGTAATTATTTTATAAATTTATTATTTTGACGTTCATAAGCGTCACATTGTGACCCAAATGAATAAAGGATTTTGACTTTGACTAAAAAGTTATTTAGTCATTTAGTAGACAAAAAACTTTATGTCCTCAAATGTGCACACTTGGCCTGAAAGGGTGTAAAACCGCACCGTAAAATTTAGAAGTGGTGCTACTAGTTCTCGAACACACATACTTGATTATAATTCTTTCTTGTTCGAAGAAGCGGTGTAAGTTGCCTTTGTAGGTACCTATATGTCCAAGGGCGGCACTACGGACTCTTTTGTAGTGACTACCATTTATCACAAGTGAAGGAAAGCATCTAGAGTAATCTAGACGATATTAAGCTTTAGGGCCACTTCACCACCCGATAAAATAAAAAATTACAACGAAATTTGTATGAAGATATTTGCCCGGTAAGTAATTTATCCGGTACCTATCAGACTATGGTGAGACCGGGCGTTGATATATGTATACTATAGTTTATGCGTCATATTAAGCAGAGACAATACTGAAGTCATCCCACTAGAACATACAGATGTACCTAAGGCGGCAATGTAATATCATCATACAATGGATTAGTAAAGCAATTACTTAAAGGCAGCTTCATTAACGCTTAGTAATTTGGCTCAACCAACGTCGCAGTAGGCCTAAGTCTATCGAAAGTGTAATTTATATTCTGCCCGCCGATCTATGGTTGAATTACTTAAGATCCTACGTAATGCAGGATATCTATTTGTATTTTCTTACTCCATTGCGGTTGACAACGCCTGGGTTAGGCTTTTTATATTTTTATAGTATCACTTTATATAGCAGTCCTCCTAATAGTAAACCACAACCGTGACTAGGTACATATACCTAGGAGTAGTGTAATGTAAGCATTACGGAGGCAAAGCAAAAAGTCAGTGGTTAGAAAAAATAAGTGTAGGACGACGGAAAGACAGGTTAGTGGATGAGAAGTTAATTTCGTTAGACTTGAATTTTATTAATGGTATTGGTGAGAGAAACTGAAATGTAATGAATAAGATAGGATCAGAAATATCAACGGGTATTGTGTATTGATCGAAAAGTGATTGGTTTAACAGTACGTAAAATTACGTAGCTCCGTGCTTTTAAAATTTTAATAAAGTTTAAATCAATATAAAACGTTTATGTTTCACTAAAGTTGTATTTATGCCAAAAGAAGTGTGAAAGACATTGAGTTTGGTGTTTGAAAAGGATTGAAACCTCGCTGCCGACAGTTCTTGGCGGACAGATCAACTACCCAGTGTCAACGGACGGATTTCAAATCATCATCCTGAAACCCGGGGAGTATTTTACTTATTAACTTACACTCCTCATCACATATTTACTCGGCTCACATAACGTGAGCTTCGTCCATCACACACTGGCACAGTTTCTGTCTCCTTTTGCTTGACAAAAGTGGAAGCAAAATCGAGGACTGAACAAATGCCCCATACAAACACCCACTGCACTAATCACACTTCACAATTATTATTTTAAGTGTATATGCATCAATTTCTAGTTGATTTATTTGAATATAATTAGTATTAATACCTAGTATAATAATAGCTACAGCCTACAGCTATTTTACCTAGTGTACTTAAGATTGTCCAAGAAACTAAGATATTATAAGTAATATAGGTATCTAGTAATCAAATTACCTTTCTAGTTCCTTTGTTATTCTTTTTCTGTTCAATTTGTATAACTTTTCTCATTTTTTTTTTGTAACATACCTACATCACTGTACTTTCTTAAAATATTTCTGTCTTTCAACTTTTTCTGAGTATTTGTTATATTTATATATTAACATCCCTTTCCCCATACCCTATAATATTTTTCAAATAATTCAGCTGTTTTATTTTTCTTCTTTTAAGGTAATTTGGGTACAAAATATGTCTACACACACTTTGATGACCCGTAAGGCTTTGGCAAAGGAAACGGAGCACAAGTTGAAGATTGCACCATTGGAACTCAAGAAATATAAGGAAAATCATAGTCAACTGTTGAAGGATCGAATTGACAGTGAAGAGGAAATTAAGTATGTTAATGACAAAGTCTCACAACTGAAAGCACAATTGACGGAACTCCACATAGAACATATGGTCATTCTCGACCAGCGGGACAGACTGCAGGAAGAAGTCAGATCATATAGTAGCTGCGATGATACATATATGAGGCAGCTCAGTTGCATCATGGAGTTGGAAACAAGCTTGAGTGAAGCTCAATCCAAAATAACAACCTTGGAGAATTCCATTCAGTCACTAAGCAGCGCAGCAAACCAGGACCTGTTCTCTGAAGTCATTGGTGGAAAGGCAAATATTTTTAAATCTGTAAAATGTAATTGTAACTTTACATATAAGGTGTCAAATGGTAAATTTAGGAAATTGACCAAATTAAATAAATTAATAAAGCGACTTGAGTTAGGCTATAAGAGGTCAAAGAAAATTGTAGATTTAACACAAATTAACCATGATTTAGTTAAAAGAGAGTGAGTTATTAGTTTCTAAGCTTAAGGATAGTAGTGAGCAATTAGCCTGTAGCCGATTACAATATGAACAACACACATGTGAGCTGCAAACACAAATCACATCATTAAATGCACAGCTTAACAAATTGATAATAGATCATCAAAGTGAAACACAGGAATATATATTGAAATATGATGACATTAGCAGAGTTGGTAGAGAAAATCTAAAACAACTGCTCTCTATGACCAACAACGGTAACTGTTTAAATTGTTCAAATCATAAGTTAGAGGCTTCACCTAATTGTACAACCAAGTTATATAGTGACTTTCAAGATAAATGTCCTTCGAAAACATGTCATGGTTCTGACACATTGTTACATAATGAAAATAATAAGGTTTTAGATAACAATGTTTTAATTTTTTCTGACCAATTAGGAATTGGTATGGGTAGCCTGATTAATAGTTATACTGATCGGTCAATACAAAATATTTGTTCACCAGGACAAGGAATGTCTATGTTAATTAATAAATTAAAGTATGCTAGACTAAATAAACATTCTACAGTTATAATTTTATATGGGGATAGCCTACTAGTTACCAAGAAAGAAATATTAGCTTTATCAGATATTATGATAGAACAAAGTTCTAAAGTGGGGTGCAACTTTATTGTCTGTGCATTACCATATTCCAATAACTTATCTTATAAAGAAAATAACCAGATAGGTAAATTGAATCTATTATTATATAATAGCACTTGTAGTCATAGCGACCATATTTTATTTTTTGACTCTAATATTTTTATTAGTAATTTCTTTTTAACAAAAGATACTATGTATCTCTCTTTTATATATACGCGACAACTTGCTAAATTATTAGCATTTAAGGACGCGTTTACGCTTGTATCAAATAACCACATATTTTCGGTACATTTTACGACAATTTTAGATAATAACTAATAAAACTAATGATTACGATAAATTGATTACTTTTTTATCTATAAATCAATTTGAAAATAAATAAAAAATATTTAATTAATATTAATGTAAAATCGATTCGAAACGGCCTCTTAAATCAAAAATAGGCATATACTGCTATTTTTGGGTACAATTTTCTCTCTATTTTTACATTTATTTAGATTTTCAAAGATAGAATAGGGTATTAAATATAGTCAACTCAAAAACAATTTGATTATTTTTTTCCAAAATATTGTAAATTGACCAAAAAAAGCAAAAAATCATCTTACATTTTTCTTCTATTTTGCTTGCATACGTGTGTCTTAATGTGTGGCAATAAGGTTCGTTTTATTTAGCCACTTGCTTGATTTATATATCCAAATTCTGCAATGAGATCTCAGTCTGCGCTTGAGCGCCGTCGGGAGTGGACTCTATGTCGCTTGTCGCTGCAGCCCGAAGACGAAAAAAGCAATATACGAATACAAAATATTCGCTAAAATCAATTTGATACTTCTCGTATTCTGTGCGAATTACGTACAAGTAAATTTATTTTGTATAAATGGGCATTATTACTTTATTTTCTCCGTTATGTTGAGTCAGGATATATTTCGGTATTTAGATATTATTTTGTTTCTTGCGTTGAAATCTGGTAAGATTATCTGGACTGATGGTATACCATCCCGTTCAAGTGTTGCGACTGGAACTCATAAAAGAGTAGACCTAGTTATGCCAGGTTGGGGCTCATTTTATTTGTTTTGGTGAGACCCTATCACTGGTACTAGTGAAGTAACCTTCCAAGGTTATTCGATGAGTCGTGCTGGTACTCATATGTGAGTAGAGCTAGGCATGCCGAGTTTGGGCTTATTTTGTTTGTACATAAGAGACCCTACCACTGGAACTTATGAAGTAACCTTCCAGGGTTATTCAATGACTCTTGCTGGTACTCATGTGTGAGTAGAGCTAGGCATGCCGAGTTTGGGCTCATTTTGTTTGTACATATGAGACCCTACCACTGCATTTTATGAAGTAACCTTCCAGGGTTATTCAATGACTCTTACTGGTACTCATATGTGAAAACAGCTAGGTATGCCGAGTTTGGGTTCATTTTGTTTGTACATAAGTGACCCTACCACTGGAACTTATGAAGTAACCTTCCAGGGTTATTCGATGACTCTTGCTAGTACTCATATGTGAGTAGAGTTAGGCATGCCGAGTTTGGGCTCATTTTGTTTGTACATAAGAGACCCTACCACTGGAACTTATGAAGTAACCTTCCAGGGTTATTCAATGACTCTTGCTGGTACTCATGTGTGAGTAAAGCTACTCATGCCGAGTTTGGGCTCATTTTGTTTGTAC
The DNA here is from genome assembly GCA_944739405.2 of Euclidia mi. Taxonomy (NCBI): domain Eukaryota; kingdom Metazoa; phylum Arthropoda; class Insecta; order Lepidoptera; family Erebidae; genus Euclidia; species Euclidia mi. The sequence continues at coordinate 54,997,640 of OX123184.2, forward strand.
ATAAGAGACCCTACCACTGCATTTTATGAAGTAACCTTCCAGGGTTATTCAATGACTCTTACTGGTACTCATATGTCAGTAGAAATAGGCATGCCGAGTTTGGGTTTATTTTGTTTGTACATAAGTGACCCTACCACTGGAACTTATGAAGTAACCTTCCAGGGTTATTCGATGACTCTTGCTGGTACTCATATGTGAGTAGAGCTTGGCATGCCGAGTTTGGGCTCATTTTGTTTGTACATAAGAGACCCTACCACTGGAACTCATGAAGTAAGGTTCCAGGGTTATTCAATGACTCTTGCTGGTACTCATGTGTGAGTAGAGCTAGGCATGCCGAGTTTGGGCTCATTTTGTTTGTGCATAAGAGACCCTACCACTGCATTTTATGAAGTAACCTTCCAGGGTTATTCAATGACTCTTACTGGTACTCATATGTCAGTACAGCTAGGCATGCCGAGTTTGGGTTCATTTTGTTTGTACATAAGAGACCCTACCACTGGAACTTATGAGGTAACCTTCCAGGGTTATTCAATGACTCTTGCTGGTACTCATGTGTGAGTAGAGCTAGGCATGCCGAGTTTGGGCTCATTTTGTTTGTACATAAGAGACCCTACCACTGGAACTTATGAAGTAACCTTCCATGGTCATTCAATGACTCTTGCTGGTACTCATGTGTGAGTAGAGCTAGGCATACCGAGTTTGGGCTCATTTCGTTTGTACATAAGAGACCCTACCACTGCATTTTATGATGTAACCTTCCAGGGTTATTCAATGACTCTTACTGGTACTCATATGTCAGTAGAGCTAGGCATGCCGAGTTTGGGTTCATTTTGTTTGTACATAAGTGACCCTACCACTGGAACTTATGAAGTAACCTTCCAGGGTTATTCGATGACTCTTGCTGGTACTCATATGTGAGTAGAGCTAGGCATGCCGAGTTTGGGCTCATTTTGTTTGTACATAAGAGAGCCTACCACTGGAACTTATGAAGTAACCTTTCAGGTTTTTCAGGTTTATTCCAAGACTCTTAGTGGTACTCATATGTGAGTAGAGCTAGGTATGTTCCAGTGGTAGGGTCTCTGATGTTCATACAAAATGAGCCCAAACTCGGTATGCCTAGCTCTACTCACATATGAGTACCAGCAAGAGTGATCGAATAACCCTGGAAGGTTACTTGATAAGTTCCAGTGGTAGGGTCTCTTATGTACAAACAAAATGAGCCCAAATTCGGCATGCCTAGCTTTACTTCCATATGAGTACCAGCAAGAGTCATCGAATAACCCTGGAAGGTTACTTCATAAGTTCCAGTGGTAGGGTCACTTATGTACAAACAAAATGAGCCCAAACTCGGCATGCCTAGCTCTACTCACATATGAGAACCAGCAAGAGTCATCGAATAACCCTTGGAAGGTTACTTCATAAGTTTCAGTGGTTGGGTCTCTTATGTACAAACAAAATGAGCCCAAACTCGGCATGCCGAGCTCTACTCACATATAAGAACCAGCAATAGTCATCGAATAACCCTGGAAGGTTACTTCATAAGTTTCAGTGGTTGGGTCTCTTATGTACAAACAAAATGAGCCCAAACTCGGCATGCCTAGCTCTACTCACATATAAGAACCAGCAAAAGTCATCGAATAACCCTGGAAGGTTACTTCATAAGTTTCAGTGGTAGGGTATCTCATGTACAAACAAAATGAGCCCAATCTCGGCATGCCGAGCTCTTCTCACATATGAGTACCAGCAAGTGTCATCTAATAACCCTGGAAGTTTACTTCATAAGTTTCAGTGGTAGGGTCTCTTATGTACAAACAAAATGAGCCCAAACTCGGCATGCCTAGCTCTACTCACATATGAGTACCAGCAAGAGTCATCGAATAACCCTGGAAGGTTACTTCATAAGTTTCAGTGGTAGGGTATCTCATGTACAAACAAAATGAGCCCAAACTCGGCATGCCTAGCTCTACTGACATATGAGTACCAGTAAGAGTCATTGAATAACCCTGGAAGGTTACATCATAAAATGCAGTGGTAGGGTCTCTTATGTACAAACAAAATGAGCCCAAACTCGGTATGCCTAGCTCTACTCACACATGAGTACCAGCAAGAGTGATCGAATAACCCTGGAAGGTTACTTCATAAGTTCCAGTGGTAGGGTCTCTTATGTACAAACAAAATGAGCCCAAACTCGGCATGCCTAGCTTTACTTCCATATGAGTACCAGCAAGAGTCATCGAATAACCCTGGAAGGTTACTTCATAAGTTCCAGTGGTAGGGTCACTTATGTACAAACAAAATGAGCCCAAACTCGGCATGCCTAGCTCTACTCACATATGAGAACCAGCAAGAGTCATCGAATAACCCTTGGAAGGTTACTTCATAAGTTTCAGTGGTTGGGTCTCTTATGTACAAACAAAATGAGCCCAAACTCGGCATGCCGAGCTCTACTCACATATAAGAACCAGCAATAGTCATCGAATAACCCTGGAAGGTTACTTCATAAGTTTCAGTGGTTGGGTCTCTTATGTACAAACAAAATGAGCCCAAACTCGGCATGCCTAGCTCTACTCACATATAAGAACCAGCAAAAGTCATCGAATAACCCTGGAAGGTTACTTCATAAGTTTCAGTGGTAGGGTATCTCATGTACAAACAAAATGAGCCCAATCTCGGCATGCCGAGCTCTTCTCACATATGAGTACCAGCAAGTGTCATCTAATAACCCTGGAAGTTTACTTCATAAGTTTCAGTGGTAGGGTCTCTTATGTATAAACAAAATTAGCCCAAACTCGGCATGCCTAGCTCTACTCACATATGAGTACCAGCAAGAGTCATTGAATAACCCTGGAAGGTTACTTCATAAGTTGCAGTGGTTGGGTCTCTTATGTACAAACAAAATGAGCCCAAACTCGGCATGCCTAGCTCTACTCACATTTAAGAACCAGCAAGAGTCATCGAATAACCCTGGAAGGTTACTTCATAAGTTCCAGTAGTAGGGTCTTTTATGTACAAACAAAATGAGCCCAAACTCGGCATGCCTAGCTCTACTCACATAAGAGTACCAGTAAGACTCATCGAATAACCTTGGAAGGTTACTTCACTAGTACCAGTGGTAGGGTCTCACTAAAACAAATAAAATGAGCCCCAACCTAGCATAACTAGGTCTACTCTTTTATGAGTTCCAGTCGCAACACTTGAATGGGATGGTATACCATCAGTCCACATAATCTTACCAGATTTCAACGCAAGAAACAAAATAATATCTAAATACCGAAATATATCCTGAATCAACATAATGGAAAAAATAAAGTAATAATGTCCATTTAGGTATATAAAAATAAGAAACTTATTTGTACGTAATTTGCACAGCCAGGCCTATAACACATAGATACATATCACAAAAAATTCCAAGTCTCAAAGTTATTTAGTTGAACTACATTTCCGCAAATTACCGTACGTAGTACGTACTGTTGCCGCCGTGTCGCTGTAGTGACGCGATTTTGTACCTACTAATTTTGTAAACGCGTCCTTAATTTACATAGTGAACGCAGTACTACTAGAGTACTTAGGAATTTGGTAGATAATAGTTATACCAATAGTAGTAGTGACAAATCTATTAGTTTAAACTACTAGATGAGACAACAGATAGGCATTCATGTGTTTTAAACTTAGCTCATCAAAACATACAAGGCCTATCTAGCAAAGAATTAGAGATAGATTTATTTTTAAAGAAACATAAGTTGCATGTATTATGCATTACGGAACATTGGTTAAGAGGTGACCAATTAATATTCAATAATGAATTTTATACAGTGATAAGTGCATTCGTAAGAAAGAACGCTATTCGTGGTGGCTCTCTTATATATGTTTGTAATAGTATTAAATGTAAAGAACGAAAGGACATAGCCGAACTTTCTATCGAGCGCACCGCTGAGATATCTTGTGTTGAACTTGAGCAACACGTCATAGTCTGTGTATACCGACCACCGCAAAGTGACTTTAGCCAATTTGAAAGCATCATGGAGGATGTCTTAAAACACTTAAGTTCCAGCAGGAAGTCAATAATCGTATGTGGTGATTTTAATGTTAACTTGTTAGAACAATCACCAACTTGTACTAGGTTAGTTAGTTTATTTATGTCATTTAATTTGAATGTTTTATTTTCTGAACCAACCAGAACTACCTCACATTCTTCTACATGCTTAGATAATATTTTTTTGCAATTGTTTGTACTTAAGTAAAGCTGTTTTGAGTGACTTGACATCAGATCACTGTGGACAAAAGGTTGTAATTCCAACTAATACAACCCCTACAGTACAAAAAATCACATGTAGGCCTATGACCTCTGCTCGCCTTAATCGCTTTAGTGATGATGTTGCTGCTAAGATCGCCAGCATTGACTTAACTCACGATGATCCAGATGAATTATATAAGTGGTTATTTGATGTTATTAAAAATGAGTACAATAAAATTTTTAAGCAGAAGACATTTGCCAAGAGCTCTAAAGTTAAATTTTGTGATTGGGCAACAGTAGGAATATACAAAAGTAGATCTAGGTTGTATGATCTGTATGGTATGAAGCAATACAATTTTAATCCTTCATTTATTGAATATGTAAGAAATTACTCAAAAGTTTTTAAGAGAGCATGTGCTTCAGCTAAGTCTATATTTATAAGTAATAAAATTAAAGAATCCAAGAACAAAATAAAAACAACTTGGAACATTATTAACAGTGAGACTGGTCGAGCTAAGTTAGTAGATAATAGCTATGAATTAAAATGTAATGGAGAAATAGTTACAAAGAAAATTGATGTTGCTCAGGCTTTTAACAACTTCTTCATAAACATACCAGTGAAAACAACCAAGTTTTTAGACTCATGCCCAAGCAAAGCAGAGATGTTAGTTAGGGGCAATGTGAATGAGTGTGATGTGCTGTTTAATTTTAAATACATTGACACCAATGACATCCTCAAGACATTCAAGACCATCAATATTAAGAAATCTATTGACTTATGGGGTATTTCAGTTAGTCTTGTTCGCCAAATCATTTTTAGCATAGCTCCATATTTAGCTGCAATATTTAATAGATGCGTGGATAAAGGGGTATTTCCTGATTTAATGAAACACAGCAAGGTGATACCACTTTTCAAAAAAGGATCCAAGAGCGACCCTAGTAACTTTCGGCCAATTTCTATCTTGCCTGCAATCAGTAAAATTTTTGAAAAGGTTATTTTGCATCAGTTAGAGAGCCACTTTCTCACAAATAATTTATTGCACAGTGAGCAGTATGGCTTCACTAAGGGTCGCTCCACCGTTGATGCCGGTGTAGCTCTATTAAAACATATCTTTAACGCTCGGGAAAATTCGAAGGATGCCATTGGTGTTTTTTGCGACTTGTCAAAGGCTTTTGATTGTGTTGAACATGATACACTTTTACGTAAACTCAACCATTATGGTATTCGAGATAGCGCACTCAATCTTGTTGCCAGTTACCTTAGAGATAGAGTTCAGTATGTAGATGTTAGTGGAAGTAGGTCTCAAGGTTTGCCAGTGGGAATGGGCGTTCCACAGGGCTCTATTCTTGGTCCGTTTCTTTTTTTAATATATATTAATGACTTGCCATTCTTTGTTAGAAATTTATGTGATATTGTTCTTTTTGCTGACGATACTTCACTTATTTTTAAAGTTGATCGTAATACCAGTAACATTGACAGCGTAAATAATTCTCTTGCGCAAGTACTACATTGGTTCACGACGAATAATTTGCTACTCAACTCTGGCAAAACAAAATGTGTGAAATTCACTTTGCCGAATGTCAAAAATGTTCTTACTAATATAATTTTAAATAACGAAACAATTAACCTAGTTGATTCAACTGTATTTTTAGGTTTAACTTTAGATTGTAAGCTTCAGTGGGGTGCTCAAATATCCTGTCTGGCAGTCAAACTTAGTTCTGCAGCATTTGCAGTTAGGAAAGTTCGCCAATTCACAGACGTAGATACTGCTAGACTAGTTTACTTTAGTTACTTTCACAGTGTAATGTCTTACGCGATACTATTATGGGGTACGGCGGCCGATATTCAGACAATTTTTGTTATTCAAAAGAGGGCCATACGTGCAATATATAAGTTAGGTGCTAGAGATTCTTTACGAGATAAATTTAAAGAAGTAGAAATATTTACAGTTGCATCGCAGTATATATTTGCTAATTTAATGTACGTTAAGAAAAACTTAACTCTTTACCGTAAAAATAGTGACGTGCACAAAGTGAACACAAGGAATAAGTGGGCACTAACTACCGTCTACATAAAGTTCATAACTCATTTGCGGGACTCGGTATACAATTCTTCAACAAATTACCTCTGGAAATAATGAATTTACCTCTGCACAAATTTAAAACCACTACTAGGAATTTTCTTTTAAAAAGGGGTTATTACACTATTAAAGAATTTCTAGATGACAAGACATCATGGGTCTAGTTGCTTTTTTTTAAATTCACCATTATTGTTATTTTTATGACTGTGTAAAATACTCTCTTCTTAATTAGTAACATGTTAAGTGGAGGTGCCTCGTGAACACATGATTTTTGCAGGATTTGGATATTATTACGATTTGTTGAATGTAGTTTAACATTATTTATTCCTGATCATATCGTTGTTCACTTGTCACCTTCACAAAATTCTTTCTACATTTGCATTCCTTCACGCGGTCCACTGATTTATGTTCATAATAACGATCTGGAAAATGGAGGTAATTGGCGGTCATGGTCAGTATACCAATAGATTGTTTCTTACTGCCGGTTCGTATACCGTTATCGTCATGCTCACTAAAATGTCATTTTTTGTGGTGGCGTCGTGTGTCGGGTCATCCCTGTCCCTCTAATATGGCGAGAGGGATGATGGCTGGCACATGCGTCATACTCGTGAACGGGTGCTACTTGCGATGACTGGTCGATGACGGTCTTGCGGGCTGGTATTAGATTTTAATATTTAACTGCATCATTTCCATCATGGGTCTGATCACTTTCGCGGATTGCCTGCATTATTAGGTATATATAATGTAAGTGGATGCTCCTGTTTCACCATGTCTATTCCGAGGAGACTAACCAAATGAACATCAAAAGTATTATGCTTGAGTATTATTATGTACAGTAAATATATACAAGTGATATAGAAGGTGTAACAGTTGCAGCACCTTACAAAATGTAAATTATGTGTATTATGCAAAACCTGGCGAAGAAAAAGAGTGACCGTGAGTTTTATTGCCCGTTCTTTCTCATGGTTCTACCTATTGCTTTGCGAACGTGGCAGTAAATGTAAATGTAGAGTCTTTAAGTAATTATTTTAAAAAAATATTATTTTGACGTTCATAAGCGTCACATTGTGACCCAAATGAATAAACGATTTTGAATTTGAATTTGAGTACATTATGGCTGGAAGGGTGGTCGGGTAAAGGCTGAGCTGGGCTATTTTCACATTATAACATGGTATAACAGTGTATAACGTGGTCAGCGGCGCGCGGCGGTGCATCGCGATAGGAGTGCAACATGCTATGCTAATGAGCCGTTGACTCAGATAAAACCTAATTTATGAACGTTGGCTGTGCGATGATACTGTTATGACTCGTTCACACGTGCAAGGGATTCATTAAAAATGGTTTGCTCGTTTGCTCTCTACTAGTGAAGCGCATATTTAAACTACGCTGTCAGCAGTGAATGTTGACTTTTTCTTTATACGAATCTATATAATGAATTGACTATTACGAGTTGAGGATTGCCATGTAACATAAAATAATACGTTTATATCTTCGATTAAGAATATTTGTTTTCTTTATTCCTACAACATATATACAATACAATTTGCTTCAAAACGTTTTTTGACAATCAACAATCTATTATCGGTGTGTATGTATTGTTATTTACTTATATATTATGCGCTGCCATAAATATGTATATGCTACAAAAGTTTTGCAGGGTTTTGCAGGGTGCATAGGGTTTCCACCAAGAACTTAGGGTCCCAAGCCAACCTCACCTGCAAGGCGAGTCGTTAAAATTTCGTGGTAAACGTACCATAAATTTGTGCTCAGGACAAGGTTAGTGAATAATTTTCCGTGTCTCTGTTTATTATAAGCTGGGAAAGTTGGTTGAGAGTCGTTGCTCGTAATCAACTTCACGAATGTGACTCGCGTTTCGCTGATTGTCTATGGATACAATGTAGTCATGGCCTTTATTTAATATCTCGTATGAGCAAACACGGCAAATATTTGTTTAAGTGACCTTCACTAACATAATAAAACGTTTAAAACAATTTTTTATTCAAAACTAGTGTTCAATATTGCGTAATATTAGTACTTTTGTGCGCAATTCTGTATATTGAGCTGGCTTTACCACGCGCAATTTGTGCGCCTTAAAATATTTGTTTATCTTAAGAGGTACAGATATAAGTCACTATAATAATAAATAAAAACAGAAAGAAAGCAATTAAGTAAAGTTTCAAAATAAAAGTAAATAAGAACGCATGATATAAAGACAACTTTCTTTGGCGTAGTAATTGAGACAGCTCTCAAATCCTTTGCCGACATTTGCAACTGAGTTTGAAGCCAGCTGTTTCAAGTTTTTACTTTTCTCTCTTCATAAAGTTTTTACACTTTAGTGAGTGTTATGATTTGCGCGGTCAAACAAACTAAAATATAGTCATTATTTTTTAAGGTTGGTGATTTAATGTTTAATTTGTTTGCGATGTGAGTGAATATATTGTTGTACGATCAGATTAAATCGAATACAAAATGCATGTGAGTCGCGCGGGCCAGCGCACGGGGCATTGACGCATTCATCACCCATAATTATGATGCCACCGGATACAACCAAAATAAATATTACTCCATCGAGTAGGCATGCTGCCGGCTATTTGAGGTACATGTTTGTTTTCAGAGTTTATTAATTTGTTATTGTAAAATATCGTTAATATGAGTATTTTGTATTACTAAGACTTAAATTATAACCAAATGCAAGTTGGCAGTTATCAAACAACTTAGATGAATGGAGACATTTTATAGTAGGTACGTGACATGACAAGTGGCTCAAAACACTTTTATCTATGTCTGTGCAAAACAAATATCGAAATTAGTTCGGCACAGAAGTAATAAGTAGAAATAGTACTCGAGATTGTATTTTAATTCAAAAGTTTTAAAGCTCACAAAGGTACAAAATTGATCTATGAGTTAATTTGTTTTTGAGAAAAGCATCAAAAGTCAGTAACACCCCACTATTTGTACAAGGCAGTAATATCAGTAATATGTAATGGCCTTATCAAAATAAAACAAATCGATTTATTTATTTAATCACACATGACAGAATCTAGCACATTTGTGGCAAAAATATGTGCTATAGAATTATAAACTTAACTAGGTTCCTAAATATGCATATTCATCATTATCAGTAATAAGGGGAGAGTGAAAAATTAAAATAATAAAAAGAAAGAAATAAACTTAATGTGTAACATATTATGTACGTTATGTTTATTTATTACTAGTATTAGTAGTCATTACTCACGAGACATAACATGTTGAACATCGTTCTTAAAAGTTAAGAATTTATTGTTGAATATATCCACTTTGGAACTGTGTTTAGGTAGTAAATCATGGCCAAAACACTAAGCTCTATAAATCACAGATATTTTTAACAGTCGTAATCAGTGTATGCTGTAAATAACCCGTAGGCTATACGAGCCGATATCATTTTCAAAATCTAAAACAAGAAATAGTAGTCACTCTGTTTATCTACAAATAATTCACTAAATCATAATATTATATCCAGTGATGAACATGAATGTACAGACATATGTATAAATATGAGATAATATCAAACCAAGTTAATAATAAGGAGTGCATTGGTTTGCACTGATCCGACTTAAGCTAGTTCCCTGGAATGTAACTGACGGTATGTATATAGTATAGTACCTTAAGCCCAGCTGTAGAACAATCCCGATTCACGATCTCTAACTCAAATAACTTATCATTACTAAACGAGACATCGATATCAGTGGTACATTTCGAATTCATTGGAAATAATAAACTCAACAAGTCTGGAATATACTTATTATCTCTTTGTAACTGGTTGTAGGTATGTGGAGGCATCGTAATTGCAAAATGTCGATACCGATGATGGCGACGCGACGTAGCGCTTTGGTACGCAAATCGAACCGGAACACTCTCGTATAGGTAACGTTACTGGGTTGAGAGATGTATACGAGTACTTCACAATCCTATACAAGGCAATCCGGCTTAACGCCTTTAGCCTACCGATCGCTCTGGTAATACAAATCTAGCCCTGTCTATGACTTCAAGTTTGTTATTATGCGATACATGACGATGTTTATAAATTAAACAATATTCTTTACTTAATCCACGAGTAATAATATTACGCGTTTTTATAATCATGATGATACAGATAAATGGAATAGTCACTTTCTTTGGGTTATCAAAATATTCTAGGACCTAAATCTGTATGTTAGTTTCAGTGCTAAACTGCTATTGTTATGTATATTAACGGGGTTTGCCCAACATGTCGCTCGAAATACCCGATCCTTTAGAAGGCTTAAACGGGAAGATAAATCCAACGTACACTGCTTCTGGTCTAGACAACTGCCTAGGAAAATCCATATCTATTAAGTAAAGCCACGGATCAGTCGCAGCACATGTGGGTCTATTTTTACATACTTAATAATGTATTGAACCTAAAAGACAGCGCTATGACGACAGGAGTTAATGGATTGGAAATATAGATGCTCTTGATAAGGAACGGTGTCGATGTGAGTATATTTTATACATGATGATGATGAACCCCTTCTTACTATGAGAAGGGTAACCACTTGGTCAGCGTGGTGAACTATCCAGCGCGCTCGCTAATTGTGGTCTGGCAGACTTTGAAATATGTCTTTCGCGATTTTAATTGAGAACACGGAGACATTTAGGTTTCCTCACGATGTTTTACTTCGCGGTTTTACAATGATAGCTGGCTATTAGCGATGTAATACTGTAATCATATTTATTTCAGCATAGCAGTTAGTGACTCGCTAACTCATTTTTATTATATCTTGGCTAATAGTTAGGTACAGCAATTTATTTACTACTAGAAACTTACGGCTACGACTACGAACTACGACTGTCGGATTTTGCTTAGCTACGAAACTATTACGCAATAAAATATAGTATGTGTTACCTCTGACTAAAGTAGCTTTCTAATGGTGGAAGAATGATTAAAGTCGGCTCTATAGTTTCGAGTTTATCGATAACAAACAAATAAATACTCTTCTTTATAACAGCGATATTAGTGAACATTTGGGGAAAAGATTTTGCTTAAAATCGACCGTCAAACTGATATTATGTATACAAGTATAACAAAGACAATAAGTAAGCCTTGTTTATTAGTAACGTAAACCTGTAAAAACTCGTCGGCGATAATGGGCGACCTGAAATAGTCAAATATTTGCATTAGGCTTTGATGAGCACAATATTTTTGAAGATCCTAAGCACACAATTGATTAGACAAGGCACGTACTTATATTTAAAGAGCGTGCGTAATTATGCTAATATTTGTGTTCCCCCGACGATATAAATGCGGTTAGGTAACCTGTTTAGGGAATCGCCTCTGAGACTCTTGAAGGCGCCCTAACCAAACTAACAGCATCTGACCGGAATACTGATCAGCCGCGCCCCTCACTTACTTAAATATTCAATGAACATGTAACCTTTTTGGTAACTTAATTATAATTAATATATTAATGAGGAATTTATCCATATTCAATTCATCCGATAACTACTATAGTTATGATTTTGGACTCCAAACAAGATTAGGAACTTAGGTAGGTACGTACTAATTAAATTCCTCCCATCAAATTATAGATATTTCGTTACGTGATAGGGATACTTGGGATAGACATTTTTCGGATGGCTCCTTCATTAATCGGCAGCTTTGAGGTGTTTACGAATGCTATGAACGTTTTCAGATGGTTTAACTTATTGCGTTTATATAGTGCCCAAATAGTTTGGGTGTTTTGTTTAATACGGACAGGATTACTTGAATATATATCACTCATTTCATATGACGTGGCAGCGATGTAAATTGAACGGTCAAATTGAACATACATAACATACATACATACATAACGTCACGCCTTTTATCCCCGAATGGGTAGGCAGAGGTGTATTTCTACACCCATTTTTCGCCAGATATACTTTAGTCCCACGTAATAAGGGGCGAGCCTATTGCCGTACCGGGCACATTTCCAGACTCCGTGCGGCTACTGAGAATTTCGTGACAGAAAAACCCAATAACACTGACCGACCCAGGAATCGAACCCGGGACCTCCCGATCCCACGCGCACATTTATGCCGCGAGACCAACGAGGCAGTCGTATAGGGTTTGATGTCGAGTATTCCGTCTCTACGCAAAGATGGTATTTGCGTCGTGTTATCCCTAAGTCGCCTCTTACGACACCCACGGGAAGATAGGGGGTTGTGACACTTGTATTCTATGCCGTCAACCACACGGCATTTTATGATTAATAGACTCGTCACACATACACTCACTTTTGCGTATGGTGAGTACCACTGGAACAATATTCATAATCACATAAGTATATTTTTGATGACATACGTATCCAAGTTATATTCTATCGAAGGATGCCGAACAATTCTTTGAAGGCTGCTAAAGTTATAGAGTTTATCTATTGTTAGAATATAAAAGTGCTCTATACTCACTTGTTCACATTCTATTCAACTCACGCATGAATTGAAAGAACTTTCAAACCGCTGAAACTCTAATTACATAACTTTTTGCTACAACCGCCCAAATTTGCTGGCAACTTTTCGTTAATACGGAATACTATGTGACGTTTTCACATAATGCCGTGACTGGGTGGAATCGTGATCTAATTACGGAACGGAACTAATAAAATGATGGCAGTTTGTACTAAATAATTGTGTATTTAAACTTAGTGCAACACTTAAGAGCATGAAGCAACACGGTTCACCGGCGGCGATGGTAAGCTCGTCGAAGCGCACCTAATACCTGGCTATGTAGACTCAAGTAAAGTCGTCAAATACCCCTCAAGTACCATTACGCTTCATAGTTCCACAGTGCCACTATACACGCGAGTACATTCCTTGTCAATTCCTTGAGGACCGTATTGCAGCATTTGAATTATTTATCAGTTTCCTTTGTGTTACTTCCAAGACCAACTATTTCGAACGGGACTCCCGATTTTCAGTGGTATCTATTTTATTGTTTTGTTAAACAATTCAACATCCGGGAGCGCTGAGATTGTCATAATCAAATGATCGCTCTTGGTACTAAAATCACGCGTAGTTGCCGCTGACGCGAGCACATCCCTCGCCTTGTTTATCATTACGGTTATCGCTTACAAACAATAATAGGCTTGTGTCCTAAAATTTAATTAGCGATTGATTCGTTCCTTTATTAGATGTTAAACTGAAATACCTGATTTTTCTTTAAAAATCGATCAGCAACATTACTAATTACGGCTTTTTAAAAACCTATTTGAATTTGACACGAAAACGCTGTAAACCATCATGACGGTTGAGTGATATCACAAAGTCCAAAACAAAACAAACTGTGAATGAAGTCTGGTCTGATGTACCCACTTTTATTTTGTGATATTCGATTTGACAGGTAGAAAGTTTGACGTTTAGTTGTATTTACTACTAAAACGTCAACAACATGAATGGCGGACGTACTGTTTGACGTAATGCTCTCTGATTGGTGTTCACTGTCACAAGAATAAATACATTATTTTTAGTTTTAGAATCCTAAAAATAACATTAATCTTACCTTTTTATAATAAATAATAAACTTTATTGACCTCTTAAAATCATAATGAATCTATAGATACTATAATCAAACCGATTTATTCTTAGTGGACACAAGCCTATTACCTCGTAATACAGAACACACGTACAAACGACACGCAATATAATATACACTGTTTACAATATTGTTGTGCCGCTATATTCAAATGAAATACAAATAAAATGTAAATTGAAAAGCTCGTTTCAAATGAAAGTATGTCTTGCGCATTTGATTATTACTGGCAATACCACTGTTCGATGATGAGATTTACTGACGTTACGATAACATATGCTTTAACTCACACCGATAAAGTTAATAGGAGTAGGGGCAAATTATGCCCAAACATTTAAATATTCTGAAATCCTGAAAATAGAAATCTTTGGCTTCTAAACTTATTTATAATGTGAGTATTTTTATGACATCTTTAAATAAATATACTGAGTGAAGTGAAGTGACGACCATGAATCAAGTAAATAAACTTTTGTTATCATATTTTTTTGATATAAGTATTATTTCTTATGCTCAAAGCGCATTCAGTTTCAAAAGTAGATCAGTTGTAAAAAATTTCGACACATATTCTTTTCAGATCATTATTCATATTCGATTAAAAGAGGAAATAAACTTCCTAGTATTATAAAGATCGTCGCTTGTTAGATACTGTAAAAAGCGGCTCAGCCCAGCGTAACAAGAATAAGGATGTCTTTATGAAATTATTGTTTGCCCCTGCGTTGAGTGGCTACGTTGACAAATGACGTGAGGGTTGTTTTTCACTGTCAGATCGAAGTGACACGTTTTCCCGTGACTGTGAAGTGTCCCCACTTCACAGTCACGGGAAAACGTTATGTAAAGTGAAATAAATGCACACAAAAACATCGCAACTCAACGCGGCGCGCCGCAACGATAGCTAATTGAATCAACCGCAGCCGAGCTAGCGTCACTTACAAACTTGGGAACAATACGATAACAAAGTGAAGACTAGCTGTCGAATATTATTAAATTTGCATACGTCATGTCACTATAAATCGCAGACATAAGTGACAGAAACTAATGCGAACAATTCCGAAAATCGGTCCGTTTCTATTGATTTATTCGAGCGAAGGGGCGCCTATCCTCGCAGTTTGTGATAACTGTTGTTCGTCGGGGACATAACTGATTGATAGAGTCAACAGTAAAAGCGTCCCTTCAATATATCTAAATCTGATGGCACCGGCCGATATTGCGACGCACCGTTGCACCCTCTTGCAAGAACTAAATTGAATATCTCCAGAAGCGTCTACTTACGTTACTCGAATGCTACTGTAACTTAAGTTAGGAGTATACTGAGGAATGAAATTCTTACATTATTTGTTGGCATGAAACTTCTGTATTTACGCCATGTTCCTTCTATGGTTTATTACATATAGGCGTCACAAAAGTGCGTAACACGACGCAGCCGTAACCGTGACGTAAACAAAGGTCTTGCCATCGCATAAACAGACCCATAAACATATTTCTTTCGCTCAGAAAACGAAATAGCAATCGAGATACCGTAGTAAAAATTCGAATGAGACCGCTGTTATTTATTATTTAGGTGGAGGACAGATTTATTTAGATCTCAGTTTCGTACAAGTAATACATATATAAATCTCCCTGTCTATTATGTATATAATTGAATTAAACTTGATATTTTGCAACGTTTTCATTATTAAGGTACTTGATTAAAATATGTATAAAGACCTATTTATTTCCATCTAGTTAATTTCAGTAGTCAGAAAATTATAAATTAAAGGTGTCGTTTATGAACGGCCTCGACCGTGTCTTAAGGATTACACCGAAAGGGTAGACAGCAGCATCATCGACATCGGCTTGGTTAATGTAATTGTAACTCACCCTGTTTATTTAAGTTCGTTTGCGAAATCTTATATTCCTTATCGACATATAGCTGTACCGATTGAATTTCTATGTGTTGTCTTACCAAGGAAACCATAAGTAGGTAAATCAAATGCACGGAAACAGATAATGAAAAGCTACTAATCTACTAACAAGGATGATCAAAGTGCTATCATGTGTGTACTTAGGAACATGGACTACGTCTATTAGTCCATTATTTATCACTTAAACATGGGTGAGGGGACGGATGAGCCCATCTAATGATCATCGCATATTGCTTTAGTACGAGCGTGCATGGGAGTTAACTCGCTAATATAGGCTTAAAACCGCCTCTCGTTATCTGGAGGGCTGGCCGACTAGATCGGCCGCGCTGCTATAATCCCGGGTTCCCGATCCCATGTCTACTAGGGATTATTCGAGTGTCTGCGTGGCCGACACACCAATATTCACCGCTCCAACTCTATTATCTTTGAGTCATTGATTACTACATCATTAAGTGTTCACTAACCCTTTAAACAAAATAGGTGTTAACTTATTTATTTCTTTTTTAAATGAACTGCTTGAAATTCACAAATATTTATCTAACAAAATCAGAGCTAACATAGCGAACAAAAGTGAAATTGTCTATCACGGTGGCAAATTCTGTGAAACAAATTACCAAATTCGAAAAGCTTCTTCAACATCCGTCATGTTGGCTTTACAAAAGTTTAATGAAGACAATAACGAGTACTTTTCTTGTGAACCTAATATACTATTTTTGTACGTACATACTTACGTAAAATATATTTGTTTTGTCATGTTGTCCGCTGGCTGTTTTCCCGCGTGCGTTCTAGCTCCATACACAAATTGAAAGAATGATGTTCGAGATTGTCTACCTATATGATCAATATCGGTGACCCTGTTGAGTTGTCTGCAATTGTAAACATTTGTGATAACATCTTGCTAATAAATAACATAGGATAAGGCATTGAACTCGTCAATATGTGTTGTAACAAAATAAAGATTAAACTAAGAAGTATCTGCACATGTTTTTACTTTATACTTGTATTTAGTTTGGTGATTGTGCCTTTTTTATTCTGTATAGAAAACATAACGTTAAATAGTAATTAATGTCTGCATATTATAAGTATTTCTCCAATGCATAAATATTGGCTTAAACAGATTAACGCGATGTCCGAATTTTACGCATCTTATACGATTACGCCATTTATGAATTTATACACTACTCAAATTTTTGTCGCTACTGAAGTGAGATAATTATACATTTTATTTACTCTCGTAACGGATCCGTAATCGCCATACAAACAGTAAGTCTGTTGACAGTAAAAACTATTAACAGTGCACTAAAACACTCTTCAAATTTACATTTTTACAAAAGTAAACTAGCAGCAATTTGCAGTCTGATCGACGTCATAAATAAAAATAAGTTTCTCAAAAGCGTTTGTTTATACAACAATTTCTATCACTGTTGCATGTTCGTTATTTGTGTCTAGTACCTTCAATCCTTTCCAATTAATTGTGGTAAAGTCCTGTATTAATTTGTTGTGTCCACTTATTGTGGTTCCGAAGGGGTTGCTGTCAATCCCAAATCAGACTTGCCGCTGGCCTATAGAGCTGAAACAGAGTCCGTATGAATTTGCTTTATTGCTTGATTTTATATTTAGCATTGTGTCTGTAGCACCAAGCGATTGTTGCTATATCGAATGTGTGTATCTTTCCTACTTAACATTAAGCTGTCAGCAAGGTCGTCTGCCATTAAACTATCCATTTCAGATCGCAATTTCTTTAGATCAAACATGTATTATAGCCATCAGTATTGCAATATTTCTTGATACAAATCAAAGTAGGTGTTTCATAAAGTGGGTATTCAAAATGTATATTGGTTTCTTTGTTGAAGGTACTTTTTGCATCCGTATTGGTAATGTAACGTCACGACGTTATTTCCTCATTCATAATGTGATTCATTGATGTTATTTTTAAACGAAAATATTCCTTCGGAAGCTTTCAATGTCTTCAATCATACAATTGAAATGGGAAGACCTAATAATTAATACTATTATGCTGTAAGACAGAATTTTCAGCTTAGGTGGCAGTGTCGTTAATTATTAAAATATATATACGAGTATAATTGCTCTGTCAAAGAATATACATAGTTGCTATATCTGCTAACTTTCATTACTGCGATTATCACCCACCTATTTCACAGAAATTATATTATGAAGCTGATAATGTATAAATTTAATTCATCGTACTAATGAACTACGGATAATGAAGTCTATTAAACATGTTATAAGATAATATAGATAGCTTCTGTTATCATTACAAAATAATTTTCCTCAAAAGCAATTTTACTCATCATCATCAGCCTTAACAGTCCACTGCTGGACTAGGTCTCTCCTTTGAAAGGAGGAATTAGCCTACTATACCACGCTGGCCAAACGGGTTGGTATAGGGTTTGTATCAAGTTTTCCTTCTCTTGCAGTGTTGTTATCTGCATAATATGCTCCCTCTGTCGGCTCTTACGACACCCATGGGATGATATGGGGTGGTGACATTTCGTATTCTTAATCCGTCACCACACGGACTACAATTTTACTATTACTTCATTATTTTAGATATTTGTAAGGTCTGTATTTTTATACTCCACGTCGCATAATATGATCATACGAGATTTAAGATAAATTAGAACCCTATTGAAAAGATGATTAAACTTTTTTATTATAAGCGATAAAAAGATATTATTGATGAGTGTTATCATCAAATCATTTGCCTCTCGCCTCGGCCTGGGTGTGGTTTCTAGCATAACTAGAGGTAAAGGAATATAAACAAAGTTCATGAAGCGATTACTGTCTAATCTCAGTGGCACGAATATGTAGCTTCTCGCGAACAGACATTACCAAACAAGACTTAGATTAGGGGTATGGTCCGCGCTAGGCCATAGACAGACGACGATAGGTGCCTACCACGTAACTATGCAAAACTTTTAAAAAACAAACAGTGGTGTGACATCATCAGATCTATTAATATCCTAAGCAAATATGTTTTTAAGTACGATCAATAGTTTGACAAAATACCTACAACTGTTTTCCTTCTATTAAAATTAACAAGTATCAGCTACTTTATGACAACTATAAATGGATTAGATAGTAATAAAGCGTTATACCTGTCAGTTGTATTATAAAACATAACATTGAAACCGCTGTAATTGCTTAAAACATTATTTGACTCTCAGAGCCTTCGATCATCAATACTAGGACCTCGAGCCTAGGAAAATAATTCATAGCTGTCAACAGCTTACGAAAGATTTTTAAAATGTTATTAAACGAGTGAAATGTCACACTCAGATAATCTAGTAAAATAAATGAAGTAACTCGCTCAGCCTTAATTTAGCTTCTACAAACTATTATAAAAATTCTCGAACTAATTTCACTCATGCATGAATTCTTACATGAGAGCAGATGAACGTTGTGGAACAAAGACACAAAAAGCACCGAAGATCCATGGCGCACACATACATTCGCAAATACTCACTGTAGTAGGCATAGGAAAACGATATCTACCCAGTTTTCACCTCCTATATTTTATGCCCTAAAAGAGAAGGTGAACCTGTTGCTGTCTACCCGGTCCATTCTCAAATATCGAGTGTATGCAACTGAAAATTGTGTAACTTATAACCCAATAACGTTTCAATTTTCCCTATTATCAAAGATACCATCGTGGTGTTTTGATTGACTATAAGTAATCTAATTCTGACAGTTCTGAATCAACTAGGTCAAAGTTTGTACTCACATTTATGGTAATCAACATTACAATACAAGTAATCCAATTAGACAGACAACGAAGCTTATTTCCCAAGGCTTAGATTTTCCTCTATCCAATCATGAAATAAGTACCAACAGTATTGGAAACATCAAGAAAAAACAGATTATTAAAAACCAGAGACGGTTCAGAGAATCATAATATTTAATCACAATAATGATTTGATAGAGGTGCCTAACCCAACTAAATTATTATTTAAGATGGGAGTGCTTGAATAATCTGAGAGTAGAGCTTATTCAGAAAATATAGACCATTCAGATGATTTTGAGATTAGGATCTTGAGCACCTTTCATTCTTAAGTAGCCATTCAGTAAGACTAAAATAATTTTACTTACAACTTTCTTAAATAACACATCACATAAATGTAGCGATTCTATTAACTTTATAATTATAAACGTACAAGAAACTTAAAACGAGAACGCAATACAACGAAAAACTGTAACAAAAATGATCAACTAAACCGCAGCTTCTATTATTTTATCTCAAATTTGCCACCGAGACTTTCAGCAATATTATAAATTCAAGAAAACCTTTTATCGTTATCCTCGAGCTACTGAACCGATCTCAACGTTGATTAATGAAGAGGTAGCTTGCAGGATGGTCCAATAATGTATACTTCCCTGGAGATTCTAATTTCTACGACAAACAGAATTCTATGCGGCGATGCCATGCCGTTGGCAACAGTTAATACAAACTATATAAAGTATTCATTAGCAGATGATTAGCTCGCTTTGGAGTGATATCATACAAGTATATATGGCGAAAACCTGTATATATGACAGAGAAACGAGAGTAACTGAGAAGTAATAGGTATTTAACGTACAAGATGCTTATCAACTGATTCAATTTAAATCCTACAGGGTCTCACAGATGGTTTTCACTAACTCACACCCTCAGTAACCACGGTAGGCACACTGAAAACAGGTCGAGTATTAAAGTAACTATTGAGTATAACATCAAATTTTGGTAAAAGCTACTTATAAATCACGTCCTCTCACCTTATTGAAAAGGCGGATGACTTTTTTGGATATCTTTAATAAAATGTGTTGCTAGAGAGCGGAGTCAGAAGGTACATTTAGCGCGAAATGTGTAACAGAACCGATTGGCTCGATAACCGTAATTTTAGGCAAGTTGCCGCAGAGTCACGCTAGTTTTTGCCGCCTTCATTTAATATTCAAGGCTCGGAGAACATAATTCGCGGCGGCGATCATGGAAAGAGGCGGCGGTGTCTCGTTATATCTTTTTCTATTCGTCACAGAACTTGAAATAAATTTTATATTAAATTGGCATTAAAGGGAACTTTAATAAAATATGCAAATTTATAAGACGAAGCTTTATGTTTATTGCATTTCAATAGGAGACAACGGTTACTGAAAGTACGGAATAAAAAAAAAAAAAAAAAAATAACCCCCTAAATTCCAACCTTACGTCCGGATTAAACACCGAATCCACGTGGGGGGCGGACACGTGTAATACAGTCACAGGCTGTATAAAAACTTACACGGCAAACAAGGCAAGGTAAAACCCATAAATATGGAGAGTAATTATAATGATACACGTATAGGGCCGCTACCTGGGGGCCGCCAGGGCACGTCTGGAGCTGGCGCTGGACGTGGCAGCATGCGAACCGCCAGTGGTCGTCGATTGAACAGGCGGGTCACGATCACTCAAGATGCTACAGCCGAGCACACTTACAATGACACACCTACAAGCAACACTACACATGAAACAGGAAGGAGTGTTTTGCAGGATATGCTTCCGGCAACCACCCTTGCTGGCAGAAATAGGCAGCGAATGAGATGGACAGAACATGTAAACCGACAGCTTCTTCGCTGCTACTACACATTTACAAATTGTGAAACTAACCTCACAGGATATTTACTATGCCCATTATTATATACAAAATTCCTAGAAATATATCCAGAGCTCAATATTCTAACTGAACAACGATTAGCAGACCAGGTTAGAGTTATACACCGTAACAATAGAATCTCTGCATCAGATAGAGAAAGCCTAAAGAGAGAAATAGCAACAATGAATGCGACTGACAATAGACCCTCAGAAACTGTAAACACTAGTATTGTACCTTCCTCATCTTTAATAAATACCAACAACACATTAGAAAATAACCTACACACAAATTTGGAAGAAACAAATTCACATTTATCACAAGACCCGCTTTTACCATACACGCAAACCTCATCTACCCAAACAACAGAGACTCAAATAACACGGTCATATTCAACAGTACAAGAGGAAGTACTATCACATGCATCTGAAACAGCACCATACAACTACACAGAAATATCAACTGAAGCTGAAGATGCAGAAGTAGTAAACATATTCAACGAGATTATGGTTCAATATAAAGGAACGGATCCTACCACACGCCCACATATACCAAAACTCAAAATCACACATAAATCTAAACTCACAGTTAATGCTCTAAACCACTTAATTAACACAGAACTATTAAATATCTGTAATCCTAGCATAGAAGAAATACAAGATCTCATCTATTGTGCAGCTCTAACAGCTACTACAATACATAATAAATATAATGCAGATAGGACAAATATAAATTCCAATAGAAACAATAAGCCGGCATGGGAAAGACGCGTAGAATCCAAGATCGCGAATCTGAGAAAAGAACTAGGAAGATTAACTCAATATCTCAAAGGCAACTTATCAAACAAAAATCAAAGGAAAATCAGTATGGCGTATAGTAATAACGAAGAAGTAATAGATGCTATAGATAAAAAGACACAAAAATTACAGGCACTATCTAAGAGACTGCGGAGGTACAAGAAATCAAACCAGAGACACAAAGATAACAAAGTTTTTAATACAAACCAAAAGCTTTTCTATAGAAGTTTCAATAGGGAAATGAGCATTACAGAATCGCCAAAAATTGAAGACGTAGAGACATTTTGGGAAGAATTATGGTCAAAACCGTTAGAACACAATGCCGAAGCAAGCTGGATCAAATCAGAAGAACAAGAATCAGAATATCTGAATCCGATGCCCGGCATCACAATAGAAAAGAAAGACGTTGAAATAGCTGTTAGTAAAATACTCAATTGGAAAACACCAGGACCAGACAAAATACAAAACTATTGGATAAAATATTTCACAGCTACACATGAACACATCGCAAACGCTTTTAACACATTAATCAGGGAGCCCAATACGGTCCCATCTTTTCTCACCCAGGGTAATACATATTTGAAACCAAAAGACTCAGACACCACTAATCCCGCAAAATATCGACCGATAACATGTCTTCCAACTCTTTATAAACTACTCACTTCCATCATCACACATAAAATTAATACACATCTCACACTTAATAATGTAATAGCCGAGGAGCAAAAAGGTTGTAGAAAAGGGTCTAGAGGATGTAAGGAGCAATTAGTTATAGATACAGAGATACACAATCAGGTTAGACAAAAACATAAAAATCTTTACTACGCATATATTGATTACCAAAAAGCATACGATAGTGTTCCCCACTCATGGCTCCTTCACATTCTAAAAGTATATAAGATAGATCACACATTAATAGAATTTCTCCGCCAAGTTATGCAAAAATGGTCCACCGTATTGCAAATAAGAACAGAAACTGAAAATATCAAATCTAAACCAATTAAAATAGCACGGGGTATTTTTCAGGGGGATTCATTGAGCCCACTGTGGTTTTGTTTGGCTTTAAACCCGTTATCACATTTTAAATAATTCTGGACAAGGATATCTAATCCACAAAGAAAATAGCACCAAGATAACGCACCTATTATATATGGATGACATTAAGTTATACGCTTCAACTAGAGAACAACTTAATTTACTATTAAAATTAACAGAAAAATTTAGTACAGATATAAAAATGAACTTTGGAACAGACAAATGCAAAATAAATAGTATTATCCGAGGACATCACCACACAACAGACCCTTACATACTAACACAACAAAACACTCTCATAGATAAAATGGATATGATACATATGCTAATGATACATATAAATATTTAGGGTATTATCAAAGTACACGCATAGATCATAACAACATAAAAGAAGAGCTTATCAAGAAATTTACAGATAGACTTAATCAGATTTTAAAGACAGAGTTATCAGCAAGAAATACAATAAAGGCTATCAATACATACGCAGTACCCATCCTGACACATTCTTTTGGTATCATTAAATGGACTGTTACAGATTTAGACAAGCTTAATAGAATTACTAGAACTACTTGCTACAAAAATCATATTCATCACATCCACTCAGCCACAGAACGGTTAACTCTTAAAAGAAAAGCAGGCGGGCGAGGCGTTATAGATATTAAAAATCTACACAATAAACAGGTCCAAGACTTACGAACCTACATGCTTAACAAAACCACAGACAGTCACATACATAAAGCTCTTACACTCCTGCCTACACCAGGAACTCCACTCAAATTGAACGGCGACCCTATTACAAATGATAAAGTAACTGTCGAACAAGAAATAGCAAATTAAAGACAGAAAGCCCTACACGGCAAATACCCTAATTTACTGCAACAAGATCATATAGACTGTGAAGCATCTAACGCCTGGCTGTATAGAGGTAATATCTATAAAGAGGCGGAGGGATTTATGGTCGCAATCCAGGACCAAATAATAAAGACCAAAAATTATCAGAAATATATTATGAAAGATCCTAGTATTACATCAGATCGTTGTAGATTATGTAACACGCAGCAGGAGACAATAGACCACATAAAAGGCGGTTGCCCATTTTAAGCGAACAAGCAGTACACAGATAGGCATAATAACGTAGCTAAACAAATTCACCTACAATTGGCACAAAAATACAAGTTAATAGATAAAATAGACCCATACAATAAATATAAACCAAAACCAGTATTAAAGAATGAAATAGCCAAACTATACTGGGATCGGGATATTATCACTGATAAAACAACACAAAACAATAGATCAGATATCACACTTACTACCAAAGAACAAAAAGTATCATACCTAATAGACATATCCATACCCAATTCAGAAAATATTAAGAAGAAATACACTGAGAAAATACAGAAATACATACCCTTAGCAGAAAAAATTCGCCAAATGTGGCAACAAAACACCGTCAAAATAATACCAATAATAATCTCTTCCATAGGACTCATACCTAAATCACTACATACTTCTTTAATCAGCTGCCATTGAAAGAGTGAAAGTTGAACGATTTGAAGAAGAGGGTGTACGTAGTCAGTATCAAGAGGCGTTGGAAGAAAGGTTTAAAGAATTGTTTGAGGAAGATGATTGCGAGATAGAAGAATTTTGGAAAGAGTTTAAGAATGGAGTAATAGAGACAGCTATACAAGTATGTGGCGTAAGCAAGAGGAAGCATGTTAAAAAGATTTGTAATGAATGGTGGGATCAGGAAGTAAGTGGTGTAGTCGCGGAAAAGCGCAAAGCATGGATGGACTTGCTGGCCATAAGAGCCAACAAAAGGGTACAAGGTAGTGTGACTGACAATGAAAGGATAGTGAAAGAAAAGTATGTCAGGTTGAAACATAAAGCAAAAGAGACAGTGAGAAGAAAGAAAGAAGAATGTAAGGATAAATTTGATAGAAAGTTTTCTCAGCATTTTCGGGCCAATATCGAATTATTCTGGCACTTGGTTAGAACAGCCCGAGGCAAAGCAGGTGACTCAAAAGTTGGTGTGATAAGGGATGTAAATGGAAATATTATAAGAGAGCATGGAGAAGTTTTGGATCAGTGGAAGGTGTATTTTGAGAATTTATTTGAACGAGGAGAAAGTGACACTAGGAATATAGTAGCGAATGAGGAAGATAATTGTGCAAGTAATATAAGTATGGAAGAGATACGGTACGCAATGAAAAGTTTGAAAGTGGGTAAAGCTGCGGGATATGACAGAATATCTGCTGAAATGCTCAAGGTAGGCGAGGGCGTCACCGCAAGCCTGCTGTACCTACTTTTCAATAAATGTTGGCGGTCCGGTCGTGTACCAGGCGACTGGAACAAGGCCGTAATTGTGCCACTGTACAAGGGAAAAGGGTCACAGCAGGAATGCAAAAATTATCGCGGTATAAGCCTCCTGAGTGTTGTTGGCAAATTGTATGCAAAGATACTGATTGAAAGAGTGATCTCTGAAACGGATAGTAAAATTTGGGATGTGCAAGCGGGATTCAGAAAGGGAATGGGATGTACGGATCAAGTCTTTTCCTTAAGGTGCATTTTGGAGAAAACCTTAAGTAAAGACCAGAAGGTTTTCTGCGCCTTTATTGACCTGGAAAAGGCTTACGATCGAGTGGTGAGGGATGAACTTTGGTCAACACTTTCTATGTATGGAGTGAGCAGCAGTCTGATACGGGCACTTGAATCCTTATATAGGGATTCAAGTGCCTGTGTCAGAATAAACGGGGCCTACACGGACTGGTTTAACATTTATCGTGGTGTTAGACAGGGATGTGTAGCGTCTCCTTGGCTGTTCAATCTATTCATGGACAGTTGTTTGACCGATCTGAAAGGGTCTGAATGTGGATTAAGAATGGGTGAATCTGTGTTTAAGACCCTGCTATACGCTGACGATCAGGTTCTTTTTGCGTCGTCAGCGTCTGATTTACAGCAGATGGTCATCGTTATGAATGAGGCGTATAAGAAGAAGGGCATGAAAGTGAATGTAAGCAAGACTAAGGTCATGGTCATGGAGAGGGAAGACAGTATAACTGAATGTAACATAATGATAGGAGATGAAAAAGTGGAACAAGTGAGTGAGTATTTAGGGTCTTTGTTTACGAGAGATGGGAAATGTGAGGGAGATGTTGAAAGGAGAGTGAAAGCAGGAAATAGTGTGAATGGCGCCTTACGGTCCATCATCAGTAGCGAAATTATCCCAAGCAAGGCTCGTCTTGCTGTACTGCAGGGAGTTTTGGCGCCAACACTGATGTATGGTAGCGAATCATGGGTATGGCAGACGAAGCATGAAAGTAGAATAAATGCTGTGGAGATGAGAGCCTTAAGGAGTATGTGCGGAATACGTTTGAAAGATAAAGTGCGTAACAGTGTGATACGAGAAAAGTGTGGTCTAAAAGAAGATGTAGTGACAAAGATTGAAAAAGGAATGTTACGTTGGTTTGGACATCTGGAGCGGATGGATGAAAGAAGAAATACGAAAGGAGTGTATCGTGCGAGAATAAATGGAAATGTCGGTAGGGGACGCCCTAGGCGGACGTACGCCGACCAAATAGGTGATCTACTGATAAAGGGCAAAATAAAAAGTACCTATAACCGACGCGCATGCATGACGAGGTTAATGAATGTCGATGAAGCGAAAGAGGTATGTTTGAACCGAAGCATGTGGCGTTCCATAGTCTCTGCCTACCCCAATGGGAGACAGGCGTGACGTTATAGATAGATAGATAGACCTCTTTAAAAGAATTAGATATACATAAATCAACATACATAGGTCTACAAAAATCAGTCATCATCGATACATGTTCCATAGTCCGGCGATTCCTAACATCAACAACACAAACACCAACTTCTATAGATAACGAACCAACCCACTTGGTGTAAACCCGTGATAGGTTCGTCAAAATACCCAGCGAAAGCTGAGATTCCAAATGGATTAAAGTACACATAATAATAATAATATATCTTTATTTTGAACACACAATACTTACAAATTAAAAGTTCATAATTTTCACAGTAGGTAAAGAGAAATAAAAATTATATAAAATCCTAAGAACTTAATATTAAATAGAAAATATAAATAAAAATCATACAAACGAAAGTCAAAACAAAATAAAATAATTATAGGACTACATTCTAAAGCGATCGCGCGCGCACGCCACCCACTCAGAACTCAATATATGTATATACCGACCTACATAATATTATGTATACAAGAGTACCAGTAATATGAACAAATTTAATCCTGGGAACAGGCCGCCGCAGGCGACACGCTCACACGCGACAACCGGCTGCCGGGCCTGCCGGCATAGCGGCTTAAGCGCCGACACAGTGCGCACGTGCCGCGCGTCTCCTGCGCCCGGCACTCATTGCCCATAGATCGCTGATCGTAAACATAGGTACTCATTAATTTACATGCCGCTTACAATAGACGAAGTAGATACCTATACATTAATGCAGCCAAGTGGCTATTCAAAGCACGATGCACAGGACTTTACAACGCAGATAAACCGGACAAATCAAGGTAATGTATATAATAATATCTCACTTAAATAATATTTGTTATTATATAGTAGGTACTCATTTAATATTAAATAGATCTCTGTGTGTGTTATTGTAGGTTTACAATAAAGGCAAATACAGTGCATCGGCGTGAGTACAAATGACGCGCGGGCATCGCTGAATGAGAATAACTACTGTGGTGCTACCACCAAGTCTGTAAAAATAAGTATTTTTCTTAAGTAAATACGTTTTACGAACTTTTTATATCCGCGAAATCGCTTGACATTTTAAGAAAATAATTCCACGAAGCTTAATATCATTTTGCAGAGAATAATTTAATATATATGTAGGTATTTCTGATGAATGTCACTTTACATTTGAGAAATTTTTATTACACTTATCGCATATATTATATTGAACATAAGCTCAATTATGATTACCAGGCTCATATTATTTGTGCGTAACACAAGTAGACAATCCATCATTATGTGTTATCCATCATATTCTGCGACATTAGACCAATTAAACTACAGGGTGCCTATAAGCCGTAGAACCTACGACCTGGCAAAATAGAGTAGTATTTTGATCAAATGAAGGGTAATATCTAATTATAGGCATATTTTGATTAGTTATTTATTTATATTTTGCTTTAACCATCCCGTCACTGATATATCATAATTGACCCTCGAAGCAATGCAGTGTGAAATTGAAATTTTACAAAAATAAAACAGTAAAACGTATTTTTAACCGACTTCAAAAAAAGGAGGTTCTCAGTTTGACCTGTATGTATGTATGTATGTATGTATGTTTGTCCGCGATTATCATTATATATAGCATTGGCCTATAGCAAAGATTTTAGGCCCTAGGTCCGCGGAACTAAGTGTACATCCTTGCAACTTGTGTACCGTCACAGCCCAACTCAATATGACGGGCAACATCCGCCTCTCGATATCACCATAACCGCGATTGCCTTGATAGGTCGCTGGCACTGGAGCTATGGAAATGTATCCATCATCATCTTTAAGACGCAATGCTATTGATGGATCATCAAATAATATCAAAATGGCATCAGGCAGTTCACCTGGCTCAAGTGATCTCTTCTTAGTGCCGGCCATTTAAATCCTTTAGGAACACCCATTGCCCCGTTCGCTAAGCCATCCGTTATTGGCATATTTCTCCGGAGCATAATACGAGAGCTCACAGCCAATTCAATAGTATGTACAAGTCCACCGCATTTGTTTGGATCGTACTTCCGTATGTGGCTGATTCCCTAGACGCATCTCTCCCTTCCAGCATGAAGCCTAAGCCCATAGGTACACAGAATAAAAGTGGGTACCTATGTCAAAGTCATGATAACAAACTGATACTAGCAGAAAACTTATCACTAAAATAATTGAATCTAACAATAAACAAACTATTAATTAGCCCAAAACTTAAAGTAAATGAAGTACCTATCACTAAAAAGTATGAAATAAATAAAAGAGTAGTTAACACAAAACCTGAAGTAAACGAAAGAAGTACCTAACACTAAAAAGTATAAAATAAAAATAATAATAAAAAAAACGAAAACAAAAACTTAAAAATCGCACCAAAAATGTTTACGAGGTATTTAGTTTCTTTTTAAAAAAAAGAGAACCGCCTTCAGAAAATCGACCCACTGAAAAGTACGAAATAATTTTTACATACGCTAATACATAGTATATAACTTATACAAAATACTTAGTTTTTGAAGTCGGTGCCAAACCAAATCCCTCCAAAAGCCTATTGTTTGGCGTCATCCTTTCCAAACCAGCGCATTCAATCTACATAGTACTTACAGCCCAAAATAGCTAAGGAGTATAATTATCTTTTTTTTATCGTTTCATGGACGCCATAAATTTGCGGCGAGGAGTAAGTTACGCCTTATTTGTCAGACGAATGTACTTGACTCGATGTGAAGTGATACCTCCCCTCTCCAACCCTTCAGGAGAGCACTCGTATTCAGTAAATCGAAAGTCGTTACACAAAAACCGAGATACGTTTTTCCTATCGTTTATAGGGCCACGTCTTCCCCTTTCAGTGAGGCGCTTTGATGATTTTTCGCCTTTTTACGCCGAGCGACGTTTAAGTTAGAATCGTGTTACACACAAGTTGTACTAAAATGTCACTTTTATTTTCTAGCCGTTAACTTTTTTTTTTTTTTTGTTTTACGAGGTGGAACATCCCTTCGGATCTCCGACTCCTGGGGGAAATGAGAGCCGGAGTATGTGGTGTTTCCACTAAAAACCACCTCGACTTTCTCATGTATCCGTGTATCGGAGGGTAGGGCATCGCCGAAGCATTCGTCGCCACCCTCCGACGGGCATTGGCCCACCAGATGGTTAGGCGGGCCCCGAACCCCCTTGGCGGCGGATTAAGGTGTTGGGATCCGCCGCCAAAACACCCAGCGGCCGCAGAGGATAGGGAGGACGGCAACGCAACACCGCATCTCCTCTTCCTCTGCGGCCCCACCGCGACGCATCAAATGGTGTGCCCCCATTTGGTCGCGGGAGATAGGACGCGCGGCAACGCAACACCGACACGCCTCTCCTCCCGCGACCGCACCCGACTGCGAGGGAAAGACAGAACTGTCCCCCGCACCCGCACCGTTGGACGCATCCTGCGCAGGCCCCGTCAAGCCCACGCGGAACGTCCCCTCCTGGATCCCTCTTAGCTTCACCGCGGGTAACCAATCCACGGTTACTGAGCCCCTCCACCACGACAAGGTGGAGATCCCACGGCGGGGTTCTAGCCGTTAACTGGAAACATAGTTGTGTAACAATGTTTCACTGCCATAGATGCTACTATTCGCTATACTAACTTTACTTAACACTTCACTTTTTGGTTTAAGAAAAGTCTCTTTTATCTACACGATACACAACATTCATTTATCCCTACCTAATAAGAGTAATCACAAAAATCTGTCGGTAAACTAAGAATGAGCAAAAAGCCGTAAACTACCCGATCAGTGTAAGCATATTTATGTATTGACTCAATCTTCGTGCAGGACGAGGAGAACAACATTAGATACTAGTTTATCATTCTGACCACGTATCGTTGGGTTTAAAGATTGCAATACTGCAAAGTAACGGTTGGTTGGGAGCTACCAGCCTATTTATTTGAACCTACTTTTACAACAACTGCAAATATGCGTGTTCAGAAGCCCTTCATGTATGTAAAGCGTCAAAGTTTTATACGATCCTCTTCGTAAAGTCTTGATTTATACACTTGCATATTGTTAAGAACAAAGTCGACACACAAACTGAATTAGTTTCTTACTTTGTAAGTCGCATTCATATATATAATAGTAGTGAAACGAGTGTAACTAGAGAAATATGAGATATGGTAGGTATTTCCTTTAGTTATAATTCAACGCTAGTAGTGAACGGACGTGCTCTCTTCTTATTAATTATGTCAATATTTGTGTTTACGAGAAAAGCACGTGTTACGCACTCTGCCTACACCAAATTTGCAAGCTAGCGTAACGAAGTATTTACGTGAATTATTAGTATTGCAACATAAAATGTCCATGGTCCGATGTTTCGTGTGCTGAGTCGGCGCCTCGTGCCATCGCTTGATGTCTCCACGATTACTGGAATATTCCGCAACCTGCACGTTCTGTCACCTCATCATATTACATTTTATTGAATATTGAAATATAATTTTGCGACTCACTTTTGTACTAACATCGTCTTAAGTCAGACCTATAATTTTGTAATACTTTTCTTATGAATTAAATTAGTTTATAAAAATTAAATCGGTTTTTTTTAAGTCCTTCGACTGTGGTAATCATAATTGGCGCAGTCGGTAGGATACTCGAGGCAGTGCGCGGCGCGTTAAGACTTCCAAAATCGTTGTCCAGCTGACTCCGTTGTCGCTGCTAGTACTCCTAAGTACTATTTCGGGTATCGCAGAAGAACCTACAGTCGACGGGCGTATTCAACCATCAATACAAAGAAGACCAGATATGCAGTATATGTAAGTGCTTTGAAATATTTTCGTTTAGTTGCTTCCTATTATTCCCTTCAAAATTTTCCATCCAAGGAAACCTAGGGAGACACCTGTCTCACTTCGACAGGAACGTAGGAATAAAGATTTAGACGTAACTAGAGATTTAGATTGTAGAAATTTCAATTTAAGTAGTCCTTTTAGTGAACCAAAAATGCCGTTGGACCCTGATATGATTCACAAGGCCATACGCCCAGTGCCCGAGTTTGATGGCAATCCGAATGTACTTACTAGGTTTATTCAGATATGCGATCAATTAGTTGCAAATTATATCGCAGACGATCCAAATTACCAGTTAACTAACTTATGTTTAATTAACGGTATTTTAAATAAGATTACGGGCCCCGCGGCCAGAACTATCAATTCTAACGGAATAGCCGACAATTGGAGCGGAATTCGTAACGCTTTAATAAATAATTTCGCCGATCAAAGGGACGAAACCGCATTATATAATGACATCGCTATGTCATCGCAAGGCAGTAGCTCGCCCCAAGAATTTTATGACAAATTACAGACCCTCTTCAGCATAATTATGACATATGTGTCCTTACACGAACAATTGCCTTCAACTATCGAAGCCAAGCGGGATTTATATAAAAAACTAACATTAAAATCATTTATAAGAGGTCTTAAAGAACCTCTGGGGTCACGCATACGGTGTATGAGACCCGAAACTATCGAAAAGGCTCTGGAATTTGTCCATGAAGAACAAAATGTCATATACCTACAGCATAGGAATGAACATGTAACAGAGAGACGGCAGCCGCACGCTACGCAGCCGAGCGTCCAGAAACCCGGAGGTAACGTACCTAGAGTTAATTCCTATGCAGGACCGAGTTGGCGCATGCCTATGCAGATGCCGCAACCGCAGTCGCAGTGGCAGCCCGCGTTCAAATTTTCTCAACCACAGTTTCAACAGCGACCTTTATATAACCCTAATATGACTAGCCGTACGCAACAAATGTTCCGTGCGCCGCCACCCAATTATAACCCGCATAGTAACGTTTTTAGAACACCCCATAGGAATGTTCAAGCGCACGCTTCTGAGCCAAAACCCATGAGTGGTATCCAACATTATTCATCAAAACCATTACAACCAACCATGACCGGACATGATTGGCGAAGGTCAGGAAATCCACCACCCAATAATTATTTTAAATCGCGTGAGATAAATTTCAACGAATGTACAGATTACTACGATTCACATTACTATCCAGAGTATTGTTACGAGCAACCCGACACGGCTTATGACGACTATAATAATTATTCTAATTATAACCACGACCTTGACCAACATTATTACTATAACGACGTACCGATTGACTTACCTCACACGACTACAGACTCTACAGGACCTTTTAAGGAGTTGGATTTTCAGGAGGGTCCACCGAAACCCGAACCAAAATAGATTTAAATCTACAATCGAAGAAGGAGTTACGTTATATACAGATATCTAATCCCCCGTTAAAATTACTAGTAGATACCGGCGCTAACCAATCTTTTATTTCACCGGACGCAGTACAAAGATTTTACTCACAAGTACCACTTAACTATGATCCGTTCGAAGTTACTAATTCTCGATTAACTAGCGTCCATGATTATTCTATAACATTACCAAATTTTTCAGAATTTCACGATGATAAGGAAATTAAATTATTTATATATACATTTCATAATTACTTTGATGGATTGTTAGGATTAGACATTTTAGATAATTGCCAGATAGATTTAAAACGAAATTTATTAATAACCGATTATGCAAGTATACCCATGTTAACTTTCAAGTCTAAAAGTTTAAATTTTCAAGAGACTATTCCAGCTAATTCTAGTAAGTTAGTAAAAATCCCAATTTATAATTATGACGGCGATATTTACATAAACGAGCAGATCGTATGTCATTGCATTGTTCATGAATGTATATCGAGCGTTAAAGATAAATCAGCTGTAATTGAAGTAGAAAACCCGACAAATTACGATATAACTATTCCATTTGAACAGTTAGACCGTCCTTTACAAATAACTTCACTTAATCTAGAATGCACGCAAAGTAAACCAGATTCGGAACGCACTCAAAAGGTATTATCGCGATTACGCGTAGACCATTTAAATGAAGAAGAAAAATCA
The DNA here is from genome assembly GCA_944739405.2 of Euclidia mi. Taxonomy (NCBI): domain Eukaryota; kingdom Metazoa; phylum Arthropoda; class Insecta; order Lepidoptera; family Erebidae; genus Euclidia; species Euclidia mi. The sequence goes on from OX123184.2 coordinate 55,031,553, forward strand.
AATTTATTAACTCTATGCAGTAAGTACGCCGACGTATTTTATTTAGAAGACGAACCTCTTAGTTTCACGAACCAAATTAAACATCGGATAAGAACTACAGACGAAATGCCAATTCATTCTAAGAGTTATCGCTACCCCTTCGTACACAGACAAGAAGTCAAAGACCAAATCTCTAAGATGTTAGCTCAAGGAATTATTCGCCCTTCAGAAGCCGCTTGGAGCTCTCCCATATGGGTAGTTCCCAAAAAAATAGACGCTTCTGGTAAACAAAAGTGGAGACTTGTCGTAGATTACAGAAAATTAAATGAAAAGACTGTAGACGACAAGTATCCGATCCCGAACATTTCTGACGTGCTAGATAAACTCGGCAGATGTCAATATTTCACTACACTTGACTTATCTTCTGGATTTTTCCAAGTTCAGATGCACCCAGATGATATTGAGAAGACAGCTTTCACTGTAGAGAACGGGCATTACGAGTTCTTGCGTATGCCCATGGGATTAAAGAACGCCCCGTCCACATTTCAACGTGTGATGGATAACGTTCTCCGTGGCCTCCAGAATGAATGCTGTATAGTCTACCTCGATGATATTTGTGTTTTTGGTACATCCCTCCAGGAGATGATGATCAATCTCGAGAAGGTATTCGCGAGATTACGCGATTCTAATTTTAAAATACAGCTCGACAAATCTGAATTCCTTCGATTAGAAACACCGTTTTTAGGACATATAATTAGTAAAGATGGTGTTAAACCCAACCCTGAAAAAATTGCCGCTATACAAAAATATCCCTTGCCAAAAACTACAAAAGAAATTAAGCAGTTTCTAGGCCTCATAGGTTACTATCGTAAATTCATACCGGACTTTGCCCGCATTACAAAACCTATGACTAAGTGTTTAAAGAAATCTAATAAAATAACTTTAGATACTGAATATAAAGAATGTTTCGAGAAATGTAAATCTCTCCTTACTAATGACCCCATATTACAATACCCAGACTTTTCTAAAGAGTTTTTGTTAACCACCGACGCCTCAAATGTAGCAATCGGAGCCGTACTATCACAAGGACCCATTGGCAGTGATAGACCGGTGTGTTACGCCTCTAGAACACTTAACGATACTGAAACGAAGTACAGCACAATCGAAAAGGAATTATTGGCAGTTGTGTGGGCCACTAAATATTTCCGACCCTATCTTTTTGGCCGAAAATTTAAAATTATCACTGACCATAAGCCACTCGTGTGGATTACTGAACTTAAAGATAACGGTAACGCTAGGCTAACCAGGTGGAGACTAAAACTTAGTGAATACGACTTTAATGTAGTTCACAAAGCAGGCAAATATAATAAAAACGCCGATGCATTATCTCGTATACAAATTAACAACGAGGAAACTGACTCCTTAGCAGTTGCCCCCTCTGAAAACCCGCCACCACAATCAAGTTCTACGACAGCTACTGTACATACTAGTGACGAAAACCCAATTTTAGAAGTACCCATTACTGACGAACCACTGAACAAATTTCACCGACAGATATGTTTTACAATTGTAGGCGACATTAAACGACGACCGACTGCTATCAAACCATTTGACACCCACACACGCACTCTTATACAGGTCTCACAATCAAACTTAGAACAGGACGTGGGGAATGCAATTAAAGAATTTGTTAACCCCAAGATAAAAACTGCTATTAAAATAACGCCTCCTCTAGGCATGTATTCCATAATACCTTTTATTCAGAATAACTTCAAAAGCTCATCAATGAACCTAATTCTTACTAAAAGGGAATTAGAAGATGTAAAAGAGTACCTTAGACAGCAAGAAATAATCAAGCACTATCATGAGGGCAAAACAAATCATAGAGAATACAAGAATGTTACTTATCTTTATCTAGTAGATATTATTGGCCCAGAATGAAAGACGAAATTGCCAAATATATAAATGAATGTACTGTATGTGGCCAATCTAAATACGACCGTAATCCGATTCGACCACAATTCAATATTGTACCACCCGCTTCTAAACCGTTAGAAATAGTCCACTTAGATTTGTTCACAGCCCAGAATGAAAAGTACATAACATTTATGGACGTATTCTCTAAATATGGCCAGGCCTATCATTTACGAGATGGGACTGCCGTCAGCATCTTACAATCTTTATTAACGTATTGTACTCACCACGGATTACCTTTAACGATTGTAACAGACAATGGCACCGAATTCAGTAATCAGCTGTTTGCTGAATTCGTAAGACTACATAAAATCATTCACCACAAGACGTTACCACACTCTCCCAACGACAATGGCATAATCGAGCGATTCCATTTAACATTACTTGAACATTTACGCATATTAAGACTAGAAAAACCTTCAGAACCTATAATTAATTTAATGCCCTACGCTGTGTTAGCATACAACAGCTCTATTCACAGCTTCACTAAGTGTAGACCCCACGATATAATAAGAGGTCACTTTGATCCTCGTGACCCACTCGATCTAAACCTAAGTGAACATCTAATGCAACAATACATATTAAATCATCGCGAACAGATGCAACAAGTATATAATTTAATAAACGAATCCTCTTTAGAAAACCGCTCTAGATTAATAGAAAATCGTAATAAAAATAGAGAGCCGGAGGTTGAGTATCAACCTGACCAACAAGTATTCATTTCTAACCCTTTAGCTAACCGACAAAAGACCGCCCCACGATACACACAAGACACTGTGCTAGCTGACTTGCCAATACACATTTACACGTCTAAAAAGAAAGGTCCCGTTGCCAAGAATAGACTAAAACGAATCCCTAAACCCTCAAAATTGTTTCAGAATACTTCTACTAATGACCGCTCACCTGATCAAGACGCTGGAGATAAAACTGGACTACCTAGGTGATGGACCTGGACTTCTACCTTTTGACCTTGGACCAACAAAACTTATTACTCACTACCATTCCTTTCTACATTACTTGAACTTAACTGACATCGAAGACAAACGTAATACAATAGATTCACAGTTAAAATTATTCGAGTCCAAATTAGATAATAGTACGTTCCCTCTGTATTCCACTCAAATTAATTATATACTTTCTAAATTAAATAAAATTCGCGACCAAATAATTAGTTTAGAACCGAGCCGTAGTAAAAGAAGTATTTTTAACGGTTTAGGGTCTGTTATAAAAGAGATAACTGGAAACTTGGATTATAAAGATGCTGAAAAATACGACAACGCGATAAAATACTTAGAAAATAACGAGATAAAAATTTCTTCTGAACTGAATAAACATATAAGTCTTAATAAGGATTGGATGGTTCAACATGATCTATTACTTTCAACAATAAGTTCTAATCAAGAAAAAATCAATAATACGTTAGAACTAATCTTAAGTGAAGGTTATAAAACTGATTTACTCAAATTCGTTAAGTTAAACCAACTCTTAACTATAACTAGCGAAAATACAGAAGACTTATTATTGGCATTAACTAGAATAGAAGATAGTTTAGCATTTATACGTACATCGAGTACACATCATAGTATGTTAAGATTTGATGTTTTACAGAATATGATAGGTCGACTGGAAACAATATACAGTGACAATCAAATTCTTCACATAGATTTAAGAGAATATTATAAAATCATTAAACCAAATTATTTTTATTCAGACGATAGGATAGTATTTGTATTCAAGTTCCCTGTCATTACACCCAACACTTACCAGTTATATAAACTAGCAATTATTCCTAATAAATACACCCAAAGCCTTATACCTACACATCCTTACCTAGCAACTGACGGGAAGAATTTCATGTACATAGAGGCTGAATGCCCGAAGTTAAGCCAGTTCCATATCTGTGAAGAGACGATAAACAATCACCTCATTGAACAACAAGACTGCGTGCAACATCTCATCACGAACCAGATCATCTCTGCAGACTGCCTACCAACGAGAATAACTATTACCAAGCCAGCCCTCGAACAATTAGACGACCAACACTACACAATCACCTTTCCTAAACCAACGAAGACGGAACTTAAATGTGGACATCAAGAATATTTGACCCTCAACGGAAGCTACCTCGTAACCATTCCGAAATCTTGCCTGCTGCGCACAGAAGGATTCACTATTGTCAACCTAAACGACGTAGTAAAAGGAAATCCAATCAAAATCTCCGAATTACCAAATTATGAGATCAATGACTCTGCTATCCCGCACATCCATCTGAACACCATGAATCTGAAAAAACTACATAACCTAGAAGAAAAAATACTGATGCAGCATCCCGTTAAACTAGAACCTATAGAAAAGGATTCAACACTATACCACACCACTATACCTTTTTATGGAATACTATTCAGCGCAGCTATATTCATCGTAGTTCATACAATCCGGAACTCCAATCTACGCAGAAGTCTGAAAAGAAGAAACAATACAAACCCATCATCCAAAGAAGAAATATATGCTACTCCAGATCCGCAAACAAAGAACCCTACAGCAACTTTCTCGCTCAAAGTTCTCCAATAGTTGCTGTTCTGAGAGGGGAGGTGTTACGCACTCTGCCTACACCAAATTTGCAAGCTAGCGTAACGAAGTATTTACGTGAATTATTAGTATTGCAACATAAAATGTCCATGGTCCGATGTTTCGTGTGCTGAGTCGGCGCCTCGTGCCATCGCTTGATGTCTCCACGATTACTGGAATATTCCGCAACCTGCACGTTCTGTCACCTCATCAAATTACATTTTATTGAATATTGAAATATAATTTTGCGACTCACTTTTGTACTAACATCGTCTTAAGTCAGACCTATAATTTTGTAATACTTTTCTTATGAATTAAATTAGTTTATAAAAATTAAATCGGTTTTTTTTAAGTCCTTCGACTGTGGTAATCATAATTCACGGAAAACTTAGTTATTTATTTATCTACAAAGAAGAAACATGTATTAACTAATTACTAAATAGATAATACATGATAATAATAATATAAGAAACGCTCGTACGTGTGGTTATGTAATAATGAAGAGTAGAGTCTAAATATCAATCGTTTCATTAAAACAAAATGCACAAAAATACAGGAAGCGCGCCGAATACGAAGAATGTAATTAAAACAGCAATAAAAGAGCACATTTTACAGCTTTTGACCGCAGCGTTATATTCTCTATAAAGGTTATTATCTGCTTTTTAAACTTCGCTTTCAACTGCGTGAATCAAAAACGAACATATAAAACGATGTGCCTTAATTTCGTCTGTCTCGCATGAAACAATAGGAATGGGGAAGCGGCCATAGCTTTGAACGTTTTGCATGGCTATAGCTGCGCGTGTTTTATTATGTGTAGCGGGAAAATCGTTCGCTTTTACAAATTATTTTATTTTTTATTCAGTCATAAAATGTAAGCTGGCAGAACAAAACGAGTTAACAGTTTGTCTTTATATCGATAGAACATTTTACCGCTGCGAAATGATGGGTTCGACACAATATGAATGTATTGTAACAATGATGTCGTTGTCTGGTGACAAATTGCGTAGGTACATGTATAATATAAACATACTTGTTCTTATGTACAACATTACAATATTGCGCCATATTGTTGTGTGTGTTTGTGTTTTCCTTTTGCCTAGTTTATCAGAGAACTGTTTCGTTTCTATATAGTGTGCAGATCCAGAATGTACATAATAAACTGTATTTTGAATAAATATGTGGTGGTGGATAGCACACAATATAAAACTTGATCCTGAAAGAAAATCTAGTCACATGAAATTAAAATGGACCATCGTGCTCCTATGGCTCATTACTTTTTCACAGACCTTATCTTTTAGCAAGTACGAAGGTTTCTAAAAAAATATTTCAGCTTTTGGAATCCTACACAAGATTGTTGGGCTTTACAACATTTTTTAGGTTAAAAGCCTTGCCCAGTTGTGCTGTATTATTTGCACTCTTGAAAAATTCCTGGTTTGCATCACGGTTTCTTTTATACTCAGTTATCTAAGTTTACAATGTTTTAAGTATTTCCAACAGAATTTTATAACGGAAATTTAATATTTATACCTGATGCACAGTTATATTGGATTTCTTCCATAACATGTGATACGAGCACAAAATAGAAAATAATAATTTTGCTTACGCTTTTAGTGAAGTAAAAGCTAAAAGTGTACATATTATGGCGACGTAAGATTTTTTATAACGTTGTGCTCGACATGAGATTAATCTTTTAAAGGTATCCGGTCATTGCTGGGTTTCAACGTTGATTAATGAGCTAGATATATTGTTTCTTTCCGGCGTTCACAAGGACCTCCTGCCATGTGTTGATAAACACTAGTTTTGAAATAAAGTAAAGGACCATTTGCCATAATCATCATCGAAACAGTTTCGTCTAAACACGATAAAAGTTAAACCTTTTTCCTGCTAATGTTCCTGTTTGCATTTGCTTGTTTTCCGGTATAATAAAAGGACGTATAGATATATCGAGTTTGATTTATCGTGAGAAAATTTTATGAGTTGACCCCCGTATTAACGCGCTTATATCGTCTTTCCTATAATGCTAACAGGGTTCCATCTTCGTGGAAGATAGCCCATGTTCACCCTATTCCTAAAAAGGGTGACAGATCGGACCCGTCAAACTACAGGCCAATAGCGGTAACGTCCTTACTCTCCAAGGTAATGGAGCGAGTCATCAACAACAAACTCCTCCAATACCTAGAGGATCGCCAGCTGATCAGCGACCGTCAGTACGGTTTCCGGCGTGGTCGTTCGGCTGGCGACCTTCTAGTGTACCTTACACATCGCTGGGCAGAAGCCTTAGAGAGTGGGGCCGAAGCTCTAGCCGTTAGCCTTGACATTGCCAAGGCGTTTGACCGGGTCTGGCACAGGGCACTTCTCGAGGAGTAAGTTACGCCTTATTTGTCAGACGAATGTACTTGACTCGATGTGAAGTGATACCTCCCCTCTCCAACCCTTCAGGAGAGCACTCGTATTCAGTAAATCGAAAGTCGTTACACAAAAACCGAGATACGTTTTTCCTATCGTTTATAGGGCCACGTCTTCCCCTTTCAGTGAGGCGCTTTGATGATTTTTCGCCTTTTTACGCCGAGCGACGTTTAAGTTAGAATCGTGTTACACACAAGTTGTACTAAAATGTCACTTTTATTTTCTAGCCGTTAACTTTTTTTTTTTTTTTGTTTTACTTCTGTCGAAGTTACCATCTTATGGAATCCCCGAGGGACTCTGCAAATGGATTGCCAGCTTTCTGGCTGATCGGAGCATTAAAGTCGTCGCAGACGGCAGCTGCTCCGAAATGAAGTCGATCAACGCTGGCGTCCCACAAGGCTCGGTGCTCTCCCCAACGCTGTTCATCTTGCATATCAATGACTTGTTGTCAATTGAGAACATGCATTGCTATGCAGATGACAGTACAGGTGATGCGCGGTACACCAGCCACCAGAATGTCCCTTGGAGCCAGGTACAGAAAAGACGATTGCAACTTGTGTCTGAAGTCGAGGACTCTCTAGGGCGCGCCTCCAAATGGGGTGAAAAGAACCTTGTTCAATTTAACCCCACTAAGACACAAGTATGAGCGTTCACTGCGAAGAAGGACCCTTTCGTTATAGCGCCTCGGTTTCAAGGAGTACCCCCGCATATTGCCGAGAATATTAGGATCCTCGGCGTCGAAATATCGAACAAAGTCCAATTTGGGAGTAATTTGGAGGATAGAGCCAAATTGGCAAGCAAGAAGCTGGGAGTGCTGAACCGGGCTAAGCGGTACTTCACACCAAGCCAACGGCTTATGCTTTATAAAGCGCAAGTCCGGCTACATGTGGAGTACTGCTCACATCTCTGGGCCGGAGCGCCAAAATATCAGCTTGATCCACTTGACTTCCGACAGAGACGAGCTGTTCGAATCGTCGATGAGCCCGATCTCACGGCTAGACTAGAGTCGCTGGAGCAGCGGCGAGACTTTGGTTCTTTTTGCGTATTTTACCGACTCTTTCACGGGGAGTGCTCCGAAGAATTGTTTAATTTGGTACCAGGGTCAACCTTCTACCAACGTACCACTCGCCGACGCAGTAGAGTTCACCCGTACTACCTGGAAGCGTTCTCATCTAGTACGGTGCGCTTCCAGCGATCTTTTCTACCACGTACGTGTAGGCTCTGGAATGAACTACCTGCTGCGGTGTTTCCCGAGCACTATGACTTGTCCTTCTTCAAACGAGGTTTAAAGAGAGCATTACTTTCACGGTAGGCAGCGGCTTTGCTGTGTACACCCTGACATTAGCGAAGTCCATGAGCAGCGGTTACCGTTTACCATCAGATGGGCCGTTCGCTCGTCTGCCACTAGCAGCAATAAAAAAAAAAAAATAATCTAGTTTTACTTCGTAGAAGTGATGGTTTGACAAATATATACTCATATTTCTGGACCATTCGAACCAAACAATCCATACTGGGAATCAGACGAATAACTTCATAGATTCTCAAATAATAGGCTATACGTCATCCATTCTCTAAATATTGTTGGCATAAACACTAAGATAATTTATTTTATGCTTCTGACACTGGACCGGTCCCGATAGTTTTAGGTTGTTATATAAGCCATAGTGGCAGCCATGATTGGCGTATTTGCAATGTAACATTAAATAACTGATCAAAACTGACATTGTAGAGAATATAATATTTGTCAATTGTCGTAAGTAGTAATGTAAACAAGAGTTTCCTCGGTAATTTCTCTGCTAAAAACCACAGGAAGTAGAAAACAGCAGGTATTTTTGCAGTCGCATCTGTTAAGAGAACTGTCTGTGGATGGAGAGCTTTGGGATAGGATCTTTTGTACTTAATAATTCTATTCTTCTATAAAATAGTCCCTTTTGTCCTCTAAAGACCCATTAGCTTGCCTGATTGGAAAACATAAAAAGGTCTTTGTTATTTGACAGCTGAAAATATACCAATGTCGTTCGGTTTTTCATACTTCCAATATTAGCTATGTTATAAATGCGGCAGTGACTCTAACCAAAACACTCATCCAATTTTAATGAAATTGGCAAGACAATACATTATGAGTATTCTCGTAGAAATTGTACTAGATGTATGAATACTTTATGATAATTATATACTTTTGTACCTCCACTTTAATATTGACACAATATTGCAATGCACTTACTTTACATGGGGATGGGGGACTTTACATTACATACATTTAACCAACGGGCAAAGGGCACATTCAGATTCCAAACTCATATATTTAGAACAAACAATTTTGGCATAGTGGTTTAGACTTTCAATATTCGGCTTTCGGGCAATAACTATATAACTACTTAAGCCACTGTGCCATTCGTGCAGTCAAAACATGAACTCTTACTCAAGTAAAGTTAATCCTTTAAAACAGCCCAATAGTAGTAACTTAGTAGATTCGTATTAAGATAAAGCGCGAAGACAGACGTGGTGCGGAGCAAGCAGCGCCAGTATATGTGTTTAAGTATTATACGTACTTAAGTAGGAGCACAGACCAAATTCCGTGGCGAGGGCTTACCTAACAGACTGCGAAATGCAAATGAGTGAACGGTTGTGGGGAGTTTGTATGAGAGCAAACGTTTGTGGAGTGCGGCCGAGCGGAGCTTCGCGTGGTACAGGCGTGCCAGCCCGACGCCCGATGCCGACACTAATCTTTTAACATAATAGTGCCACTGCATTTGTTCTTACATCGCATTTTTTAATTAAAATTACTCTCGGCAGTGGTCGCTTTCTATTTCGTGCTGTAAATCGAAACTTAATATTTAAGAAAATGGAAATCACAAATAATATTTTCCATTATGCTTTCATGGCCTACCTACCAAATCCAGGGATACCAATGAAATTTCGGAAGCGGTAGGTAATAAGGCTAAAAAAAACATACTCAAAATGCTGCCCAGAAAATCCATAAAATTGTATCAGAGATTCAACCGTAAAAGCGTTCACGTAACTTTAAAATCTGTATAGGTATGTAAAATCCTGGAAATAACCATATCTTTCTGTAACCTGCCATTCCATTTACATTTATCAAAGAGTATCTTAAATGTGAAACCGCAGATTTCTTCGTTCATTCCCTAAAATTACTCAGGCACTAAAAATAAATGCTGCCAAAACAAACATTCAGAAACGTATCCAAAGAACATCAGGATTCGAAACATTTTTATACTAATTACACAAAGTGTGGTACCGTGTGGATTTTGAACCAATAACAATCGACGCAGTGAGGCAGGTGATCGCTTAAACCACTACACCCTACTTGCAGTTACAAAGATACGAGGAGAAGAACTTCAATCGTATAGTACAGTTCCTAAAAATACCTTCATAATAACTTGTTATACTTATATAGGAGTATTTATTTGAGCGTAATGAACGTAAATTAATTACTGGACATCAAAGTACGCTAATATCTTAAGATTTACCATGCAATTACTAACTGTGGTTAATTAACGATTCAATTATCGTTTTGATTGAAACAAAACGGCGTATACACGAGCTTATACATTATTTATTATAGCTTTACCGTTTGATTTTGAATATATTTAATAACTGTGATTAGAGACATGTTAATGACGGTTATTTGGGTTATGTCAGCGATAGCTTAGTGGAGATACTAATAGAGTACCATGCAGAGGGTATCTGGCGCAATCCGACGGCGCGCACCGCAACAATTTGCGCATTAAATTAATTGTTCTTTGTTATTTGCCCCGTGCTTCGCAGCATCCCTCAAACCGTCGGTGCGGGCTTTCATGAAAATCTTTAACTGCCGCTAGCGGGATTGACCCTTGAATCTACTGACACTGGTATAAACCATGGTACATTATCTATATCATTGAGCAGCGGAGGTTAGACGTCAGTCGCTCAGTGGAAAAGCCTAAGCTACTTATTCTGTAAAATTAGATTAGATTAGAAAACAGACACCTAGCTCCAAATAGAAAGTCCTGGCTACAACAAATATAACGTTAATATGATGATGACCAATTTTAATTGTCTTTTATCACAATAAAGTATTGTACAAATTTTGATGTAATTTCCCAAGTAGCAGCTGAGCTGGGACTCCAAAAGAGAAAATAGACTATGTAATTATTTTTTATTGTGTGTTTAAAACGGTAAAAGTAAATTACACGCGCACAAAGTCATGGTTTCAAAGTAATAAAAGTCTTTAAAATATATATGTGTAATAATGAAACAAATATCTGTATTGTGGTAAGTCACTGTACCGGTTATCACTATTATCAATTGAGTATTGCCGCATGTACTTATAAGCATTCAATAAGCTTTTTGTATACCTACCTTTGACAACTATATAAAACATTATATAGTTGTCAAAGGTATACAGGACCATTACCAAGCCGAAGTCTACTCGTTTTGCACATGATGCCAAGTCGAACTAAGCAAAAATAAAATACTGCCTAATACTAGAAATATCTGGGAGCCTTTTTAAGTAGACACATTTTCAAGAGCGCTCTCTTGAAAATGTGTCGTGCATGCGTGCAATGCTCGAAATACCTACTTATCCGTGGGTGTAAGGACATCTATAGAACAAATTGTCGCGGTAAATACCTCGATTCTGTATCTAATTAGAAATATAGATATGGCGATTTTGAGCCTCAATATCTCCTGAATCAGGTATGGTAAAAAATGTTCGTAATGATTAGTGCAATATGAGATTTTAATTATCGTTAAGGATCTTTTTACACCACCGTATATGCGGTAGGCCTGAGACCAAAGCCCAAGCCATAATTCAATTTAGTAAAGACATACATTTGGTCTCTTCTATAATCGCTTCAAAATAAGCGAGTACGCCGGCGGCCACAAAAGCAAACAATGAATATATTAGACGTGGAAATATACATATTATTAGTGATAACTGTTTCCAGAATTTAGTATTTTATTTGTTTTAATTTATATATTTAAAACAACCGAAAATATACAAAAAGACTTATTCGTTATTTTACCAAGCAAAATTAATGAATAAATAACAAAGATTAACGGAAAATATAAAATAATATTTTCCTGGAAAAGTCAACATACATGTAGTTCACATTTCATATTTCACAATATTATAAAGAAACTGAATTTTTCACGTATTCCCTCAATTGTCTTTAGCCTACAATCGTTGTACACAGTTAAAAAATCGAATACCGAATTTTTCATTGACAATATTTCACTCGACAAACATCGTCCTGATCAATAAATATAAAAGTTTTGCCTGGCTATTCCAATTAAACTAAAACGTTTGGCCTTTTTATTTTTCTTGAAACTCAAACTACCCTGGTTACACAGTTTTTCGGATTCGGTACCTGATTTCACATTCATTGCCTAGAAGCTTTGCTATTTCAGAACAAGCCATAAAATATCTAAATCTACAACTTGGTTTGGGTCTAGGCTTATTTTGCAAGATGAACGTTCGTAAGTTCTTCACGGTATAAAACACTTACCATTAAACTTAAGGTTATTTTTAGAGGCAACGACGAGCTTACATAAGTTTGTTCGCTAGATTTAGCTCCTGTAAGGCAATGTTAAGCCAACCGTTCTATAATATTCATAATATGGCCTGTCAATAAAACGCGAAACTTTTACCTGCCGAACAAAAACCTATAGCCACTTCATTTCCCAAAGGCACAACGATAACGACCTTACATGTCTTTAACCTCTATTTTCAATTATTCATACATTAAATTGTACCTACCTCGCTCTTTCGTTACCAATGATTATAGCCCTTTGATTACATTCAATTTTCAATCATTTTTCTCGTAAGCCGTAATAAAAGTTCCCAGTAGATTTTCAACTTTGCTCGGCACAGAATTGATTTCAGAGATATTTAAACCGTTCGTCTCGCGATGTTATCAATGGAAAGGACGAAAATTTGTGAAGTTAATTAAGTGAACAAAGCGTATACGTAAAATAACTATCCGGCGCATTGTTCTAAGAACAAGAATGGATGCTCTTCTCTACAAGTTCTTATCGTTGAGCGTGAGTTATCCTTGCCAACTTCGACCAACAGTTTAGTTGCTACGACGTAATCCGAGTAGGTTGTACAAGCCACATACATAATTATAGCTCACTGAACTAATATCTTATACGCGTCTAATAATAAACATGAAATTTCGTACTAATGAACAGTCACGGCACACTACAACAACTAATTAATAGAGACAGCTTGTACCGTTTTATAGTCAATATTAAATTGCCATAAAATGTTTCTATGTGTAGCTAAATACGTTCAAATATATCTCTGTATCTATTCATCGTTCAAATTCTACTATCACAAAAATTTTAGGAGTTAGTCGTCTATATCCGAATTTACTTTTTGCGCTTGGCCACGCTAATTTATATTATGTTCACTGCGATGCTAAATTTGGAATTCGGTCGTAATGCAGAATCGTTGTAGCGATTTTATATAAAACTTCGCAAAACGTATGAGTACCTACTACCATTTTCATTAGCATATTTTCAGCAGTAGCATTTTTACATCTATAGGCACATTTTGTTCTTTCTCAAAGGCTGTAACAAAAAAAAATGTTGAGTTATTATTATTATTGTAACGTATTACTCCCCTTTAAATTCTGTGTGTGTCGTAACAGGCTACTAAGGAAAATACATGGCGCAAGTAATATTAGTGAGGAGACGGTAAATTGGACATCAACTTCTATACCAACGCAACATGGTTATAGTAGTAGGCCTAACCCTTCTCTTGTCCTACAATGTTATTGTGACTCATATTAAGACAGGCTTACCTCCAATAGTGGACTGTGAAACGCTGCATGATAATATATTTGTGATTAAGCGGGTCTTCGGGTAGTTAAAATTCACAACGCATCTGAAAGTGTAGTGAGGCTGCTGTCAAGATTTAGAAAACGTTGTGTAAACCCGCGTGCGGACATTTAGTAAAATAATTATAATGCAATTCGACGTGCCAAATTTTCAGCCTCATTGTCTATAATTAAAAATATTTATCCATTTTGAAATCATCAAACCAATAATAACAAAACTTAATACGTACAAACACAAGATGGCACATTACGTCAAAATTGGTTTAAACGTTACCAAAATAATGGACTTAAAAGTTTGTATGGAACACCGTGCGCTACAAGCGCTAATGATGTGTAAAGGCAGCCATGAAAGATAACTTTATAATTGTGAATAATTCCACTCACATGCTATCCTCTGTGCGCCATTGAAGACAGATTTAGCACTGATAACCACAGAAATAATAAAGACCAACTATTCGTATAACTTACTTCTTCATACAAGTTCTATACAATTTGTCTACAAACCAATCCTGTAACAGAACAATATCTTAACTATATAGTAGTTGGTGGAACTCATTCAGCGAAATCAGCTGCTACAGTGCATGGGAGCGTGTAAATTGCAAAAGAACTCGCAAACACTCCCTGTAACTAGGTACCTGCTCCGATAGATTTTGTTAATAAGGCTGCCCTAATATGTAAAATTTCCCAAATGGTGTAGCATTATATTAGTACCGAATTACCATTATAAGACATTTGCGTCACAATCAAAGACTTAGAATTTATTCTTAATGTCTCATATAAAATACTAGTGGACGCCCGCAGCTACGCCTGCACATTTTACCCGTTTGCCCGATTTGCCCGATTCCATGGGAATTTCGGGAAATTCCTTCTTAGTGCACCCCTACGGTCCCCAAGGAACATACATGCCAAATTTCAGCTTCCTGCGTCTAATAGTTTAGGCTGTAGCTTGTCTGTCAGTCAGTCAGTAACGCAAGGATTTTATATATACAGATTGTACGTTAAATTAACCGACGATTTAGTAGGTATGTGACGTAATCTAAGCAATATTATTTATTGATTGCGTGTAAAAATGGTGTATTGGCAACATGCTATGTAACACCAACCTAAACAGGGATTAGTTTTGTCTTATTTGTGTTGAGAAAAAAGAGTAGGTAGCGCAAAATAGTCCTCGATCAGAGTCGATACTGACGACTCCTCTATCGTGTGTCTTTGTAAAAGGACTCAGGAAACGAGGGTAGTTAAAGTACGCCATCCACACAGAACAAAACTACACCGATTCACTTAAATTCGTGAAACTTGAAGCTCTACGGAAAATTACACATAGCGCCAAATACTGGTACTTACTAATATTCAAATGGATTAATTTGGAGAGCTATTTAAAATTCCATTTCGTTTAATTGTGGTTTCAGAAGCGTTGAGCTGAAGGATGTAATGTGACAGTTGTTTTAGTGGTGTGACAGGTTTAGAGGCGGGTGGCGCGGTGCGTTGACGCCAGCCTCTGATTCCGGCTGCCAATAATACGCACGTGATCCGCATCCACAACGACCACCTTTTGAAAAGCCTTCGTGCGGTTCTGTTATTGAAAAATATGCTTATCCGCACACATATGTACTTACGATGACTCACTTTGTAACGTGCACACTTTCACCAGATCTTAGTCAATACTATCTCGATATTTATTGAAAGATTTTGAGATTAAGGCTTAATACATAGTTCTGATGAACATCAAGAGATGCAATCGCTTTATTGAAACTCGAGATGTATCCAGATCTATTACCGTTGCTTGTGCAGATTCAGAGAAAAGCCACTGACTGTACAGCTTAAATGTTCACATATCAAAGCTAGCTTTGAAATAAGTAGATCTGTACACGCTTCGTATACAGTCTAGGAGATTTCTCCTATGATGAGGAACTTCAGTCATGAGCAGCTATTTTCGTCAAGTAATATGTAATATTTTACAAAGTTTACAAAAATGTGCGGGATACTCTTGACATATGGACTCAATTGTTCACCTGGCTTGTTCCACATAAAACCCAACCTAACCAAACTATTGAACGATACATATGATGAAGTCTGGACTCACTCATAGGGATATCTATATTTATAAACAAGGTGGACAATATTTTTTTTGCATTAATAGCTTTCATATCTATAAATTCTATAATTGTTGGATATTAGATTTTTCTTATAATAATCTATGCAAATATGTAATTTAAAATGACTACATAAATCATCCTTCTAGCGTTATCCCAGTTTCAACCTGGGGTCTGCTTACAAGTCTAACCGGATTTGGCTGAATAGTAGTTTTTCCACGGAGTGACTGCCTGTCACACCTACGCAACCCGAAGGGATAGCGATATTCCATGGTTTAGACTAGTGTCAGTTTATTTAGAGGTACTGACGCCCGTATAACGACTGTCAAAGATCTTCATGAAACCGGGACCGACGGCTTAACGTGCTCTTCGAGGCACGGGACACGCGATAATTAACAATTTAATACGCACATAACTCCGAAAAGTCATTGGCGCGCGTCGTGGATTCGAACCCGATACCTTCTGCTTGGCAGTCTGTTTGTATCTCCACTTGGCTATCGCTGTGCCAAATGACTAAATATAATTATTTTAAATTTGACATTTAGTTATGTTCATTGTGCCCGTTAGTTGAATTTTTGTAAAGTCCCCCGCGATACAGGTTTTAGTCCTAATGCGGGAGTTGTATTTAAAAAAAAAAATGAAAAGAAAGAAAAGTCAAATTTAAGATGACTATATTTAGTCATTTTCATGTTTAATCTTAATAATAGTAATATTTACGCTACCCATACAAAATAACATAACATTTTTAAGAACAGCCTAAGTATACCTATACAAAATTATTCATATTTTTTAATTTATACCAAACTTTCAGGACCATCTGGTTCAGATGAATTTGATAGTGAAGGTTAGAGTCAACCCTCACATTAAGACCCAAGCATTAAAACAAGGGTGGACCCTAGTTATTACGACTTACAGCTTACTTCAACTATTACTATTTTATTGTTGGAGCTATAATAAGCTTCTAAACCTCTGAACATAAACTATTACGAAATTAGATGATAGAATTTGAATATAGGTATGTAAAGGCCAGATATCGATAAAAGATGGTTTTAGTGGACTGTATTATCTCGTGTAAGTATGGTTCGTTACAAAAGTGCACACACAACAATTTTTACGCGAGCCACTATAATTTACTTTATATTTTACTTTTCTTATGTTCTGACAAATACACAAATAGCATTTTTGTTATAGTTAAACGGTAAGCCTCAATTTTGTTACGATTTTGTTGTAAAACCAAGATAATAATTTAAGTTACGGGAGCTTTAGGTCGAAATAATGTGGGTATGCTAAAAATGTAATGGATATAACATACAAACAAATCTTATATCAAATTATTTTTAAAACGTTGCAGCCCTACAAGCATGACCCGTCTATACAGATTTGGTATTGAAAGCGTGTTCTGAGGTTCGCTTATATCTAATTGATCAAAGCGTGACCATCGATAGACACGAAACGCCGCGGCGTGATGCTGCACATACAGGGTGATTGGGGCAAATTATTGGATATTCGATTTGACATCCTCAATACTAGCCTTAGCCTTTGGCTTTGACCGCGCCGTATATCGATAAAAAGTATTTTAATCGATTTTAAACTTTCGCGATTTTTATACATCAAATCGATTTTTATACAAAATAATTTAGCGGGTCTTAATCGCGTAAAATTAACTTATTTAAGGTATAAACACCTATTTGTTTCCGACATTTCGATGGTCTTGAACCGATCGTGGTTGCGGAGAAACTACAACCGATCGAAACGTCGGAAACAAATACATAGGTATTTATACCTTAAAAATGTATGATTTTTTTATTAGTTTAAAATGGTGTGTGTCAAGCATATAAACTTCCACCCCTTTGTGCACGTTAAAAGCCTATGTTTGAACACGGCTTTTCGACTATCACCATGTTAATTTCATGAACATCGATCCTTAGCATCACATACAACACAACAATACAGGTAAATACTATAATATCAAGGCGATGTTCTGTGTGACTGTGGTACTCTCAGGACTTTCAGCCGGAACCAGCTTTTCTATTCGTGAAAATCTCTAGTAATTAAATAGTATATTATATAGTGTCTAAGTATATGTAGCATCTGCGCAGTAATTTTATCATTTCAGTGAACCAAAGCATAGCCGTAGTATAGACATGGTTTTGGGTGTCCAACTGCATATGTTTAGTAGATATAATGAATTACAAATGAGCATTATAGTGGCTTCGTGAGCAACAATTTTAAAAGTTAAAATGTTGATTTAGATTTAAAACTGCTACAATATTCAACATGCAATCAGGTGAACATGTATTTTGTAGTTGCAAATGTCGCTTGTCACTGCCTACTTCAGCTATTTCGTTAGAACATCACAGACAACAGAAGTTAAATTATTTTGATACTCTTTTGGAATTATAATACAGTAATACAAAATAACTCTAAATAAATTGTGATTGTCGTCACGACAACCTGTTTATTCCGGAAAACCGGTAAAAACATGATTAAAACTCATGAAACGACTTACAAAGTACTCTAAAATCAAACACTTTAAATAAATAATCAATCTGCTACCTGACCCGTAATGACAAACAGGTGTAAATAAAGTTAAGTTAAAGTTAATAAAGAGTAAGTTTTTATAACCGAGCTACGAAATCGAGCTACGAAATTTTGCTAAGAACTTGCTACGCCGGTGTATGATACATGCGCTATAAACAAAGTATGTACTATTATAAAACAACACTTGAATATTTAATACCATAAGAGGTAGTGCACAGCAGGGCAACTTGAATTTTACTTAAATTGGATCAGACTAACTGGAGCTGTAGCTTCACCTTGTGCAGTAAAACAGCCTTATATCATATTTTTGCGAGGAGAAGTGAATTTAATATAATATTTAAATATATAGTATACCTACAGTCTGCAAACAATCAATAGATTATTACGTATTTAGTCCTAACTTTCCTATCCATTTCTTAAAAGTAGCAACGAGTTGTACTTTTCCCGCAAGCTTCTATAAATTAGGGTAGCTGCTCACTATTATGCGGACTGTAGGCCTGTTTGCCACTTTTTTTACGCATTATATTATTAACTGTTATTGACGGATGTTCAGGATTACGTGAAGCGAGAAAAACGCCGGCTAGCCCGAGTGATATTTTCCTCAAATGTTATACCCGCTCGTTTTGTATTTGTATCTTATGAAAACCCACGTTTGAGTTGGTTGCCACAAACAGTTATTAATCATCGTGTCACTCGTGCAACTTCAAAGACTCGCTTAATCAAGTGCGAATGGTTCAGGCGTCTGAGCCATTACTCAACACGCTCGTTTGGACATTCTTGCCTGACGTACTCGTTATCTAAGTAATCTGAAACTCATCCGATTCCTGTTTAGGCACGCCGAATAACACGAACGTGTTAAATCATTCATTTGTTTCTACGCGTGAGTACCCATATCTCGTATGATCCTTTGGAGGGATCCAAAGATTTGAGTTCCTTCAACACTTCCTCAACTCTGAACTCAATGGTAAGGGTCATTAGTACATTAAAGAATTTTCTATCTATCTATCTATATACATTGATTTTTATACGTCATATTAGCAGGGAGTCCAGATGAGGATTGTCGACTAGATATAAAATGCCAAAAAGGTTTCACATTACTACAATTAATGCTATCCTCCACAGATTTAATATAATTATTATATGAAGCTTTACATTCTACATGGAAGCGGTATCTGTACAGCGAGAACTGTTCATAATCAGACACATTGCGATATACATTGTCATATGGTGCACTGTCATTAGTTCGTTCGCTTACTTACATAAACTAATAAATAATAATTATTGTAACAGCCTTGGCTAATCCCTACTAATATTAGGTATACATGCGAAAATGTGTATGTATGTATGTACCGATTTCACGCTAAACCGACTGAACCAATATTCTTTACTCATAAATGCGAAAGTGTGTATAGAGATATATCGGACCTTGCCTTTGACATTTGACTGTATGCAAAGTGATGTTGTTGAGCACCTTTCGGTAGATGATATCATGAATACTGACCAAGTTACTTCGTAGCCTATAGAGTTTCTGAACTCCTTACAACTATCAGGAGTACCTACCTTAACGCAACTTGAGACTGAACGGTGGTGTTCCAGTCCTGTTAATGCGGAATCTTAATGCACCAAAGCTATGTAATGGCAAACGGCTACAAGTTACACCTAGGACGAAACATTTTAAAAGCTATTCGCTATTGCGAGTCAGACTCGCTCATGAACGGTTCCGTAGTAGAGGTATCCACTTACCATACCCATTACTTTTTATTTTTATTTTATTTATTTGTTTGGGAAAATAAACAGTTACACATTAAGTATTACAGAATAACGAATTGTAACAGAATATGGACAAATATGCAACCAACAGCATTATTCACAAAATATCTATAATTATAATAATATCTATAAGTACAAAATATTTAGAACAATTACATCGTACGATAGTTAGTAATTTAAGTATATTTTACAGCAAAACCTAAACTAAAAGACAAAAGCATGCAAACAAGAGCACAACAATAAAATGTTTTATTTATATTTATGACGATATTAGTATTAGACCTCAGTTACCTCGACATGCCATAAATATTACAGATTTAAATCACTAATGGACTTATGAACTGCATTACGAAATTGACTAGGAGATAGTGAGAATATATCAATATCACAGAAAAACGTATTGTAATTATCAGTAATTCGACGAAGAGGTGATCGCATACCTGCGTTAGTGTGACAAGACATTACAGCAAAAACATGACGTGCACGGGCACCACGGCTCATCGTCGTTCTTGGTACAATATAACTTATTCTATTACTAATTTCCATACAATCATACACATTGTTACATAAATCGAACAAGAACATTGTTTCCAGAAAAAACCTTCTAGACTTTAGGTTAAATAATTTAAATTTTTCCAGTAGATCAGGGTACTGTAAGGTAATTCCTTACTACTGCGAAAACAGTGATAATGCATAGCTTTCAGGAACTTACTTTGGACTTTTTCAATGTCATCAGAGTATTTAATATAAAATGGATTCCACACTGATACCGCATACTCTAACTGCGACCTGATCAACGTTCTAAATAAGTGCAGATAGGTCGAAGGACGTATAAAATCTTTTGTACACCGCATCACAAAGCCGTACATTCTGTAAGGATTACGAACTATTTTATTTATATGAGCATCAAGGTGAAGTTTATCATCGAGAAGTATTCCCAAATCACGAACCACAGACACTCGAGATAAGACAGTGTTATTTAAGGAATAGGGGTGTGTAATGACATTTTTGTTCTTTGTAAAACTAATACAGGAGCACTTAGATATGCTTAGTTGTAGCTTATTTTTACTACAATACGCTATGAAACGATTCAAATCTTCTTGTAATAGATAACAGTCCCGATTGGTCTTAATTTGTCTGAATTTTTTTAAATCGTCAGCCTAGAGCAGGATTTTGCAATTTTTAAAGCAAGCATTTATGTCATTAATAAAAATTGTGAACAAACGTGGTCCTAAAATTTACCCCTGTGGGACTCCGGAGCTTGCACAAATTTTATTAGATTGAAATCCCTTGACCACTACTCTCTGAGTGCGATTACAAAGGTATGAAGAGAACCAGCGCAAGAGATCACCGCGAATACCATTATATGAGATTTTCTTCACAAAAAGGACATGATTAACCTTGTCGAATGCTTTTCAAAAATCCGTATATATTGCGTTCACTTGAATACGAGAATTCAAACTGTTAAATAGGTAATCAACAAAAGTAACTAAATTGGTTGCGGTTAATCTGCTCTTAACGAAATTATGTTGTTGTTGTATTAAATTATTGTGTATAACAGGATATACATTATTAAGAACTAATCTTTCAAAAAGCTTCGACAAGGCTGACAGAATAGAAATAGGGCGATAATTCTCTATATCTTGTTTAGGGCCCGATTTATAAATTGGTGTTATGTTCGCACATTTCCAGACCTCAGGGAAAACTCCCTGTTTCATAGATTTATTAAATAACATTTGTATAGGCGTACAAAGCTCATCAGCAGTATTTTTTAAAAAGAACGCTGGTATGCCGTCTTGTCCTGATCCTTTGGAGGGATCCAAAGATTTGAGTTCCTTCAACACTTCCTCAACTCTGAACTCAATGGTACTATAAATACAGCAATTCACAGAGCAATTATCATCACATGTCGGCACATCGCTAAAAAATGAAGGTT
The DNA here is from genome assembly GCA_944739405.2 of Euclidia mi. Classification (NCBI taxonomy): domain Eukaryota; kingdom Metazoa; phylum Arthropoda; class Insecta; order Lepidoptera; family Erebidae; genus Euclidia; species Euclidia mi. The sequence continues at coordinate 55,053,665 of OX123184.2, forward strand.
CATAAATGGATTTAAAGAAAAGTAATCACACATTTCTTCAGGATCATTAGTACATCGATTTTTATACGTCATATTAGCAGGGAGTCCAGATGAAGATTGTCGACTAGATATGAAATGCCAAAAAGGTTTCACATTACTACAATTAATGCTATCATCCACAGATTTAATATAATTATTATATGAAGCTTTACATTCTACATGGAAGCGGTGTCTGTACAGCGAGAACTGTTCATAATCAGACTTATTGCAATACATCTTCCACTTTAGTCAGGATTTAGCTTTGTTTTTATATATCCCAATTAGCGAAGGTAAGGTAATCATCCGCGTGGTGACGGATTAAGAATACGGAATGTCACCACCCCATATCATCCCATGGGTGTCGTAAAAGCCGACAGAGGGAGCATATTTTGCAGAGAACAGCACTGTAAGAGAAGGAAAACTTGATACAAACCCTATACCAACCCGTTTGGCCAGCGTGGTATAGTAGGCCAATTCCTCCTTTCAAAGGAGAGGCCTAGTCCAGCAGAGGACTTTTAAAGGCTGATGATGATGAACTAGCGAAGGTGAAAACCAACAAGAAAAGTTCAAAAAGCGAGTACTTAATAATGGAACATGTGATCTTATTATTCTAAAAATAATATTATAAAATAAGTTCAACGACTCATCAATAGAAATAGAATCACCTATCTTAAGACAGTATACCAATCGATAGTTCTGTATTTGCTTGTAGTTTGCTTTAAAGTAGTTATATTTCTTAATTGATTTACGAATCATGGAAGTGTATTGCAAATTAAGTGGTATTAGAACAAATAATGGTAGATGATAATTGTCAATGTTTAATAAGTAGTCATTAGGTGATAAAACGGAGCAATCATCATTACTTATAACTAAATCTAATAATTTACCAGCTTGATTTTTAAAGGTATTGTACTGGCAAGCATTGAGATATAAGATATGAATGTACTTAGAGATAAACAAACAGCGGAATTTCCTCTACAAGTTTGTCCACCCAATGAAATTTCAGCACTAGGGACCCAATCTATATCTGGCAGATTATAGTCGCCAAATAAATAAAACTGTTCAACCTCGGCATTTTCCAACAGCGGCTGAAGTAGATCCATGAATTGGATATAGATGCTTTCAGGTGTTCAAGGCGGTATATAAGCTGCACAGACAATATTTTTTTTACCTCTAGTTGAGCTAGGAATATGTAAAATTATAAATTCCATATTTCCTTCTAGAGTCAAACCCGGTACAATTTTTACAGAGCGCAAGCCCTTCAAGACGGCGATGAGCACACCACCGCCATTTTTTTTATTTGTAGCAGTACGATTGCGGTCACATCTAAACACTTCATAACGTGAATCAATGAACTCGCTATCCAATATATCAGACGTTAACCAGGTCTCAGTCAGTATTATGATCAGTCAGATTTTAATTGGTGGGTAGTTGAGTAAAGACCTATTTTTGAACACGTTCCCACCTCCACCTCATGGTCCCACCACCCGTCTGGGTATATGGACCGAATCTTGGGAGAGGCGCACGGTACTTGCTGTATGCTCTTTCCCGCGCACCCTTTGTAAACTCCCTACAAATTATATGTGTCCCTGAGCCACTCTCCCCATTCTGGGGCGGCTGTACTATTGTAGTACGGTATGTGCTGCTCTTCTCACAGCATACGTCACGCCTACGGCTTCGTCGTTGGCCCGGGTCCGTCTCTCTCTCTCTAATCCAGATCTGATTGTATTCCATTTATGGGCGAAGTTTCTAAACCGCCGGAAGTTCGCCTCAGAGCACACAAGCTCGGCGTAAAAAGGTGGCCCGACCGCTGGGACAGTGATCCCATCCATCATCTCGGTCCTAAGCTCGTCATACAAGGGGCATCGCCACAACACATGATCCAGACTTTCCTCCTCTTCTCCGCAATAGCACACACTATCCTCACATAGCTTCATCTCACACAACCGTTTCCTGAAACATCCATGTCCTGTCAGAAGCTGTGAGACTTGATAGTCCGGCTCGACCCAAGTGTACTTGAGTCGAGCCGCCACGTCCGGGAAATATCGATAAAGCTCCCTACCCTTCGCCTCGTCTTCCCATCTCTGTTGCCAAAAGGCAACAGTCTCCTCCGAAATTTGCCTACATTCGTTTCCGAACTCCTTCTTGGGTAGGTGTCGGATATCATCCATCCTACCCGCACGGCTGACCTCGAGGTCGGCTGGCAGAACACCCACCAGGACGGGCAGGGCCGCTGTGCTGCAAGACCTGTAGGCCTTGGTCAGCAGAATGAGCGCGGGTCTCTGTGTCCTCAACAACGCGCTTCTGACCACAAACACGGTCGTTCGCCTCCACCAACATCCGGCCGCATAGGTTAAAATAACGGCGTACGTGCCCTTGTACAGGACACGGAGCGCTTTGTAGCGCATACCCCAGGATGCGGCGGAGACTCTCGACATCTTACCGTACGCAGCTGCAGCTCGCTCACCGATGGACTCCGCATGTTCCTTGAAGGACATGGTTGAGTCGATTACCACACCCAGAACTTTGGTTGACTGTACGCTCTTGACTGAGACCCCATTGAGTCGGACAGTCGGTGGTCGTCCGGACATCTTCCCCTTCAAGGTCATAGAATATGACTTGGAGGGGGAGAAGCCCAGGCGGTTCCGCTGTCCCCACTCGCTAACTAAGGCCATGGCGCATGAGGCGGATGCCTCGATGCCGGCTCTCGAGTTGGACTCAATGAGGATCGTTACGTCATCGGCGTATGCGACCAATTGCACTCCGTCTGGGTATGGCAATCGAAACAGGTCATCCATCAGTAGGTTCCACAGTGAGGGTCCCAAAACTAAGCCCTGCGGGCAGCCCATGGTCAGTGGCTTCCACACGACCCCGCTGCCGACGATGAGACCTGCCCGGCGACTCGTAAAATACGCGACCAACATCCGATAGATGTTGGGCGGGCAACCACCGTTCTTCGCCTTTAGCAGGATCATGGGCCACCACGCGTTGTCAAAGGCACCTGATATGTCCAGAAAAAGGGCCTGGACATATTTGGCCCAGCTTGCTGTAACAATGTCCTGAAGGGACCGCAAAGCTGTTAGAGTGCTACGACCTCGAGAAAAACCGTGCTGACAGGGTGAGATATTGCGCGAGATGTTGGGTGCGCAGTAGATCATGACCCTCTCCAAGATCTTGCCCAGAACCGAAAGGAGCGTGATAGGGCGATACGCTTTAGGATCAGTCAGCGGCCTGTCGTTGCCTTTCGGCAAGACGATAAGCCGACCGTCCTTCCACGTATCAGGAAATGTGCCCTCCTCAACGCATTTGCCAAGAACACGCGTCAGCTCGGAGTCAGCTACGTGCCACACATGTTTTACCATGCGGGCGGTGATCCCATCGATGCCGGGTGCCGTGTTGGGTAGATCCCGAACTATAGAGCCCACCACATTTAGAGATGGAGGTGGCGCATCGCGACCCGAGGGCGCGCAGGCCGCCAGTAGCCTCACCTGTCGGTGGTAGGCGCTGTCAGCGCCTGGGTCATCATCCGGGCAGAGTGCTCGGACTAGAACCCCCATGGCGGCCCGCGCGTCCCCAGCATATCCCTCCGAGAACTTCGTGCCGTTGATGACATTGGCGGGTGGCCTGAGCCGCCCGCTGGCTGCTCGGTAAGCAAGACCCCAGGGGTCCTGGTTCCCGGTATTGGCAAGTCCCCGGAAGAACTCGTTCTGCGTCCCCTCCATCAATGCCCTATAGCTATTGCGACACTCATTATGCTTCTTACGTGCAATCTCCTCAAAAACCCCAAATCCACGCTTTCTTGCATTCTGCCATACCTTTCTTGCACGATTGGCCCTTTTACGCGCGGCCTCCAATGCAGGAGACCACCATTCATAACCTTTAGCACGCTTACTTTTCCCGCATACTCCAAGACATTCATTCGCCGCACCAACAATTACATCCGTGAATACCTTGCTTACTTCGCCTGCAGGCATCCGCCAGTCAATCGTCCCCACACGTTCGTGGACCACTGACTGGAAGCGCCCCCAGTTCACGCCGCGCTCGCGAAATCTCTTCGGCTCTTCCAGCGGTTCCGCCGGCGAGCCTGTTCTTCCTGTCCGTGTGCCACATAGATTATACGTTATCAGCCGGTGGTCACTGCAGCTTACATCTTCATGTACAGTCCAGTCTTGGACCGGAGTGCTCCTGGTAGCCAGCGTGAGGTCGATGTTGGACTCCCCGTTGACCGTGGCGAAGGTAGGTGGTTGTCCCTCTGCGTTGTGTATGATGAGTCCACGGCCAACGATGAAGTCCTCCATTTGCTGGCGTCGGTACGTCACATCCGGTCCTCTCCCGACGAAGTTTCTAGCCGCACAGTGCCACATCGGCGAGTGAGCGTTTACATCAGCGCCTATCAGCACCCGGGGACACCGCAGAGAGTCCAGTACCAAGCTTAGGTGTTTTTGAACAGCTAAGCTAATTTGAACCTATTTTTGAACAGCTGATATAATTATTTTAAATAAAATAGTTATACTATAGTATAAGTAAATTTAATGCATAATAAATACAGCTGAGGTTAAATACCTGCCAGTCAAGCGTTATCTCCACAAAAATCACAATAGTTAATACCACAAACACATACACCAGTTATGCAGCATCAGTATGGAACCCTCTATCCACAACATCCAGCAATACTTCGAAGAGCGGATGGCTAAGTTTGAAGCGGATCTTCTCAAAAAGAATTCCACTGGTACGGGCAGCTTAGCAGAAGAATTTGGGAATTTCAAAGACTTCATAATGCAAACGCTGAAGTCTTTTTTTTGTCCGTGTGGTGACGGATTAAGAATACGGATTGTCACCACCCCATATCATCCCATGGGTGTCGTAAGAGCCGACAGAGGGAGCACATTATGCATAGAACGACACTGTAAGAGAAGGAAAACTTGATACAAATCCTATACCAACCCGTTTGGCCAGCGTGGTATAGTAGGCCAATTCCTCCTTTCAAAGGAGAGGCCTAGTCCAGCAGTGGACTGGTAAAGGCTGATGATGATGAAGTCTTTTTCTCAACAATTGGCGTCCATTGCTCGCCAAGTGGACGGTATGGAGACACGCAGCCGTCGCAAAATGATTCTCCTGCATGGTGTTGAGAAGGAAAAGAATGAGGATACAGCTCAGGTTATTGTCCAAGTGGTGAAGCAGCGGCTGAAGCTGGATACTTTCTCTACGGCGGAAATCAAGCGATGTCATAGAATGGGCCGTCTTCAGTCAAGTAAGGCTAGGCCCATCCTCATCAAGTTGCAGAGCACTTCGGTGCGAGACGGCATATGGTTTGCCAAAACGAAGTTGAAGGGATCCGGTCTAACGCTATCCGAGTTTTTGACCCGAACGCGACACATGGCGTTCATGGCAGCGCGGGAGAAGTTTGGCGTGACCAAGTGCTGGACCAAGGAAGGCTCTGTATTCGTCCTCGGCGCTGATGGTCAACGGCATCGGGTGTTGTGCCTAGGCGACCTCAACCAGATCAAGGGCGCAGATCCAGAGAAGCCTGCAGGGAAGGTTACTGCTGCGAAGACCAAGCGGACTGCAGCATCGAAGAAATGGGTTTTCTTTTGTTTACTTGACCGGGTGAATTTACATTTCACAGTTTTACTACCTTCTTCTTATTTATTATCTTTACCCGCACAATAATTTTCATTTTTCACTATACCTATCTCTTGCTTGTACTTCTGTTTCAACTCCCTATCTGAATCTCAGGTTTTTTATCTTTCAGCTTCTGTCAAATATTTATTAGAAATTCACCTGGTCGAAATCAAATTTTCTCTTGTTTTTCGGTTCTGTAAAGCTATGTGGTGTTATATATACATTAGTCTTTTTGTAACACGCAACTGGCGGGTGGACATATTGTTTTTACATAGCTTTAATATATATTTTTATTTAAGTATAACTTACATATTATTAGTACATTATATTAATATTTTTATTTATAATTATATAGATAATATATATTTATATTAGACATATTATGCAAGATACAAGTAGTGACGATGACAGCTTTTTAACTGCTAGTAGTAGTCTCAATGACAGTTTCACTAGTATGCCTTCACTTGCAGAGATTCTTCAGTCTCAGTTCTCTGACGTCGCGGGGAACTTTAATGTAGTCCATATAAATGCCCAAAGTATTCCAGCTCATTTCCCTGATATGCTGACAACCTTTGACTGTAAGAACATACATGCTATTCTCGTTTCAGAGTCATGGCTCAAACCATGTCTGCCATCAACTTCATATTCTCTTCCGGGGTTCCGCCTAATTAGAAATGATCGCGCGGCCGGTGCTGGTGGCGGTGTTGCTATATACCTACGAGCTCAAATCCCTTTCCGTATAGTAAGCATCTTATCGCAACCACCACCCTCGAATGCCGGCGAGCATCTCTTCTTAGAAGTGGAACTGAATCATTCTAAAGTTCTTCTAGGGGTCTATTATTCTCCTTCGTTACGTATAAATTTTTTCCCTTCTTTCGAACATCTCCTAGAAACTTTAGTACCTTCTTACAGTCACGCAATTATAATGGGTGATTTTAACACTTGCATTATAAAACAGGATAATCGTGCCACGACCTTCGAGCGTATTTTACATTCGAACAATCTATCTATTCTTCCTCTCAATGCTACACATCATTTTCCAACTCTGTACCTTCTCTCCTTGACCTCATTTTCGTTTCTTCCCCTACTTTTGTATCCAAACATGGTCAGTGCTCTGCGGATGCTTTTTCCTACCATGATTTGATCTATCTTTCGTATAAAATACGCCCACCAAAGGTAAAACCTAAAATTATCATGCAACGCAACTTCGGTGGGATAGATCGTTTGAAGCTTTGCGAAGATGCCCGTAGCATTGATTGGTCTCCTCTGTACTCATCAGACTGTGAAGATGACAAAGTTAAAAACTCTCCAAGAATGCTCTCCTGAATCCTTTCCAATCCGGTTTTCGTCGTGGTCATAGTACTACCACAGCATTGGTTCATATCACTGATGAGATAAGGCTGGGCATGGATGGTGGAAAACTCACGCTGTTGTCCTTGCTTGATTTTAGCAACGCATTTAACACCGTGGACTTCCACATCCTGTTTGCCATACTCCGCTCTATTAACATATCTCCAACGGTAATTGACTGGTTTCATAGTTATCTGTTTGGACGCCGACAGCGCATACGTGTCGATGAGTTGTACTCCTCGTGGTGTAATATAACTGTCGGGGTACCGCAGGGTGGCGTGCTATCTCCGTTACTTTTCGCAATTTTCATAAATTCTATCTCCAAACAGTTACTTTCATCTTACTACCTTTATGCAGATGATTTGCAAATATATTCACAAGCACCACTCGAGTCAATTTCAACAGCGTTTTCTAATATAAACTTTGATTTGGCGCGTATCTGTGCGTGGAGTAAAAATTATGGCCTCAAGGTGAATCCGACAAATTGGTCAGAGGTCATTCTAATTGGCAGTTCTAGGATGATTTCCAAGATAAATTGGCCACAGCTGCCGCAGATTGAGTTCGATGGTAACATCTTAGCAATTTCAGATAACGTGAAAAACCTAGGTATTTATCTGGACAAAACTTTTTCATGGGGAAATCAATTACAAGAGACCAGCCATAAATTGTTTGTTTCAGCTGGGTCATTACGTAGGCTGAGGAACTTTCTTCCCACCAACACCAAGATTGCGCTTGCACAATCCTTGCTTCTCCCAATACTCGATTATGCTGACGTCAGCTATCTTGATCTTAATGAGGACCAACTTGATAAACTTGAGCGTCTCCAAAACTCCTGTATTAGATTCATTTTTGGTTAACGCAAATATGATCATGTATCTGAATTTCGATCCAGGCTCAAGTGGCTCCCAATTCGACTTCGCCGGAATACTCATATTCTTATGTTACTGTACAACGTGTTGTTTAATCCTAATACCCCCACATATCTCAAAGAACGTTTTAAGTTCCTTCATGACACACATTTAAAGACCTTGAGGTCGTCGGTGGATCTGAGACTGCAGATGCCAACACATTCTACAAACTTCTACGATAAATCCTTCGCTGTTCAAGCTGTCCGTTTGTGGAATGCGCTGCCGGTCGAAATTAGGCAAGCTAAATCATTGAACATTTTTAAAAATGCACTAAAGAAACACAATTTGTCATTGTAAACTAATTTTGTCACTGTATTTTGTGTTCATATTATGTACCTATGTATATGTATTATATTTATGTACCTATATATGCCTGCGTATGTATGTACAATAAATAAAACCAATTTATAGTAATCAGATACTTAGTCACTACACATCAAACCTTTTTGTCTTTTCAGTCTGTCCATCCTAAGGTTGCCTGGAAGAGATCGCACTTTGCGATAAGGCCGCCCTTGTGCATTTGATATGTATGTAGTACACTTGTCATTTACACCGAATTTGTACCAACATTTGCACAATAAAGAATTATCTATCTATCTATCTCTGATGTTATAACAATTAGATAATTATATTCATATGTAATTCATGTAGTTTAGTGCGGATTCCCCTACAATTTTGATAATATATTACCAGATTATTAGCCATTGGGGCAGTCAGCTATATAAATAAAGTACATTAACATAGCGTTAGTCATTCTTAAAACAGTATATAAAATATAGTAAAATAATCTCAAGTGCCCTAATATGTTGAAAAGTCGCGAAGTAAACATAATAATAAATGATACCAACAGAACACTTAAGTTGACAATAGTCTGTACGTGAATATTAAAACAATAATATATGATTTGATACTCCCTAGCATATACCCACTTTAAAAACAAATGCATGGAATAATATGCTAATAATCGACCCATAGAAAATTTACAGAAAATGCAAATTATGTGACAATAAATGTTAAAATGTAAAACTAATACAAAAGCACCGAGCTGTAATAAAAATCTAAAGATATATAAACATAATTGCCTTGATAAAGTATAACCTTTTATATCTGTTTCAATAAAGTTCTTTAAGTATATTAAGTAGATATGTCGACAGTAGCAGTGTAACACAAATCGATTCATGTAGAGGTAACTCATTATTTCGAGTAGTGCTATAAACATAGTGATTGGGAAATTATTACTACAAACAATGACATAAAATTAAAACACATAAGATTAAAATGGCTAGTTAGTGATAGCAGATGCAGGGGTTGGCTTATTTTTTGCAGTATCATTTCTGGATCGAATAACAAACGAAATCGACCCTTCCTTCTCACGTGCCAGGATAGTTCCATGCTTAACCCATAAGAATTTATATCCGTGCTTTTTAGCTGCATCTCGGCATTCACGAAATAATTGTTTGTTCTTTAAAGTCAGGTGCTCGTGCATGTACACAGGTAGTGATTTACTAGGTATTCCCAGCTGTTCCGTGGTTAGACCTTTCTTCAGGCGATACGCACTTAGAATATTGAAACGTAGTATACGGGAGGTGAACTTAACAATTACGTTCTTGGTTGTATTATTCTCTCGGAGAGCATGCGGGACACGGTGAATTGATACGATGTCACTTTGTTTTATAGACAATTGAATAGTTGAACCAATATTTTCCATTAATACTAATAAGTTCTCGTTGCGATTTTCCAGCATATTACAAATCTCAATGTTACAACTCCGTGCATTCTGTTCAAGATAGTCGATCTAAGAAACTAGCTCATCAACGGTTTTACTAGAGGTACTATTCTCACAAATGGATTTCTGAAAGTTGTCAACTTTTGTAGAGAAATCAGTTTGGGTTTCACTGATGAATTGGACCGATTTCTTGAGACTTTTAATTTCTTGCGTAATATCTTCATATTTAATATGTAATTCGGATACTCGTTGTTTTATTTGAGATTGTTCGGAGCGAAGCGAGGATAACTAATTTTTAGGGTTACGTACCTAAAAGGTAAAAAAACTGGACCCTATTACTAAGCCTTCGCTGTCTGTCTGTCTGTCTGTCCGGCTGTCTGTCACCAGGCTGTATCTCATAAACCGTGATAGCTAGAAAGCTGAAATTTTCACAAATTATGTATTTCGGTTGCCGATATAACAATAAAATACAAAAAATAAAAAAATATTAAGGGGATCCCATACAATAAACGTGTTTTTTGTCGTATTTTTGGTCAAAATTACTAACGGTAACAGGTAGAAGCTTACAATTTTCACAGAATATGTAGTTGTATATTACCTTTCAAAATAAATAATTAAATTTTAAAAAGTAAATAATAAAGGGGGGCTGCCATACAACAAACGTAATTTTTAAGCAATTTGTTTCTAGATCTTAATAAACAGGTAGAAACTTTAAAAATATTTAAGTATACATATTTTTTTATTTATTAACGACCACAAAATAAAATTTATTTTAACATAAAACAATTATAACTACTTATATACTACTTACTACTAAAATTAAATTAAAATATTCAAATATAGGGACAATACAAAAAAAAAAGGAAAAAAAATCAAAGGGCGTTGTGAAAGTCCTCCACATCGCCGTCTATTGGGAACGTGCCCAGAAGATTGGCAGCATTGCCACGCTGTATGGCAATGCAACTTTTTTATAGTATACATACAAAAAACGTGATTTTCTTTTATAGTTGATGGTACAGAACCCTTCGTGCGCGAGTCCGACTCGCACTTGCCCAATTTTTTATCTCTGTTGTAACATTAGTAAGTGTGGCTATTGACATCACACTATCCGATATCTTAGTAATACAACTTTGTAGGTCGCCTCTCATTTCACTCAACATATTTTTGAATTCTTCAGACACGGTCTCAATTGCCTGAGCCCACTCTGTTTTCGGCGCCTGTTTACGCCGCGAACGTCTCTTTATTTGAATTACTCAAATCCGTATCGGAATGTAACTTATTGTCAGGCGACCGTAACATTCTGATGATTATATTTCTTGGTTTTTTTTTTTAAGAAATATAATTTACTCTGTTAAATGATTTTCACTATACTAATTCTTAGTAACATAGGAATACATAGTTCATGTTAAGATTTAGAATTTTGCTCAAAGTGTTTCGAATCACATTATCTATGGTTTCCAAAAGAAATGAATGTTTCCAAAAGGGAGATGACCGCAGAAAATATGTGAATTTTGGAGTGAAGAGGCAATGCCGAATAATTGTGTAAGCCGAATGTAAATTGATTTTGAATAGCCGTTCTGAAGATTCACAGAAATTTTGAATTTTCTCATTGACAAAAGTTTCAAAAGCTTCTTCAAAAATGGGGGACCCGAGAAGGCGGAAGGATGATTTACTGATTACTTTTATATTTAGCGTCAAAGAATTCAATTTTGAAAGTACCGAAGAGTGTTCTAATGAGTCATTTATGAAAATTTCACATTTATTTGCCGATAGTGCTAAACTGATTTTAAAAAAATTCTAAATCTTGTAGAACCGTGGCTACATCGCCTCCAAGGTCCTCCCGTCATCCAAGTACCAGATGTTTAATTTCGAATTTATTTGTGTTATAATGGGATGCATGGCTAAACTAAATATGACTGGCCCGAGAGGGTCACCTTGCTGACAACCAACTGCAGATTCTAATGAATTGTCCTTATAAATTAATTTGGATGGATACCTATAGCATTGCCAAAGATATTTGAAAATTTTGTGTGTTTCTAGTTTGGCTTGTGACAGCAAAATGTCCCTATTCACTGAGTTGAAGGCATTCTTCAAATCAATCTTTAAAATGACTTCACTTTCACCGCAGCCAAGGAACGTAGACAGCGCATGTATGGCAGCCTCACAGCCTCCTTTTGAGCGAAAGCCCAGTAGGATTGGCTGAAATTTATGGGCCAAGGAGGCGCTGTAATATTTGCAGCATAATTTAGCTGCCATACGCCTGTAAGTACACCCTACGGCAATGGGTCGGATGCCACCATCTTTCTTGCGCAAGGCGCACAAGTTGGCCCCATACAATACGTCGATGACATCTGTGACCACATTGCCGGAGAGCATAAAATTCATTAAAGCCGTTAGTTCCCTCAAAAGTGCATCACCGGCGTCCCCAGCACTTGCACATACGAGGTCTTTCAGGTGTTGAGGTGTCAAGCCATCAGTGCCGCCAACAGATCCACTTTGGAAGGAACATACGGCTTCAAGTACGTCCTTGGCTGAAACATTAAGACAATCAGGACCTTCGTCGGGCATGTCGGGGAAAGAGAGGTCATTAGCTGGCGCTGGGTGCTTGCTCTGCTAACCTGCAAGTGTGTCTGCAGAGCAAGGCGCCACCACATCGCTACTAAACAATAACCTAGACGCTCCCCAAATGTCACCATCCCTTAGTTTGGATTCTACACGTTGATAAATTGTTTTATTAAATCTATTAGTGGTAAATTTTGGGTCAAAATTCGTGTCAGAATTACAACATTTCTCCTCTCCTCGTCAAAGATTTTTGTGTTATTTGATTGCTCTCAACGTTAAACGCAACTGTTCCCAGGCTCTTTTGGAGTTCTCACGGATGACGAGACCAATACAATCAGCTAAACTCTGAGCGACAGCTGGTCTCGCGCCACGTGGAACTCGCTTTAATACCGGAATGGAATTTTTTAATGTACCTAGATGTTGCCAAAATGGAATTTGGGAAGAACTAGATTGTGGAGTAGTATCAGGGCCAGAAAGTACATTTAAATTTTTGTGCACTTTACCAAAATGTACTCTCAAGCCCCGCTTACCTTTAAAAAACCGAGCCTGGGAACAAGCTGGACAGCGCACCACGTTAGTCAGCGATGTGGCAGATTGATTTGAGGCACCTCCTTCCGCATCACTAATGCAATCACTTGTTGACAGCATATATATTTATATATAACTAGATTCTGCCCGCGGCTTCGCTCACGTAAATTTGGGGTTCTCTAGTTATAGTTTATCATCTATGTTCGGGGTAACACAAATCTCCTTTATTGGGCGGAAACTGCAAAAAGTATTTACACATACAAACTACTTCGTGCTAAGACTTAACTCAAAATGTTACTCGGTATCAATGACATTTTGATAGAGTGGCCAATATGGCGACTGCGATTTGTCTGTCAAAACCATTAGAATTTAACAGAATACTCGAGAATCAGAATTTTCCGGTTATATGTTGTCGACTCGAAATCTTTATTTTTTATGTTTTATTATTCAGGTAAGGTTTCGATGTACGTCTTGACGAAATTATTAATATAAGATTTGACACTGCGATAGGTGCGCAGTCCGTCGGTTCCAATGTGAAACATTCCAAAATCCACAATTATTTACAAATTAAAAATTAAGTAAAAATACATTTTCTAGGGGACTAAATTGTGAATCTAAACCATGCTCAAGTCCCCTTGAACACACACAAAAAAATTCATCAAGATCGGTCCAGTCGTTTAGAAGGAGTTCAGTGACATACACACGCACACAAGAAATATATATATATTAAGATGTTTCGAAGATATTATAAAACCTTAAAATTAAAACGACACAATAAATTTGATATTATTATAGTTTGTTTTGACATGTTTATGTTTATATTTTGGTGACAGGCCGTCGCCAAGGGGCTGGCGTCGCGTCCCGTCACTGCCGTCTTCTTATTTATTTTTCTATTACTTTTAAAATTGACTATTTTACAATTTATTATAAAAACACACAAAAAGCAGTTTTGCACAGTTTAGGACTTCAGGTCTTCACCCGCATCATTCTTGCTTACGGAAATGTATTGTTGGTTTAGTACATATATATTGATGTTTGTTGTTATATTGCGTTAGGTATTATGCTGTAGTATTCTTGGTATCCTTTTTATAATTTATTCGCATGAATTTCTTCGAAAATCATTCGGCATTTTTGTTAGTTTGAAGCTTAGTGTGTCTTTTTTTGGTAGATCTGAAACTTATAGTAATTGGTGATATGCAGTAAATAATTATTATTTTCTTCACAAAAGCCGCCAGTCTTCATTTAATTAATATTTTAAAATTATTATTATACATTTTAAATATTAAATTTACTTGTTGACAGTCACGTTCCGTTTTTTTCTAGGTAAGTAGACAGATGTTGTTTTATTTAAATTAAATTTATAACTTTGAAAAAGATGTCCGGGGAAACGTGGATTCGAACTTAGGTTACGCTGCGTCGCCCGATAAGCGAAAAAAGTACCGCTCTTATGCCAATCGACTGTGCGTTCTTAACTGGTTAGGTTGAAATATTTAACCAGTATTAGTCGATGACATTAATAAGCTCAAATACAACTTAACACGATGATGAGTTTCTAGTTTTAGAAATCTTTGTTGATTAGTCGCACTGAGTTCAAAAGTACCCACAAAACAGCACTAATTTACTTAGGACGTTAGAATTTGTATATTGTTTTGGCTTTTATTTCACATAAACAGCTTTAATTTATCATTCACTTTATGTCACATCGTTTCACTGAGGTTTATTTATATCATCATCTTCATCTTCTTGCCCTGGTCCCAATCTATTTGGGGTCGGCGTAGTACGTCCTTCGCTTCCATTCTTTTTTGTCGCCCGTCATCTGATCATTTACCCCTTTCTCTTTCATATCCATCCTCACACAGTCCATCCATCTTTTCCTTGGCCTCCCTCTCCCTTTCCATCCCTCTACCTTCATATTCATCACTTGCTTACCTACATACATATCATCTCTTCGCATAATATATCCATACCAAGCCAAACGACTTCCTTTCACTTTCTCGTCTATAGGCGCCACTTTCAGACTACCTCTCACGTATTCATTCCTAATCTTATCCATTTTCGTAACTCCACACATCCATCGCAACATTCTCATATCTGCCACATGTGATAGTTTTTTTTTATAAATAATTAACCACTGAGGTTAATTTATATAGTAAACATAATTTTTTTTCATATAAGGTCTTATTTCGCAAATATTTCACACTATTTCAAATACTTTAGGAAGAGAGACCGTAACACACTACACTCACAGCGAGTACCGTACGACGAATGATTACCTTCGACTAACTATTAATAGTATTTGTTTAAACGACAAAGCAATATTTGCCGTGTTTAAGATGTGCTTTATTTCAAAAACTGCTGACTACAATATCGTTCAAACCAATTTTTGTTTTAAGTTTTTATAACGATCCACAATTCTACAGCATATATTTTTTTTAGATTTGTCACATGTTTGTCACTCTCTTACTTTGAAAGTTAGAGGGACACATACACCTATTTTCCCACTTTGGAACCGTATATCTTTCAAACGAATGACTTTGAGAAACAATGGTTTTAGGAACCTCAAAGTAATTTTTAACGACCCATTTTCCACATCAGTTCCATGTATGAAGAGCTCCCTTAATATTCGATATTTTTTATTATCTATAACGTCGTAAAGCGGTTCACAGAATAAATCTACCTACCAATTTTCAAATGTGTAACTGAATAGTTTCGGCATAAAGTGGCCGGGACATACGGATAGACTGACAGACATAGCGCGTCTATAACGATTCCGTGTTTAGCCATTTTTGACTACGCAACTCTAAAAATACTGTTTACAGAAATGTTTTAAATACTTCTTGCGGTTATATTTCTTATTAGTCCCTATGAACAGAAATAAAACGAAAATTACTATCGAACGATGAAGGAGTTTTGTGTTACCCCGAATTTAACTTGAGCTGAAAAGCCGCGGGCAAAAGCAAGTGAAGATTAAAAATAAATTATGATTAATAATGGAAAAGTGTTTTAATCAATCCTCCGATTACTGAACATATGTACATACGAAAAGATTTTATTCCATTTCTTTATAAGGTTTTAGTCGAATAAATCATAAACATAAGTAATTCGGCATATACCATATTTCTTCCATAGGCTATTGTTTTATTTTACTGCTGTAATGTTTAAAGTTATAAGTGGCATAACAACAAGTAATTGTAAACAAATAGCCACATATGTAAGGCTTCATACGAGCACTTAATTTAATCATATTACTTAACATACGATTAGGATAGGTACGTCTGGACGTAATTCCAAATATCAGTGGTCTCTACGACTGATGACATCAAAGGATATCGATCTGCAAGTACGCAGCACTCGGAGTCTTCATTACTCAACTATGATTAGCAATAAATACAAATGGCCAATTATCTACAGCGCAGGTCAATGTACGCGATGATTCAATTTATTTATTAAATACTTTTTACCAATTCCTGCGAAGTGCCACAAAAGCAAAAAGAGCGCTATAATTTTTCTAAAATACGATTTCTAATCGTAAATTTTTTAAACAACTCATATTGGATTCGCTTATTCACTATTCCACTAAAATCAATTTACATTTATATTCTCCAACCGGTTGAAAAACAAAACAATTTATAGGAAAGATTATCTAAAGGCAATTGGTTCAGTTAGTAATGTGTCCCGGGTGAAATAAGCTGAGCGAGTCGATAAGACGCTAGATAGTCCAGATGTTGGAGTTAAACTTTGCCTACGACCGCGCTACTTAACTCTCTATTTTTTAACCTCTCAAGTTTGTAAGAAACGGTCTCGTATATAATTTTATAGCTTCAGAGGATTACGAAGAAAATGAAAGTTCGAAGTTTGGTCGGTGCTTCTGGAAAATGTTATGATAGAGTACACATTTAATAGACGTTATTACATTACCAGCCCGTGCTCTCTACGTGTTCAAGTAGTTAGACATAATAATATATATCTACGAATTACAGACGGCAAATAATAGATTTTCAAGTAAGTTACCTACGTGAACCGAAACCTGTAAAGAGCAAGACGTTCAGAAACACCTTTTTGGGAACCCTCGTGGGAAATCTAACGCCGAGTGTCATTCATGACGAATAAAACAGCCTTTTATTTCCGTAACATGTTTCTTGGAATTAAATCGCCACTATGTAACAACTCCTCATCAGCGCCACACAAAATAGCCGAAGAAAGCTGTATCGAAAGTTATCAGAGCATCGGGTCAGGAAATATCGTAACATTGTTGGATAAATAAAGGCATATTGCTGGCAATGATGGGTCGCACACGGCTCGCTGCCCGTTGTATTACGTCCCTTGAGTTGAAACAAATGAGTATTACCCTCGCCGACTGCGAAACATGTTTTATTCCACTCTACAGATATTGCAAGAATTGCTATTTTTGCCAACCTCTACAAAATTTGAATGATTGCCGACTTCGAGCCTCTCGACCTGTATTTTTACCAGTATCGATATTTTATTAGAACGGTCTGTACTTTGGCCTACATAAACATATATATACTCCCAGCCTTAATCTACGTAAGTTCGTTTGGTGAAGCATTTCTATTGCTGGTTGAAAATAAATGGTGCGATATATCACGAGAAACGTAATTGCGAGAGAAAACTGGATAAAAGGTGAATTATAAAGAAATAATTATATTTCCATAAAAAAAAGTACTTATACACGCTGATTTTTTATTGATTTAGGAAAAAAAACCTCACGTTGGAAAAAATATCCGCTATTCATATTCAAAATCAAAATTTACCTACCACGTAAAATAAAAAAGTTATAAAAGTCAATAACTCTAGAAAGTACGTAGTAACGCACGACTCGATCGAGCGCGTCGGTGCGCTGTACGTAGAACAGCTGTTGATGTCGCGCGGCGAGGTCAACAGCTGTTTTAGGTACCTACAGCGCATGTAACAGTAGGTAACTACCTACACTTCGAACACGTATCAGTCAGTACAGCTCTAAGAAGTACGGATGGATAGTGATACCTAATTTTCGTACTTACAAAACACAAATTAATTGCGATTACATGTTCAATAATTTTAAGCACATAATAATGATTAAAATAATAAACACATGTAACTAAATAGCTGTACCCATTCCTTCGTAAGTCAACAGAATTAAGCTGTGGGTTCACGCAATCATAATAAACTAGTAGAAGAAAGAACGACGAACTTATTATTAGTTACGTATTAGTCGTAGGTACATAATTATTTTCAGTAACTAGTAAAAGCCGAATTTAGGTATTTACTTATTTCTGGCGTATTTAAAACATGTTATCAACGCAGGTATTCACAACAATCAATAAATCAAATCATTTACCTTTACAGTCTTCTGCTTACATCACAATCAATTTACACATTTTGCACTACAGCGCATGTTTCTCGCGTTCTCGTGACTCAGTTTCTTCTTTGTACACAAATCTTATAACCTCGATCCACTAATAAAACCCTATGGAGTCAGGTTAGGTTGCGGCCTATCAATCCACTAGCGAACACATCAGTATTGTAAGGATCCACGATTGTATTTTATTACGTAACGCGGACACAGAGTGACGGGAGCGTGATATACGACTGTCCCATTGACCTACTTTTTTAATACTGATCACTGAAAGTCAACTTGCGCCCGCGCCGCACGGCCGCACCCCGCCGTGCCCCCGCCCCCTGCTGGTGCCCTGCAGCGGAGGGTGGCGCGCGCGCATGGTGGGGAGCGGGGAGGGCGGGAATCACACACAGTTCAATGACTAATGCCAGTGTGTGTGTGTGACACGATCGCTCGTACTTCGCCAGTGTGCGGCAAAGTGATACTTCGTGTTCCCGTAGTATTTAATTAATTAATTTCTCAAGATATTTTTAGCTTATATTTCAAATATTATTAGCTAGTTAGGTTCTATTTACGATAAGTAATAAGAAGGCTTTCGCTCCAAAACCAATAAAAAATCAGCGTGTATAAACATTTCAGTTATCTCAGTCGTAATTTTAATAGGAACACACTTGACGTCGCATCCATTTTACCTGTAGAATGATATCGAGTAAAGATCGACGGGTAAAGTATTCGGAGAGTGATTATGCGCGGTTACCCAAGAAACACTTTCTAGCGTCATTATGCGTTACGAAAACGGTAGTGAGCTAGCAACCCTAGGACCATAACGATAAGAGGAAATTGTGATGTTAAGTAGCCAGCCACCGTTACGTAGTAAGTTCACGATTCACTAGAAATAATAATAAGATACAGTGTAGCCGAGATAAATGTACGAATCAAGGGGCTATTAACATCGTTTTGCGGATGAGCGGCGACAGTAATTGCCTAGTCGGCGTGCGGACACAAAATTTATGGCACTCACTGCGGATAATTGAGTCGACTCGCTAGTTACCTACTGTCTGCTCCTTGCGACACCTGCCAAACACACTGCCGCCACCACCACCCCCTGTCTTAATCACCAACATGGAACAAAAGGACTTTTCTCAATCACAAGTCACTGAACAGGAGTAAGCCTTTAAACATCATTAACGTTTCACCAGAGCAGGAACACTCGAACAATAAAAATATAAAATGAGTGTTTTTTTTCTGTGCTTACAAACAGTAACGTTTCAAAGAATAGGAAATTACATTGTTATAGTTCATTTTATATCAAAAGTAATTATTTTTTACATTAAAATGTTAAGTCGCTGAATTCTCATTAAAAAGAGCTTAAGCAAGACAAGGCTGTTCTTGACCCTGAATTGGTAAAACCGTATCACGTCGTCATAAGTACATAACTGGAAGCACGAATTTCCAGTACTCCCAAGGAATTGTTTCCACTAAAGCATAATAACGTACTTGCGAGGAGCCGTAAACGGATTATGAGAGGTTCCGAAGTAGGCTGCTTTGAAACTCGCAAGAAAAGCAGTATCCATTATCTTGGCGGGGCTTTGTGTGTCGACCGCTGAGCATTGTTGGTCGCTTGCAGCGCCCGTGCTCTCCATATTGTTTGACTTGAAGTGAATGGGACCCTGACTTACCTATGAGCAAAAATTTAAAATCATGTCTTTGCAATAGCTTACCCACAATTAATAAAATTTATGTATCGAATTCTGATGCTTATTGCTTCAATACACAAAATCAATAAGTATTATTGCTTTTGTATATCAAATATTCTTCTGTCTCACTAATACATAATGTGAATAGCCGGCTTAAAATAACTAGGCAGCTAAAGGTCTAAAATACCTACAAAACACATCGTGCGCTTCGAGACTAAACATTTGCACAGCCGGTACTTAAGTATGTAGAGACCACGTACACAGAGTTATTAAAGCGGAACGTTGCTCACAAGCACAAACAAATACTTAGGAGAGTGCATAAGAACAGACTTAATTGTACGTAGTCTAAATTAACTACTGCTTTAACTACTCTTTTACGTAGGTATTTAATTGTAGATTAGGAAATACGACGATTTCTTTATTTGTTAAACATTATTTTACTCTTAATACACACTTATTGATCCACAGTCACTACTGTGTCTAAATACTCTCGCTGTGCAGCGAACCAGCAGTAATGAAAGGATATTGGGAAGCTGATTCAGGCAGACCGAGATATGACTCATCAATTCATGTACCCCTGCCCGTGTTAGCCATCGAAGCAATAACCCACTCTATCAAGAGTAAACGATTAAAATGAGATTTATAGATCTGTAAATTTGAGAAGATAACAGGGTAGGTGTACTATAAAAATCATTACAAAGTATTACAGCTATAAAGCTTCTTGAAATTGATCAAATATAAAATAGAGTAGCGTACAGTATGAACAAACTTCCTCAATAGCTCCAAGCCCTGATTTGTGACCTGAGCTCGTGAACTTGTTCATTTATTAAAGTATGTGGCATTTATAGCTCCATCGAGAACTTTACTCACATAAGAATCCCAGTGAGAAATAATGACAAATAATTACAGCGCTATTTGCGGTCACGTATGGCAATCAAAATACGAGTACGATAATTGTACATACCTACCCGTGAATTGTAATAACGAGCAGTAAAGACTAGTAAGTAATCAAAGAAAATCCCTGTGTGATCTATTGATAATTAGGTAACAAAATCAAGAATGTGCTCAAAATTGTGTGTAAAAGTGATAAAGTAAGAAAGAAGAAAGTAAAAGGTAAATTCTGTAGAAAGGCACATTGACCGGAGCGTACATCTAAAGATTCGATGGTTGTACCCTATCAGAGCGCAAGCAATTCCAAAATAAATGCTTGCTGTTTTTGCTTTATTTTCTTATAATTTCTATTTACGACTCTTTATATCACCTTTACCATGTTTTAAATGTGAGTAGATTAGGACGCGTCTAAGAGAGTCTAATGCCGACCTTGTCGCTTTTTACAACAACCTTGCAAAAATAACTAACGTAATTCACGCCCCCATGGAGAACAATACGTATAATGAAATATCAAGAACGGCTCACTATATTCACCATTTTCTTAAGATAATCTTGATCTCTTGAGAATTAGAATATTAATGAATAGATATCGTTTGATCGAGTATCGTTATTTGATACAACGGTCGGTGTAGCTCAGTAATTAATATTTAATAACATGTACGAGCGGAGGTTGCGTTCTTCGTCGATGGGCGAGTCTTTAATCACGAGTATTAAAGCTTATGGTGTCACATTTTCACTGCCAGCAGAGACTAGTTCGTTACAGGGCAACACAACATAATTCGGCAAGTTTGTGGATGTACCTACACGCGGCTTCTAGTTGTTTTTCGTGAACTTTATAAGCCACTAATCTGCACATATCACGTTACTCGAGCACTGTTCGCATGTTTATTGTCAAACAGGATTAAAAGGATAACGCACATTAGGCTTTTCTAGAACATTAACTCCACCGCCGCTGTAAATAAACGACACACGTTACACTCTTATGTTTCATTGTCGTCGCCCGCTCTCCCTTCCTGAATAAATGGACCCGTATATTCAACTCAATATTTTTGTTCACCAGCCCTTATCAGCTGTTCAGGCCACTCTTTCTTTTGGGTCACCCATCCGAGATTGACAGTTTAAATAGTTGGTGATGGTCAATATATCCGAATAGAGTTAAATCGCTGACGTAATGTTGCGATTTATCAATAGAAATATACCAATTAATAATAATAGCATTCCTAGTATATTTCATATAATTGTCCTTCAAAGTTATGAAAGTACGTATGTCTATTGTGAGCGTAGAATAAATACGAGAACGAAATATAATGTAAACAATGCGTGGTGTCCAAGTAAATAGAATGTTACATTGTTCGTATACGTAAATTGCAAAAGGCGAATTTCAGCTTATATAAACACTTGGCAGTTTGTTTACATTACATAATGGATTTAAGTAAAACGGGATGTGTCTGCTCATTCTGGATTTTCGTAATTACAACGCGAAGTGAAGAAATATTATGATATAATATTCGTATGCGTTATCGCCTCCATTGTGGAGTTTTATTAAAATCATAAATCCTGTGTCAAATGCACCCGCTCTCTGCCAAGACCAAAGCCAAGACTGAATAATAGATGTACAATTGTACTTTATGTCAATCAGTTTCATTATAAAAACGTACCTAATGTAAATAAGGTTTACAATGCTCCTACTATAAACCTTTTTGGTGAGGGTCAAATTTTTTACGCTTAATGTCAGTACCAAATTTCAAAGCTAGTGGCACGCTGGGAATATAATATTGTTGAAATATATTTGAGTAGAAGATATGGTGACACAAGTTACATCTTACGCTGCAGCTAAAATACCAACTCGGTGTTTGTTTAGAAGTGACCTATTTTTTTAAGCAGTGAACATTTTAAGCAGATATATTTATTCGCACAGCGTTTATTCTTTAATTATATTCAGTAAGTTGCCAGGTTTTGCAAACCTTCGGCTCGACTTACGGCCATTTTCAATATTCGATCCATACATGGATTTTGAGATTCAAAATTCGTGTTTGACATATTTTGTATGGGGCTTATGTCAAAAACGAATCTAAAATCTACAGATCTATCTATAGATCGAATATTGAATTCCGTAGTTAAGGACTATAAAAGTAGATCAAAGTTAACTTATTAGAGAATAAGTTATAAGGGAATAACTTTGATGGTAACGACTTACTTTCGTTGTTCTGTTAACTTAAGACTTCATTATAAATTATCGAGGCATGCTCAAAAATGGAAATACAAGATAAAACTCACGAGCTTAAAACAAAAGAAGAATGCTTGTGTTTAACTTTAAGAATTACGTATAATAATAAAAAAAAATATAACGTTCCATTGTGCTCGCGCTCTACTTGATTGGATCAACTTGACTGTGTAAAGCTACAGTTACGTTAAGTACGTTTCTATTGGGTCGCGGCAGTTATACTAACGTAGGTCCCGTGACCCCGCCATTCAATGGGATCGGATAGAGGCACACCATGGTGGTTTTAGTGGGTAGTCCCGGCGCTTCTCGTCGGGGAGTCACCACACACTCCCTAGACTGAGCCCCTTTAGGGGCCCAGCCTGGGGGGGTCAGACCGTAAATTGTCTGGTTTCCACCATGAGTCAAAAAAAAAGTACGTTTCTATTAATATAAATGTTTTATGACTGCAAAATATAAGGAGAAAAAAATAGTGATATCACCAGTTTTCTTCCATCTCACATAAAAACAACATAAGTCTGAATGCCAGAACGCATGGTTCGACAAATTTTCAAAGAAAATCGCGGGTGCGTGGTATTATCGGAGGGATTATGACGACCCGCCCGCGCCCTCACTACCCGCCTACCGATTGTTTACGCTTCAACTAACTTGTGCGCTCATTCTAGTTAAACATCACTTCCAACTTACTCTATGTTACAAAAATAATTCGACATTCAACATTTGCTCTGTGACCTATAAAACGCAACAAAGCTAAGGGTTTCACAACTTTTGTAGAAATGTTAAATAGTAAGCACAAGCATCAATTTTCATTCATAACACTCCAAAACATCATTTAATCTTTAAAACAATGAAAAAGAGAAAAGAAAATCCCTGTGTGATCTATTGATAATTAGGTAACAAAATCAAGAATGTGCTCAAAATTGTGTGTAAAAGCGATAAAGTAAGAAAGAAGAAAGTAAAAGGTAAATTATGTAGAAAGGCACATTGACCGGAGCGTACATCTAAAGATTCGATGGCTGTACCCTATCAGAGCGCAAGCAATTCCAAAATAAATGCTTGCTGTTTTTGCTTTATTTTCTTATAATTTCTATTTACGACTCTTTATATCACCTTTACCATGTTTTAAATGTGAGTAGATTAGGGCGCGTCTAAGAGAGTTTAATGCCGACCTTGTCGCTTTTTACAACAACCTTGCAAAAATAACTAACGTAATTCACGCCCCCATGGAGAACAATACGTATAATGAAATATCAAGAACGGCTCACTATATTCACCATTTTCTTAAGATAATCTTGATCTCTTGAGAATTAGAATATTAATGAATAGATATCGTTTGATCGAGTATCGTTATTTGATACATCGGTCGGTGTAGCTCAGTAATTAATATTTAATAACATGTACGAGCGGAGGTTGCGTTCTTCGTCGATGGGCGAGTCTTTAATCACGAGTATTAAAGCTTATGGTGTCACATTTTCACTGCCAGCAGAGACTAGTTAGTGACAGGGCAACACAACATAATTCGGCAAGTTTGTGGATGTACCTACACGCGGCTTCTAGTTGTTTTTCGTGAACTTTATAAGCCACTAATCTGCACATATCACGTTACTCGAGCACTGTTCGCATGTTTATTGTCAAACAGGATTAAAAGGATAACGCACATTAGGCTTTTCTAGAACATTAACTCCACCGCCGCTGTAAATAAATGACACACGTTACACTCTTATGTTTCATTGTCGTCGCCCGCTCTCCCTTTCTGAATAAATGGACCCGTATATTCAACTCAATATTTTTGTTCACCAGCCCTTATCAGCTGTTCAGGCCACTCTTTCTTTTGGGTCACCCATCCGAGATTGACAGTTTAAATAGTTGGTGATGGTCAATATATCCGAATAGAGTTAAATCGCTGACGTTCTAGTTAAACGTTTCTAGTTAAACATCACTTCCAACTTACTCTATGTTACAAAAATAATTCGACATTCAACATTTGCTCTGTGACCTATAAAACGCAACAAAGCTAAGGGTTTCACAACTTTTGTAAAAATGTTAAATAGTAAGCACAAGCATTAATTTTCATTCATAACACTCCAAACGATCATTTAATCTTTAAAACAATGAAAAACCTTTTGTTTGTAAATGAAGTGGTACTCACATTACAAGTGTCCAAAGTAAATAGCTCTGTAATTAATGGTTGAATTCATACTTAATAACAATAACATCGTAGAAAGTTCTATAAACTAAAAATATCAAATATAATGAAAAGCCTTTTCAAGCAATCTCGTAATTAACTATGTCTTCAGCATCGTTAATTAAAATGTGGCTAGTGAATAAATTTTGCATTAAATAATTAGCCGCATATAATTATTTTTGTGTACGAGTATAGGTACACAAAATACGTGAACAATTACAGCGTTCTTATTTTAACTGTGTTAGTACGTTTAGATATTTTATTTGTTACAGTAGCTCTGGTTATTTTACTTTAGTAATGTGAAATACTAGAGGTCATTCAAGTTTTAGTTTACTTAAGTAATATTAGTTAGTGTATTATTAGTGTATTTTGATAGGAGTGCTCTACAAAACACACAAACACAAATACACACACACGAACACACATACACATACACACACTAACACATACACACACACACACTACACAAACATGCGCACTCATTCATAATCATTACCTATGTATATTCATACAGAAATTAATTGTATAATCAGAGTTCACTCCTTGATCTCCATATTACAAGTATTCTACTTAGTTTGAAGGTCAAGAGTTCTAAACAATGACTATCTGTATTTTTGTGCCAATAAGGTTTTTTTTAAGTACTAGTGGTCACCTAATCGTTGAGATTTTATAATTATGATAAATAATTGCCATATTTCAAAATTATTTTGTAATATTACCTAAACTTAGCATATAACACACATCAATTTGAACATAAACAAAAGTGGCAACACTTGTATAGTAACAATATTATATCATTTTATACATCATACTGATAGATATGTACATATATAGCGAACAACCGTCCATCATCAAATTGCCATCACTCGAATTCGGGCGCTGCATATCCGAGAACACAACGTGAAAGATAATGGCAGGATGTGAATTCTCACGTTTAGGCGAACGCGACTTCAATTTGCTTTATTTGCTAATTAGTAAAGTTCCTCCTTTGACGCAACGAGACGCTACGTTGGCGGGCTAACGTGCGCGAGCGTGGAGTAAGCTCTTCATAATAATTATCATCGTTAGGGAACTATACGAGCCACCCGACCGCGCGCGCCCAAATACTTATTAACGTTCGATATGCAATTATTTTAACATAAAGCCGTCATAAAATCAACCGCAATGTATCATAAATCAATCGATGCTGGCAACTCAATGACTTTTATTATGCCTACACACGTGCCGCCGAATGTAATCATGCATATAATTTCCTGTTATTTGACCTACCTGGCGATTGATTTTTAACGTTCATGATAACATGAGACTTTGATATATAGGATAAAAGACGAAGTACGAAAGGTAATCGATCTCATATCATAATTTGCAATCGTTGCTTAAAATTAAGTTTCCCTTTCACAAAAAACTTAAATCATTTTATCAATAAGATAATTTGAAAACCTCATTAAAGTTGTCAAGAGTTCGCAATGAAATCGGAAAGCACCTGGTGATAATTTGATTGATTTCAATATTTCATTCGTTACAATATTATCTGTTGCAGACAAAGATAACGTCAAACTTCAGCCAGATTATCCTGTCGGCCGCCTGTCTCCTGCCTAAGGTCCCGCCCCAATCGCTGAATTTTCAATTATCGCACTCAGCTCGGGAATAAGTAGCTCTGGTGATTTATTAAAGATTCTATAGACTTATTTATTTTAGTTAATACATTCAATTTACGTAATGCATCAAATATAAATTTTGTTGAGAAGGAGAAATCACGAGCTTTTAAGAAATTTGTTGGTCAGTTTTGGTGACGTAGTTATATAACTGACGACTTAAGACTGGTTAAATATGTTTCATCAAGTTTTGATTTTTCAAGCTAGTTCCAGATTACGTGCAGCTCAGTTAGCAAAGCGATGGCACGATGCTTCGAGAAGTCCAGTTTTTACCGGTGAATATATTGATTGCCTCAAATATCAAATTAAATAAATTGGATAATTATTAAGCTCACGAAGTATACTATACACTAACTATAAAACTAAAATCTGTAAACTATACCCGATTTCAATAACATGTATGATATAGAGGCCTACATATAATATAATATTGATATAATATAAATAATTTAACAAATACATAACTTGAACAAATTTGAGAAAAAATACAAGTAAACGGTATTTTAATGAGTTCCTATGTAACTTAAACGCGCGTCGCGTCAGTTAATTGGAGTGAAACGTCGGCCATCAATAATCGTCACGTTAACACTAATGGCAATTTTAATGTATTGCCGATAAACTTCGAAACAATAAAGATTTATTTCCGAGTCGAGCATAACATTTATTAAGAGTTGTTTATCACAATGTAGTGGTAAAGTATGAAATATACGTTATGTAACTTAGGAAGCACCCCATCATTTGTAAACAAAGTATATAAGTAAACAAACGAATTAAAACTTAATTTCAAATGATCCTAACATACCTAGGGGTTGATCAATATGAGTTTTATGCAAAATTGTACCAGTATGTAAAATCCAAATAGACAAATACTAATACCACACAAAGACAGCTTGAAATTGTTTATACTATTTACAACGTTACCTCCCATGTGTCAGTAAATCTTATAAAGAGGCAGGGTTGTTCCTCTTGAGATGGCAATTTAATATCTAATCACGGCAAATGTAATAACTCCGTAAATATGGAGGAACAATAGAAGGTAAATTAGTTTTTGGGGAACAGTAACTCAATTGTCAAAAAGGATTGGTGCGCCTCATCTCCGATACGACTACTTATTCTCGCAAAACTTATGATTGATTTAAAGTATTATATTTTTTGCGTCTTGTAATCATTTTGTGTTGTTTTATAATTCAAAACACGGCTAGCACATCAAACATAAGGACTGGTAATACATATGCGTTGAATTTTTTAAGACGACGCACATACGTTGGAACTAATGATAACCTCTGTCACTTCAAAATATTTTCTTATTTCGTAGGAATCTACTGTGATAAATGTATCTCTCGTGTGAAATAGTACATTATCCTAGTAGAGCTACAGTTTTGTTCTTTATTATGTCTAAACGTATTACGTCTAAATCTATTTAGAAGTTAGAAAACAAGTAACAATAAAAGTTGTGTTATTTATAATTAATACGTTAAACAGACTAAGGCGCCTCGGGCTGTCTATAAAATACGAATAGTTTTGAAGCAATGGGTAAATACCTAAATCAATATGTCAGAGATTTCACTTGCCTACAACGACTGGATGAATACAATCATGCTTCCATTGCCCTCTGCAAACTTTTCCCAGTCCTTCTCGGCAATTCTGATCATATTTGTTTGGTATCAGAAGCGTGGTTGAGTGTGCCTATATTGTAAACTTGTATCTGAGCTAGGCATTGCTACATCACATTTGTTAACAGTTTTGTAGTGTTTGTTAGGTCAGTTTTGCTTAAATACATAATATTTATTTGTATTGGTTGACCTACTTAATAGGCGGGTCCACACAGACCGAGCAGCCTCGCGCGGAAAATGCTTCGCGAGGCTGCTCGGTCTGTGTGGACGTGGCTCGGTCGAGGAAAGCGCACGGCAGCCGCGGCCGGCCGCACGCGTACGCCCGAGCTACCAAATTAGACACGTCCACACAGAGCGCGCAGCCTCGCGAGGAATTGGCGTGCGAGGCTGCGCGCTCTGTCTGGACGTGCCCCGGCCGAGGCAAGCGCGTGTGCCGCCGCGGGCGAGCGACCGAGCGGCCGAGCCATCGAGTTTGGTTTTTTGTTTTGCCGCGGTCTGTACGCTGTTTCGTGCCTCGCTCGAACATAAGAATCCCTACTAATAATATAAATTCGCACGTGTGTTTGTATGTTGGACATTTTTTTTATAGACTCACGTCTGTATCCGCGTAAGGATGGGCAGAGTTGTGATATTATTACATCCACATTTCACCATGAAATGTTTAGGTCCCACGTAATAGGGGACGAGCCTATTGCCGTTAACGAGGACATCAGCAGACTCCGTGCTGCTTCTGAGAATTCGGGAAAACCCAGCAACACTTTTGCCCGACCCGGGAATCGAACCCGGGACCTCCACTCAGCAGTCGCATGCCCTATCCTTTGGTCACTGAATGACGGAGGATACATTCATCATAACATTCTCATCTTTGACGCTATTTATTGTACGAATAATAATCCTTCAGTCTGTGCTTCGGTTACAGTATCCTTGCCTACAGACATTAATTTCCTATAATTCATTCTATATTTTTTTTCCATGTCTACCTATTCCATCCTTTAGGTATAACAATAATCGACGACCGGTTGGCACAGCGGGAGTGTAAGCGACTACAACGCCGAAGGTCGCGTGTTCGATTCCCGCTCATGTCAAACATTAGTGTGCATGAACATGAATGTTTGTCTTGGTCTGGGTGTTTCTATTATTTACAAAAAAAGTAAGTATAAGTAAATATGTTTATTCGCTTATCAGCCTCTAACAGTCCACTGCTGGACTAGACCTCTCCTTTGAAAGGAGTATAGGGTATAGGGTTTGTATCCAGTTTTCCTTCTCTTACAGGGCTGTTCTCTGCATAATATGCTCCCTCTGTCGGCTCTTACGACACCCATGGGATGATATGGGTTGGTGACATTCCGTATTCTTAATCCGTCACCACACGGACTAATGGAACGGTAATAATGGGCCATAATGTGTATATTATGGCCCATTATTACCATTGTCTAGTACCCAAAGTAGGTACAGCAATTGGCGTCAGTCAGGAAGCCGGCTAGTAAAAACACATGCCACAACCACATTGCAGTATGACCATTTCCAAGTACTATATTTATAAACAAAATTTTAAAATAAGAGAGAGGAGAGACCAAAAATCTCACATTGATACGTAGACCGATAGATGGCAAATGTACTATTTCACTCTAATTAACAAGTCGACAATTTGATACATGCGCATTAATACATAATAGATTTTCAACTACATTTTCATGTTCTGAATTCAAACTTTATGACAACTACAATTTTGTTTTTTTCCTACGGTGCCGAGGCTGCCGCGCTCTAGGCCGCGTTTACATTTATCTGATGTAATCTGTCGTGACGGCGTCTGTCGTGTCGCGACAGACAATATCCCGGTCTGCGACAGAGAGGGGGGAAGGTGTAGGGACGGTACAGCGCGAAGTAAGAGATTGGACTCAGATTAATTGTAAAAAAAAAAACTTTATTTAATTATAACAGCTTAACAGTATAATATTTAAAATATAAAATAGTAATCGCTAATGTTAGATCTACAAAGGTATTTATAATAAATTAATGCTAAGATGATAATAAGATTATCTAGATAATTTGGTGGGGAGAGATGTGCAGACGAAGCTAACATTGTTGGGTTCCGTACAGTTAACTCGCGCGACACAACTCGTCAGACTAATGTGGACGCGCCACTGTCTGTCGTAAAGCGTCAGACGCGCGTATGCAATTGTGCGCAATGGACGACGAACTAATTGACTTCCTTTTTATTATATTATTCTTATACAGTACCTATAGATGAGCTAATTGAATACGAAATAATATAATACTATGTAAATAATTTATGGATATGATTGGATATCTACTTAATCTGAATCGGATAATTCATCAAAAACATTGCGAAAGTGTGAACTCCACGAGAGTCAAGACAAAACTGATTTAAAATTGCGTCATATCGCGACAGACGGCGACAGACAAATGTGAACGGTAAGTAATTACGACAGAGACCGTCACGAGAGATCACGTCAGGTAAATGTGAACGCAGCTTTATTCTATGGCCCCGCTCTTTCCGTTTCCGGACCGTTTCCTCGCGCGGCAAATGCCTCGCGAGGCTGCTCGCTCTGTGTGGACCTACCTATTTGGAAACACATTGTCATATTTTTTGGTAACAGAGCGTGGTTCTTATAATGTTTTAAACTCACGGACATCTGGGTTATGGGCCCAGCACGCTTCCACTGCGAACAAACTCTCGCCCCTGTCCTCACTACTGTGGAGGACAGCATTTGGACATTCTCTGTATGAATGCCAGAGAGGTAGGCCGCTTGTCCAATCAGCCGACGCCGCGCACGGGCGGGTGTTTTGAAGGTGGTAACCGAGTCTCACCGGCGCGCAGCCGATATTCGCCTCGCTCACTTGATCGCCACTCACCTCGCTTGGAGAACCGTAGCGTACGCACGCCTCCTCCCTCTCGCGCACCAGAATGTGCGACTGTTCAGCGTCGCCAGCACCATTACTGCTGCCCCAGGTATTCCCCTCCTTTGGCGGAGCGTCCCCGCCTTGACTCGCGCCCACCTCGCTTTGGGCGGGTGCGTCATTATGACTCCCCACAGACGGCGCGCGGATCGAATCACCGCGCCTTTGAGGACTTCAAACCGCACCCTCATTGGTGAAGTAGCATCAACTGTTAAAGGGCAAGTTAAGGTTTTGTTTGCCCCTGTTGAATCTTCACACCCAAGGATTAAAACCTCGGCTATTGTGCTGAAGAATATTTTGGGTATGCATCCACAGAAACAGCTACCTGCTGCTGTGATGAATTTGACATCGGGATTGGAACTGGCAGATCCCAAATTTGACACACCGGGACAAATCGATTTGTTGATTGGCTCTGATGTCCTCGGTGGAATTTTGATTGGTGGGAAACGGGTCTTGGTGCCAAATGGTTTGACTGCCTTCCCGACCATATTTGGATTTTCTTTGATGGGACCTGTACCTAGGACTGCACCCTCCACCCGAAATTGATAATTTGCTGGTGGTAGGGTCCGCTCTCTCTGATACGGTTCAGAGGTTTTGGGAGGTAGAGGAGCGCCCTCAAGCTGCTCATTTGAATACAGAACATAAGGAGTGCGAGCTATTCTTCCAGAACAACACTGGTCGACTCCGTTCTGGTCGGATTATTACGAAGCTACCCTTCCTGTCTGTTCGGCCTCCGCTTGGTGAGTCACGACCTTTAGCCGAAAAGAGATTGTTGGCTATGGAGCGTCGCATGGGTCGTGATCCGGAGCTCAGACAGAAGTATATCGAGTTCATGAGAGAATATGAACAATTGGCACACATGTCCGTGTCAAATTTGGATTGGCGTTCGGTGGAGCATTACTTTCTCCCGCTTCACGTGGTATTGAAGCCATCAACTGGCAAGCTGCGCACGGTGTTTGATGGTTCTGTGCAGACTTCTACAGGCGTATCCTAGAACCAGTGCTTGCATTCTGGTCCAAAGTTGCTCAAGGACCTTTGTGACGTCATCACCAATCGGATGTCTAAATGGCCGATATAAAAATGATATTTAGGCAAACAATTATCCACCCTGATGACCGTCGTTTCCAGCTGATCTTTTGGAGAGAGGATCCTTGGGATCCCATAGTCGTCAACGAGCTCAACGCCAATACGTACGGGCTAAGGTCGAGCCCCTACTTGGCAATAGGTTCTCTTTGGGAGCTGGCAGACCGCGAAGGCTTACGTTTCCCACGAGTCTCTGCCATCCTGAAGGACGATATTTATGTGGATGACATTTGTTCGGGCGCCTCCACAGCGGACGAGGCGATCCTCTTGCGGGACGAATTGATAGGTATTTTGGCCTCCGCTGGTTATGAGTTGCCCAAATGGATCTCAAACTCACCGGCGCTTTTGGAGGGCTTACCCAAGGATCATCAGCAAGATCCACATTTATTTGAGATTGTTGACAACTCAGCCATGATGGCTGTTCTCGGCGTTCAGTACAGACCAGTCCAAGACATCTTTACGTATAATGTAGACCTGCAATTGCCTTGTTCTTGGACTAAACGTCTCGTATTGTCTACTGTCGCCAGAACCTTTGATCCAAACGGTTAGATTTGTCCTGTCATATTTTGGGCAAAATGCTTCTTGCAGAAGCTTTGGACAGCAGGATTGACTTGGGACGAATCTCTATGCGGTACTCTTGTTGAGGAATGGACCTCTTTTGTATCCTCACTTCCTGCCGTCAATGAGATCTCTTTGCCTCGTCCCATCCTTCCTCCCGGGAAGTACAAAGCAACCCTTCACGGGTTTTGTGATGCTTCGGAACGTGGTCACGCGGCCGTGGTGTACTTGCGCACAGTCAGTGCTTCAGGTCAGGTGAGGGTTTCCCTGATCATGGTGAAGAGCGGGGTTGCACCCCTTCGTACATATTTGACCATTCCGAAATTGAAGCTCTCGGGAGCAGCCTTACTCGTGCGATTGATGAATCACGTGTCTAACACTTTGGGTAAAACCATTTGTATTAATGGGACCTACGCCTGGACGTACAGCCAAATTGTTCTTTGTTGGTTGAAGGCGTCTGTCCACGCCTTGGAAGTGTTTGTCGCTAATCACGTTTCCCAAATCCAAAATTCCGATGCTATGCTTGTTTGGAGACACGTGCCAGGTGAGCTCAACCCCGCTGATTGTGCCTCGCGCGGATGCTTGACGTCTGGTTTGATGGGTCATTCACTGTGGTGGGGTCTGCAATGGTTGAATCGACCAGAGATTAATTGGCCTCGAACGCCAGTTTTGAATGCTTCCAATTTGCCGGGTCTACGAACACTCGCTCTTGAGAAGGTGGAATGCGCCTTCGATCCCGATTACTTGTTGAATCGCTACAGCGCCCTTGACAAGTCGTTAGGTGTTACTGCTTGGATAAAGCGTTTTGTTTTTAATTTTAGGCACCCACAACAGAAACGACTGACACCGTTTCTCTCACCACAGGAACGACAGGAGTCCCTCACCTTCTGGGTTCGGTCTGTGCAATTGGCGCATTTTGAAAATGAGATTGCTATCCTTAAGTCAGGGAAATCGAAATTGTCGGGAGCTGTATCTAAATTGAACCCCTTTTTGGACGATACGGGGTCTCTTGCGCGTTGGAGGGCGTCTCAAAAACGCCAGCCTCCCTTGCGGGGCGCGTCGCCCCCTGTTGTTGCCTAGGGACGGTCATTTAGTGCGTACGTTTGTTGGTAACTGACCGTCACCTTAAAAATTCGCGTGCTGGTTGTAATGCTCTGTTGGCCATTTTGCAACGCGAGTTTTGGATTTTGTCTGCCCGAAGAATTATTCGGAGTGTAGTCTTTTACTGCATCTCTTGCTATAAGCTCAAGGCTTCTACTATGCTGCCCTTGATGGGAGACTTACCGGCAGATCGCGTTACAGAGAGCAGGACGTTTGACGGTGTTCGCTGGCACGGACTTCGCTGGTCCCTTTTTGGTGAAAACTTCAACACCTCGAAACAGCAAGACTGTTAAGCCCTACTTGTGCGTCTTAGTATGTCCCTACAAAGGCCGTATATTTAGAACTGGTCTCCTCGCTTACGACCGAGGCGTTTGTAGCCACATTTGACAGATTTGTATCCTGCAGGGGCTGCCTTCCTTGATCCGTTCTGATTGCGGCACTAACTTCAAGGGCACTTATAATTATTTGAACGACGTAGTTATTTTCCTTGAAACCAACAAGGCTGATATAGGCAATAGGCTTGCCCGACGTGGGATAAATTGGTTGTTTTCCCCACCAAATTGTCCACACTGGGGTGGTATTTTTGAGGGCGCTGTAAAATCGGCCAAAACACACTTGCGCAGGACAATCGGTGA
Organism: Euclidia mi; assembly: GCA_944739405.2. Taxonomy (NCBI): domain Eukaryota; kingdom Metazoa; phylum Arthropoda; class Insecta; order Lepidoptera; family Erebidae; genus Euclidia; species Euclidia mi. Next base: position 55,088,278 of record OX123184.2, read on the forward strand.
ATCTGTCCTTACATTTGAGGAACTCGCAACTGTGTTTTGTAAGATTGAGGCCGTTTTGAACTCTAAGCCATTGTGCCCGATCTCCTCAGATCCGAATGATTTGGAGGCCCTTACGATGGGCCACTTTTTGATTGGTCGCCCACTTATGGCCTTGCCTGAGTACCCCTATGTTGATACGAGACCTAATCGTCTCGAATTGTCCACACTCGGGTGGTGTATTTGAAGCCGCTGTGGCATCGGCCAAGACACACTTGCGCGGGACAATTGGTGAATCAGTCCTTGCATTTGAGGAACTCGCAACTGTGTTTTGTAAGATTGGGGAAAGCAACCAATTTATCCCACGTCGGGCAAGTCTATTGCCTATATCAGCCTTGTTGGTTTCAAGGAAACTAACTACGTCGTTCAAATAATTATAAGTGCCCTTGAAGTTACTTTATATACATTTGAGTAAATTATGTAGCTACCTACTAATCTGATATATCTACCCAATTATTATTACTGGAACTATCATAGTTGTCTTGTAAATTCCATATTTCAAGCACCTTTTAGTTCAACCGCCTTAAAGTTGTTGCCTACTTACGAATAACTACCACATAAACACCTACTTAGGTAAAATAATAGGTACTTTAGGTATTCTTATTTTGATTCGGTCTCATTAGCTTATACCTATGTAAACATGGCGCAACAAAAGAAGCCATGTATGTCGGAAGAAAAAGAGCTGACAATCTTGGAAGCTAAACGTAATATTTTATTTGAGCGTATTCAAAACATTTACGAGCTCTCAAAAACTGCCGCTACTTCCGATATTAATAAGAAATCATTTCTTAGTTATTGTATGACAGTAGATAGTATTCGAACAGATTTTCATAGGTTGTTAGATGATTATAACGCAAGATTGCTTTCTATTACTCCTGATGAACAGCCTAATTATCAGGCGTACACCTCATTCGAAGATCTTTATTGTATCATCAAGTGCATACAATCACAATTGGAGGGTAAATATTCCGCACAGCCCGTTTCTGCTGGACCGGCGGTTCGAGCGCTGAGATTACTGCCAATTGAGCTTATGTCATTTGATGGTAATATACGAAATTGGCCGTTATTCTATGCGAGTTTTAAGTCTACAGTGCACGATAATGGTTCTCTGACAGATGCTGACAGGTTGTACTATTTAATAAGTAAGCTGTCACCGAAGGCCCAGTCCGTATTTGTTTTACGTACTGAGTCTTAAACTCTTAAGTCCAGCTAATATATAGCAGGCTTGTTATGTTATATTCTCTCTCCGAGTTCACAATGCTTATCTTCATTTTGTAAAGAAATTGACTTACTTTCTACAAAAGTTCCCCAAGTTTGCAACGAGCGCCTCTGAGTTTGAATATCTTTTATTACTTAGAATAAAACTTCTTCTTTTCACAAATGTTTTGAAAAAAATTCTAAAATGGTCGCACAGCAGTTTCACGACCTTGCCAATACAATCTAGATCTAAAACAAGTTCGATTAAATTGGTTTAACTTGAGCCGTTTGAATGCCAAACTCGTTTCGAGTTGAATGTCGTTCAACAGTAAAGCTTTTGTATGTGTTTAGTTTGGAAGATCGTCCGGCGAATGCGACATACGTTAGTAATTAACCGGTGTAGTGTTCAATTAGACAGTAATTATTAGAGCCAGCACAGCTCTACCTTCATAAACTTTACGTTCACTTGAATACAACACGTCACCTACAGCGAGTCATAACAATCTCCACAAAAGCAATTAGCTAGATGAACATTATATTAAATTGTGGAAACAACAATTACTGTCCGACACAATATAAATGTTTTCCTTAACAAATTTTACTTTTTTTTTAACTCTGGTCTACGCGAGTGCTACGAACACTATAAACGCTACGGGCTACGAAATAACATCATCGATCCCCTATAGCCAGTAATAAAGTATAGCCTGACATGTATTGCCTTCGCAGTCTCATAATAGTGGCAATACGAAGCATAATAAATATAGGTACGTAGCTTTTATAGAACGGTAGGTTACCAGTCGGCATCTTGTGTGCGATTTCATTTCATTTTATTTGAACTGTTACCGCTATGAGAGCCAGTAGACTGTAACGCGACGGATTCTACATTTCCATTGTTTTACGTTTTAAAATTATCAATAACAAAATGTGGAACGTTGGGCTACTTGAGTTAAAGTGGGCATTAGATGTAGAACAAGACAAGGGTGGCAGGTGATTTAAGTTGTCACAATAAAACCGACACTAATGGTAATTGTGTTGCGGAGTGACGTTACCGCCGCAACACTTTGTATATCTGTATCTCTAAGATATGTTTACGAGATCGCTCTGTAATTGGAATTGGTGCGTAACCTGTTTTGAATTGTCCCACCTCCTTGCCAACAATACCTGCGCTGCATATACATACAAGTTGGATACCATCAATGCGGTTCAAGCTAATATTCAGTCAAATCTGGTTAGACTAGAAGGCAGATCTCGGACACCTAGGCGAAAGTTTAAAATGCGTTCGGAATAAAGCTGGGGCGATGATGACATTAATGCAGTTAAAAACCTGCTTTATTTCCTTTGAATAAAAAGAAAGCTTGACCCCCAAATGCTACGAGAGTAGGGATATAAATGTGTTGATACCTAATGATTTAGTAAAAGAAAGATTCCCATAACCTTAGGGTAAAAAAAACACACACACAATATACAGTATGTACTCAACCCATGATAAAGAAGCTAACTAGCTAACATTTCCTAGCTAACTAGCTCTGACGAAGCGATTATATGCAAACTTCGGCACTTTTGTGTGCCGAGATAGTTAAAGAAGCTGGAGAGTGACATATTCCGCTACTACAGTGACATATACCACTACCACAGTGACATACACTAGCTACTTTATACCGCGATAACCGACTATCACGCGGGCGAAGCAATGGTAGAGGTCTATAATTATATAAAGGACGTTGCACAATTGGTTCACTTTTACATTAAACCAGATAACAGTTTAATGTCAAGTAACTGTTATATATAATGACTAGCCGTTGCCCGCGGTTTCACCCGCGTCCTGAGGGAACTACTTTGCGTACCCGAAAAACCCAAATATCTTACGGATACCTATTTTTTCTAAAATAAAATATAGCCTATGTTACTCGCAGATAATATAGCTTTCTAATGGTGAAAGAATTTTTCAAATTAGTCCAGTCGTTTTTGAGTTTATCCATTACAAACAAAAATACAATTTTTCCTCTTTATAGTATTATATTATTAGTGTAGATGGGTCACTATCATTACACAAAGCTTAGCACGGGGTTAATAATTTTAATTTTATATACGAGTATTTAGGAATTTGAATGATTGAACTTACTCCATAGTTGTAGACCGAATATTTTAATTTTCCATGAGTCAAAGCCATTCCCGTACCACAAAACATTAGATGATAGCTCTTATATCGCTAAAAACCCGATCAATTGAAATTGTTAGTTAGTTTCGTATTACACATACGTATGATTACACATACGATGATGTACTTTGAGTTGATTGGATTTGGGATTATTTGTACTTAATGAATTGTTGTCATTGAAAAATCGTTGGTCTCGCGGCACAAATGTGCGCGTGGGATAGGGAGGTCTCGGGTTCGATTCCCGGGTCGGGCAAAGTAATATTGGGTTTTTACTTTAGGAAATTCTTAGTAGCAGCACATAGTCTGGTAATGTGCCCGGTACGGCAATAGGCTCGCCCCCTATTACTTGGTACCCAAAAATTAATGGCGAAATGTGGGTTTAATATTACACCTCTGCCTTCCCCTTCGGGGATACAGGCGTGAGCCTATAAAAAAAATTGTTGGTATGTAACTTAGTAAAAGTTCTTTATTTACACCGCTTATAGCTTTTCGTGCTAGACACTTTATCTTGTCGACCCTTTCGATGAATGAGTACCATCATCAGGCTTATGCCTGATGATGGTACTCTGCTGCTCAACAGCTTTTGCAAACTTTTTCTTGTTAGAAAGGTGTCGAGTACAACAACATTCACTTGATTTTCAGAGTAGCACCGGTATCGATGTTTTGTATAATAAAATGCGTCATTCAGGCGTCACACTTCACTGACGTAACGAAGTGTCGACCTAACAAGAGTCATAACACAAGAATAAAATAAAAATAATAACCCGATGAGTCGCGCTCGTTATCTCTACGTTTGGTACAAGTATAACTAGTTCGACTCTGTTCCACACTATTTATTGTGGAAGCCTCTTTGTTTACCTCTCTGATAGAAGCTTTACGACAATTACAAAGACATGTTGCATGCTATACTAACTGCTAAACTTGCGATTGATACGATCTTATCAAGCCCGTTGTTTATCCGCCGTGTCTCGAGAGCGAGTTGTGGGATAAAATTTTTAGACCCATATTTACACTTGCCGTATAAACTTCCCATAACAAAACCAAGTTATCGATTGTTGACTTCCTAAAAGTGTAACCAAACATGTTGTTTGTTTTTCATAACATCAAACATGTAGTTACTCATGTATGGGTGCATATCAAGGGCCACATCAAAACATGCGTTACTAAAATAAGCTGACCCTATATTGTACGACATGTGTATACAGTAGTTCAGTTTGTTCTGGGAAATAAAGTTCTAAGTGTAGCCGTGTGTAAGTACTCCGTTGTTCAATATCTTATAGAATATAATTAATAAAATTATTTTGCAATTTACCTATTTCATTGCAAAAACACAATTTATAGGAATCGTCTTAGTATAGCTCCTAAATCGCGGAGAGTCCAAGGCACTGATAAAGTCCGCTAGGGACCGACACATATTTTATTATTTAGGAAAACCAGTACATATGGGCCTTCCGCTTAGCTACAAAAATAATAAAAATGTAATATATATATCTACCAAACAAAAATATGGATTCAGGTAAATTCCAATTATATCATTGTATCCGAAACTCTCATGAAGAACAAGCTTAATATTAAAATGTATCACCAGCACCTTGAGTGCTCGAAGCACACACTCGGTTTTCTCTCGGCTCAAAGAAGCCTGACGGATCTTCGGCGAGTGCCATACAAGTGAACAAGAAGCGAGTTGTTTTCAATTCACATTTAATTGCTTCTTCGCTGAGCACAAAGTTACCATCAACATTAGCTATACGCTTCAAGCTTCCTCAAACCACCAACGTGAACATTACCAAACAAACTTTCTTGTGTGAAAAGCTCAGAATAATTAAAATTTATGTTCTTCTTATCTAATGTACCATATATATAAACTAGATTAAAGAACATTTTGTATTGTAATGCTAGTACATTTTTAATAACTCACTTACTTGATAATATGAATTTATAATTTCTTTATGAGTTAAAGTTCGTGAATAAATAAGTAAGCAAAGTAAACAGAATTAACAACTTTGAAAGAAAAATGTTTATTTATTGAATCAGGAACTAGGTACATTCTCAGCACTTATGTTTGTATAATTACACTTAAGCCAGTATATCTATTAATTACAAGTATTTTCTATTCAATTTACCTCGGTTGGAGTTTTCTCCACATCCAAGTTTGCACCCCATCATATTTTCATAATGTACAGTTTTGGATAGTCAAATAACATACATACATACATAGACTCACGCCTGTTTTCCCGAAGGGGTAGGCAGAGGCATATTAAACGCCCACTTTTTGCCAGTGTTTTGATCCCACGTAATAGGTGGCAAGCCTATTGCCGCTTATTGCGACATTTTGTTTGCCAGAGCCCCGTCAGTTGATCGGCAGGTGCACCACAGCACAGCAGGTGAGGTTGGCTTGGGACCCTAAGTTCTTGGTGGGAACCCTATGCACACACACAGTCAGATAATTAAACATTATTAATTGTCTTAAAATAGTATCTTATCTAATAAAAATAAAACAACTAACGCTTTACTATAACCAAATTAAAATATCATACAAATCGTAGCAGCCTTAAAAATGTAATTAAACAAGTAAGTTTAGCTGGATAAACACTGCTAGATGAACTGACTACATTTCTTTTGTGAAGACATTCAACTTATGAAACTGTCTATTATCACGGGTTGAAGCTGTAGTGAACATTTAAAAAGATGGAGCACTGAGTTTCTTGAAACAAATGCGAAATTAAATTTGAGAAAAAGCAGAAGAATCTTAGTTAAGAGCGGAAAGCTACTATGGGAAAAAAAAAAGTCGCAGATGAAGTTTTCCGTTAGGTACTGAGAATATTTTCCTTATGAAAACATCGAGAGAGTTGGCTCAGATTGTGCTGGTTTATTTTAGCCACGACTACGGTACTGAATTAACTCTTTATCCGCACTAAATTACCCAAGTTGCGCTATTGTCGTGTTTTAAATATACGTGGCCGAACTTATGTTTTTTTCGTGGAGGTTTATTTGGAATACGTACAAGTCAATTAGTATTTGCTATTCATTATGAGATACTGTTTTGATGATTATATTTTAACTGTTTTCTTCTAATTTATATTTGAAAGATATTTTTTTTTTACACTTTACACATTAGGAATAAATACTGTGTCGCGAGGGACTTTACAAACATACAACGAATGGACACAATGAACACCCATACTCGAAACAACAATTTACGGATCACACAAAGTGTTGTCTTGTGTGGGAATCGAACCCACGACACTCGGCGCACGACACTACGCCAACCGTGCAGTCAATATAATGCCCACGATAAGATCATATATACCATTTAAACCTACATAAAATTAGCAATATTAATATAATTAAAAATAGTTGGTTATAATAAGATATAGTCATCTACTCGTACATATATGTTCATAATTTTGATATGGGTATGAGAAAAAGTATGCTTCGAAGACACATAAAGCGTTAAAGTTAGGTCCGACTTGAATTTAATAAAGATTTTTAAATACTTTAGTGTGTGGTGTGTAATTGTTTTTAAGTATAATCTCATGTTTATAAAAATCTTAAAAATATACGTGGGTGTTTGTCTCGGTGTATGCAGAACAACGAAACGACTACATTTATATTTCTTTTTTCTTGCACTGTATATGTTAAAGTTGAAGTAATTTTTAAACTCAATTCCCGTCGATTTTATCACGTTTCTCTGCCTAGCCGGAACTGCGTGCGATGACTCAACATCTACGCCATATCTACTCACCATCCGACTAAGACCTCCATCGTCGCTATAATGTTCATTCAGTACGTGGAACACTTTTAAAGAAGAGAGTTCATTTTAAATCGGTTTTATTTTGTCCGTGTGGTGACGGAAGAATACGGATTGTCATCACCCCATATCATCCCATGGGTGTCGTAAGAGCCGACAGAGGGACCAAATTATGCAGAGAACAGCACTGTAAGAGAAGGAAAACTTGATACAAACACTATACCAACCCGTTTGGTCAGCGTGGTATAGTAGGCCAATTCCTCCTTTCAAAGGAGAGGCCTAGTCCAGCAGTGGACTTTTAAAGGCGGATGATGATGATGATGATGATGATTATTTTGTAAGCCCCATAAATCAAGCGATGGGTGGACAGCTACGATACTTATCTCCGAAAATAGTTGCGCAAGCACAGCATGCTTACATACATGCACTACTTGCCTGTTTTTGTTCAAATACACATTAGACAGTGACATAAAATACTGTTTTACACTGTTAGGTAGGTATATATTTTTCGTCATGGCAAAAGGTACCGCAATAAATCTCTAAAACAAAGTAAAATGTAACAAACTTGAAAACGTCCCCTTTCATAAAACAATCGAGGTCATTAAGCATAAATGCCACATTATTGATTACTTCGCCAGTTCTCTTTTATTGCGACGTTGAATAGAATAATTTCTCGCCTCACGTTAAATTCGGAGGTAACTTTAAAGATGTCCCTCATCTTTCCAGCCGGGGCGTTCTCACCTGGGTTTCAAAAATAACTTTTATTGCCATGATGATGGCACCCAAATTTCCTAAACTGGAAATGTAATGGAATTATCACTGATCCGAAACGATGAAGGCCTCTCGTGTACTACGTAATAAAATTTACGAAATGCACCGAAAATACTTCCCGAGCATCAACTGTGGAACATTTAACGTCATCTTTTGTGACACGTAATCTTCACGTCCACTATCTATATCTATATCTATCTATCTATCTATATCGTCACGCCTGTCTCCCATTGGGGTAGGCAGAGACTATAGAACGCCACATGCTTCGATTCAAACATACCTCTTTCGCTTCCTCGACATTCATTAACCTCATCATGCATGCGCGTCGGTTATGGGTACTTTTAATTTGGCCCTTTTTCAGTACGTCACCTATTTCGTCGGCGTACGTCCGCCTAGGGCATCCTCTACCGACATTTCCATTCATTCTCGCATGATAAACTCCTTTCGTATTTCTTCTTTCATCCATCCCTTCCAAATGTCCAAACCAACGCAACATTCCTTTTTCAATCTTTGTCACTACATCTTCTTTTAGACCACACTTCTCTCGTATCACACTGTTTTTCACTTTATCTATCAGCCTTATTCTGCACATACTCCTCAAAACTCTCATCTCCACAGCATTGATTCTACTTTCATGCTTCTTCTGCCATACCAATGATTCACTACCATACATCAGTGTTGGTGCCAAAACTCCCTGCAGTATAGCAAGGCGAGCTTGCTTTGGGATAATACCATTGCTGATGATGGACTGTAAGGCGCCATTCACACTATTTCCTGCTTTCACTCTCCTTTCAATATCGCCCTCACATTTTCCATCTCTCGTAAACAAAGACCCTAAATACACAAACTCGTTCACTTGCTCCACTTTTTCATCTCCTATCATTACGTCACATTCAGTTACACTATCATCACTCTCTATGACCATGACTTTGGTTTTGTTAACATTCACTTTCGTACCTTTCTTCTTATACGCCTCATTCATTGTGGTGACCATCTGGTGCAAATCCGACTCTGACGATGCAAATAGAACCTGATCGTCAGCGTATAGCAAGGTCTTAAACACTGACTCACCCATTCTTAATCCACATTCAGACTCTTTCAGATCGGCCAAACATACTCACGTCCACTATATACATAAAACATATTATGAGCGTAATTTTGGTAAGCTAAACGATTGGACCCGCAGACGAAGTATCCATATTATATTAGATAACGGTATAGAAAAAATATATTGTAATATAAAAAATAGTTGGCGTGTCTTATTTCGACAAACTATGTACATGTTATATTTATTACCTATATTTATTCAACAAAATGTTACATAAAAATATTTATCAATTTCGTGTTGGCCAAAGAATAGATTAATTTGTAATGAATAAAACATGAGTGTGATGTTTAAAAGACGGAAATCTATGAACTTTTTATTTATGCTTGGAATATTAAAATCCACAGATGAAGCCTCAATACACAGTTGATCTTGGATGTAATGCAGGCATTATATTATATTCATCTTGCATTGCTTGTTACTTCACCAGTGTAATTATTACATTTTATTAGTCTTGTTTAGTGACATATAATTTTTTAGAAGCTTTCTTGTTAAGGTGGGCGAGATTTTTCTTAATAATATTCTCTTCGAAATCACAAAAAAAATCTTAATAGGTATTTCATCAACAAGACATCAAGACAATCACTATTTAGATTCAGTTACAACTCAAATCTTTCAGTACACACATAATTACTTTAATTTATAGAATTATTACATAAATTATCTTTCTACTACAGAGAATCACCGAATCACAGATGATGTTATTAAATGACTAAATTAACAATAGGCCGGTATACTTTTCAAATACCACCTGTTAGGGAAATTGCGTGATAGAGAAAAATAGTAATTATAGATCTATGACTTTACTATTACTGACCAAATAAATTTTTTTTGTTTATTTATAGAAAACAGAACTTTATCTAATAAACATTATTTCAAGTAAAGTTTCGTTCTGGCCGGGCGAGCAAACATTGTTGGTAAGAAAGTCGCACGCAACAGCTATTCATTTTCGGTTTACACGACAACAGCCTACTCTCAAAAACCATTTAATAAAAGATGCTCACTCAGAAAAACTAAATTAGTATTTTTATACAGCTTTCATGACAAAGAAACGCCAAATATTTTATACAACTTTATAGATTTACGACGGTCATAAGATCTGAATAGACTTAGTCATAAAACTATATTTCTGGGGGAATAGGCATGAATATGTCTTAAGGGTTGCTGTTTGACATATCGCTAGAACTCAACCCCGGAATAAGTTCGCTAGACAAAAATAAAGCAATCAGATAGCAAAGTGTCCGTATCGAGTAAGCCACTTGACGTAAGAAATATAGCCTCTTTATAGATTACTATTAGTTTGAAGGGATGCCGCATGCAGCGTGTTACCCCTACATTAATTGGCACAAGTCTTCCGCGCAACAGGCACTAAGTCCGCCTAATGCGAGACCACGGCCAACTTCCACTTGTTCTTCTGTAATTACTTTTATTGCTCTCTTTTCCCGTTTATTCTTCTCATTCAAAATTTTGCATCGACATTAAATATTTTCCACTTCGCCGCTTTAGTGAGCACTCGCTATAAATCAATTTCATCGAAATGTATTGTATACGGCTATAATGTTTATAAAAGGAAACATTGACAGTATTTATTGAAAACTAACACGTTAAAAGTACGATTACGGTAGGTCAAACAATTTAATAATCTCTTGCGTGCAAATGGTTTTTCATTAAGCCAGTGGCGTAACTAAGACTATCAGCACTTAACCATAAGTATTTCCACAGAACAATTAAAGGAGGTTAGAAAGGAAATAGTTACTGATTTGTATTAGAACGCGTGTCGCCGATTGTCTCCCACTCTCTATCTCCACTACAAGCAATACACTAATACGTACGCGCATTACGCACACAAATCAACTGCACTTACTTAGATCGCGAGTTTCGCATTGGTTGTCACACTAGCGCAAACACTTCGCTTGACATGGAACTATCGCGCTTGACAATCACTCACACACTCTCATTAATGTTACGGTGTCCAAAAGGTCGATTATTTATATCGATAAAATACTGTTGTTTTGTTACTTTAAGTTTTGCAATTGTTTGTTTTTATTTCGGGATGGTGGAATAGGGTACAAATAGTGTGGCCTTTCTTAATATATATAAATAATAATATAAAATTAAAGGGGAAGATACATTATGGCCTTTATCATATCCGAATACCAAGAGTTAAAAATCATGTCCACCTAGGATGTCAGTGTCCGTGATAAACTATTCATGTGTACAACCACATAAGCCAAAGTTTGTAAAGAAATAAATGACACAAGTATATAATACAATAATATTTTAATGTTGAACAATAATTTAAATTAAATTTCAATCCAGGTTCTTTTATTGTCCCTGAAATAAGACGTATTTATTAAGAAGCATACGCTTGCTATCTTTTAAATTCGAATTTTTCAAAATAAAATGCAATCTTACATTGATATATTTTTCTATGATAGCTTTAGATAGGTCTGTAACATGGCTCGCACTAGGATATAATCCAACCTGGTGATAACTAATGTTGCGAAATAATTCAGTTCCGACAAAGCTGCGTAAGATCTTTGTTGTCAACATAATTATGTTTATTAATTTGCCGAAGATTGTCGGTGTAAATCTTTATAACTGCTTCGGACATTTTACAGATTAGTATCAGTTCTTTTGAAGGATACAGGAGACCCCCTTTATCTTTTGCTACGATAAATTTATGGTCCGAATTTATTTAATTTGACAGCAGTGCTCCAACGCATATGTCACAATCAATTTTCTTAATTAAAATATGTGCTATGTAACCCGCGATATGACTAATAACCTGTTTGCTTAAATCGGAAACATTATGCAAAAAAAAATCTATATCTTCATCATCATTACTTTCGGAAACTATTTGATCACTGTCTTCGACTAAACCATTATTAGTCGACTTATTTATGCGTTCTATAGGTGATGATGCGCAATTGAGAATGGAAATATGTTCAAGAGCCATGCAATTCCCACTTTCAACAGCCTTTAACTCGATATGCACCAGTAGTTTTTTGTAAGCTGCTTTAAATTGGCGTGCTGTAGGGTTATTGTTGGCTCCGCCATGTGATCTTATATTTCCAAAGAGCATCTCGAGGTGGTCTTGGCTAATTTTGTACATTGGCATATATACAAGTACTTGAGTACGTATTATGTTATTATAAATATGTCTTACTGCTTCAGCGCAACCAATGAAGCCAATAAACCCTGATTTTCGTGGGCTTTCTATTAAAAGTCTGCCATCCTGACATTTTAATTGGGATAAGTAGACTACTGCCGTGTCTAAGAATCCTAAAAGCTGGATTGCATTGGTATCAGTAAGTGCTTTCTTAAATTTATACTGAAACGAGCTTCGGGAATTGAATATGTCAAACATATTATTAATTATCCTCAAAAATTTTGTCGTTGCTTTACTATTTTTAAATACAGGTAGTTTTAGTTCATCGCAGCAAAAGTCTATAGCATCCGCAACACTAAGGCTGAACAGTTGTGTTGCGAGCTTTACTTTCCTTTTTTGGTTTTGGAATTGAATGTGACGGTAACGTAGTTTGTTTGCTAAATGAAAATTTTCTCTTTCTTGAAGCTTATTTAGTTCCTCCAAAAAAATGCATTGAATCATATTTCCATCAGTATCTATAAAAGTTCTATAGCATTGGAAAGCGTTCCGCAATAATTAAGTAATTTTCCTGTCTTCTATAGAGCAACCCAAACATTTTACCATCGCTATATTTGCTGCGAATCCATCGAAAGTCAATGATATAATTTTTATACCAGTTTCTTTAATTAATTCTAAACATTGCAAATTAAATCAGCACGCTGACGCCCTGTTACACCATCCACAAGAAAATAACCAACGGGGACTTTAAAATTACAGTTCACGCTTGTCACCAAGAAAACTAGAGCCTCTTTAGCTTCTTCTATATGATCTCCTTCTATGCCAGTGCCGATGTCAATGTGTCCCACTAATTTTTCACCGTCGTATTCTATACGTCGGCGTATAGCCATTTTGTCAATAGTTAACCCTGCAATTATGGTATAGTTTGTAGTTCTAGCTTTCTGCTTCAACGCTTCCAAGGATTCTTTCGTAAAGCCTGGATTTCCTCCGATTTTTTCATACCACTTTCTAAGAGTACGCCTTTCCGGCAGACAAGTATCAAACGTTTTACGTACGTATTCGTAGGCCTTTGGTGAATAATAATGTAGAGTCAGCGCAAAGGTACGGAGTGCTGGACTATATTTTTGTTTCGATTTTCCTCCAGCCTTTTTAATTACCATACGTTGTGTCAGTTCTTGAACCTGTCAATAGCAAAAAAAATGGTAGTAACGCTTTCTAATGTTGAAAGAAAGCAAGACAAAATCGACAGCTGCACACAAAGCAGGAAACAGGTAGTGTAAGAGTTTGTTATACCTGTAAATTAATATTTTTTAGAATATTCGTATCTTCATCTTTCAGACAAAACTTTTCTTGAATATTCTTTAAAATGTCTTCTATTTTATTAATTTTTCTTTTTAATCTTCTATTCTGAGCTTGTATTCTTTTTATTTGTAATCTCTGCTTCTTAATTATATTTTCTTTTATATTAATTATGTTTTGCAGTTTTATTTTTCGTGGTGTTAATGCAAACGCATTAACACCACGAAAAATAAAACTGCAAAAAAGGTGATATTAACTGTTGCTGTAAACAAAAGTAATTGTAGCCAGCACAGTAGTATTGTGAGTTCAACTAGTGAATTTATTAAATTATAATGTCAATAGTACATTATTATGTGTAATGTATGTAAAAAGAAATACTTATTTACCTGTATGTTTCGTTTCTTCATGGAGTTATCTCTTGGTGGTGTAGTTGGAATTGATTTGCTTGCATTTTCAATGGCCTGTAATTTAGAATAGTAACTTCTGTTATAAATAAAAGGCATGTAATTATTTTACACTAACAATTGCTTGCAATTATCTTTTTCTTATGCCTTATTTATAAACTATGGGATCAGGACTCTGTCAGGATGAAAAGTAGCAATTTTTATTACGTTGTTTTGCCTAGTTTTTCCATCTACGGTAGATGCAGCCTGTGTTCCGTCGCTAGTAGATGCAGCTTGAGTTATGGTAGATGCAAGTGATGACTGTTAAAAACACAAAACAGTTTTTTAGTAATCAGAAAAGTGTTTGTGAAAGTAAGCGGAACGAAAAAATATATCATAATATCCAAAAAATATATCGAGCTAGGTGACATATTAAGGTAATAATTAGGTACACTACTCAATAACAAAAATCAGTTTAACAACTAATCCGACTACGTAAAAAAGGGGGTCTAGAAAGTACAAAACAAGAAAATAGCTCATTTAGATAAAACTCCATAAAAGTATATCTAAGTATAGCAATGCTCAAGCTAGAGCCGTGGTCCTTTCCTTCTGGTTTGCCGTAGTCGGGTAAGAAACAGCAATTAAGTTAAAATACAAATTTTACACTACTTAAAAAGAAGCAAGAGAGGTATGTCAGGATCACTGCAAATGGCGTTCCGTAGTCTCTGCCTACCCCTCCGGGAAACAAGCGTGAGTATGTATATACACTACTTACTGAAAAAGGTATAACGATATATTTGTGCGGAGATGCTCCTGATTTCAAGTATCTTTTCCCTGACTTTTTAATTATGTAGTCATTTTCTGCAAAATGTTGTGAACAAATTGTGCTACATTTAGTAGGTTTCCATTCAATTCTACCGGTTGCCTCTATCCATAGTTTTCTTGTATCTGGATCTATAGGAAATCTAAAAAAAAAATTTAAAATGTATGTTTCCATTGTAAATAGCTAACCTCAAAACAAACTTTAGATGAAAAACTAAGTTAATAACCCACAATAAACATTAATCGGTAGTAATAAACAAAGTTATGTTAATCTTAATATTACTGATAACAATCATTTGAATACATTCACACGAAGGAACTCACAATCGACATTTTTCACAACTTGGTAGGTACAACACAATCGGACCCACCAACATAGATTTAGCAGAATTCAAGCATTGACGTTCGCAGTAAACGAAATACATTGCGCAATCGCCTACATAGTACTAGATGGTACCCACGTATTGCCAGCAATGTATTTTTTTTTATTTGCTTGCGATGGTTTCGTTTCTGTCTACAAATTACATAATACTATATATACAAATATCATTTTTATTTTAAGGGGCGGAACATATCTGACGGAAGATGCGTCGAACGTATCTTCGGTCGCGTCTATTCCGTCAAATGAATCAGTACACATCTGACGGAAAATGCGTCGAACGTATCTGCACACATTCGCTGAAAGCGTGGCTATTATGCACACATATAAGTTTTTTCGTGCAGGGCCGTACTCAGGGCAGCTCAATATTTTACTGTCATATTCTTTTACCTAATAATTTTTCGTGTTCCCTGATGTTATGTAGTCACTGAAGTTCTGTAGTTATTTATATTGCAATTCGAGTTTGACTATTAAAAATATGTCGGACTTCGAAGATTTTTTATGGTAGCCAACAAGCCTTATTTGAATATAATATCCTATTTAGGTATGGAGGTTCAAAAATAAAAGACGATAATACGATTTGGTTACGGTTTTTCACAAAACTTATACAAATGATATAGAAGGGGTTACAGACTACAGTTGCAGAGCAAGACACAAAATGTTTTCTCCATAGGTATGTATGGAAATTGCTCCCGTGGACCTTTAGCACCTCATACCCAAAAATTGGCCCTCGATCCAAGCTAGAAAATATGCGTACACTCATAGCACATACTAACACTACATTATTCTACACATTTCGTTTCTGAAAAAATAAGTAAGGTACCTGGCGGCCCTGGAATCTTACGATCTTAAAATTACCGATCTGGGAATGACATGGATATGGTATGTCCAATACCTACGAATTTAGCGTGCACACCTACGAAACGTTCGGCAAATAAAATGGCTGCCATTTGGGTTGTTCTCCAGAATGTAATCGATATCGATATGGAGCCGGTTAGAGGAGAATAATACATTTTTGTAGTAAGTTACCTTTGTTAGTTTAAATCTTTTGCCAGATTAGTTTATTCCATAATGCAAATGTGGGCGAACATGGCAAAGCGAAAGACGACCCTTGTATGAAACATGTAACAAAATATTCTCTGAGAGCCGATATCGGATTTTTAGACATATTTATGCACAAAAACAAAATTATTATGTTCGATAGACAACGATATCACAGCAGATGTACCACAAACCTTGGCGAAAAATATAGCGATAGTGGCACGAATAACACTTCTAATAAAATATCGTCATGATTAATTTATTCAGTAAACTATGGCTATCTCTTTTTTCTGACAGAGATATACCTAAGACAAAACGAAACAACACTATGTTTGGTGGCTTTATGTCGGTTTCGTATATATGTGTATAAAAAAATCATGGCGAAATGTGGGTGTATTATTACACCTCTGCCTACCCCTCCGGGGATACAGCCGTGAGTCTATAAAAATATAAAATAAAATAATATATGTGAATAATGTAATTTTTCTATAAGTACCTACTATTTGCCCTCTCCATTTATATTCCTTACTCAAAGGTCAAAATTCACGTGGTGCGTGGTGCGCGCGACGTCGACGGATAATCCGTTAGTACGCTCGACGTACTAACGGATTATCGGTCAGGTGTGAATGGTTGAACGTTTTTCTATACATTTGTATGTATTGGCGTTACGCGACCGATAAAACGCGACGGATCTTCCGTCAGATATGTTCCGGCCCTAAGGTTTTTGGACTTACCGGTGAAAAGAAATCCCTTCTCGAGCCACAGTACATAACTGGCTTCTTTTTCGACACGTTATTATAGCGCAAGACGGCATAATTCTTTTATTTTCGCGGAGCTTCGTACGCTGTCGCAATATGAGCACGATTGTTGACAGCGTCAATCAAATTTTTCGGCATATGAGCGTTTGCTCACAGTGACGGCGACGCTGCCACGCCCACAAGGCCGTTCTAACCTCTCTTAACTGTTCTGTGAGTATTTCAGTGCAATAGTCACATTAATTTCATATGATATCTCTCTGAGATTTTGAGTGTGTAGTCGATTTATGCAAAACATGGCGACTGGCTCATTCGACGTCTATTCGCCATTTGTTGGGAAGGTGACCCGGATAAAGGCGTCAAATTACCAACGTCAAATTCCAGTGTCACCTGAGCCGGGACGGTCTGGTGCCGCCATTTTTATCCTATTCTGAGTTAATATTCCGTGGACGTCCGTCGGGAGCTGCCCTTGTAACGGAAACCCCTGAATCATGGAGCTACGAATTACAAAGTTTCTTTACCCACCAAGATTTATTTCTTATTCGTCGGAATGTTGTTTGAATTGTGTTTGCTTTGAAGTATTTCTTTGTTTTTTATAGTAAAATATAAAAGTTGCTCCCTTGAGATACATCCAGTTCAAACACTATTGCAAGAATAGGAACGCATTGATTGAATTTAACATGTAGCATAAGTACATAACTGCAACTCAATACTTTCCATAAAAAGTTAGGATGGACTGAAGTATATATCTACTTTGATAATATAAGTAAGAATATTGGATAAATACATTAACTTAACTACTAGCAAATCTAGTCCATCATTAGTAGAAAACATAACGCACACATTTTCAAGACGTTACGTTTTGTGACCAAGCAAGAACAAACACCTTTACCTTAATTCACAGCTCCGTGTACATGGTAATTTTCTTTGTTACTTTCCATATCAATTCAAATACGATCACTGTCATTTCATTGCTTTCTATCTCATTCAATTTTCATGAAATAGGCTAAGAGGCAATCGAATTGTTTTATAATAATAATAATAATAATAAATCTTTATTTCAGAATACTTAGTTCCATATTACAATAAAATCCAAAGAAAAATAAGTTGCGCAGCTATTTGTAACCATTTATTATACATGGAGCTGGTACACAGTCGGTCAGCCAGTTCCTTTACGATGCTATTGCTACACGTACCAACCCGCTTCATAAACATAGCGATTCGATTTCTTTGTATGGCATTAAACGTGTTCAGTCTTGCTTCGGCAAACATTCCGGAGGCGCTACAGTATGGAGCAAAACCCATTAGGTGCCTGTAGATGTTATTGTACTGAACACGAATGCCATCCAAAGATCTTCCCGTATACCTAGTCCAGAGTTGGCACGTGTAAAAATTTTGACAATATGTTGTAAATAAATGGTTTTTAGTCTGTACATCGGCCTTAAAAAATCGTCTCGCTAACATATTACCTACAACTGTGAGCGCCCTACGTTGTCGATCGATATCAGCATCATCTTTCATGTCCGATGTTAAGATGTGGCCAAGGTACTTGAACCTCCCAACCACCTTAACATTCTGTCCTCCTATCCACACCGGCGGGACGTTCTGAGGACCTCTACCCGATCTAAATATCATCATTTCAGTTTTATTTGCGTTATATAGTAAATCATGCTTTTTAGCATATTGCTCACAGATCGCTAACAGTTTTCTTAGACCCTTGATCGAGGGGCTGAGGAGGACCATGTCATCAGCGTAACTCAGGTTATTGACATATCTGTCACCAAGCCTGAGCCCCACCGGTGTCCTGCTCAGCTCCCCGATCAAATCGTTTATATAAAGGTTGAATAGGTCAGGAGAGAAACGGAACATAATACGCTTTTACTTAAATTGAAACTTTATGGTATTAGAGATACCGCACTCAATCTTGTTGCCAGCTACCTTAGTGATAGAATTCAGTATGTAGATGTTAATGGGAGTAGGTCTCTAGGTTTGCCAGTAGGAATGGGCGTTCCACAGGGCTCTATTCTCGGTCCATTTCTTTTTTTAATATATATTAATGATTTGCCGTTCTTTGTACAAAATTTATGTGATATTGTTTTGTTTGCCGACGATACGTCACTAATTTTTAAAGTTGATCGTAAATTAAGTAACTTTGATACCGTCAATAACACTCTTGCACAAGTATTAGATTGGTTTTCGACAAATAATTTGGTACTCAACTCAAGCAAAACCAAATGTGTTAAATTCTCTTTGCCTAATGTCAAAAGTGTTCCTACTAATATAATTTTAAATAAGGAAACAATTCAACTAGTCGAATCAACCGTATTCTTAGGTGTAACTTTAGATTGTAAGCTTCAGTGGGGCGCCCAAATATCCTGTCTCGCAGTAAAACTTAGTTCTGCAGCGTTTGCAGTTAGAAAAGTTAGGGAATTCACAGATATAGATACTGCTAGACTAGTTTACTTTAGTTATTTTCACAGCGTAATGTCTTACGGAATAATGTTATGGGGTACAGCTGCTGATATACAGACTATTTTTGTCATTCAAAAAAGGGCCATACGTGCAATTTATAAGTTAGGTGCTAGAGATTCTTTACGTAATAAATTTAAAGAAGTAGACATATTGACAGTTGCATCGCAATATATATATGCTAACTTAATGTACATTAAGAAAAACTTAATTCTATACCGCAAAAATAGTGATTTGCACAACGTGAACACAAGGAATAAGCATAAACTGGTGGGAACTAACTACCGTCTACATAAAGTTCAGAACTCATTTGCGGGGATTGGTATACGATTTTTCAACAAATTGCCTCTTGAAATAATGAATTTACCCATGCACAAATACAAACGGACAATTAGGAACTTTCTTTTACAAAGGGGTTATTACACTATTAAGGAATTTTTAAATGATAAGACACCGTGGGGATAGGCTTGTTTAACTCACGATTATTTTATTTACATGTTAAGTGGAGGTGCCTCGTGAACACATGATTTTTGCAGGATTTGGATATTTTTATGATTTGTTGAATGTAGTTTAACATTATTTATCTCTGATCATATCATTGTTCACTTGTCACCTTCACAAAATTCTTTCTACATTTGCATTCCTTCACGTGTTCCACTAACTTATGTTAATAATAACGATCTGGAAAATGGAGGTAATTGGCGGTCATGGTCAGTATACCAATAGATTGTTTCTTACTTCTGGTTCGTATACCGTTGTCGTCATGCTCACTAAAATGTCATTTCTTGTGGTGGCGTCATGTGTCGGGTCATCCCTTTCCCTCTAATATGGCGAGAGGGATGATGGCTGGCACATGCGTCATACTCGTGAACGGGTGCTACTTGCGATGACTGGTCGATGACGGTCTTGCGGGCTGGTATTAGATTTTAATATTTAACTGCATCATTTCCATCATGGTTCTGATCACTTTCGCGGATTGCCTGCATTATTAGGTATATATAATGTAAGTGGATGCTCCTGTTTCACCATGTCTATTCTGAGAAGGCTAACCAAAAGTATTATGCTTGAGTATTATGATGTACAGTAAATATATACAAGTGATATAGAAGGTGTAACAGTTGCAGCACCTTACAAAATGTAAATTGTGTATTATGCAAAACCTGGCGATGAAAAAGAGTGACCGTGAGTTTTATTGCCCGTTCTTTCTCATGGTTCTACCTATTGCTTTGCGAACGTGGCAGTAAATGTAAATGTAGAAGCATACAGTAATAATGTTTTAAATTTGAGTATAAGTAATTATTTTATAAATTTATTATTTTGACGTTCATAAGCGTCACATTGTGACCCAAATGAATAAAGGATTTTGAATTTGAATTTGAATTTGAGAGGTCAATCCACCCTGCCTAACTCCGCTTGATAGTTTATAACTGTCCGACATAGCAGACCCCCACCTGACATTGTTAGACTGATTAGTATACCAATACCTAATCAGACCAATAATGCCAGTCTGTACGTTACTGTTGTCTAGTTTCTCCCATAGCAAGTCGTGATTGATGGTATCGAAAGCGCGACTTAGATCCAGGAAACAGGCGTACACGCTTGTTTCCTGGCTTACATACTGCGACACGACTTGTTTCAGAGAGAAAATAGCCATATCAGTTGATACTTCAGGGCGAAACCCAAATTGCCCATCATTAATGTTCAAGGATGGGCTCAACTTTATATGTATTAGACGTTCAAGTACCTTGGCCACAGTGGTTGCCAGAGAAATGGGCCTATAATTGGACATGCTCGATGTATTACCTGTCTTATTTTTAATTATAGGTACAACTAACGTACGAATCAGATCAGCCGGCAAGTACTGATGTCGCGAACAAATATTGAAAAGTTGAGCCAATACGTCAGATATATGCTGTCCTGCATACAACAAATGTTCTACGCTTAGTCCATCATGACCCGGGGACTTACCATGCCTCATTCCTCTAAGTACATCTATTACATTATCAGATGTGACATTAAATATCTCCTCAGACCTAGTCTTTCTTAATGAAACACCCATATGCGCCTGCATATTGCTAATCTGTGTGTGTGTGACTTTCCATCGGTCTCCCCTTCTACACTAACTGGTGAGCTACTCTTAGGGTTTAGCTTTTTAACTTCCTTCCAAAAGCCAGTGAAATTTTTTGACGATGCTTGAAGAGCCAAAATTTCCATCCTAATCGTCTCCTGATTATTATGTACATACTTCAGTGCAGATTTGAAGTCCTTTCGGGCAGCACGCATTTGCTCGTAGTAATATCCCGAGCAAGGCCTACCACACATGTTCCATTCTAAGAATGTTTGTCTAGCCAGGACGTGGTGATGTCTTACATGGTAGTTCCACCCTACAATATTAGATTTATGGGTATCTTTACAGGTATATGAGCGCTCAGCAGCTGTCTGCATTATTTTCACTATGTTACAATAGTATAAATCAATTATTTCTGTATGTTTCTTATCTTTACATATATAATCCTTACATGACAAATTAAAAAAATATTATCTAACAATAAAGAAAAATTCTCAGTACAGAATTCACAGTATTTATCACATTGGTCCTTATTCCTAATACCCCATCTATACTTAAAATTGCAGTCAGTCCCGTTATCTATAATCAGACTTTTACAAATAATAATATTAAACGTTACCTGTATGACTAGTGGAAGGTGATCGGATAGGTACGCGTCGTATAGCACGTGCACACCACATACCGCAGTCTCGGCCGCCGCGGACACAAGACAGTGGTCAAGCCAACGCTGCGAGCCTGTCGCGTCACTAACATATGTATATGTGTTTACTTCTAGTTGCTTATGGTCTAAACACGATAATAACTCCTCAGCACAATAGTCCGACAGCTCTTTGAAAAACCTTGTCCCTGGGTGAGCATTAAAATCCCCTAGCACGAGAACGCTTTCTATCTCCGCACTGTCAATTACCGCACTAATATTAGCGAGACACTGTGACATTTCCGGCAAATTTTCCTCACAGTCGGTAGGCATATATACACTAAACACTAATATACTCCTATCACCACGCACAAGCTTAACCGCTACCATCCTATTATTGTTGCAGGGCACTATTTCCGCACTGGTGAATATTCTTCGGTCCCATAAGAGAGCTACTCCTCCGTACGGCCTCCCTCGTATCATTCCTTGTTCCGTGTCGATGACAGATATACCATGGCTACCGAAACATCGGTCAATTGTACTTAATATTCCAAAGTCATGTGGGAACAACCACGTTTCTTGAAGCGCAATGACTTGATGATTGATACATAGCTGTGTAATTTCTTGTATACATCTTTTCAGCGATCTTCAGTTGTACGAAACAAGCTTTATAGTTGTACCATCCATATTAATTATCGATATTATTTGCGTTAGCTGATGGCTCGGCTACAAACAGTGTTCGGTTACGGGTTCGATTACGCTCCCAGTATTTCCTAAATACAATATTGGCGGGCCAGAACCGATCGCCATTGTCGTTCAGAAATAAGGCAATACTGCTTAAAGGTACAACCACTTTAAAAGCATTGAACTCTTTGTTTATACTATTTATCTTGTTGACTTGTACATCTAATTCTGTCTTATGTTTGATAAATGCTTCGATGTCTTTTGAAGTTGTATCTATATGCACTCTAGACACATAGAGCGATATTGTTCTGTCTGCGGCCTTAAAGTTAAACTGCTCCAAAGGTTGAGCGAGCCCTCTTCTGTTCTGTATTTTATGGCGCTTATGTTCCACTGTTTTCCAACCATCCTTAGTTGTGTTGCTGTTCGTAGTGCCATTTCTTATTACAGCACCTTCAAAAGTACACTCAATCCTATCACCTAATATAATTTCACTGGACTCGCAGGACTTGGGCTCGAACCCGCGCTGCACGTAAGGCCTGCCGCCTCGCGGCCGCCGCGCAATACCCGCATACGTCGCTGTGTTGTCGCTCGCTGGCGCGCCTGGCGCGGTCAGCTGGCGCGGCGCCGGCTCGTAGTCGCGCGCGCTCGCCCCCTGCCCGGCTGACCGTTTGCCGAATGCTTCACTCGTCATTGGTAGCTGTTGCATACTTCGCGTCTCGTTCTCTGCGCCCGACTTTGGTTCTAGCTCCTCACTGATACTGTTATCAGTATTCCTTCTATTTTGTCTCAGTATTTCTTGTGTAATTTTAAGGTCGTTTTGCAGTAGTTTGTCTTGAACCAACTCTTTTAATTGCTGTATTTCGGTCTTTAATGATGTTATCTCAGTCGGTGAATGTTGCGATAAGGTCTCAGACGTTTCTCTACGTATACTAGCAACTTTTTTTTTGAGCAGTGACATTTCTTTCAGGAACGTAGTCACATCTATGTGATCAAAGGTGACTGGTGGCAACTTGTTGAGATCTTTCGCTACAAATACTGGAAGACATTCCGGTTCCGTTTCCTTAATTATCTTAATAATATCCTGCATACTCTTCTGCTGATTACCCTCTTTTCTTCTTGTAATTTTTCGCGACGGGGCCAAGAGTTGAACTACGAGTTGTCTGGCATTCTCTATGTCCAAGTCAGAAAAAGCACTCATGCATATTTGTATTGTTGCAGTCTCGGCAAGTGTATCCACTTTGTTGCATACAAAAGCTAATAGCTCATTGATCACGACATTACACTCAATACATTTTAGGTTCATGTCACCACGGACGCCTGGTTGCGGTGATCGCGACATCGCGTCGCTCACGCACACAGCGTGCTTTCCTGGTTAGCAACAACTAATAATAAAATTGTATTTTATTTATGATGTCCGATGATCACTCCACTTTCACCTCTATTATACTCATAGTTAAATGTCTATAAAAGTCAATTTTGCATTCACTGGTTGAATAATATTATTATCGAGAAATATTAAACCAAAATTCCACGAATTTCGCGCCCGATTTTTATGCAGGTGTTCATTTTAGCGTTGCACGTGCGCGGCCACGATGACGTCACAGGCATTTTCGATTTAAAATATACAAAGGAATTTTATTTAAAAAACAATACCGCATCGCGCCGCGTATTCATTCTTGTCTACAGAACTATATACGTTTTGTTACGAGAACGTAATAGCTCGTTTTTATTTTCAGTCCATTAAAATGCAGTTTACCCTGGCTCGCAATACAGTCTCATTACTTCCCTATGATGCCGTAAACGAGAGCCAAGGATTTATATCAGGAGGGTGGACTGCAACATTCACCTGTGTGCTAATAACGTGGTATTGCAGCTACAAATCCGGCAAACATTGCGCTATGATTAAGGCATTAGGCTCCCCAAATCCTTTATGGTGCCATCTATTATGTGTACTAAAGTTTCAGACTGTGTCGAATTTGAACCACAAATATTGTGGACCTGGGTAGGTCACAAAAAGGACTACATAGGCCTTTTTGTAACTGTGCAACGGATTTTACACCGTATTGTTACTGTTAGGATTAATACCGACGCGATCAGTGGAGATACCTGTAATCCCACGGTTAATCCGCTGTCAGGATTCTAGCTACTAGTAACGGCGGTCGCACGGTTTGGTCGTAAACACACCTGAGACCTCTCGATTAATATACTAAGTGCACACTACACATATGTATTAGACATAATTTGTAAATACATTCATAAATATATACTACTATTCGTATATAAAACGACAATACTATTATAATCTAAGTAAGTTTCTAACAGGAAAGTGAGAGAACGTTGAAAAGTATATGATACCCTGCGATAGCAATTTAATTTGCAAAGCTTAACTCGAGTTAGAGCTGGCGGTATAAGGCGCAAAAATGAAGCGAACTTTTTTCATACACGAGCGAGGACTGCGAGAAGGTTCAAGCGAGAGATATAAGTAGTTTAACTATGCGGAATATGGAAAACTGTGGGTTAGAAGATATGGCTATGCGCGCGTTACACAGTATAGACAAGCCTTCTTAATACTTTGCTATGCATTTCATCGCTTAGCTTATGCGGCAACAAATATCTAGTTTCTTAGCATTAGCAACGCTCCCCGCTTTCACATAAATCGCTGACGAAAACGCAGCCTTTCACAACAACGTACTCTAGTCATAACAAATATGTCTCAAGTGCCTCCCTATAGCTAAATATCTGTATTGATTGAGCCATAGTAACATTTAGAATCAAACGATTCACAAATTTATGTACACGGGCTGTTATTCATGAAATTTATGCAAAAACGTCCAACTTGGGGACAATCGAATAGTGATTCAATAACGAATGAATTCAGCGAAAAGCATTGTGCTTACCATGCACCAACTGCATTCAATGGGTACACTGTCCAATATAGTTCATTCAATGACGTGATTTACATTTATTGCTCGATGGGAAAAGACTCACTCAATTTAAAAATGGTAGAGGTCTACCATTTAAAGGTACGAGTAAAATGTGAATAGGTATAATTAATTATATGTAGTGGTGTCCTATAAATTACTCTGAGGATGAATTGTAAACGCGCGCCCTTTTTCATTCGTGTTCGTGCATGCGTTGTCGATGATTAACCTGGTTGGTTGGCCTCATCACTTCGCAGCTTATTCCTATTGTTTGACGTTATAATTTGTCAACGTATCTCTCAATACCATGCTGACTGCTATACTATATGTACATATATGCGATCCAATTTGGGACCAACCAATAAACATTACAGTGACGTATGTAGATTTTAGCAGTTTAATAATACATACGTACGATTTCGTTACAGTTCGCAGACAAAGTAGAAATAGTTTTCAAACATGGCTGAATGTATTCTAGTTTGAAATAAATCAATCATTTATAGTAGGTACATCACACGACTAAAGTAGCTCGAGGTTTACAGCTACGATTGAAATGTTGCAAATAAGACTAATTCGTAAAATAAATATTCACAACATTTTAATAAATATTCAATAAAATATTCAATAACATTTATAGTTAAATGTACGTACATAACGTATTGGAATTTAATATTGCTATGTTACATGCAAATAACGTTCTGTTTGACTTTAACACAGAAAGTACTCATACTAAAATCATAAAAGAATACTATTTTGTTTTGGAAATAGTTTTCACACAAAGATTAATAACTTCTTTACTTTATTTTCTGCCGATGAGTAACCTGTTTGGTATACGACTTTTGAGATATTATACACTTTCTGTACACCCGGTCACATAGCATTTTGTTGTCGATAGCATAATATATACCTACGTCAGCATTTTGTTCGACTGCATTGAAATTCAACGGAGGCATTTTCTTATATATTTGTTACGTAGCAACTCAGTGTCTTTGCAGAAAGTAGGTGTATCAATCAGCAAATACAGAGAGGTGGCGTGTGTTAAAGGCTCGAGGTGGAGGGGGGTATAAGATCCTAATCAGACGATTGTCAAGGCACGTGCGCAACGTGACGTGTCCCCCGAGCCCATTGTGCTCCCAGCTGCTTTAACTCAACCCAGCCGGACGATACGTGGCTCGCCAGTCGCCGCGCGCCTTGTCACTGACAATAATACTAGGAATTTTACGTAGCTGCACTATAATGGACCATTTCTACCCATTCATTGAAAGTGTACAACGAATTCCCCCATTGTACTCCACAATCAAACTCTTTTAATACATATAGGGGGATTTGGGGAGTAAACGTATAGTCAGGACAAATAAAAAGAAATATATGGTTGAAACTACATATATGATATGTTGATATGAAGTAAGAGGGCTAAATAAACACATTACTAAAATTTCAATGGATTTTGAGTTCGTAAGTTTTAAGATTTAAGACATATGTGTTCTTAGGGTTGCTAACACTATTTAGGCTCCTTTATCTTTACTTGTGCTTAAACTTGACGAGCCTTTTAGACGTGACATAGGAGCACTTTGTAGCTCAATAACGCGACTCCATTTAGCGTGAAAAGTGGCCGTGCTACGCGCCCCTATCCTGAGTGCTCTACAGCGGTAGCTGGCGTGAAAAACCACTCGATGCATTATTATATGTATGTTTATTTTATTATACGTACATGCCACATATCTTCCAGCGGTGCTGGGAAAGAATACATCATTTATTCACATCTCGTGGATATTGCAAGAGATGTCGTAGGCATAGGCACGAAATACATCTACATTTGCATTCAGCATATATTATACATAGGTACCAATATCTTCGAGTGGTTTGAATCATCGCATGCATGCTATAGGGATATAAAGGCATATCATATTAATGGAGTGATGCAGTTGTCATGTGATGGCTATAGTACTTTTCTGTAATTAACGTAGACAAATACGCCATAATACAATATTTGCCAATGTATTCGGTTGCAAAATAGTTGTGCAATCCCTAAGTACAATTGCTAATATGGTGGGATCCTTCGAGGTTACGACAAGAATTAGCAAACCTTACGATGCATTTATGTAAGACGTAATTTAAGCCTTTAAGTTCTTAATGTCTTATTTGATATTGAGTTTTTGGTATTGGCAATTTACATAACAGTAATATGGAATGAACATACCGGGTTCCTTAAAATAATATCAGACATGAATCAGAGTGACTTTCGTGTCTAGGTTTAGACAGAAATGGATGAAGATAAAGAGCACATTATTCGCTAAAGCATAGCAAATAGAACCATGAATGTGGCAAATAAAACTACTGACTCGACGAATTATGTCGGTGAACGCAAACTTACGAATCTTTGGAAAGTTCCCAAAATAAATTATCGAACGTGACAAGGAGACATGACTTAGTTAAATGATAGACCTGTTATATAAATGAAGCCCCTTTTTTCGTATAGCAGACACAACTACGCAATATTATTCCAAAAATATACATCTAAATGACTTCTAGCTCCGCACCGAGCCGAAGACAAACACAAACAAAGAGTTAAGTGATAAACCTAAATGTATCTGTGTCCTTAGTAATAACTACCTACTGTTTCTTGGGCTTTTATATCTCTGGCAGTGATCTAACTACGCTTTAAACCAAATAACAAGGTTATTAAACAGGAGAGTGTCACGAAAGGGTGATTCAACATTGCTATACATACACAAATCTATGAGATAGCTTATTAGCAAGTTAAAAGGATAGCCCGCAAAGGCTGCGGAGAAGTTTGCCGAATTAAGACAATCTCATTATCCACTAGGAGTCGGGGTAACAACCTTGTTTTGACAAGTGACGTACTGTCGCGCTCCCATATAAAGTTAATTGTTGTTTTCTATTACTTACAGCTTAGCTTTTATTGCCACCGACTAATTGAAAAAAAACGTAAACTAATTCGTCCTAGCTAGTCTAATCTTTTAGCTTTTCTTTAGCTTTAATTTGTATTATATCGATACCTTTGGGTAGAAAGGTCGTATAAACCATTTTGGCCAAATTGAGTTATATATATATACCATTTTTCTCAGATTTTTTTTCTCTATCGATCTGTATATACGAAATGCTGACATTCGCACAAAAATGGTTAATACGACCCAGAAATTTTCGGTCATAACCTCTTAAAAAAGGTAAATTTTCAGTGTAAAAGCCGATTTTTTTTGTGTAGTTTTGTAATGATGTAATGACCATAAGTTTATTAACTCAGGGCATAAAAATAGTCTTACAATAGTAAAGAAAGGTTCTTACAATTTGCGAATTAAAAAGGTTAAATCATCAAAACCTATCTATCTTCTTTAGTTTTAAAGTTAGCTTGGATTTACGTCTAAGAAAAATCAATTCTTGGTTAATACACGAAATGAAAATGTACTTTAAAAAAACTGTAAAGGTCGTATATTCATTTTTGGTAAGCTTATGGTCACATTTACTGTCGTAAAAACCCATATATCGATACCTTTGGGTAGAAAGTTCGTATAAACCAAAACCCGACTTTTCAGTAGAGCAGAAAAACTATTTCTTTTTACATAAAAATTTATAACCTTTGTGTTTTTGAAGTTATAAAAAATGTTCTATGAGAAATTTTCTTACAATTTGCGAATAAAAAAGGTTATATCATCAAAACCTGTCTATGTTCTTTAGTTTTAAAGTTAGCTTGTATTTTTACTTCTAAGAAAAATTGGTTAATACACCCCATGTAAATGTACTTTAAAAAAACTGTATAGGTCGTATATCCATTTTTTATGTAGGTAGTTTTTTTTGTATTAAAAACCATTCTTAATCATAGATCAATTGAATTCTGACTTATAATTCAGAGAACGGGTATTGAAAGACAAGTTGATCGAAATATGAACTATTGGGTTAGAATTGAAATTGCTTTTGTACCTATTAATAGAGTAATGTTTTTAGTACAAAATATTATTTCCCTCGGACTGTACTTGGTGGATTGATGTTTGTTTAAGCAGTTCTTTCGCTTAATCGATTTATATTCGATCTATATTTTTGTTGAAACGGTTTTATTGTATTAAATAAAGTGTACCTTTGAGGTGTATAATAATATTGGGTGTAAATAAATAATAAACCGAAAACCGATACCAGTGATGCAGTGCATGATACTGAGGCCCTTGGCGGTCGAATTTTCCCAGTTTAGTGTAGATATTTATGATTTTAACAGGCTACCGTCACTGATCAGTCGTATGAGGCTACCACGATTAATAACTACATGCTACAATTTATTAAGGCTAGAACACTCTTGTGAGTATTTGCAAGTAGGTGCTGAGATCGGTAAGTTGTAATTCAGAATTATTCTTTTTATACTGGTATATCCATTTACTTCAATTACAATACATTTGTTTGATCTGTTAGGGATGGGTTAAAATAAAATTTTCACGTAGCTTCAAGTTGATTCTGAAATGTAATTACATGATATAGAAATTTAAACTTTCGTGGTATCAAAAATTTTAAATTGTGCTTCGGGCTCTATACCACGTAGATACCTTCTACTCCTCCTACCTTTGTTTCGAGAAATAGATATTTCCGCAATGTTGCAAGCAAAAATTAATAATTCGTTTTAAAATAATTTATAATAATAATTAAAATAGTTTATAGTAAAAATTCATAAATAATTTTAAACTAATTATGAATACAAAGGATGATGGGCGGAATGTACCCACCGACCAATAGCGACCAGACGTACATATGTCGTTAGAAAGCTCTTTTCATGACTATAATTCGTTATTATGGGGGCTAGTCTAAATTCGTTGTGGGGAAAATGTTATAGCTACTTAAATGATATCTATTAAAATAAAAGTTGTAAATTCTATATATAGAAAAAACTGTTTTGTGTGGATTCCATGTACTTTCAGCGTTATAATGTTAAGTATAAGGTCAGTCAAATCGTGAAAAAGAAACTTAAAATAAAATAAACATAGAGTTAAAATCGTTTATTACTGATTTACAAACACATTTTTTTTTATATAAAAACTAATGATCTATGTTGTCTACGATTACATCATTTTAAAATGCGCTGGAGGATTGAACACTTCATGCCTTGCGTAACCAATGTACCTACCATATTATTGACGTTATGTGTGCACAGCTGCCTACCGTTCTTCGCCCATTCAAACAAGTGCAGTAATACTGACATATTGCATTAAATGCCGATTTGATCCCTGTGTATTAAAATATAACAGTAATATGTTCTCGATCTAACATGTCTGGACTGAATGCGTCCCCTTAATAGCCAACTATTTTGAGGCATATTGTATAACTGCATGTCACCGCGTGCATCCTCCCCAAATACTTCTATCATATACAGGCCGTTTTGTATATGTTCACCGCAATAAGATTTTGCAAGTTTCACTTGGTAGGAGCGCAATGCAAACATTTTAATGCCATGTTCTGTGACTCGTGGAAAGTTAAATAAACAAGCACAAGTCACATAATTAGCAGATAACAAGTCTAGTAGGAATGCAAAGGTCAAGTTTTTGTAGGGATTCATTAAAAACACAATGACGTAGTCCTCACAAAACGAATGTAAGCTGATGACTGGCGGCTGGGTGTGCAAGCGAAAGAACCACACCGCATCTACCTAACATCATCTACGTTCGTGTACGTTCGGCCACCATCTGTTGGCATCGGGTGGGTGAAATACGCCGTTCGGTACAAACAAATGAGGCGATCGCGGTTGCGACGTTACGCCTTGCATTAATAGTTTACGTGTGGTGACGGATTAAGAATACGGAATGTCACCACCCCATATCATCCCATGGGTGCCGTAAGAGCCGACAGAGGGAGCATATTATGCAGAGAGCAGCACTGTAAGAGAAGGAAAACTATATAAATAATTACAAACCCTATAGTAACCCGTTTGGCCAGCGTGGTATAGTAGGCCAATTCCTCCTTTCAAAGGAGAGGCCTAGTCCAGAAGGGACTGTTAAAGGCTGATGATGATGAATAGTTCACGTGGGGATTTTTAACTTTTAAACACATTTTTTTTATATCTGGAACTAACAACTATTATTTTAATAGATATAATTTAAGTAACTATAACATTTTCCCCACAACGAATAAAGACTAGCCCCCATAATAACAATGATAAAATATCTGGAACTAAGAACTTTTATTTCAATAGATATCATTTAAGTATCTATAACATTTTCCCCACAACGAATAACTAGTAATAAATAAATAAAGTAAATTCGGGGCTAGTCTCAACTAGCCCCCATAATAGCAAATGATAGTCATGAAAAGAGCTTTCTAACAACATACGTCTACGTTATTGGTCGGTGGGTACGCGTCTCATACATTTTTGCCCGTCATCCTTTATATCATAAATAATTTACTTTTAGTACATAAGTTAGTTACGTTTTGTGCTTGATCGTTTTTTTTATTTAGTTGCAATTCAATAAATTACTTAGTAAGTAAGCCTTAGTACAAAGGCTGAATTCAATAACTTATTGAATTAAGTACATTTAAATATGTACAAAAATTATAAAAACTATCAAACATTTTATTAATGATTGAAATGCCTTTAATTTAGAAGTTTGAATCATTTTTGTTTTTTATGACTAAGTATTTTTTTTTCTTTCACATTTCAGTTTAAGCTGTTATAATTATTTTTTCACTTTAAAATGTTAAACCTGTTATGTATGTTGTACCATTATTGAAATAATAGTAAATGTTGATTAGAAGGTATTATAATACAAAATTAATGTTGATTTCGTATTTCAGGTAGTTTTATTTTATTTGAATCGACCATTATTGGGTAATATATCTGGCGAAAAGTGGGTGTAGAAATACACCTCTGCCTACCCCTTCGGGGATAAAAGGCGTGACGATATGTATGTATGTATGCATTATTGGGTATTAGAATAATAATAATTGAGTTCCTACTAATTCTCAGAGTAACAGGATTGTTTATTAGTCAGAATTCAATTGATCTATGACTATAAATGGTTTTTTAATACAGAAAACTATATATATATATATATCGGTTTTTACGACAGCAAATGTGACCATAAGCTTACCAAAAATGGATATATGCCCTTTACAGTTTTTTAAAGTACATTTTCATGGGTTGTATTAACCAAGAATTGATTTTTTCTTAGACGTAAATTCAAGCTAACTTTAAAACTAAAGAAGATAGATAAGTTTTGATGATTTAACATTTTTCATTCGCAAATTGTAAGAACCTTTCTTATAGATCATTTTTTTATAACTTCAAAAACAAAAAAGTTATGAATTTTTATGTAAAAAAAATAGTTTTTCTGCTCTCCTGAAAAGTCGAGTTTTGGTTTATACGACCTTTCTACCCAAAGGTTTCGATATATTTAGATTATTGAATTGCTATGTTGAATTTGGAGACCCTCATTACATCTTTGATTAAATCCTCGACTCATCATGATTCATGATAAGCAGAAGTGCCTGCCATACCTTAAGGAATTCCTAAAAATAAAACGCCTAGTGTAAGAACATTTCTGTATTTTTGACCAATAACTTTTGTTCTACCGTGTGGGCGCCTGTTTGGTTTGTCCTGTATATTCAATATTTTTCATTACAGATAGTTTTTAGTAAACGCAAATTGGACTGATATCCTTATGTTATTACACTCGCTATTACTTTCGTAATTTATAATCCTGAAGGACAACTAGAACAGTCTTAAAATACCTGAAACCTTCTCTAAGTAAGGTCCCTTTTGTTAGTGATACACCTTCAACAAACATCTTACATTCAATTTAAAATGAGCAGCTAATGGCTTTTATGCATATTATTTACATATGTAGATACAATTTTGACAAATGGAGCTGAGACATGAATACCAGAGAGATAAATATTTCAAATATTATCTTGAAATACTGCTGCTATCTTTATAGGCAGAAATATGTATGTAACCTTCTTGTAGAACACATCGGATTGATAGTTTAATAAATCAAGAAGCTAACTTAGAAATCCAAGGACACTTTCTTAATTTTTCTTTGGAATGGAACACCCTCTCACAGAAAATCGACGTAAAGTAATAGTACCTAAACTGTTGCGTTTCGTTCGGTGAGTGAGAATGCCGGAGGCCCTATCCCCTATTCCTTCTCCCTGATCCCACTCCTCATCATTTCCCTTTTCCTAACCCCAAGGGGCGGCAACGCACTTGTGACTCCTGTGGTGTTGCTTGTGTCCATGGGCGGCGGTAATTGCTAACCATCAGGCGATCCGTCTGCTCGTTTGCCGCCTATTACCATAAAAAAAAACATACGTAATATCGCGAGATACTTTACAAATATTCAATCAAGGCACATAAGAAACTTGCAACAATTTGTCGATTACAACAGATTGTTGTTGATGGGGATCTAATCCAAAACACTCAACATTATGCTAAACGAGGTTTTTACCACTATGCCATCCCCGTTGTATATTTTGATATTTTCTTAAGACTATGAAGTTAATTCATGTTATAAAGCATTTAGTTGCATAACACGAGACGAGACATCTTTTTGTTTTGAAGTTTTCTGATTGCATTTTTATTAAAGCCTCTAGTGTAGTATAAAGAGTTTGGCAGTCGCGGCACATTACAATCGGCACCTAATAACCGCCTATAATATGTGATGTTACAAAATCGATCAGGATGTTCCATTGTTCATTTTTCGTAGCAATCAATTTTACCACATATTTTCAATTTGGTTATTACCAAAATGAAAATATTTTCCTACTTATTCTTCCATTAAATACTAGGTTTCATAATTCGATCAAAACTTGTCAACCGGTGGGTAATTGGGATTTTCTATTAGAAAATGACCCCAGTTTATAATACGAGACATCTACGACTGCATTACATGTATATGTGGCATAAGTATGTAATATGGTACACATTACCAAACATTACTGGTAGCGCCATCTACCTTTCCATCGAGAACTAATCACATCAACGTCAATGGTTCGTCGCTGCTCGGCCAATCTGAGCGATCCTTTCCATGAATCCCCTCCCAAAAACGCCTCGCTATTGGCCGCCCTGCTCAACGGCGACGAAAGAAAAAAATGGAACATTCGAGACGCTAAAAACTCATGTCCGCCGCACCGTACCGCCCTGAACCGCTTATACAAAACTCAACAAAACTGCTCGCGAGTGAAAGTTATTTGTGTAGTGGAGTGATTCAAGCAGCTTCAATATACTTGAAGACACCAGGAGGCTGCCATTTGCAAGGTAAGAGGCTCCTAACCACATCGCCTTTTCCGCTTACCCTCATTTCCTAGTCGCCGAAGAACCGCCATCCTACAGTCCACAATATTAATCCTTCTCCAAATCGCCTAGAACCTTCGGTTTCGGTGTAACGCCGAAACATTTTTTTGATCCATACGAGTCGGATTCATTTACGTTTTATACGTAAAACCTCGTTATATCTATATACCTAGGCAGTTATAGCACCTAGCTATACTCCTAGTCCATTCACATAACCGTCACATGGTTGTTTTCGCACGCATCAGTAGGTAATATACTTTTATGTAGCTACCTACTTACCCAATTATTATTTCTGGAACTATCATAGTTGTCTTGTAAATCTCGTATTACAAGCAACTTTTAATTCCACCGCTTTAAAGTGTTGCCTAGGTACTTAGGTAAAATAATAGGTACTTTAGATATTCTTATTTTGTTTCGGTCTTATTAGCTTATACTTACGTAAGCATGTCATAACAAAAGAAGTCACGCGTGTCGGAAGACAAAGAGATGACAATCTTAGAAGCAAAACGTAATATTTTATTTGAGCGCATTCAAAACATTTACGAGCGTTCAAAGACCGCAGCCGTTTCTGATAGTAATAGGGAATCATTCCTTAGTTATTGTGTGACAGTAGATAATATTCGAACAGATTTTCATAAGTTGTTAGACGATTATAACACAAGATTACTTTCTAGTAATCCTGATGAACAACCGAATTATCAGGCGTACACCTCATTCGAAGACCTTTATTGTATTATTAAGCGTATACAATCGCAATTGGAGGGTAAAGGGTAGGCTTTTTTTTTGCGGCGGCTACAGCTCCGAGATAAGTTGACCACCTCTCCTGGACCATCGGCAGCAGGATTCTCCACATCAACCCACCCCTCGCCGAACAACGCGACCCTGTGTAAACTTTTCTTAATATCATATAAATAGTAATTTTTTTCATTAAGGTAACGCTTGCTAAATGATGTCTAAAATTAATTGGCAATTAAATCTATTTTTATTGTAACATTTAACCACGTTTCTCATTTAGACACACCCTAGTAGGGATAACGTAACGATGGACACCCTGAAAGGTCCTTTTTACGTTACAATATTCGGCACAGCCCGTTGCAGCGGCCCGCAAACCGAGATTACCGCCAATCGAGATTATGTCGTTTGACGGAGATATACGAAACTGGCCGTTATTCTATGCGAGTTTTAAGTCTACAGTGCACGATAATGGTTCTCTGACAGATGCTGACAGGTTGTACTATTTAATAGGTAAACTGTCACCGAAGACCCAGTCCGTATGTACAGGTGTCACACCTAGTGCTGAGAATTATCAGGTCATATTTCAGTCACTACTTGATAGATATCAAGACACGCGCGTCCTAGCGTCTACCTACTTTGACCAAGCTTTAAATCTTAAACTGTCCGGTGCCGCATCTGTCTCGAATTTCCAGCTGTTTATTGATAACTTCGTAACCGCGGTTAATTCTCTTAGGAACTTAAAATTGGAAGATCTATCCGACTTTATGTTGCTTCAACTTGCTTTAAAAAGTTTGACACTGAAACAATTCGTGCTTTCGAGATGACGGAACGCAATAATAAAATACCTACACTAGATTGTTTTAATTCGTTCATCAAAGATCAGTGTCGAATATTTCATAATACACAGTCTAGTTCACCTAGCCCGTCTAACACTAACAGCAGCAAACAAAGGTCGAATAAAGCTTGAAATAGTAACAATAACTCGGTCCCTAATCCACAATCTTACGTAACATGCTCGGAATCTAATAGAAATAATTCACAGAAGTGTCTGTGCAGTAATATAGTGCACGACCATTTCTATAAGTGTCCCGCCTTCAATGTTCTAAATCCAACTGCTCGTTACAAGTGCGTAAAAGACAACAAAGCATGTATTAATTGCTTATGTATAAAGCATAAAACGAGTGATTGTTCTAGTAAGACGAGATGTCGTTTATGTAATCAACGACACCTCGCTTTCTTACACTTTGATAAAAGTTATCCGTCGTCGAGCCAAGCCGGTAACTTTGACACGCTTACGTCGCAGGTGCAGGCCACGGTGACTTCCCCCTCCACGCCTCAGGGCGAAGTATCGTTGTGTACGACGTCCATTGCGCGGGCGACGCGCACGCGAGGACGGCACTCGCGCATCTATAATGATCTGCGCAGGGCCAAAACGCAGTGCACGGCGTCTAAGACGGTACTATTAGCGACAGCGCAAGTTATCGTTTATGATGTTAATGGGTCGCCGCACATGGTACGTTGTCTACTCGATAGCGCGTCTCAGACCAATATAATAACATTGGAATGTTTCAAACGCCTCGGATTGTGGAATAACTTTAGAAATACTAGTTCAGTGGTCAAAGGAATCGGCGGGTCAGAAAAACATTGCAAGGGTTCCGTAGACATTAAAATACATTCGCGTTTTGATAGGAATATTAATTTTAACATTTCTTCGCTTATCGTGGAGCGTATCATGGACGCATTGCCGAACGCTAATGTAGACGTAGCATCACTCACTCACCTCGAGTCATTGCCGCAGACGCGGAGTTTGCGAATCCGGCAGGCATTGATCTTTTGATCGGAGCTTCAATATTTCCGCACTTGCTACTTACTAAAATAGTACGTAGTGAGCGATATGATTTACCGCCCGCTATTGAGACTGTATTTGGGTATGTGATTATGGGTACCGTACCTACGTTACATACTTCTCATTGTATTACGTCTTGTTGTTGTTCTGTTCTTCAAGAGATCGAGGTGGGTGCTAAAACTGTGTGTAAGATAAAGGACTAATTAGCTATGCTATGCTACGCTATGCTATGCCATGCTATGCTACGCTATGCTAAGCTATGCTATGCTATGCTATGCTACGCTATGCTAAGCTATGCTATGCTATGCTATGCTATGCTACGCTATGCTATGCCATGCTATGCTATGCTACGCTATGCTATGCTACGCTATGCTATGCCATGCTATGCTACGCTATGCTACGCTATGCTACGCTATGCTACGCTATGCTACGCTATGCTACGCTATGCTACGCTATGCTACGCTATGCTACGCTATGCTACGCTATGCTACGCTATGCTACGCTATGCTACGCTATGCTACGCTATGCTACGCTATGCTACGCTATGCTACGCTATGCTACGCTATCCTACGCTATGCTACGCTATGCTACGCTATGCTACGCTATGCTACGCTATGCTACGCTATGCTACGCTATGCTACGCTATGCTACGCTATGCTACGCTATGCTACGCTATGCTACGCTATGCTACGCTATGCTACGCTATGCTACGCTATGCTACGCTATGCTACGCTATGCTACGCTATGCTACGCTATGCTACGCTATGCTACGCTATTCTACGCTATGCTACGCTATGCTACGCTATGCTACGCTATGCTACGCTATGCTACGCTATGCTACGCTATGCTACGCTATGCTACGCTATGCTACGCTATGCTACGCTATGCTACGCTATGCTACGCTATGCTACGCTATGCTAAGCTATGCCATGCTACGCTATGCTTTGCTATGCCATGCTATGCTATGGCTACGCCATGCTATGCTATGCTAAGCTACGCTACGCAACATTATACTATACTACACTTTCGCTTTGTATATGGATGACATTGCCTGTAGTGTCATATCCGCTCCGCTAGCAATTTTGCTTTGTGAAGAGCTTATTCAGCTTTTCAAGCGAGGTCAGTTTGATCTTGTCAAATGGACAAGCAACTCTAAGGAGGTTCTTGCACGCATACCAGATTCTCATAAAGCTTCTCCAGACATTGAGTTTGAGAAGGCTGTACCGCATAAAGTTCTCGGTTTACGCTGGGACAAATCCTGTGATAGTTTTCGGTTTGACGTCTCACCGCCAGATGATAAGTGCACTAAACGCACTATGCTGTCCACAGTGGCTCGACTATGGGACATAATGGGTTTTGTGGCTCCCACAATTTTGTACGCCAAGCTCTTGATCAAAGAGCTTTGGCTATCAAAGTGTGAGTGGGATGAAACACCCCCTGACCATATTGTCACCGCTTGAGGCCAGTTTTGTATTGAGCTTACCGCGCTCAATCAAATTACTATTCCGCGTCATCTTGGGTTGGTAGATGACCATCAACTTAATAGGTTTCGCTGACGCCAGCGAGCGTGCTTACGGCGGAGTCGTATATCTGCAAGTCCGCATTGGTTCTAACTACTCGGTGCAGTTAGTTTGTGCCAAGTCTAAGGTCTCGCCTGTTAAAAGCATTTCGGTTGCGAGACTGGCGTTATGCGCGGCCCTTCTGCTGTCTCAGTTGCTCCGCAAGGTTCAAGACACAGTTTTGCCCCACTACCCTATTAATAAAATATACACATTTTCTGACTCCAAAGTAGTGCTCGCTTGGATTTACTCATCTCCTCACCGCTGGCAGACTTTTGTCGCCAACCGCGTTAGTAAATTGATTGAACTTGTTCCTGCTACTTGTTTCAATCACGTCGCGGGTTATCGTACTCGTCTTCAGGAAGAACTTTCCTTAGATCATATTGACTGGAAGTTTATTCCACCAGCATCACCACATTTCGGTGGATGTTGGGAAAGCATGGTCAAAGGTAATTAAAACGCATCTCTTCAAAGTTATAGGTCAACAGATCCTCTTTTACGAAGAGCATTAACTGTCCTTGCACAAGTCGAGGCACTGATCAACTCGCGTGCGCTCACGGCATTGAGTAGTGACCTTGCAGAACCATCCGCGTTAAGCCCTGAACATTTTCTGAACACAGTGCCATTATCGTCATTTCCGG
The DNA here is from genome assembly GCA_944739405.2 of Euclidia mi. Taxonomy (NCBI): domain Eukaryota; kingdom Metazoa; phylum Arthropoda; class Insecta; order Lepidoptera; family Erebidae; genus Euclidia; species Euclidia mi. Next base: position 55,127,927 of record OX123184.2, read on the forward strand.
CTCCTGAAGCAGACTCTTCAAGCTTGCTCCAGAGACATACTTTGCTGGATAAACTCGTGCAGTTGTTCTGGCGGCGCTGCCGTGCGGAATATTTACACCAGCTTCAGGCTAGATCCAAGTGGAATAGTCCTGCATCCCCTATACAGAAGGGTACGTTGGTCGTCATAATACATGATAATGCTCCGCCGCTTTTATGGCCGTTAGCCATCGTAGAGAAACTGCATACTTCCAAGGACGGTACAACCCGCGTTGTTACCGTGAAAACCACGAAGGGGAGCTACGTGCGCCCTGTTGTACGTCTCTGTCCGCTTCCAACTCAGTGAGATCTAGCCTGAAGTTTTACCTACCTCTTAGTTTAAGTATTTAGTTTGTAGTTTTCGCTATTATTGCGTTTGTAGTTTTCGCTATTATTGCGTTTGTAGTTTTCGCTAAAGTTAATTTTGATTAATTTTATTATCATATCGCTGTCTTAGCCTATTGATGGGTTATGCGGTAGTACACCCAACATAGCTAAGTTCAATTCTATTTCTTTTAAAGGCGGGTTGCCTTTCTTTAGGGTCGGGGGGATATGGTAGCGCCATCTACCTTTCCATCGAGAACTAATCACATCAACGTCAATGGTTTGTCACTGCTCGGCCAATCCGAGCGATCCTTTCCATGAATCCCCTCCCAAAAACGCCTCGCTATTGGCCGCCCTGCTCAACGGCGACGAAAGAAAAAAATGGAACATTCGAGACGCTAAAAAACTCATGTCCGCCGCACCGTACCGCACTGAACCGCACCGCCATATATAATTAGATAGATAGATAGATGTATTCTTTATTGCACACCAAAGTAAAGTACATTTTATATAGTGACTTAAAGCTAAGTTGCATGTACAAACGGCGGCCTTATCGCCAGGGGCGATCTCTGCCAGGCAACCTTGGGATGGACAGGAATGATTAAAGCATTATTGTGGGCATGGTGTAGCTTTAAAGTGAAATAATTATCAATAAAATTATCCTAAATAAGATACACATATATACATAAATAACCTTTTACTTACATACATAAAATACATACATAATTTATACAAATACAATTAAATATATATCAATATACTAAATAATATAGATACAGTTTATACAAGTGATGAACTCAGACGATAATTAAGTTGATATATTTGTCAATCCTTGAAATAGTGCTTCTTTACCAAGTCTTTGAAAATATTTATTGTGCTTGCTCTTCGAATCTCCACTGGTAAAGCATTCCACAGTCGCACAGCCTGAACAGTAAAAGATTTGTCGAAGTAATTTGTGGAATGCTTCGGCATCTCCAGCGTTAGATCCTCAGACGACCTCAAGGACTTTACATGTGTGTCATCGAGGAACTTAAAGCGTTCTTTGAGATAAGAGGGAGAATTGGGATTAAAAAGTACATTATATAACAATGTAAGAATGTGAGTATTCCTGCGAAGACGAATTGGCAGCCACTTGAGTTTGTTGCGAAAATCTGAAACGTGATCATATTTGCGCAATCCAAATATAAATCGTATGCAAAAGTTTTGGAGACACTCAAGTTTATCTAGCTGCTCTTCAGTGGGGTCAAGATAGCTGACGTCCGCGTAGTCAATTATAGACAGAAGCAGAGCTTGAGCAAGCGTAATCTTAGTGGCAGTTGGAAGGAAGTTGCGTAATCTACGCAATGATCCTGCTGATGCAAATAGTTTGCGACTCGTTTCTAGGATTTGAGATCTCCATGACATAGTATCATCAAAGTAAATACCTAGATTCCTTACGGTTTTGCTGAACGGAAGATCCTTTCCGTTAAAACTAATGCGTGGCAGTTCGGACCAACAAATTTTCGAGATGACTTTGGGGCTGTCGACAACAATCAATTGTGTTTTGTCAGGATTTACCTTAAGTCCATATTTCGTGGTCCACTCACAGATACGCGACAGGTCCGAGCTAATGGTAGTACAGGCTTCTGCTAGCTTATTTAACGGAGCCTGCGTGTAAATTTGCAAATCATCTGCGTAAAGGTGGTAGGATGAAAGTAATTGGTTTTTGATAGAATTAATAAATATTGCGAAGAGTAAAGGAGATAGTACGCCACCCTGTGACACACCGGCATTTGTGTTAGACCAAGTGGAATAAGTGTCTTCGATGCGTATACGTTGCCGGCGACCAAACAGGTAACTGTGAAACCAGTCAATTGCCGTTGGAGATACGTTAAGAGAGCGTAATATGCCAAGTATAATGTGAAAATCTACGGTATTAAACGCATTACTAAAATCAAGTAGGGTCAAAACCGTCAGATTGCCACTATCCATACCCAGCCTAATGTCATCTGTTACACGAACCAATGCAGTGACAGTACTAAAACCCGGGGCGGAAACCAGATTGATAGGGATTTAGGAGCGCATGTTTATGTAGGAAGGAGCTAAGTTGACAATGAACAAGACGTTCAAGGACTTTTGATAGGAAAGGTAGTATGGAAATGGGTCGATAATCGGAGAAGGAGCTGGGTTTGGACTTCTTAGGTAAAAGAATTATTAGTGCATCTTTCCAACTTGATGGAAAGACACCACGGGCTATGGAATGGTTAAGGATGTGACATAGGACTGGAAGAATTTCATCTAGGATGGGAAGGATCATTTTGCGGCTGACACAATCGTTGCCGACTGCATTGGACGTCACTGCCAGTATGCTCTTCTTAACGTCACAAGCGGAAAATTGATTGAAGATAAAGGGAGAATAATTTGGGGTTGACAAAGATGAAAGATATTCTAAAGTGGTTCTTTTTGTAATTCCATCAAATTTGGACGAAGTAGTGAAATGAGTATTAAGAGAATCGAGGTTAATATTGTTTGGAATTGTTTGTTGCCGTGCCTTACCAACTCCCAAGGATTTAAGAAACTTTGCTGGATTACCGTCTTCAACTGATGTTTGAATATGTTGGCGTTGCGCTTTCCTACACACCTTGTTACAGTGATTCCTGATAGCCACGTATTTTTGTTGGTTGAAAGCGCTAGGTTTATGCTTCAATTTTGCTTTAGCGGCGGATTTCTTTGCCATAATGTTTTTTATATCTGCTGTTAGCCATGGTGCTGATAAGTGTTTTATTTTAACGGCGCGAATAGGCGCGTGCACGTCATATAAATTAATCAGATTTGATACTAGTATCTGAACTTTGGATTCAATACACTCTGAAGTATATAAAGACTCCCAGTCTATATTGACAGCATCCTCACGAAGTCTGTCATGATCCATGCCACTAAAATTGCGCTGCAAGACAACCTTAGGCTTTGTTTTGGGTGGGCGTATTTTATACGAGACAAAGACTAGGTCGTGATAAGAGAACGCATCTGCCGTACATTGACCATGCTTGTAAACGAAACTAGGAGAAGACACCAAAATAAGGTCAAGAAGAGAAGGAGTGCAGTTGGGAAAGTGGTGAGTTGCATTCAGTGTTAAAATTGATAAATTACAAGACTCCGTAGCTTGTCGAAAAGACGCAGCCCTTGAATCTTGCTTGAGGAGGCATGTGTTGAAGTCACCCATTATAATAGTGTGACTATATAAAGGTGTGAGGTTTTCTAGGATCTGCTCAAATGAAGAAAAATAGTTCACACGGTTTGAAGGTGAGTAGTATACGCCTAATAGAACTTTAATATGGTGAAGTTCAAGTTCCAAAAAGAGATGCTCGCCAGCATTCGACTGTGGAGGCTGTGGAGACATAGTGACTATGTGATAGGGAATTTGTTGACGCAAGTATATGGCAACACCGCCTCCACTGCCGAATGTGCGGTCATTCCTAATTAGATTGAACCCTGGAAGAGAGTAAGATGCTGAGGGGAGACATGGTTTTAGCCATGACTCCGAAACAAGGACAGCATGTATGTTTTGGCAGTCTAAGTTAGCCAGCATATCAGGAAAATGGGCCGGAATACTTTGCGCATTTATATGGACTACATTAAAGAGCTTGGGTACGTCTGAGAATTGTGACTGGAGAATGTCTCCCAGAGAAGGAACACTTTTAAAGCTGTCGTCTGAACTTGTTGCAGAAACAAAGGTGTCATCATCGTTGACTGAGTCTGTATCTGACATTTAATAAATATAATAATATAAATACTTATAATAATATATAGAAGTATATATATAATAAATATATATATATATATATATAATAATAACGAAATAAATTAATATTCTAAAACCAGATATATCAATAATTCTCACTTAAAGCTTTGCATCTTGTTCACCCGCCAGTTGCGCGTTAGAGTAACAAAAATAGATATTTTAAACTAACAAATATGTATACAAATGTGAAAAAAAGAGAAAAGGCACCTTCACTACAGTGAATTAGGTACATAGAAAAATTATATTATAATAATATGATATAAGTGAGTGTCTCAAAAACCAAGTATTCAATAATATGTAGTGCGAAACGAAAAAATAATTATTACCGCTTATACAAAACTCAACAAAACCGCTTGCGAGTGAAAGTGATTTGTGTAGTGGAGTGATTCAAGCAGCTTCAATATACTTGAAGACACCAGGAGGCTGCCATTTGCAAGGTAAGAGGCTCCTAACCACATCACCTTTTCCGCTTTCCCTCATTTCCTAGTCGCCGAAGAACCACTATCCTACAGTCCACAATATTAATCCTTCTCCAAATCGCCTAGAACCTTCGGTTTCGGTGTAACGCCGAAACAATTACAATTTGACTTCAGATGAAAGAATTAAATAATTTGATATTACCTTCAACTGCTTTTAATGTACATAACATACATACATAGTCTCACGCCTATAAACCCTCGCCTATAAAGAGGTAGGCAGAGGTGTATTTCTACACCCACTTTTCACCAGATATACTTTAATGTACATAAGTGTAAAAGATTTTCATGTAAAAAGCTGGCGAACATAAAACTGTTCTTGATTCGTAATCAAAACTTAGGTTTTTGCTCCTACGCTTTCTAAATATGTTCTGAATAATACTTTAGAAGTTCGTAACAAGAAATCCTAGCGAGTTATTTCTTAATTATTTCAGTATTTTCGGGTAAACTCGCTCACCTGGCGCTTGTTTAAAATTCTGAGATGTCGCAGGAGCCGACAAGAACAAACTTGGCGAACTTGTGTGAGTTCGGTGTCTGCCCGGGGAGCACCACGCCGAGACGTTTGACGCCTCCGACGACTTTACAACTGACAAAGATCACCACAACTTACTTTTAAAACACTTTCACTGTCTTCACTGAGCTCGTCCGAAAATTTTCTACTCTACTTATGCTCTAACAAACGGGCAACTCTGCTCTGAAACCAGTCTGCAGAAATCAAAAGCAAATACAATGCTTGGAGATCGAACGTCTATAACAGACGACCAAGTATTCAATACAAAAATATTTGATTAAATTTTATTTTTGGGATTCTCATCATCAGCCTTTAGCAGTCCACTGCTGGATCAGGCCTCTCCTTTGAAAGGAGGAATTTGCCTGCTATACCACCCTGACCAAACGGGTTGGTATAGGGTTTGTATCAAGTTTTCCTTCTCTTAAAAGGTTGTTCTCTTCATAATATGCTCCCTCTGTCGGCTCTTACGACTCCCATGGGATGATATTGGGTGGTGACATTTCGTATTCTTAATCCGTCACGACACGGACATTTTTCATTTAATTTTTTGGACATTACATTTTTGAGATTAAAAATCGCATATTTTCTGAATAAATATACAAATAATCAACCATCTACTGTATATACATAAAAAAACATCTCGGTAAAAAAAGGTATCAAAATTTAAATAACATTAAATGTTTCTACCGCAAACTTAAACTGCGAATTTGAAAGTAAAGAACAATGGCTTAAGTATGCGTACCCCTTTAGGAATTCTCTTTAGTTTATAATACAGGAATGGTTTTCTTTCTTTTTAATCTTAATACCCTCGGGAAGCAATTCCACAAGAAATGAAATATATTTTATCTACGTGATTACAAAGTTAGTAAAACAGAATACAAACGCAAGTTATAGTTTCTCAACAGTTGGTCGCAAGTGAGAATCTTGGCCCGCTAGCTAGCTGGTCCATGAGGACTTTAACTTACAAACCAAACTAATTTAATTATCAGATCCGCCCAAATATCCTAGACTCATATTACTGTTTGTTATTATTGATCTGGATCTGAGTATTTTCTTATAGCCAACCAAAGTTCGATGTGATTAATAGTTTCTGCTAATGTATCTGTTTCTTTGGATTACCAATTTAACAGGCAAGCGATGAGCTATTCATGTTTGTTTTGATTCTTTTAATCGTAAATATTATAATAGGTCCACAGAATTGTCTGCCTCTCCACAAACATTTGCCTAAACTTGTTAATTGCAGTTCGAGGGAATAAAAATGTAAAAAAAAAGCGATAGTAACAGGTACAAACCGTTGGGTAGATCGTGGAGCAGAACCTCGCCGTAACAAAGTGAAAGGGGCAGCAGACGTCTCCCGCTTGCCCCCTAATTGGATTAGTTTGCAAAACTTCGCGTCGGATTTTTCCTCCTTGAGTTATGTCTAAATAGTTGTCGTTGTCTAATAAAACGTACCGTTTATAAATTTCGATGCATTTGATGAATGACAACCATGATCGCAACAGTTATATATTATTTTATATTTATAATATATTATTGCCTGTAGGTATAGTGTTTTGTCAATTAACTTAGTACGCCGCACGTAGTAAGTAATTCTCTTCTCAAATTTTCTTGTTTAGTTTTGTTCCCTTTTAGCTCAAATGCAGATTGAGGGTGACCTATCATGATACCTATTTCGAGATTTCAATAGAAGTTTAAACAATAGTAGGTCGTGCCGTACACAGTCAACTGTGTTCTCCAATTCGACATGTTGCAAGGACATTCTGTTACCTCTGATTGTGAATTCAACAAATACCTACAAGAGCGATCAATATCAAATATAGATTTTAGTTCTAAGTGGATCATTGAAATCTAGGACGATATGTCAAGCCACAGGAAGCTAACGTACCTAATACTACATGAAATCATTTATTGCACCTGCATTTTTTAAACTGTTGCCATATATTGTAACCCGCCCTGTTTGAGGAGTCAAATGATTTTACTTCTCAATTGTACACTGTTTCTTTCATAAATAGTTTAACCAATAAGGTACCGTTCCACGAGTCTGTAAAATATCTTTGCTTATTTGCGTTGTCTGGTTTGTCTATGTGTATTAGCGGTAACAAAGCACTTATTATTTGACCTTTGCAACAATTAATCACATGAGGCCGTATCTCGGCATCGATTTAACAATACAGAAATCTTTAAGCATCCTCTGTCTCTTGTTACATAACATTGAAACAATACTTCGTATGATACCAGTATTCTTCTATTGTATTCTTGTATTCTTGGATGGACTGTGTGAGGATGGATATGAAAGAGAAAGGGGTAAATGATCAGATGACGGGTGACAGAAAAGAATGGAAGCGAAGGACGTACTGCGCCGACCCCAAATAGATTGGGACCAGGGCAAGAAGATGATGATACCAGTATTCTTGTAACAGACTGTGTTATGCATAGTTTGTCATTTGTAAATAAAATGAAATCTTTCCTTTAGTTACGAATACGAATGTACTTATCTTTGTTGGCTATTCAAAATTTTACATATTAAGGTTTATAGTTGTTTAATCCAAATGTTTACTTTGGGCCAATGTATTAAAATGACAAAAATACGTTTTCGCTGCCCTAGATGACCACGCATGCCTTGAAAATCAAATAAATTTTTTTACATGCCTCGGGAGCGAGTCGTCGGCAGCAGGTCGCCCTGTTGTGGACGTACTATACAAAATGCCAACAAGCTACATCTCTAGTCAGAGTGTTGTCTTATTCATATGAGAAATTTTGGTACTGATGATTATATTATTTTTAGTGCTATGGCGAACATAAATTGGCATGTAGAATAGACGTAAGTACATGTGACGTAGCTATTAAGTTAGTATAAGTTATGTATCAATAGTAATGAGTAACCAGTAATAAACCTATATTCAATCGAACAACATCTCTCTTTTATTTCACTTAGTCCCGTCCTTACATGGCGACCCTGCCATTTAAGGATTGGTTTCGGGTTTCTTAGTGTAATAGACATTGTTTCGATGATGGCATTCGCGATCCGTCTATCTTGTTCGCAATTCAAAGACGCTAGTGTTCTATACTTCGGTTCGAAAAATGGGAAAACAACAAAGTAAGGAGGAAATTGAGATTGCCCAAAATGCTGCTGGTGGCGTAAACGCAGCCGATATTGAAAAATTGCACACAAATCAGTCCACGACAAATATAATATTGGGTGTAATAGCACTCATTTTGATTTTGGGCGCTAAATATGCGGTGTACAAGTTGTACAAACGGTGCCACGTGAATTGGATGAGGCAGGAGATGGCCAGGAGCGCTTTCAGACGCTCGGGCCCTCGGCGTGACCCAAAGACTACTAAGGAGGCCGGTGATGTTTAACTTTGAGTAAAATTCGGTTAAACAACAGCGAAAAATGAAGATTAGTGCCTACGTAAGTGTAAGTGAGTCTGTGTGTGGTTAATATCGGTAAAATTAGTGCGGAATAAAATAGGTGAAAAGTGATGTGTTGATAGTGATTTGCTGACAAAGGTATTGACGTAGAGACTATAGATTTCTTCTCTCTTTTCTCCTTTCGTATTTCTTTTTTTTATTAATTCTTATGCATATTGTTCTATTTTAGATGTCTGATATATTAGACATTCATGAAGAAAGTAAACTTATTAAAATAAATTTAGTTAAGCTAAGTAAACCTAAAAGAACTAGAAAATTATTAGAACAGAAACATACAGAAGCAAAGAAATTGTATGTATTGTATATTTCACAGCGTAAAAATTTAGATATCAATATTTCTAAAGGGTATATTAAACAGGAGGACATAAAGTATATAGTAGTTATTTGTGAGGAAATAGAATCGTATTTCCAAGATATTGAAAAATTTTGTTTAGTAAGTAACAAAGATAGTGACACCATGACTTCCAAGACTGAGTTTGACATGAAAACTGCTACTTCTCTTCTACCTGTGATGACGGGTGAGGAGGAAGTAACGAAAAAATTAATAGATTGCATAGAGTTTTATAGTCAAAATATTGCAAAAGAACAGGAACATTTACTGATATCTTTTGTTCTTAAAACGCGCCTAACGCGAAGTGCCAAATTGCGGTTGGCCTCTAACTATACATCTTCTGCAGATCTCATTACAGATATGAAAAATAACCTGCTGACCAAGCAATCAGCCACGGCACTGCAACTAGAGTTATTGAAGACCAGGCAAGGATCGCAAAGTATTGAAGAATTTGGTATGAAACTTGAGGATCTATTTGTCGAATTGACTATTTCCCAATCGGATGGCAATAACGATGCGTATAAAATGTTTAGACCTGTTAATGAAAAGTTAGCCATACAAAGATTTACAGAAGGTTTGAGAAATAGTCGGTTAAGCACCATATTAGCGGCCAGGAATTACTCGGAGTTGAAGGACGTTATAAGAGCTGTTAAAGATGAAGAACGTGCTCACCTAGGGCCGAGCACGTCATCAGAAACGATGTTCACAGGTCAGCGCCAGGGTAAGTACTTCCATTCTTATAGGGGTCAAGGCAGAGGTAGATTTACTAGAAATGTTTACGTGCCAAGTCGCGGGTTTAGACCAGTACGTTCGACAACTTCTAGGCCTGTTTTTCGAGGAAACAATACTAGAGGCATAACAACCTATTCGCGAGGATGTGGACGTAATACCGAACATGGAGTGACTAGAGGTAATTTTAGACAGAATGCGTATATATTAAACCAATCCGAATATGAGGTACAAAGTAACTCTAATACTCAAAATAATTCGGTAAACAATCAAAATTTGGACTTAGAGTTTTTTCGATCGTAACTTTATTTTAGCATGTCATTATAATAATATCTTAGAACTAGCAATATTCGGTACCAAATATAGAATGTTAGTCGACACGGGTGCATCTTTGTCAGTAGTGAAATATGAGACAGTTAGAGACTGGAATATTCCACTGCATCCAGAACACATAACCATTAATGGTATTGGTGGCAAATCGTACACCGAAGGCTATGTTTACATACCATTCTTTTTAAGTGGAAAAGAATTCAAACACAAGTTTTATGTTCTAAAAAACCTACCTTGTATCCAAGATGGCATAATCGGGCAGGAATTTTTAATGAAATATAACTGTATTTTAAATTATGAGAATAATACTATGACACTTAATAACTTAGATGATTCATTAACATTACCTTTAGGATTAGGGAAACTAGGTAAAACATCTTTTATTACGGTACCACCGAGATGTGAAAAGCTTTTCCAAATAGATTCATGCTTAAAAGACCCTTGTGTTATATTGCCGAAAGAGTTGTGTGAAGGTGTATTTATTGCTGGAAGTATCTGTCAACCAAGAAACGGAAAGATTTTAATACAAATTTTAAATACGCGAGAAACCGTTGTTGAACTTAGTTATTTTAGACCGGACATTGATAGTTTATCTTGCTATAATATTTCTTCGTTTGAGAAGCAGGAATTAGATGGAGAAAGAGTTCGTAAATTATTATCGCTGATAAAATTAGACCACTTGAACAAGGAAGAAAGTATCAGTATACAAAATATTTGCGCAAAATTCGCCGACGTATTCTTTCTACCCGGAGATAAGTTAGGTACATGCAATCTTTACGAACAAAATATTCAGTTAAAGCCGAATTCGGATCCCGTTTATATTAAGCAATATCGTTTACCATTTTCACAGCGTAGTGAAATTGAAAATCAAGTTAAAGAAATGCTTTCCAATAACATTATCGAACCCGCGAACAGCGAGTGGTCTAGCCCAGTACTACTTGTGCCAAAAAGGAATGAAAATAATACCAAAAGCTGGCGTTTAGTCATCGATTTCCGAAAATTAAATGTTCGCATATTAGACGATAAATTTCCACTTCCCAATATAACCGACATATTAGATTCACTTTCTGGTGCAATTTATTTTTCACAACTAGATTTAACTCAGGCTTACTTTCAGTCGAAATTAGATTCCGATAGTAGGAAATATACTGCATTTACAACTCCATCCGGTCAGTATCAAATGACCCGTATGCCGATGGGCTTAAAGACGAGTCCAGGTTCATTTTCACGATTAATGACAGTCGCAATGTCGGGACTTAATTATGACAAATGTTTTATATACTTAGATAATTTGATTTGTTTTGGTAGAAATTTAGACAGTCACAATAAAAATTTATTAGATATTTTGGCAAGATTAAGAAAAGTAAACTTAAAATTAAATCTCGGTAAGTGCGATTTTCTCCGAAAAGAAATATTATACTTAGGTCATGTGGTATCTGCGGACGGTATAAAGCCCGATCCAGAAAAAATACGTGCATTAGTTAACTATCCGGTTCCAAAAAATGCTGATGAGACGAAACGGTTCGTAGCTTTCTCAAACTATTAAAGAAAATTTATTCTAAATTTTGCTGAAATCTGCATACCATTAAATAATCTATGTCGTAAAAATTTAGTATTTAATTGGGATAAAGACTGTCAAAAGTCATTTGATGTTTTAAGAAATTCGCTTATAAATCCTCCAGTACTGCAATATCCCTTATTTGATGATAATAACACATTTATTTTGAAAACAGATGCCTCGGGTTATGCTATAGGTTCCGTATTATGTAATGCTGACCGTAGGCCCGTCGCGTATGCTAGCCGTAGTTTAAACAAGGCCGAACGCAGATATCCAACGATTGAAAAGGAGCTGTTAGCAATAGTTTGGTCGGTAAAATATTTTCGCCCTTATCTCTATGGAAGAAAGTTTATCATAGAAACAGATCACAAGCCGTTAGTATTTTTGTATAATTTGACAGATCCTTCCAGTAGACTATTAAAATTTCGGTTGTTACTTGAGGAATATGATTATAATGTAGTTTATGTGAAAGGGCGCGACAATGTAGCTGCAGATGCATTGTCTCGCATAGAAATAAGCAGTGAAGAATTAAAGGCGATGAATGAACATGTCTTGTTTGTACTTACGAGAGCGCAAAGAAGAAAACTTAACGATAATTCTGGTAATCGTACTTCAGTGACTAACATTCCTAAAAACGATTGGACTGATCACCCAAGAGTTGAAGAAATGTTAAAACCACCGAAGGATTACACGGAATTAATGTTTGTAAATGAGAGTGAATGGGCAAAAGTTAAAAATCACGTATCGTTAGAATGTGGAGATTATGCATATTCGTCGTCAAATCGTACTATATACGTTAAACTTTTTACCCAATCACAGCGTACACGAGCTGTCTCTGTGAGGGAAATGGAATCATTTTGTACGAATTTAAAAGTAGATACGATATATATTATTAAAAATGAAAGTAATTTTAAAATAATTAAAGAGCTAGCTCAGTTCATAAATAAATTGCCTAAGTGGTCCGGACCCCGCTTATGCGTAATAAAAGGCATTTCAAAGATTACAGATGACGACACAAAGAGAGTAATATTAAATGATTATCATATTTTACCAACGAGTGGACATGCAGGAATGAGACGAATGTTAAATAATATACGTAAAAAATATTTCTGGACAGGATTAGAACGCGATGTTATCAATTATGTTAAAAATGTACGAAATGTCAACGCTACAAATATCTAAAGCCTGTAAAGGAGCCCATGGTGATAACCGATTGCGGCAATTCAGCTTTCGATAAGGTTTATTTAGACTTGGTAGGCCCTTTAATACGAGATAATAACGTCAACTATATTTTAACGCTTCAGTGCGATCTCACTAAATATGTCGAAGCATATCCGATACTCAGTAAGGATGCACGCACAGTAGCTGAAACGTTGGTAAGTAATTTTATACTTAGGTATGGCATTCCAAGGCAGATTGTTACGGATCGAGGCACAGAATTCATCAAATCAACTATGCAAGAGGTTTGTAAAATTTTAAACATAAGTCATTTACAGTCGACAGCTTTCCATCACCAAACATTAGGCTCATTTGAAAATAGTCACAAACATTTATCTTTTTATTTGAGAATGCAAGTTAACAGTCAAACCCGGGACTGGAGTTTATGGGTGCCTTATTGGTGTTTCTCTTATAACACTTCAGTACATTCGAGTACAAAATTTACACCTTTCGAGTTAGTATTTGGTAAACCATGCAACATACCTAGTAACCTCACAACAACAATAGATCCCATTTATAATTTTGACAACTATGCTATTGAGTTGAAATATCGTATTCAAAAATCGCAAATTGATGCTAAAAATAATCTTGTGAGTAGTAAAATACTTAGAAAATCTAAGTACGACAATAGTATACATCCAATCATATATAAGCCAGGAGATTTATTACTAGTTCGTAATGAAAATTGTAATAAACTTGATCCACTGTATTTAGGTCCATTTTTGGTTGTCAAGGATATATCACCTAATGTTGTAATTTTAGTTAATGGTAAGGAGAAAACTGTGCATAAAAATAGGACTAGACTTTATAATGAATAATATTGATATGTAACACTATTGAGCGTAACTGTACGGTATCAAATGTATGTTATTGTAACTCGTGTATTGTTTATACTTTGTGTGATAATAAATTGAAGTAGGCACCAACCATTAAGATTATTATATATTAAAGGTGTATCATTATAATTATAACAAACTTATATTCTTTATATGTAACCATTTATTTTTCAAATGTCGTATAGATAAATATAATTTTATGTTTACTATTAAAAAAAAATGTATACTTATGTAAACCATTTTTTTTTCCTTTTGGTAGGGCGTGTGACGTAGCTATTAAGTTAGTATAAGTTATGTAGCAATAGTAATGAGTAACCAGTAATAAACCTATATTCAATCGAACAACATCTCTCTTTTACTTCACTTAGTCCCGTCCTTACAACTACTATGTAAATATACCTTTATTAGACATCATCATTTTATCTCGAAACATAGAAAAACTTCTTTTATTTTTCTATCAATGTTGCCTATAACAATAACAACAAATAATTTTTCATATGTCGGAAATATCAGTACTACGCAAATCTACAAATATCTCAACAACGAAACGGCGTTCACTACTCTCCAAGTTATTTCTGCTCAGATATTTCACGTTCTATAATGTCATACTTACTCATTACTAACATATATCCCATATATGCGATTGAGTGAGCAGGCTTTTCCTTGGCCGCAGCCCAATATTTTACAGATGTCATCATATATTTGGTATCTGACAGCGGCTAGCATAATGGCCGTATTTATTATTAATGTGCAATTGCATGACTTTTCTAATAAAAGTTTATTAACAGATGGCGCAGATATTTTAATAAAGAATTACAAAATCAAATTAATCGTGTAACTACCTTTACAAACGCATGTGTGGCTTTTATCGGTGCGACACAACTTTTTGAATATTGGTATAATGGAAACAAAGAACGCTTGTATTAAAAACAGCTATTTGCTCCTCATTTTCTGTAACATAAGGTGCATCGTATTGTCAAATTGAACTTCGACCAATGCGTCAGACTAGCCAAACTAATGTTTTGGTAGATTTCAAATACGTTAATGGCAGCGTATTTGAAAATGAAGAAAGAGTAAAGAAATATAAAATTATGATTGATACAATTTTTTTAAACGATTTTAAACTTTCGCGATTAGTATACCGCCGTGACCACGGCTGAAGAAAGTCAGTTGAAACGTTGGCAAATACCGAGGTATTTATGCCTTAAATATATTATTTATCGCGAGTAAGACCCGCTATATAACCTTTTATAACATTTTTTTTTTATTATCCTTGTGACTAATCACCAAATATAGAACAAAAATCTATTTACAGACATGACAATTTACAAAATAACTCTTGACCTAATAAAAGGGTTCTCCGTCAAACAACGTCAACTCTTTTATTTAGTTGACTGAAAATTAAGCAAAAGGACAAAGGACCAACAGTGTAATTTGAATTAAAGAACAAATAAATTCCGCTATAATTGTATACACGCAACTTTTGTAATTTTGATGTGCCTACAATTAAATGCGTACGTGACCTAGTCGTTCGTGAACGTATTTAATACATACATACATACATAGACTCACGCCTGTTTCCCCGAAGGGGTAGGCAGAGGCATATTAAACGCCCACTTTTCGCCAGTGTTTTGATCCCACGTAATAGGTAGCGAGCCTATTGCCGCGTATTTAATTACATTATTTAATCATCAATCTTAGGGTACGTTTACACAGTCATATTAATTTAAAAGCCTCGCCAATTTAGCTGCGTGATGTGTAAATATAATAACAAAAGCATAACTAATAATGTTTATTATTTGTCAACATGATAAAAGAGATGTTTCGCTACAATACAGTTTCATGCGGTGCTTAGAAAAGTTGCCTTGAACTGATTAAGCTGGGTTCAGCATTAGGAACCTAAAGGGGTTGGTACTATTTCTAACTGGAGAAAATGTACCAACGGATGAGCGACTAAGAAAATTTACTTTGCTTAGATTTTTTGTCTGTCATGAGCTTGTACCGGCAACTGAAATTAAAATAATCACACAGTAAACGAAACGAGCAATTTTAATACCGCGATTATCTCATCTGATACGCAAAGTCGACGATCTCCATCTGACAGTAGCGTGCTGCTAGTACTTCATAATTATGTTTATCTTACGTAGAACATATCAAATGGCTAAAACCCATAATTCCGGCGATTTGTGTTTGATCGCGTTATCAGACCGAAGTTTCACAATTCAGACAAAGGTATCACCAACTTCTGTCAAATAAGATAAAGGGATGTAAAATTACGAGGACAGTAATTTCGGCATTAGAGCAACTTCACCGTAAATTAGTTGCTAACAAAATAGATCTGAACTCCGATACGTATAATTAACAGAGTTTTCGTACGGAAAAACGAACCTAAATTAATATTAATTTGTAATTTAATTTTGTGCTTTTAATGTAATGTTATTATTTTATTATCTGTGTTTATTTTATTGTAATTAATAATATTTATACTAGCTTGTTAGTTATTTAATAGTGACAATGGAGTTATCGTTTCATAACAGTTTTTTTTATTCAGCACTATACCGGCTTGTAGACGTACACTGCTAGACAGTCAAGTAGTCTATAAGTCATCCGGATCCGGAAAGACATTTTGTGAATCACTATGTCAGTTTTACACGTGACAACTGACATAGTGAGTCGTATTTGAACACAAAATAATAATATCTTTTATCACAAAAAAATATCGTTATTACAATCTGATATTTTTATAACATAGAATACGAGTACATAGAAGCCATCTACGATGTTGTTGTAGCGTGTAATGCTCTACGATGCGCTACGAAGCGCGCCGTAGCGCGTTGGTGGCATTTAATTATAATGTAGGCAGATGTTTCAAATGTCGATCCCAGAGCACTCAGAACCATAATTTTATACTTTAGAGAAAAAAAGTTTTGTCTGCTAAAACGGGAAAAATGTTCTAGAATACACCCAAAATATTGGTTGTTAATCTGTTTCGAAATAGTCGTTTGTGAAATTAACTGCTACGGTTATATGGGCTGTATAACCACGCTAATTAATTTTATTGTTAGATCCCTAAGAACGGAACATATTGTTGTATCTTTTCTAGGCAATAAAAATTGTATTCTCATTACGCTTACGCTTAACGTAAGAAACAGTTTACTATTTTATTCAACAAAGAAACCAGACTTACTTTTATGTAATGTGTGATGCTAGAGTAGAACCTTTACGTCCTACGCACGCCTTAGATACGTCTTATAGCTGTTATGTTTTGAATCATTCGTTGCTCTCCACTTCAAAGCAACCTTCAATATATTCGACATTGAATCTTTTGATTGTGCTAGTAGCACCGAAGAGGGATTTCAATCTATGTAGATATTATTCACACGCAACATAATAAATAAAAACCGTATTTTGATGTATTAAATTTATAAAGCCAACAAGATCATTATTTTGACCGCTGCTTCATCAATTACTTACTAAAGTAACCTATCTACTGAAGTACTAGCTTTTAGTAATTAATACAAATAAAATATAATATTACGTGTAATTAGATAGCTATTATCTCTGGCACTGATCCTCTCAATAAATACAATTATAGGAAATTAGAATAGCTTTCAGTATGAGTGTCTTCAATTCTCCCTCACATTCAGCATCAACTGTTGACGAAAATGGCTTTTTTATCTGTGTATCGGATCTCTTACAAATAAGTGGATAGAACCGAGCCGACGGAAAACAAATACGTATATAGCTAAATACTTACTGACGTCATTAAATTTGGTTTTGTACGAAACTAGTAAATGTGTTATATGGCCTTATAAATGTCATGTCGAGTTGGACGGTCTTGGTGTACGATGTACTCGGCGTGATAAAAACTTAGCAGATCGAGGTCAACTGCTGAAATATTAGTCTTTGCTAGACCTGTTGTGAAGGTATTCCACGATTTTTATGGTCTAACTTATCCTTTATACAGAGATGTGTATGAGATTCGCCTGAGTTGTTCTTTTGTGTGTATTGATTCTACTTATAACATCCCTTAGGGTGGAATACTGAAAATCCTTTATTAGTGGATATTGAAGGAAACCACCGTTTCAAACAACGTTTCTAGCTGCCGTAGTTCCTGAAATGTCAGTCAGGCAAGTACTCTTACATATATGATGATGATGATTAGTGAACTAATATAATTTCCATGGCGTTGTTTTAAAAATCAAACATCTTGGTCTATGCTTACACATTAAATTCTGATCCCGAAAGACTTAAAGAAAAACAAGTTATATAAATATACATATATACTACTCAAAACAAAATAAGGGCCACTAAGTATTTTTATGATTTCGGTGAAGTTATTAACATGAATGCATTGTTGAGTAGCTGATACTTATGATACATTAATTTTAAGTGTTGACTAATGGTATTTGAGTATACCACAGGCAAAAAATTGCTAAAGTGGGTACATTAAGACATTTTTTGGAACCACTAAATTTTACCCTTTAAGTTCATCGTTAAATTCAGTCTATATTTGGAATTAGTTCTGAACTGTTCAAATATTGTTTAACTATCGTCTTAACCTTTTGCGAAGACTATGTCGAGTATTCGGCGACATATTGACTTGCCAACCATAACTAGAGCTGTAACTTAAATTCAAGAAGGACATTCACAGCGTTCAGTGGCTCTACAGCTCGGCTGTTCACGACGAGCAATCCAGAATGCTTAAAATCATTTTCAACAGACAGGTAAAGTATCCGGAAGACCAGGATCAGGCAGGGTTAGAGCAACCACCGCACAAGAAGATTGATATGTTCGCTTGCATCCGCGAAGGGAGCGTTTTCTCACTGCTCGCTGCATACAAAATCGCTTGCGGCAAACCACGTGTTGCCGCGTTAGTGATCAAACGATTAGGAAACGGTAGCACAAAGACCAGCAGTTCTCCAGGAGACGAGTAGTGAGAATTCCACTTACAAGTTCTCATCGTGCAAACCGATTAGCGTATGCAAGGCAACATCTTGTCTGGGACATAAGTGATTGGAGCACAGTGTTGTTTACTAATGAGAGTAAGGTGAAATTCTTTAGTGATGATTGGCGTGTTAGGGTTAAGAGACGAGAAGGTGAGGGATTTTCAGATGCTTGCATCAACGAAAGTGAGAGATTCGGGATCCCAATGTAATGGTGTGGGGAGGCATCAGACTATCGGATAGAATTGAGCATGTAATTCTCAACGGAGGCACTGTCACAGCTCAACGATACATCTAGGAGGTTATCAGACCTCATGTGGTGCCATTCGCACAGAGAATCGGTGCAAGATTCAAGTTGATGTACGACAATGCAAGCGCACACACTGCTAGAGCCACCAAAGCTGCTCTGAAGGAGGCTGATATTCAGGTGTTACCGTGGCCCGTGAACAGTTCTGACTTTAACCCGATAGAGCACATGTGGGATCTACTCAAACGAAGCGTTTGAAGCACTGACCGACCCGTAATTAACGAGAAACAGCTGATTGAAGTGCTCAAATCAAGCTGCGAGTGAATACTTGAAGAAATAGTGCGACACCTGATTTAAAGTGTGCCTTCCATGCTTCAGAAATGCGTCCAAAAAAGGGGTGAGGTACACGCTACAGAACAAGCAAAAAAACTTCACAAATTTTGACAGTGGTTGATAGCTTTTTTCTCAAGTGAATATTTTGCTGAAAATGAGTACTGGGCTAAAAAATAATTTAAGTTACTTTTTTGTATCGATTTTAATTAAATTTTAATTTAATTACATAAAAAATAATAAATCTAATTATCTAAATCACTGCCTAATCCCTAAGTTCCATAAACACATGAGTGTCATTGAAAATTGCAGTGGCCCTTATTTTGTTTTGACTAATATATATATATATATATATATATATATATATATATATATATATATATATATATATATATATATATATATATATATATATATATATATAAACATTTTTTAATATCGATGTACAAATACAGTTCTGGCAGAGTACTGACGTCAAATCTAAGCCAAACCAATTATATGAAAATACTCAGAATTATTACAAATAAAAATATGGGTATGAGGAAAGAACACAACCAAATCAGAAACGTTGGGTGCAGGCCATTTTCCGTACCACTCTAACTTTACGTCAATAATAAATGTCTGTCGATTTTTCCATATTTTTCATTGTGTTTGTTAGAAAGAGGTTTAGCAAGACTAACAGTTGCTAAGTAACAAGTTTTAGAAACTTTATTTTCCCTGTCCACGAATAAGAAAAAAAATATATGGTATATTTAGGCATTAGTATATTAGTATATTTAGAATTATTTACAAAGTTTCATAAATGATCCTAAGTGGAAATGTTTCAATAATATTTCATTCAAGCTTAGCGTAGGAAGTTAAAACGCTTGTATTCGACACATCAATTAGCTGGGTACATGAAATTGCAATTCATACAATGTTTGTAGTAAATTAGAAATTAAATACTATTTCTCTAATGAATGAGTACTCGATTAACAAATAAAATTTTCCTATCCACACTCGTAGTTTACCTGGCAATCAATTACATACATACATACATATCGTCACGCCTTTTATCCCCGAAGGGGTAGGCAGAGGTGTATTTCTACACCCACTTTTCGCCAGATATACTTTAGTCCCACGTAATAAGGGGTGAGCCTATTGCCGTGCCGGGCACATTTCCAGACTCCGTGCTGCTACTGAGAATTTCGTGACAGAAAAACCCAATAACACCGCCCGATCCAGGAATCGAACCCGGGACCTACCGATCCCACGCGCATATTTATGCCGCGAGACCAACGAGGCAGTCGTATAGGGTTTGATGTCGAGTTTTCCGTCTCTACGCAAAGATGGTATTTGCAACGTGTTATCCCTTAGTCGCCTCTTACGACACCCACGGGAAGATACGGGGTGGTGACACTTGTATTCTATGCCATCAACCACACGGCGATCAATTAATTCTATATTATTGCGCATTACTGAAGATTCAAACTCATTCACAGAAACCGTTACGTATTCATACATCCTTAAAAACTGTTAAAGCATAAACCATAATACAACCTGTCCTACTTCGATTACAATAACAAACAATTTCGCCAAAAATTAGTGAAATTCCACTAAATACCAATATGGTAACAAAAGAAAATCTATTTGATTTATTAGTACAATTACGAGAGATAGGGGACGGCTGTAGCCTTTGTCTGATCAAAACACAATTCACCGAATCATAAATAACAGGAACAATAGTCAATAAAATTAGATAGAGATGGGTTGGGCATTGGCAAGGAAAATAAATAAGGTTTTACCAAGAGGATATGAGTTTCCACTCCATCGGGATAAGCTGATAATATTCACCTACATATCAAAATATGGGCACCAGGACGATTCCCTCTACTTCGGTTTCGTCATATAAGCCACGTTTCAATGGAGACGTATGTAATTTACATCGTGTTTGAAAAGAATGACAATATCCGCTCCGTCATCTATCATTACATATATTTTGTGCAAATAATATTAGAATCTGTACCGTACTATATGGAAGCAATAAAAATATAGATTCATGGAAAATATTTTTCTGTATTACATTTTTTTGTGTTAGATATGTGTTGAATATGATGTGAAGATCGACCCACATGTCAAGTTTACCGGCCACGGTAAATTTTAGCATTTATAAACTACAATTTTATAATATTTTTTACAATTTAATGTACTGAATAATAACGGGAGAATTATTTACAGGTAAACTTCGTCCGCATCGCTGTCAACCAGTAAAGTGTTCCGCATCGCTATCATCATGCTGACAACATTGCCACGCTGCACAACAATACGGATTCACTGGGCAACAAATGAGCCGGCGCTTATATCTACAAAATTTGATAGTTAAATATGGGCTCTGACCTTTTCATATAATCATCATGTCAACAATATAATATTTTACAGAATTGAATTCATTTTGGGGTGTAGTAGCGATGGTTAAGTAGAACTGTCGAGCCCCTACATATGGTTAACATGTCGCTTAAGTAAATCAATGTTGGAGTCTTAAAAATTGTCCTCGATGTCAAGTGCGTCCCCATACAGTGATTCACCGTTATCCACTTCTAATGGTAACTTAAACCCAACAAACATTAAAGGGAGAGTTTGTTTTTATTGGAAATAATGCCGAATGCCGTCTCCCAAGGATTGAAAAATGAGGGTCGAGTTTCACAGAAATGTGAAGAACCTGAGAGTTACTTAACATGCTCATTCAAGATACTTATGTGTTCCACATTCGTCAAGCGTAAATTAAAATGTATGCTACGCTACATATGGAATCCAAATATGAATAAGATATGTCTACCATTAATCTATTTTGATATTTTCGTTTGTCACTGTTCATAATTTTGTTGATCTATTACAGAATTTATGTCATATAAAGTACACAAATATTTAAAAAATATGTGTACGTGTGCCGCGTAATCAATTAATTTTGTATACAATAAAGAAATTGGTAAATGGTACATTACCGCTGGTCCAGTGCCTCGGAGAGCGCGTTATGCTGTGGGCCCCGGCTGTCGTTAAGGTCTCTGACGATAGTTATAGAGAATCAGTGTCCCTTAGGAGTCCTTGAATATACTAACATGAATTTAACAATGGCATATCTTTATCTCTCTGGGTTGCGGAGGTCAGACGGCAGTCGCTCTATGGAGAAGCTACTATTCTTGCAACTTGTTATACAAGAAAGTGGATCCCGGCGGAACTCTCCGATGCACCCAGGGTAACACCAGGACAAAGATGGCAATAATTTAGTGATCTTTAATGACCAATGATCGGAGTAGGTAGATTGATTTATGGTACGTGTTTCATAAATACACACAGAAAAAATAACATGAATAAGCCATTTTTCCGAAAAGTAATTCCGGTATTACCGGATTCAATTAAATATTTTTAATGTTGGTAGTGATATTATTACTACTCAATTCAAAATTTAAAGGATATTATTACTACTCAATTCAAAACTCATTAAAACAAAATAATTCATTATTTACTTATCTGTTGAATAATAAAATACCAATCGAATTTCGATCGAAGCTTTAATATTATTTATTTTTAGCCTTTATACGGCCACTACTTTTTATAAATTATTGCACTTTTAAAAATTTCAATATTTTCATAATGGTCATGGTAATTTACAAGGGTAGAATAAATAAAAAAAGTAAAAATCAACATTGTTTATTGTTAAATAATTATGTATAATATATTTTTCCCGAGTGTCAGACTCTTACTGACTAAAACCCTCCCGTGTTCCATCAAGTGACCTTTGCATTCCAAGGCCGCGGTAACTCTTCGTAAATTCCGCAACCCTGGTAGAATACAGTTCCTAAGTTCAGTTTTTTTTTTAATAATCAACCATTTCCGGGTGAATGTCCATATTAATATATACGTTTCGGAGCAATGAAGTCATTTCAATCTACCTACTCTGATCACTGTTAATGACTTAATGGCCTATCGTCATTTATCAGGGACATTTCATGCCTATTAGTTAGGTGAGAATTTCAAAACATTTCCGGATTCAAACAGGACCAAAATTGTCTATTATCTCTGTATATGTAGCTTTGCCGTCAGAAGCCTCTCATACAAAATTCATGTCTTTATATCATGGAAATAAATCATCCAACTTCATTGAATCGTAATACATAGTTTACCTATGTTAATATAGAGTAGATAATATGACTGGATTAATATAACAAATAAAGTTACAACTATACCTACCTAACTACGGTCGTAACATCTAGGAAACAATGTAAGATGGTGTAATCATTATCTTATTGATATTGTGGGTAGTTTGATAGTTTGTGAGATATTAGTAATATAGGATAGAATAATATACCTACTGTAGATCAAGTTTTATCAATGAGATTCATTATATACCTGTGGTATACATTTAGTAGATTGTTTTGATGCTACATAATGCTTATTATGTTCTGTTGTAAGAAAGACCTTTCTAGTAATATAAAACTACCCACAACATTGATATTTGATATAAATTGGCTGTATAGTTGTTTGTTAATTATTAGGTACTTATTGAAAAGAATGATCAAGAGTTTTATTGCCCGTTCTTTCTCTTGGTTCTATGCATTTGCTTTGCGAACTGGGCATTAAATGTAAATGTAGAATCAAGACGTAATCTAAAGATATATCCTTGTGCCAAACTGAATAAATGAAAGTATGATTTGATAGTTGTCTCTTTTATTTATCAAAACTGTCTCTACATTATAGGGAGCTTTCCTGATTCTGACACACTCGTTAGTATAATCAAATTTACGCAAGTCAGACCAGGACTTAATCTTGATTAATATTTAGTCCATACTTCTCCTTATATGGCGAAGACAGATTAACAAAACCTCTCTTTAATATTTATATCCATCAGATTTATCTCGATACAACAGTTACCTATTATTTTACCAATTTCGGCAATATCATATTTAATGAGCAAGGAAATAGCTTTAGTTACGAAGTGATTTATCATTTATGCCGCACAGAAAATATCGTTCTATGAATGTCACATTGTAATCCATAGTACAGTTTCCCCAATGGGATAAGGAGAGTTGTACCTGACATCCCACATTTCACAGCTGACAGTGGAGCCCAATTGTGGTAAGTGGCTAGATGATGAAACAAAAGAACAAGCAACACAGAATATTAAAACACAGTGGCAGTTAAATAGTCAGAACCATATCGTACCTGAGCAGTCGTCGAAGGAGAATAGGACGAGCTAGCCGAGCCTGTCGACTTATATATCCAGCTTACACCTTATTTACACGTTTGACAGTTTAACCGTCAAACGTCATGTCAGTGTCATTTAATTGCCACCATCCTCTTACATGTGTATAAACACTTGGATATCAGTAATTTCAGCCCAAAGCCTAGATATTATTACATATCTCTCAAGTGCTTAAGACACATTTTTGTAAGACTAAGGATTCTATCAAAATTCGCTGGAAACAATTAAAAAAAAAACTGAATAACTTCTTGCTTTTCTAATTAATCTATTATATTATTTAGACCTTATTTTTTATAATAAGTCCCTTTATCTATACATATACATATAATACCTACATTCATACATACGTAGATCATGCATAGTATATGTACATATTTACATTCCACATACAAATAAAATTGAAGTGTCTGTCTGTAATATCAAAATAACTTTATTTTCAAGTGCTTATAGTTAGTTACGTAACGGCGATAGCTCAGTGGCGTACGTAATAGACGGCCGAGATAATCGTTTCGGGTTCGATCTCCAGTTACCCTGAGCACACACCTCTCACTTTTTGAAGTTATGTCTGTATTAAAAATGTTAATTATCGCTCACAACAATGTACTCGATAGATGGCAATAGGCTCGCCCACTATTACATTGGGACCGAAACATAACTGGCGAAGTATGGGTGTGTAATACACCTCGGCCTACCCTTTCAGGGGTAAAGGCGCGAAGTTATGTATGCATGTGTCAGAATCAGAAAGCTCCCTATAGTGTAGAGACAGTTTTGATAAATAAAAGAGACAACTATCAATTAATCATACTTTTATTTATTTAGTTTGACACAATGATATATCTTAAGAATACGTAGTGATTCTATAGTTACATTTAGAGCCCAGTTCGCAAAGCAACGACATAGAACCAAGAGAAAGAACGGGCAATAAAACTCTCGGCCATTCTTTTCTATAAGTCAATTCACAAATAGTGTTACAGCCAATTTATATCAAATACACTGTTGTGTGTAGTTTTATATTACTAGAAAGGTCTGTCTTACAACAGAACATAATAGGCATTATTTACCATTAACACAATTCACTAAATGTTTACCACAGGTATATAATGAATCTCATTGATACAACTTGATCCTCAGTATATTATTCTAGGTTCCCTATCCATTTGCATAAAATTTTAAGACCTAATATAACTTAGCATAATTTTGTTTGGCATAATTATATTTTCGTATAATATAATTACGCATAACAGCTTACGCGTAATTTTTGAAGCATAATTTCTCTAACCATAATAATGATTAAGCATAATATTCTAAAGCATAAATTTATTAAGTATAAGGTTCTAAAGCATAACTTTTTAAGCACAATATCCTTAAGCATAAAATCCTAAAGCATAAATGTATTTACACATAATGATAACAATACAATACAAATTTGATATAATAACTTTGGCAATGTATCTTTGGCATATTTTTCGCTGTAGGAAGCATGAAGCAAGGAAGCATACAGCATGCAAGCAAGCATGCAAGCAAGCATGCAGCATGCAAGCAAGCATGCAGCATACAAGCAAGCATGCAGCATGCAACATGCAGCAGGCAGGGCTTCTGTCACGGCTCCGGCGCTGCGGGCCTCCGGCGGCCCCACGCGCCTACGTGATTTTAAATAACACTCTAGGGGTAGGACAAACAAGACTACGTGGAGTCGGTTTTGCAGCAATTCGGTTCTGTCACTAACTTTTGTTGCACAGCATATACATTTTTTACAATTTAAATATATAATTATATAAATATTATGCTAATAGTCATTAGGCCTACTAACGTTATGCTAATAGTCATTAGGCCTACTAACGTTATGCTAATAGTCATTAGGCCTACTAACGTTATGCTAATAGACATTAGGCCTACTAACGTTATGCGAATCAATTTTATGCCAAAACAAATTAGTCTTTAAGATGATTATGCCAACATAAAATGTACGTCTAAAAAAAATAGGCCGAAGTATTACTATGCCAAAACCAATTGTGCCAAAATCGTTATGCTGAAGTATATTAGGACAAAGAACATTATGCAAAAGGAAGGGATCCCATTATTCTATCCTATATTACAATCTTTAATATCTCACAAACGATCAAACTACCCAGAATATCAATAAGATAATGATTACACTATCTTACATCGTTTCCTAGATGATGAAACAAAAGAACAAGCAACACAGAATATTGGAACACAGTGGCAGATAAACAGTCAGAACCATATCGTACCTGAGCAGTCGTCGAAGGAGAATAGGACGAACTAGCGGCGCCTGTCGACTTATATAGCTAGCTTCCATCTTATTTACACGTTTGACAGTTTAAGTTTAACTGTTAAACGTCAAGTCAGTGTCATTTAACATATTATGACACTGACTTGACTCTTACATATTATGTATAAATACTTGGATATCAGTAATTTCAGCCCACAGCCTAGATATTATTACATATCTCTCACGGGCAGACTGACAATTACTTCGTCCTCGAAATACAATAAATAACACTTTACTAAACAATCGCCCGACGGGTGCCCTGTATTATGTAACAATTAATTCTTACCATATTGATTAAAACCATCTAAAAACTATAGTATCGTTACGTCCGCTACGGCTATACTGGCTAACGTCATCATCTAAGTAAGTTCAATTATAAGAATAGTATCACAACAACAATAACTTTGTACAAAACTTGTACACAAAAATAAACTGGACTCATAATTACAGTAATTACGGTTTAATTTTGTGAGTCTAGAAATAAGTTATTTGTATCAGGTGCTTTGATACCATTGTTACAAATTGTATTTACTATTCTATGAAGGGATCATTAACATTCACAATACACATGTTACATAGAAGTACAGCTTTAATTTTACAATATTACACTACTGCATTATCCATCCACAAATTGACAAAAATAATTTAGTACAAAAGGAGCCACTACGAAGCATCATAAAAATTTAAGTAACTTTTTAAGTATAAAAAATTTAAAATAGTTAGGTAGTTCTGCTTATGGCTGATAAATAATTGAAATAAAATAAATATTGAAATTCACAACTGAATTAAATAATTAAATTTGATTTCACTAATTTACAAGTATGCCGGTACCTACTTGTGTGATAACAGTAGTGTAATACAAGGACAATACTTTATTCTAATACACTGTCATTGCCTTTGCCCTTCCTTTCACATTAAATAGAAAAGTAACAACGGTCAATCTCCTTGATACCTTCTAGCCCCACACCTGCTGCACATGAGCCCAGGCTAGAACAAGGCGAAAGACTTCAGCAGTTCGTAGGCGATATAATCAATATCATCAACATCAAAATGATTATCAATATCATCAATATCAAAAGGATTATCAATATCATCAACATCAAAATGATTATCAATATCATCAACATCAAAATGATTATCAATATCATCAACAAAATTATTATCAATATTATCAACAAAATGATTGTCAAAATCATCAACAAATTGATTGTCAAAATCATCAACAAAATGATTGTCGAAATCATCAACAAAATGATTGTCAACATCATCATCAAAATCATCATCGAAATCATATCAAAATCATCATCAAAATCATTATCAAAATCATCATTATCAAAATCATCATCAAAATCATCATCAAAATCATTATCAAAATCATTATCAAATCATTATCAAAATCATTATCAAAATCATTATCAAAATCATTATCAAAATCATTATCATAATCATTATCAAAATCATTATCAAAATCATCATCATCGCCAGCATTATCAATTTCTTAACCATCGGTAAGTTATTCATCAATAATAATCATCGTCAACTATTTAATCATCAATGAATAAATCGATGTTATCACGTTATTATAGATAGTTACAGATACCTTTATATCATCACTGCTACCTACATTATCGATCCTTGTCTAGAAGAAGTTTATATGTAATTCTGTGTATGGTTATCAGAACCTCTAACCTATAGTAAGACCGCCCTTTTAATTACTTTGTATATGTATTTAAAAATTTAACTTCAATAGCTTAGTAAGAAAATAAAAAATAAAATCTGTAAAAGCTTCTATATCATCAAAGAATATCTAAACTATATTAATCCATAAATCGTAGCTATCTAAAAGTACAAAGAAGACTTTTATTATATTCTACAAAAATAAACTGTGGGAAAAATTATAAGTGTAACTTATCATTATCAAAATTGATATCTATATTAGTAATGCACTAAAATGTTATCAATCTAGGATAATAAATGCAGCAGACCCTATTAAAGCACCTTGGTATGATACATAGACTTTATTATAGTATATTACTAATCTGCTCCTCTCTCCTAATGGTGATCCATAATAATTGTTTCCTAATTGTAAGTCTAACTACCTGTAAATGAACAGTGTGGAATGCTATAAACTGAATTAACCTGAATATATGGCAGGTACAAACAGTACAAAAGTATAAATAAATAACCAGTAATCAAAAATTAACCAACTTAGTAAATGGCTTATTTATGCTACCAATAGTCTGTGAACGACCTAAAGTTATACTAGACGCCAATGCCAGTAAAAAATACTCTTGGTAAGAAACGGTATAATAAATAGTCATGTAGAAAGTCAAACCAGACACTAGTTAAAATAAGTTTAAATTCAGACCAGTCGGTTAATATCTCAATATCTATAAGTCAAATATACATACCTACCTAGATTTATTCATTTAGGTCGCAACACTTAAAACATCAATGTACTTATACAAATACTTATTATATTTAGTAGAATATCTTATTTAATTTCATCAATTTCATTTTAATTCGATTTTTTTACGTATTTTACGTTAGGTATCTGGTTCATTCAATTTCATTATAATTAAGATTTGGCGACTTGTAAGAGGTTTGATATAAAAATAGTAAGCTTACATGTAAGTATTGTTAAAAATAAATACATAAAACTCTTCAAGCACCTAGAATAATTAAATCCCATTTTAACCATTAGTGCCATGTTCTCCTACAGTTTAACCACACAAAGTACAGGTACACATGTATATCTTTGCATACTAAATTGATAAGATAGTTCATTATCGAGAGCTAATCCTAAGATTGATTATTACTATATGGTCTTAATAGGTTTACAGTTTAAAAAATCACGGCACTTCATAATAAAAATACATAATTTCATTGAATAAAAGCAGATAAAAATAAATACCGTCTCATATTTTATTAATTGATTGAATTTACTTGTATTATTTCCGAGAATGGATAAGTAAACTATGAGAATGTTTTCGAAAAAAAGTCAGTGATGTAATATGGAACTATTTTCAAATTTAATCAATATGTGCTTATTTCAGATTCATTTAATTAGACAGATGTCTGTATTTATTACACATTTCGTTTAACTATTTTATCTGCTATTATCGTTATAAATAACAGGAAATTATCAACCACTACTTGAAAATATTGGATACACTGCCATCTAATTGTGCCAGACATAAGGATAATGATGTCACTTTCTTTAACAAGTCAATTTAATCTTAAGTAATATAATACACCATTCTTCAAAAAATACTTCTTAATAAAAATATCTTGAGCTATATATTTAGACGTAGCATATATGACCCCTCAGGCCTCAGGAGGATAAGGTATGTTTAAAAAATAAAAGGAAATAGTTACTAAACGAAACTATCATTTTATCGATTATGACCTAGCTAGACACAGACCCGCTTGATATAATATAGAGTATTTCTGTACCTACACACAAAAGTTCGCTTGTAGTAATAGTTATACAAAACTCATAGGCTATCTTTACAACGTGTCATTCAAATGTGGTGCCTCTGAGGCAAAATGAAGCTATTTGGTTTTGTTCTTCCAGTAGAAAATAATCAAAGTGACAAAATCATAAGTATATTCTATTGCAAGTAAACTGGTGGAAATTATTTGGTACATGACAATTACTCACTAAACAATTATAGAAAGTGTACTATTTGTAATTCGATACATACATTTTAGTGCCATAAACAATTATTAACCAGTTAAACATACGAGTATATTTCGAAGATATGTTGAAGATAAATTTACAGTTTCGTAGTCATATCTCCAGGGCAACACATTCAAGAGCTTACCCTTTAAAATATACTTATTTTTTCTTTTCTTTCGTTATACTTTGGATCCGATTTAATAAAACTATAAAACATGAACTGATTAATTTGGTAATTGTGGCGATAATTTAACTACAGCTTATGGAACAGAGCTAAGGCATTCCTACATCGCAATATTGGTCTGTATGTAATGAATACACAGCCAACACAACATTAATGAAGAAACCTCTGAAATGTAGTCTACCTACCGTCATTTCATATTCTACTCATAATGAAAAGATTCGTCGGAGCACTTCATTCTTGGAATTCAAATATGCAGGACGATTACGCTAATCAGTACACTAGAAAGAGTTATCAACAAAGCACAACACAGCCAATGCTCATACCGAGTCTCGGTCAATCACTATAAATGTTTCCTATTTAAATTCCAACAGATTAGAACAATATCGGCTACTATCAAAATAAATCTATTATACATTTTCTGTAACGTTTTCGCTATTACCTACCTACATAGTTTTATACTCAGATACATTTTTGATGAACATGTTAAAATAACCTGGTACCACATAAACACAATAGTCATATTTTTCGACCAATCATGGCTATAGATATAATCTTGGTGGAAGTACATTACCAGCGTTTGCAGTTGATTTTTGCTGTTGGCTTCAGCATACTGTTGCAGATCGTTAAGATTTGTAGTCGGTACTCATCCGCCGGCTTGCTCTCGGCATCGTTGCTACTGGATCGTAGGGCAATCGTTCTCTGTCGTCAGCTGAACGGTGATGGGCTTAGACAGAATCATGGGATCACGATGAGGAGACTCTGGAACTTGCAATTGGATGTATTAGTATTATGGGCGCAAATTTATCACACTTCTGATGTCAAAATCACAAAGCTCCCTATAGTGTAGAGACAGTTTTGATAAATAAAAGAGACAACTATCAATTAATCATACTTTCCTTTATTCAGTTTGGTACCATTGTACTATAGAATCACTACGTAATCTTAAGATATATCATTATATATCTTAAGATTACGTAGTGATTCTATAGTTACATTTAGAGCCCAGTTCGCAAAGCAAAGACATAGAACCAAGAGAAAGAACGGGCAATAAAACTCTCGGCCATTCTTTTCTATAAGTCAATTCACAAATAATGTTACAGCCAATTTATATCAAATACACTGTTGTGGGTAGTTTTATATTACTAGAAAGGTCTGTCTTACAACAGAACATAATAGGCATTATTTACCATTAACACAATTTACTAAATGTTTATCACAGGTATATAATGAATCTCATTGATACAAATTGATCCACAGTATATTATTCTAACCTATATTACAATCTTTAATATCTCACAAACGATCAAACTACCCACAATATCAATAAGATAATGATTACACTATCTTACATCTTCTTTTAATTGTAAAAGTTAAAATAATATTTCTGCACAAAGTAGAGCTTTATCGTTTTTTTTATCTATAGACTCACGCCTGTATCTCCTAAGGGTTAGGCAGAGGTGTAATATTACACCCACACTTCACGATGAATTTTTAGGTCCCACGTAATAGGGGGCGAGCCTATTGCCGTTACCGGGCACATAACTAGACTCCATGCTGCTACTGAGAATTCGGAAAAACCCAGTAACACTTTTGTCCGACCCGGGAATCGAACCCGGGACCTCCGATCAGCAGTCGCATACGCTATCCACTGGACCACGGAGGCAATTTTCCGTTTTTACCCAAAGAAATATTCTATCTTAAAATAGCGCGTAGTCCTGGTTTGCTGAAGCATTTAAAAGCGCATCAGCTCAGTACAGTGTCTATAACATAGCAGATAATACGTCGGCTACGATGGTTTTCTGGAAACTACATTCATATCTATTGAATGAATTCGAAAACATTATTTTTCGATTTTCAGTTTTCTGTAGGCATATCTGTTTTATTTAGTTAATAGTAACCGTAGAGATAATATTATTAGATCTATTTTGAGACATTAGCTTTGTATTGAGAAGTACCTACTTACAAAAGTTGTTAAAATATAAAGAGCCGCAAGTGTGTACAGGGAGGGAGCGGCGAGTGGCGAGTAGTCAGGAAGCTGGCGCGGCCGTATAATGTTATATCAGCAGACATTAGTCTGGCCCCTAATGTGATGTTGCGCTTGGTAGTGCGTTGGCAAGCTCACCGCTGTCGATGTCGCCGACCGAGATTTATCTCCCAAGCCCCGCCCGGCTCCCACTTCCTTTCACACAAACGACCGACTCTAATTTTTGCTTTCGTCTTGTAATCGTTATAGACAACTGAATGTTGTACTGTCCGCAAAACATCAAAGTCGTTAAGAAAAGAAAAAGCCAAAGCGGCCACTTTCAATTTAAAAATGAAATGCATAATGTTTTCCAATATTGCTGCAAACTGCAAAGAGCCGATCGCGCGGTCCGTGGTACAATTAATGCGACCAGAGGGAAATATTTCATGATAGCGTCTCTTTCTACTACTGCAGTTTTTCGTAGCCAGGCCAGGTGATAGCTATTTGAAAATTTAAAGACAGAAAAAGTTGTGAAAAAGATTTTATGGTTGTCTGTGCAAGCACCTAGTCTTGTATAACGTCATGAAAAAGTCGTAAATGTTGCGTAGTAGCGTGTACGAGTGAAATTTTCTACTCAAGCGGTCGCGCGATCTACGGAACATGCAAAATTTTGTGTCTTGCCTTTCGCTCCTGGGGTTTATCCTTTTACCTGCCGTTCCTATTTTATGACTTCAACTGTTAAAGTAATGACTACGTGAGGTGACATACGAATATGACGTATTAGGTACCTACCTACGTTCCTTTATCTGTAGAATGACATGCAGACGCGTACAATAACTGCTGGGTAGTCTCCAGAGCGATTACATATTTTATTATAAGTAGTGATTAGTAAACAGTTAGTAGTGCCATGCCATAGTATTCAGTTCTATCTATATTTTCGTTTAAAATTTTTTCAGGGGAACCAAAATGTAGACTGTAAGTAATGAGCGCAGACACAATAGGTACATTTAATTTCTGTTCCGATTGTAGCTTGAATGTGTTTCAACGAATATTAAAGAGTACCTACATTATTGCATAAATATATTTATATTTATTGTAAAGTACCTACTTGGTAGAAAATCTTGAACGACGCGGCGGTATTACATTGCAATTTCTTTACAAGTGTAGATCAAAATAAATATTCGCACTTAATTTATTTCAAGTCTTATCTAAGTATAAAGAATTCTAATTTAACATTAATTATGCGAAGCATAATATTTTTGAATGGTAGGTACTTTATATTATAACTTTTGTAATACGATCTCTTTGTTTTGGCCGTCGTATTCAATTGTAGCAGTAATATAAAACTGCTTCGTAGACAATGCAACTGCTGTATGCATCATTGTTTTGACGGTAAAAGATATTCTTTTACGAGGCAGATTGCAGTGCCTGTAAAAGTTATGTATGTTATCTATACCGAAAGTATTTTAAGATCTTATTATACAAGTAATTCTTGTAAAAATTGGTAAGGTTTCTCACGACTTCTTTGACAATAAATAAAAAACCACTTTTGGTGAGACGTTATTTAATTTCATTGTAAACTATCCTATAAATTTGAAATGCTTATTTCTATCCTTATTAATAAAGTTAAACCATTTTGAGCCTCTAATTTTATTACAATTATTATTGTCAATATACTCAATAGTTATTAATTAAAGAATTAGAGTTCATTGAAAGCATCAAATATGATGGAAACTATGTTATTTAACAGTATCCATAAAATTATCATATTAAAATTAACAATAAATCTCATCTACCTATTGTTTCAAGCTGTTCAGTTGTACAATGTTGTCGTTTTCAGTTACACAAACAATGATGGTCAAATAGAAATAGCTAAAACAACGAAATTGAATTATTTCAAAGTATTTTAGCATTGTATTTGTCATTTGATATTTATTTTGCTTATAGAGTTACCCCTACTATGAGTAACTAACTCAATAGAAAGTACTTCTAGGTAATTTAAAAGGATAACTTAATATTGAAGGTCTGTATTTTAGATCGAAAATACT
Organism: Euclidia mi; assembly: GCA_944739405.2. Lineage (NCBI taxonomy): Eukaryota > Metazoa > Arthropoda > Insecta > Lepidoptera > Erebidae > Euclidia > Euclidia mi. The sequence goes on from OX123184.2 coordinate 55,162,404, forward strand.
ATCCTAAGAAAATATTCCTATTCGGCTAAAATTGTAAAAAATGTATCAGACCTCATGTAGAGCCAATCTTCTAACTCTACGCGCCCAAATTCACAATCTCCACACCTGAGGTAAAATATTATGTGGGTTGGCCTTTTTGTATTTGTGTAAGGTATGCCTTATGAAATTAGGTGCCAAGCTATGGCTTAACACCCAATTTCAGCCTTTTGGGTCTGCAGGAAGTAACTTAAAAATTTCAATATACATCAAGTAAAAAAAAAGGTGAGGAAGTCACACATATTTAGCTATGCAGTTGCAACAAGTTGTATGTACGCATTAGTCCAATATTGAAATCATATCTAAAGAATTTGGTTTATCTGGGACATTGGAAACTCAAGTTATGCACACCTTACACTTTTCGCACTTTTATACCTTGTAGTAGGTATACAGTTAAGGGCTAAACCTAATTTGATGAAATTTAGCATGGCGATTTGTCCGTGTGGTGACGGATTAAGAACACTGAATGTCACCACCCCATATCATCCCATGGGTGTCGTAAGAGCCGACAGAGGGAGCATATTATGCACAAAACCAACACTGTAAGAGAAGGAAAACTTGATACAAACCCTATACCAACCCGTTTGGCCAGCGTGGTATAGTAGGCCAATTCCTCCTGAAAGGAGAGGCCTAGTTCAGCAGTGGACTGTTAAAAGCTGATGGTGAGCATGGCGATTGTTTCAGATGAAGGCCCAAGATCAACATAAAAATACCTTTCCCAAAATTGGCTCTGAAATGCATATGCTAGTTTGGACATTTGGAACGGATGGATGAAAGAATGAATGGTGATGTCAGTAGGGGACGCCCAAGACGGACGTACGCCGACCAAATAGGTGACGTACTAAAAAAGGGCCAAATTAAAAGTACCCATAACCGGCGATGTATGATGAGGTTAAAGAATGTCGAGGAAGCGAAAGAGGTGTGTTTGAACCGGAGCATTTGGCGCTCCATAGTCTCTGCCTACCCCAATGGGAGACAAGCGTGACGATAGATAGAATGCATAATATGAATTTTGGCAGACACCCATTTGTTACTAGGTTTTACAGGGAATTCTTTTGCATTTATACCAAGTGGGTAAAGCTGCCGACCAAAGTTAGTAATTAGTAATTTTTCGTATGATAAAATTTATACAATGGCTATTAGTTAATAAACTTGGTATTTCCTTGGCTGCTCCGACAACGCGGCGCGTTTAAATGTTGTAAAACGACACATTCTCCATACTTGTAAAATCTTCTTATCCAGAAAAGAAAAAGAGCTACCTCTAAATAAACAAGGAAATGCCATTTGAACAACCCAAAATTATCTATAGTAAAGAAATTGGCAGCGAAATATAAACATATAATTTATCAATAACCTACATAATGTCGATGTTTGTATAAATGAAATACAGGTATGCATGTATATGTAAATGATTGTATCCAATGTATTATTCGAATAATGCACAAATACAGTGGTGGCCGCAACTGTTAATCCGGGGCTTAGTTATAAAGAGCAGTTTAACGTTAAACGTGCGCTTCAGTTGTAATTTATACAGACTAATGTCCACATTATCAGCACATGGGTGGCGCCATGTGCCCCGTGCACCGCCCGATCAATAGTAAGTACTTATTACAGTCTTCTTTCTGTAAAAGTATTGAACGCACAACACCGCTTAGTATCTGAACTGTTGATAAAATTATACATCTTACTGCGGCACATCACGTACCGGAGTTCTGTACAGAATCTGTATTCACAGACATCTGATAAAAAATGCTGCCTCTGCATCCGTTTCTTCTCAATCTAACTCAGAAGTACTTTTACTTGGGCTGAGACAATTTCAGAGAAGCACTAAGGTGGGAACACCGGTTTCAACTCTTGCCTTCTCTTGCCTTGGGCAACACGTTAAACTGTCAGTCTTGGTTATCAAAAAAATCTTATCAGTCGGCATGAGTAGTTATGACTCTCTAATATCAGCAGTAGGTACTGTAAGGGATTGTTTGCAGAAAGCGAATCCCGAGATCCCGTGCTCTAACTTCGAGGGTCTTGGACCATGGATTACTAAACGCAGAGCATTTATTTTTTAGTGTAGCTTATTTCACATTACATTTTTAGAAATGTGTGTCTGTCTGCAATTACGTTTTTTTTTATAATAATAGGCGGCAAACGAGCAGACGGATCGCCTGATGGTAAGCAATTACCGCCGCCCATAGACACAAACAACACCACAGGAGTCACAAGTGCGTTGCCACCCCTTGGGATTGGGAAAAGGGATAGGATAAGGAGTTGGATGAGGGAGAAGGAATAGGGGATAGGGCCTCCGGAACTCTCACTCACCGAACGAAACGCAACAGTTTAGGTACTGTTCTTTACGTCGATTTTCTGTGAGAGGGTAGTACTTCCCCGGTAGAGCCGGCCCATTCATGCAGGAATCAGCAAGGCTCTACTACCTGTGAAAAACGGTATTTTTGTTACACATTTTGTTACAATCCGGTACATCACCATAGTCACTTTTGGGTGCTAAATCAGACCTCGTTTTGTAATGTGCCGATAAAACTTTAGTTTAATTAGAGAATGATGTGGCGGACAGTATTATTATATCTGTTAATGACAATGTTGCTAGAGTAAGAGCCCAGGGCCGCCAGACCTTACTTATTTTCTCAGAAACAAAGTGTATAGAATAATGCAGTGTTAGTATCTGCTATGAGTGTACGCATACATGCTAGCTTGGATCGTGGACCAATTTTTTGTTATGAGGTGCTTAAAGTCCACGGGAACAATTTCAATACATTTTCTAAATGCACCCCTAGTGGTCTCTACCGATAGCTAGATATTTTGGAAACTTTGAAGCGTCTGGTAAAAATTACTGCCGCCGAAATGAGTGCGACAGTATTATTTATATTTTTTTCTAAAACATACACAAAAATCAGCACTGGGAATTTAGGAAAAGTTAGTACTATTTTTACACAACTTTAGCACCGCGTATCTAAAAATTGGCCCACGATCCAAACTAATAAGTATGTGTATATTCATGACACATACTAACACTACATTATTCTATACATTTCATTTCTGAGAAAATAAGTAAGGTCTGGCGGCCCTGGGATCTTGGACTATGCATTGTCATGTTTTACTACACTACTATTTATTATCCCTTATAAAATCAAACATATTTGAATAAGCATTACTTTGCATTTTTGTATCTGAAAACATTTTATTCTAATGTTTTAATACACTAGATATTGTTATTTATCCCTAATAAAATAAAATATACAGGTGATTTAAACTACACTACATTTAAGCTCCCTTAACAAGCTCATAGTTTACAAAATTTATTGTACAAGTAAGTCTTGTAGATTTACTGCTAATTACGCTTTTCACATTAAAGTGCTCGTGAGCGATCGCGCACGTAATGTGCTTTGTCTAACGATATTATTGGGTGAAGTGTCCAAATTCGACTGATGTGAGCGTCACAATACCGCTTTTCAACAGGTACACTTAGTGCACTTAATATGCTTACAAATTGATACCTTCATCCGGCGTGTTGACTATTAGGTATTATACATTGAAATTACACCAGTATTAAAAAAAATCATATGTTATGATGGGCGGCGTGCGGCGTGTACTTACTATGGCTCTATCATTTCGCAATACTTCATCATAAATCTCGTCGAGCGCTGTTCTGGATATTTGTTGGCGTGGCGTCCCGTGCATACTCTCAATTTGAGTGCAGCCGATATGTCCCGCTGCCTGCATGTCCCAGATATGTTAAATAGACAATAGTGCTGTTTACTTAGGTTGATTTGCGGAACTATTTCAAATATGAAAACGTATTAAATAATGGTATCGGGTAGGTAATCCGACGTACTTAAGTAGGTGTACGTAAATGTGCTTTATCACTAAAATATGAAATGACGAAGTAAAATTATATGAAATTGAGCAAGCAAGCCTAATTTATAAAAATAACGAATTTATAGAAGTGTGAACGTGCTATATTTTAAATGTAATGGGTCAGCCGTTTGGCGCGAATTGTAATAAATTACCTTACATTTATCTCGCTCTCGGTTCAATTAATTGGCTGTATATGGACGCCATGCTCTATATTCCAGTTATATTTAGCAATTTTATCACATTCGCAAATATTGCCTCGACGATTTGCTAACGAAATGTTAATATAGACGATCATATCTTTGATTTAGCTACATTTTTCAAGGATGTTAATGAGTTCTTTGCTTTAATGCAGTAGTTTCACTAATGATTACTTAACTAATATACCGACCTGTTAACCTAAATCCTATGAAAATTATGATTAAAGAAAAGTAAACTAAGTTCTTATAGTTACTATAAATCGTTTTCAATTTTCGTTTTATATTTATTTTTTTATTTATTTATTCTTTATGCACAAAAATAGTACACAGGTGGACTTAATGCCTAGTGGCATTTTCTGCCAGTCAACCTTTTGGTGGTGCAGAGATAGATGAGGTAGTTGCATTAGCCTTGTGGAGAAAAATAGGATATGTATTAGATACATATTAATAATTTAGATACGTATTATAAACCATAAATATTCTATAAATATATATAATTATTCATAGATATGATACACACATATTATATAGATATTATACATAAATATATACATATATAAATACATAATTATGCTATAGATGATGAGAGTGATGAGCCGATTCCTTCAACTTAGCAAAGAGAAGATTCCGTACTTTCGTTTTAAATGCATAACGATTGGTGGCCATTCTGACTTCAGGAGGGAGCCTGTTCCATAGCAGAACAAATTGGACAACAAAAGAAGAGTTTACGAAACCAGAAATATGAGCGGGACGAAGGTTCCTCTCATGTGTGGAACATAAGTATTGGAAGTATGTAGTCAGATAAGAAGGAGGAGAAGGAGAAGTAAGAATAGAGTAGAGAGTTGTGAGAGCACGCAAACTACGGCGCTGACGAATAGTTAGCCATTTAAGATCGGAACGAAAAGTAATAATAATAATAATATTCTTTATTGTACACCAATCGGAATTACATGTAAAAATTGTGATTAACAGTTAATGTACAAAGGGCGGCCTTATCACTAAAAAGTAATTTCTTCCAGGCAACCTTTGGATGGACTGGAAACTGACGGATTTCGAAAAAGGGGTAGTGTTGGTGTGTTCAGATATTGTACATTATTAATAGAATTTTAAACGATAAATAGGTACAAAACACTGTAATTAAATAATGATACATATATTAATAAATATACTATACTTTGTTAATACTATACTTAACTATACTTATTAAAAGTAGATACATGATCATACTTACGAAGATTGTATATGAATCGAATGCAGTTATTGAGAAGTCGGTCATATTTGTTGAGATACTCTGCATTCAGGTCATAATATCACACATCACCATAGTCGATTAAAGGAAAAATCAAGGCCTGTACAAGCATTGTTTTGGTTCTGATTGGCAAGAAGTTTTTGAGGCGATATAGAGCTCGAAGGGTACCGGTCACTCTCTGACTGACATTCGTAACCTGTGTCGAGAGTGGAATCAATTAGCAATCCCAAGTCTTTAACCACTGGACTAAAAGGTATGATAAGACCATTAAACACGACCGGAGGCAAGCTAGTCAGGTCTAATCTCCGTGTCATGCGCTGACTGCCGACAACAATGGCCTGGCATTTAGTAGGATTTACATCCAGTCCGAAATCTTTACACCAAGCTTGAATCATACCTAGGTCTTTATTAATATCGGCTATCGCTATTGTAACAATATCATCCACTCTCGCCTGGGAATATAACTGCAAGGTGTCGGCGTAAAGATGGTACGAACATCGAAGCTTAGGGGTTAAGAAATTAATAAACATTGAAAATAGTAGAGGAGAGAGTATGCCACCTTGAGGAACACCAGTGTTAATATTACGCCAACTCGATGAGATATGTCATCACTGCAAACTGCCTGCTGGCGTTCCTGAAGATAAGTAGAGAACCATTCCAGTGCGCCAGGTGAGATCATTAGATGGGAAAGGATTGATAGAAGGATATCGTGACTGACGGTATTAAAGGCATTCGAAAAGTCAACCAAGGCCAATACAGTCACCTTAGTCTCCTCCATGCCTGCCCTAATATCGCCAGTCACTTTAAGGAGTGCAGAGGTTGTGCTATGTCCAGGCGTAAAGCCAGGTTTTTCGGCGGTAGGTGCTAAAAACTGATAGACGTACGCGATATTTTAAATTTCTTATTTAATTATAAAATTACATCGTTACGTAAAAAGTTTACTTTAATTAAGCTTTTAAACATATAAATTACTGGTACTCACAGTTGTACGGTCTATGTAGCATAATATATTGCTAATTTAATACCACCTGCCAGCACAAGCACTTTCACATATTGAAATCAACGTTCACACACTATGTCTCAACTCAGTAACATTGAAGCAGCACAGAGGAGCTTGGAAGAAACGTTCACGAGGAGAATGGCCGATTTGGAGAGCCAGATTCAGTCAGCGGGTCCCGCCAAGGACACGGTAGCGAAGGTGGCTGAGGAGTTTCGCTCATTCCGGGAACTCATGTTTGGTTTGCTTGGTCTCCTCCGCAAGCAGATCGATGAGTGCTCCAATATGCTGGATAACATGGAAACGAGGCACAGGCGAAAGGACCTTATATTCCTGGGAGTCCCAGAATCTGAGAAGGAGGACTGCCGCGTGCTGGTCATGGACATCCTCAAAACCAAGATGTCTCTGAAGGATGTAGCCGACACTTCCATCATCAATTGTCACAGGCTCGGGACACCCAGCAAAGAGCATCACAGGCCTATTTTGGTAAGATTTTGCCATATTCATCTCAGGACAGCTGTATGGAGGGCGAAGACGGCGTTAAAGGGCTCGAAAATTTCGGTCAAAGAGTTCTTGACCAAAGCCAGACAGTCGTTATTTGTTAAGGCTCGACTGCATTTTGGGATGCGCTCCTGCTGGACTCTGGATGGGTCTATCGTCGTCAAGGCTCCGGATGGAACGCGCAGTAAGATTACATCCTCTCATGAACTGCAGCAGTTGATGTCTGTGCATCCAAAGGTGACGGGCGACGATTCTTCGGCGTCCAAGAAGATACCGGCCGGCGCCGCCGGTAATGTAAAAACTGTGCCACGTAAAATTTAACTGTTTGTGTAATGTTTTAAGTCACAGTTCATGTTACGCCGTATTTGTTTGTACTTATGTTTACTTTTGTGTCGGTGACTCATTAATTTAACTTTGAATTGAAAAATCACAATTTTACCCGCAGTTTAAAATGTAAAATGTATTCACTCACTTAATTTCACTTCACACTTATGTTGTTTATCTGTCAGAAACGTCATGTCAATCATGTCATTTTATAAAAACGTCATATTGTAAGTCAAAATAATATTCTCAATTTGCCATAAAAAAAAATATATATTCTCAATGCTACGTTCCATTTCACATAATTATTGCTGTGTAAAATTATGTACTGGGTGAATATTTCCGACTCAAATGTTTAGTTAATTAAACTATTTCATTGTTTTTATTTTACGGTCCGTCTCTGTTAACTTTTTATTTTAGTTACACTTTCTTTTTTGCAAAGATTTCGAAAAGTTAATTATTTAATTTAATTATGTTATGTTTAGTGATTTGCTTGACTTGATATTACTTATTAGTGATGTATGTATTGTAGCTTTTTTGCTGTCATATGCGTTTAGTTACATTTAACTTTTCTTTTTTTTACTTTTCGGTACAGGTACAAGCAATCTTATTTTAGTGTTTTAGTGATTAATAATTTTGTTTATCTTTCCCTATAAAATATTTATTTTGTGTGTAAGCTGGCGGGTGGTACAGAGATAAATAGCTTTGTACTTGGGTACGTATATTGCTTCAGTTTTCTTCTTATCTTAAATTTATTTTTAATTGTGTATATAATATATATTATTTTTAATTTTCGTATATATATTTATAATAGTATTCATATTTAGTATATTTTTTATTTTTTTTGCAAATGTGTTCTGATGATGATATATCGTTTTGTTCTGCCAATGAATAATTTAATGAGAGTTTTTGTTCAGTGCCCGATAGAACTCTTGGTGAATTTGTGAGTAACGTTAAGTCTAATCAGTCGCAAAATTTTAATGTATGTCATTTAAACGCTCAAAGCGTGCCAAGCCACTATAGCGACCTGTTAGAAGCCTTCAGTAATGTCAATGTTCACGCTGTTCTGATCTCCGAGACTTGGTTTAAGCCACAGCTGCTCTCCACTACTTATCCTCTGCCTGGATTTATTCTTATCCGGAATGATCGGGTTGACAGGAGGGGTGGTGGTGTTGCAATCTACATTCGTAGCGACTTTCCTTTCAAAATTGTTGCTACATCTTCTACCTCCTTCACCTCGATGGAATATCTCTTTTTGGAGGTTATTGTCAAGGGTGTAAAAACTTCTCCAGTTTCGTAGCGATTCTGGAATCTTTAGGGTCGGAATATACACATCACATAATAATGGGTGACTTTAATACCGATCTCCTCACTCCCCACTCTCCTCGTTCACGTAAGCTCCTCCAAATTATTGAATCAGCCAGTCTTCATAATTCACCACTTCAAGCTACTCACCAAAACAACAATGGGGAAGACACCTGGCTTGATTTAATTCTTACCTCCAACCCTTCCCTTATATCCTGCCATGGCCAATATCCTGCTCCCGGTTTTTCCCACCATGACCTCAAATTCCTGTCGTATATCCGCAATTCGCTCAAGTGGCTCCCAATTCGCCTTCGACAGAATACTCACATACTATCTTTACTTTATAACATTCTCTTTAACCCTTCTACTCCCCATTACTTAAAAGAACGCTTCGAGTTTCTTTCTGACACGCATTCTAGATCTCTAAGGTCATCGGTGAATCTAAGACTGGCTATACCAATGCATTCCAGTAGATTTTACGATAAATCCTTTACCGTCCAAGCTGCTCGCTTGTGGAATGCATTGCAGATGCCAATTAAACAAGCTCAAACAATATCATCGTTTAAAAAGTTACTCAAAGAATACTACTTGTCTCTTTAATCTTACTACTCTTGTAATTCTTATTTTTCTATTTCCTTTCATTTATTTATCACAAATTTATGTATCAATAATATAAATATCTATGTATTGTATGTTTATTTATGTATGTATATAGTTATATATGTGTGTATATAGTTATTTATCCATGTACGTACTTATTTATGTATATGTAAGAATTCGTATTATATATCTAAATTGGTAAATATCGCCAAACTACCCTTTTCTGAATACGTGTTGTTCTTATCCATCCAAAGGTTGCCTGTAAGAGATTGCTTGAGAGTGATAAGGCCGCCTATTGTACTATCTGTTATTTTTCTTTTTGTTATAGATTAATTTTTGTAGTTTCTTTGGCATTTGTACAATAAAGATGATGATTATTATTATTATTATTATATCCTCAAACCACCCAAATCCAAGCCTAAAGCGTTACACCTGCGTAACTTTGCCCGGATGGATGTAAATAAGTTGGTTGAAGATGCTTCTCATATTAATTGGGAGCCTTTGCTGGCGGCTGGCACTATAGATGACAAGGTTGATATCTTCAATAATGTACTAGTCAACTTGTATAATGTCCATGCCCCAGTTAGAAGGGTTAAATTGAAACGCCTTCCAGCCCCGTGGATGACCATAGGGGTAAGAATGGCAATGAAACGCAGGGACCGAGCATTCCGCAAATATAAAAGAGATCGTTCGGACGACAATTGGGCCTCTTTCAAAGCTGCAAGGAATCGGTGTAACCAGATGGTACGTAACGCCAAACGCCGCCATATTCTTGAAAACATTGTCCCCAGCTCTCCAGCTGCTACTTGAAAGTTCCTTGGAACACTTGGCGTCGGCAAACAGCAGCAATTCGACCTTCCGAATAATATCGGCTTGGATGATATTAATTGTCATTTCGCCACTACTCCATCAATTTGTCATCTAACCCGGGATCGGACGGTCGAAGATGTGGCAAATTTGCACCGGGTTAACATAGATCCATTTCAGTTTTCTCCAGTTGCACCAGGTGAGATCAAGAAGATTATCCTGTCCATCAAAACAAAGGCTGTGGGATACGATGGCATTGGTCGACAAATGGTTATGCCAATTTTAGACCAACTCTTACCTGCAGTATCCCACATTATTAACTTTTCCTTAAATTCTTGTGTCTTTCCCTCCTAATGGCGTAAAGCCTTTATCCGACCCTTACCTAAGATCCCCAATCCATCATTACCCAGTCACTTCCGTCCCATTTCCATACTTCCATACCTCTCCAAAGTGCTGGAAGCCTGTATCCATAAACAATTATCTCACTTTGTACATGTCAAAATTTTTTTAAGTCCTCTTCAGTCAGGGTTTAGGCCAGGACACAGCACTACCTCTGCCCTGTTAAAAGTGACTGACGATATTAGGGCGGGCGTTGAAGATTCCAAGGTTACTGTGTTAGTCTTGGTTGACTTTTCGAACGCCTTTAATACCGTCAGTCACGATATTCTCCTATCCATCCTCTCCCATCTTATGGTCTCATCTGATGCACTGGATTGGTTTTCCTCTTATCTTCGGGAGCGTCAGCAGGCGGTTCGCATTGATGAATCATTATCATCTTGGCGAGTTCTCGACTCTGGCATTCCACAGGGTGGTATTTTATCTCCTCTTCTTTTTGCTCTTTTCATTAATCTCCTGACCCTTGACCTTCGGTGTACGTATCATTTGTATGCTGATGACTTGCAGTTATACTCTCAGGCCACGGTAGATAATCTAACTGCTGCCATTGACGCTGTGAATAATGATTTGACTGCTATTAAACATTGGTCCGATAGGTTTGGACTTCATGTCAACCCTTCAAAATGCCAGGCTATTATTATAGGAAGTAATCGTATGATGAGCAGAGTTAAGGCACTATCTCTTCCATCGATTTTATTTGATGGAACTGTTATAAAGGTAACTTCGAGTGTCAAAAACCTAGGATTGCATATCGACGAATCTCTTAGTTGGCAAGCTCAAGTCACGAATGTGAGTAAGCGAATTACTGGGTCCCGGCGAACTCTCTATCGCTTAAGACATTTTCTGCCCGTCAGGACAAAGGTAACGCTAGTGCAAACTTTACTCTTCCCGGTCATCGATTATGGTGATGTTTGTTATTTCGACCTGAATGCAGACCTTCTCGATAAACTTGACCGTCTTCTCAATAACTGCATTCGATTTATTTTTAATCTTCGCAAGTATGACCATGTGTCTGCTTTCCGTTCCGAACTTCACTGGTTGCCCATTCGTCAGCGCCGAAGGTTGCGCGCTCTCACGACTCTTTTTTCTCTTCTTCATTCCCCAAGTCCTCCGGTATACCTAATGTCTAATATTCAATACTTAAGCTCGATTCATTCAAAAGATCTTCGCTCTTCTAACAATCTCTTACTTTCATGCCCCGCTCACACTTCTAGCCTTGTCCACTCTTCCTTCACTGTCCAATCAGTTCATTTTTGGAATTCCCTGCCTCTGGAGATCAGGATGGCTGCTAATCGTTGGACGTTCAAGGTTAAGGCACGCGAGCATATTCGCAAAGAGTTATTGGCACAATCATCATAATTTTTCACATCAATAAAACAGTATATATATATGTATTATATATATTTATTTATTATATTTAGTTATATATAGGTGATTATTTATATGATTTAAATATATATTTATCTAGAATGTATAGGTATATGTAGTCATATTGTATAAAATATGTATGTATTGTATATTATTATATTTATGTTACTTGTCATATACATTTATTAATTTGCTCAACTCTTTAAACTAATTTGTACACCTACCACAATTATCTCTGTATCACCCTATGGTTGACTGGGAGAAAATGCCTCGATGGCATTAAGTCCGCCATTGTACTTACATTGTGTATCGTACATAAAGTTTAAATAAATAAATAAAGCCAGATTGAAATGGACTTAATAAATTGTGTTTGTACACAAAACTGGACAGCTGTTTATTCACACAAGCCTCTAGCACTTTGGACAGGAAGGGAAGGATGGAGATTGGACGAAAATGTTGAGGGAGAGTAGGATTGGGAATTTTGGACAATGAGATAACAAAAGCCTTACGCCACAAAGAAGGAAAGGAACCATTGGCAATCGAGAAATTGACAATGTGGGATATAGGAAGGATATATGCAGCTAAGTGATCAATAGTGTGACGCCTGGTCTGAGGGTCTAACAAAGCAGTAGTGGTGAAAAAATGGTTTAAATCCTCCAGACCAACCGTCCACTGAGGATCATAATGTCGCTGTTTGCCAATATCCAGGGTTCCAAGGAACTTCCAGATATTGCCGGGGGAAGAGGAGTTTATGTTGTCAAGAATATGCTTGTCGTAGATTTTCAAAACCATGTTATTAAATACAGTGACATTATCGTCCACAGTAGCAGGTGACATCAGCTGACTCCAATCAAGTTCTCCAGCATCCCTGTGCAAACTATCACTATCTATACGTCCAAAACAACGCCTATACAGGACCTTGAGACGGGGCTTAGGTGGCTTAAGGTTATAGGATAGGTAGATGAGATCGTGATGGGAAGAACCAGGAGCAAGAAACTGACCATGGGATTGGACAAGGGACGAGTTGGAGGTAATTATTAAGTCTAGCCATGTGTCTACACCTTCGGTATTTTGGTGAGTGGGACCAAGCGGGAGCGTGTGTAAACTGGCAGACTCAATTAATTGCTGGAGTTTATGGGAGCGGGGGGAATCGGTGGTAAGGTCAGTGTTGAAATCTCCCATGATGATATGATGAGTGTATTCTGACCCTATAGATTCCAGAATCGATTCGAGACTGGAGAAGTAGTTTATAGTGGGAGGACAATAGACGTCGATCGAGGCGTCGATCAGTCTCTTTGCGAGATCCCTTTTTAGGGATCTCGCAAAGAGACTGATCGACGCCTCGGGTGACCAGAGGGCTGGCACGTATTTAGCACAAAAGTTAAGCATTGCAATACAACGAGGCAATACCGCCAGTCTTCTGGGCACGCTTCCGATTGACTGCGATGCGGATGACTTTCATAACGCCTTCTAAATTAAATTTTTAATTTATTTTTCGTCTTGTATATATTAAATAGGCTTATTTTAATTTTAAGACATAATTAAGTTGCTTTTTATGTAATAGTTGATTTTGTTTGGAAAATAAATGATGATAATAGTTACGGATGTTGAAAGATCATTCCTCGCGTCATAAATTGTGCCGTACCAGCAGGGGTGAGCAACAGTGAAAAAATTGCACTCGCTGTGTAAGCGTCGCGTCGTGTCGAACTAGAGGGTACTAATGTTGCAATTTACATTTATCTCGTAAAACATTTATTATAAACGAAACAACTCTACCCTTCACGGTGACTCAACAAACAAGGAATAAGATAAAAAATTGGGCAAGTGCGAGTCGGCCTCGCGCACGAAGGGTTCCGTACCATCATCTATAAAAGAAAATCACGTTCGTTGTACGTATACTTAAATAGTTTTTAAGTTTCTACCTGATAATTATGATCGAGTAACAAATTGCTTAAAAATTACGTTCGTTGTATGGGAGCCCCTTTATTATTTATTTATTTTGAACGGTAATATACAACTATATATTCTGTGAAAATTTAAAGCGTCTACCTGTTTCACTTAGTAATTTTGAGCAAAAATACGAAAAAAACACGTTTTTTGTATGGGACCCCCCCTTAATATTTTAATTTTTGTATTTTTAGTATTTGTTGTTATAGCAGCAACAAAAATACATAATTTGAGAAAATTTTAGCTTTCTAGCTATCACTGTTTATGAGATACTGCCTGGTGACAGACAGTCAGACAGACAGCGGAGGCTTAGTAATAGTTTTTTACCTTTTAGGTACAGAACTCTAAAAATACCTGTAAGAGAAGTTTTTTATCTAACTATTGACTATCTCCATTGAGTTTGTTATACCTTGTAACGTATGTCCGGTACTTACCGCGTTGCGTCACAGTACCGCCCAAACGCTCGGCCAATCAGAGACAGCCATCATCCGCGCTCGCGAAGCCTGACCAAATATGGTCATAAACGGACTCTTACCCTGATGGAGGGCCCGGTATATAAAGGGGCCGACGGAGAGGCCGGCACCGCTACTCTAACGTCGCTTCTACTACCTACCTACTATAACTAAGCGTACCTACTGACCCTACGTCGTATCTACGTGTATCCTAGTCCCAGCTACGGGTAAGCACTACATTTACTACGTTAGCGTACTGCCCATCTCTCTACCTGCTAGCTGAGGCCGGCTGACGCCGCCTGCCTGACTCTATTGGTTGTGGCTCTCCTAATGATGCTTTCCTTCAGGTTGCAGGTTCACCTTAAGACTCCGGCTACGCTCCTAGACCGCTACACCTTCCTGCATCGCCTTCGGCGTCACCTCTGCCGAAGAGTCTGGCCTGCCCTACTCATCGTACTCGCACCGCCGGCGTCTGCCAGCTGAACCAACGGCCTGCGAGGACCTACCGCTACGCGCAGCCTTCGAGCAGCCTGCCTACACACTACCGGAGGGAACAGCGTGGGAGACTGCAGCCTTAGTGTTCAGGCCAGTGTCGTGTTGTTGGTCGGTCATACTCGTGCAAGGGAAGTGAGACAAAACTCGGCAATAAACGCATCTAGGACCTCTTCTGCGTTTTACTACTACCAGAACCCGTTACAACCTGTATTGTAGTTTGTATATTTTAAAAAAATGCATTTTTATGTTATACTAAAGGATATTTCATAAAAAAGGCATAAAAAAGGCAGCGATAGCCTAGTGGAGATAACAACAGACTGCCGTGCAAAGGGTATCGGGTTCGAATTCATGGCGCGCATCAATGACTTTTCGGAGTTATATGCGTATTAAATTATTAATTTCGTAATTACGTAATTGTCCCGTGCCTCGGAGAGCACGTTAAGCCGTCGGTCCCGGTTGTCATGAAGATCTTTGTCAGTCGTTAGAGTTTGTCAGTACCTTTAAATAAACTGACACTAGTCTAAACCATGGAATATCGCTATCCCTTCGGGTTGCGGAGGTCAGACAGGCAGTCGCTCTGTGGAAAAGCTAATAATTCAGCCAAATTCGGTTAGACTAGTAAGCGGACCCCAGATTGAAACTGGTATAACGCTAGGAGGATGAGATGACTAACGTATATTTCATAAATAGAGACCATAATAAACCTTATTAAGAGTAATTTAATAACCGCGACCCTGACGGCTCGGTTTAATGCCATGCAATAAAAACAAAGTTGCCTACTTGCCACCAATTTCTATAACTACCTAATAAAAACTTATGCTTCTAAACTTATGTAACGCGCCAAATTTAGCACTCAGGAATATTTCAAGGAACATTGACGACCTTATTATTCGCCAGTGTTCACGTATAAGTATAATAAGCGACACGTTAACTTTTTAGGGTCCTGTACTCCCGGGATTCGATATAAGAAAATATGGCCTAAAGACAAATTGATCGAGTGAAGACGGAAGGCAGTTAATATCAGGCGTATACACAAACTGAGAATTTATATGTTAGGCTTGACTCTATACCCTTCAGTAAGTTGACTATTTCACAAGGAATGACAGCACGAGGCCAGAGGAAGCTCCTTTAGACGTGTGGGCGCGTCTCTGTCGCCTACCCTTTGAGGTCCTACCCTCGAGCGAATCATAAGCCCACAGCCTTGGAATACTAAGAGGGACGGATAAAAATTCACCCCTCAGGTAGCCACATCTAATCCGACAGATAACTTCACTTTGCAACCACGAGACAAGGACGAAATCCTGAAGGAACAAATCAATCCCTCGTATATGAGATTGGGAGATCAAGCGAACAGGTAAATAAAATGCTTAACGAGTGTGGTTTTAGATCCTCGACTAACAACGTAGGAATAAAGGAGATGAGATGATGAGATGTAAGTAATCGTTGTTTCACTTGAATCATTACGTGAGTGGTTAATGGTGCTCGTTTGTGCGCGGCGGCTGCTGTACTATGTATGTTTTGAACAAATTACGTGCAGCGGGCGCCGCGGCCTATTTCCCGTCACGTAGCCGACGCGCAAACGAGCAGACATCGCAAACGAGCTGAGTGTGTCGTCGACTTTGTCACCAACAACACACCCAAGTAAGCATCATTATTATTTAAGCTGATTTGAAAATAATTTAAAGCCGCGCCAAATCCTTGGATGTGAAGGATAATCTAATTAAGCTTATGAGTAGGTAGTTGAGTAGGTAGTTACTCAGAAAGTTAAATTATATAGTAAGTATATTTACTGCACGTTTCTTAAGCATTATGATATAATAGTTGTATATACGAACAGCAAATATTTTCCTTGAACCATTTATTGCTCGATATCTGGGCCGAATGGAGACGCAATTTCCTGGAAAATTGACCTAACTTTGACTTCCGATGTATGACAAAGCTAAATATTAACAAACAATGAAATATGAACTGTCTTGAAGTACTTAATTAAATAGAAAGGAACCTAGTACTAGATTGAATGTGGTGGAAGTAATCTTCATAAGACACAACAATCTTACGAAGCTCGTGGTTGAAGCTTCTACGAGTCGCCTTTTATCAGATGTGTTTTCCACTGACACAATTTCTTTGTAAAACACCTCTTTTATGAGATGGCAACATACGAAAATACAGAGCTAACCGATTTAAACACTCACACAACGACATTGAAGATAAGATAGACAGTGGTTCGTTTTAGTACCTATATAGTTTTAACATGGTGGTGAAAACTTTATACCTATTTGTAGGTGCACGTTCTTTTATAAAATACCTACAGTGGTCTTTGTGTGCTCCTGCCGGTTTAAAAATGAACATACAGGTATACCACGAACATACAGAGACGACAGTTGAATCACTCTGTTGTTCTTATTTTCTTATTTATACATTTATACACACACATCATTATCGCTCTAACGTTATTCCGGTTGCATCCCAGACTGCCTTGGAGCCCAGGGTCCGCTTACTGGTCTAACCGGATATGACAGCATATGAACTTTTCCACAGATGGACTGCTATCTGAACTCCGCATCTCAAAGGTATAGCGTTATTCCATGGTTTATAATTAGTCCAGTCAAATTAGAATTTGACCTCGGAAAATCGAGATACCCAGTATATTACCACGTAAAAACTTGTATTTTGGCATCCTAAAACTGTTCTAAAAAGTCACATTTTACATTTACATTTATACACAGTTTTACATTTCTTAGTAAAATCGAATAAGTTATCACACTTAACTGCACTATTTTAGATTCTCTTTCGTAATCATTGATAATAACAAAAAAATAATTCCTAATCCTTTTAAATAGTTTACGTTAAATAGTTTAATTATGTTCATATACCTAATTAAAGCAGTCAAAACCATTTAGGTGAATATGTAATAGCGAATAATCCAAATAGAAGAATTGTTGAATATGAAATAATGAATGCGGAAATACCTGGCCTATATGAATTTCCTATTTCTGTGAGTTTCGATGATTTGGTATTATACGCACTTGAACAAGTACGTAGAACAAGCGACAAAAAGCGACGGTTCGTGTATGATCGAAGTATACAACTTTTTTTTTTGTTTTACGAGGTGGAAAATCCCTTCGGATCTCTGACTCTTAGGGAAACGAGAGCCGGAGTATGTGGTGTTACCACTAAAAACCACCTTGACTGCCAACCAAAGACGCCTTACGGGACACTGGGTACAGGAGCTGTCTAGTCTTCCTCCTATGGCACCATGTTCAATGGAACCCGTTCTTAGGGAAGGCTAAACGCCCCCTATTACCCTTACTGGCGGCTTCCCGGAGCAACGAATCCTAATCAGCGACCAGAGCTCCCTATGCTCTGGGGGCGGCTCTCTGCGATGCCACCCTTGTCGTCGGGTAGGATAGGCCCTCTCCCGATCCCGATCCCGCTCTGCAGCCTCCTTTTGGAGCAAAACGGCTTCACAGATATTGTGCCGTTCTTTCGCGTCCGATTCGATTCAGATACTCACCGAGTACCCGTGCCCGGTGGGTATCTGACTCAATAGGTGATGCGGCCACGTTTCCGTCCAACCCACGCTTCAAAGCTTGGCAGAATGGCATTGACAGCGCTTTGCCATTGCTGCAGAGCCTGTCGGTGAGCATTGCGCCGCATTTTGAGCTCGTCCTGGACATCCCCGTTCGCTTCCCGGTGAACTGCGCAAGTCTGGTCATAGCCCTTCGCGTCCATGTCCGCCAGGATATCGAAGGGCGGGAAACGAGCCAGTACTGTCGCCGTGTCTGATGAAATTGTGCGGTATCCTCGAACAATCCGAATGGCCACCACCCGTTGCACGCTATTGAGCTTGGCTTTACAGCGTGAGGAGGCCGCTAGGCGTGTGGCCCATATAGGCGCTCCGTGAAGGGCCATGGATCGTACGACCGCACAATAGAGACGGCGAACTTTTTCTCAGGGACCCCTGAGGTTCAGAAGCAGCCTTTGAAGGGCTCCTGCTGATCCGCGAACACAAGGGACCATACGCTCGAAATGCTCCTTGAAGCTCCAGCGACTGTCGAGGGTGAGGCCGAGGTACTTAATTTACCGGTCTACTCGGACCTCCACACCATCCACTCTAATAAACGAGCTAGTTGGAACCACATAGTCGTTTCCTTATGAGGCGCTGCCTGTAGACCCAGTCCGCTTATCGGTGGAACGACACAAGCCAAGCGAGCGGAAGCCATACCCTCTTGCTAACACCAGAGTGTCGTCCGCATAACAGACGACACTCACGCCGGGGGGTAGACTGGTCCTCAGAACCGCATCGTATGCGAGGTTCCATAGCAGAGGTCCTAACACTGACCCCTGGGGAACCCCACACGTGACCTCCCTCCAGTGTTCAAAGCCGTCCTGACCCATACTAGTATACGTAATGGACCTGTTGCGCAGATACGTCCCGACGATTTTACGCAGATATGGAGGCACGTTGTGATGTAATAGTGCCTCCCTAATTGCTAGCCACGGAAGGGAGTTGAAGGCGTTGGCTATGTCAATACTGACAGCCAAAGCCACTCCTTTCCGACGAACGAAGTATACAAAGCACTGTCGCACGAGTGATTGATTTCCCTAGCCCAACGGGCGTAGCAGCCCTGAAGATACTCCCTGAAATTAGAGAAAACAAGGGCATGAGTACCTTGAACAAGTGACAACCCTATACGCTAATTAGGATACCTAAATAATAATGACCCACGCTTGCATTCTTCACGCGTACAACGGCAGTCTGAATTTGAACATAAACATTTATCATTCATAATTCATCACACATACCTACATGTAAATGCCAAGGCCAGTGTAATAGCCCAATACCAAAGATAACAATCTATGGAGAAGCGCTTAGGGTAATTATTAGGTAATAATGATTTGTAGATATAAGAACTTGATCTAGCCCTACGACTTAAAAATCTTGGGTTCGGCCTTTGCCACTAGATAAGTAAACTTTTTGAATATAGTTAGGTGTAACAACAGATTTTTCGTAACGATGAACAAAAATAATATAAGCCGCAGACACGACCGGACCGCTCAATGTCAAAGGAAAGAATTTAATAAATATTTTGCTCTAATTAATAACTACAACACGACCAGTAAACACCTTTTGAATGTAAACAATGGTGAATCATTAGTTAGGCATTTATTTATCGGCGCGTCGCTGAGTGAACGCGCGTGCGTCATAACGACAACTAGGTAGGTACGATCTAAATGGTAGGTACTATTCGACTGTTCCGAGCTCGCGACGCACGGTTAATTACTCTGGATGTTTATAAAGTACCTATAATAACAATTTGATTATGGAATTTATACAGAATTAAGAATAACAACAGAACTTCAGAACAAGGCACGGCGAAAAACAATACGCCAATCAATATGCATTTCAACAAATAGATTTGCGGAAAGAAAATACACATGCGAGAATCGAACACCAGACCGATCCGACAACAACTTTTTAACCACTGAGCCATAACTGATAGTTAGATAAACAACAGATTCTTTGTAACAATATTACATGTAATAAACTTTATTACAATTTATAACTGAAACATTTATTCATTTTATGTTAGCATGTTTACATAAATCATTAACACAACACAATACATTATCTTGTGAGCTTCGACTCGAAAACATAAGAACCATTGTTGGCCTTCACAAATGATTATGTAGGTAATTATAACTTAGTATAGATATGCGTCTTACATTGTTGTTTTTATGCTTTTATTATTCTTTGTAATTAATCAACTGTGTATGTGCCATTCTCCTAAAGGTTTACCGGCCATGTCGTTAAGTTTGTATACTAGGGGTGACTTTTTTGAGGCAATCTTACATTTAATAAATTTAGGCGCCAATTTCTTGCTAAAGTATTTATCCTTGTCACTAAGCAGAAACGTTCTGCGCCAAACTATATCACCGACATTGAATTCTGCCGGTTTACGGCGAAGATTATAAGATGAACAATTTCGTTGGTGGGCCGACAACAGAGCTGAATGTACCTTCTCGAAAATAGAGGAAAAGTAGCCTAAAGTTTCGGCATAGCCGTCTCGTGGTTCAAGCACCATATTGGAATTAAATTCCTTGTCAATATACTGAGAACCACATGTTATGACCTCCCTACCAAAAACAAGGAAATTAGGAGAATAACCAGTAACCTCACTAACTGCGCAGTTAAGGGCGAACTGAACCTTAGTGATTAAAGTGTCCCAGATTCGATGATCAGATTCTATGAAAGTTGAAATAGCTGTCATAATGGTTTTGTTGTAACGTTCAACTGAGTTAACGTGGGGAGTATACAACGGTGTAAAATGCAAATTTGGAATTTTATATTTTGACAACATACTTTTAAAGGTTGCGCTAATAAATTGTTTACCGTTATCCAAAA
The DNA here is from genome assembly GCA_944739405.2 of Euclidia mi. Classification (NCBI taxonomy): domain Eukaryota; kingdom Metazoa; phylum Arthropoda; class Insecta; order Lepidoptera; family Erebidae; genus Euclidia; species Euclidia mi. Next base: position 55,183,348 of record OX123184.2, read on the forward strand.
CAATAGTAGATGGAATTCCATGCACCAAAAATACATTTTCCTCGAGAATTTTTGTTATCACTTCTGCAGTTGCCCGTTTAATGGGGAAAAGCAAACAATATTTAGAGAAACAACAACTGACCACAAATATAAAAGTGTTTTGTTTTCTGCTGGGGGGCAATGGACCAATCAAATCAATACTAATCGTCTGAAAGGGCTTTTGACAGGATTTGGGTTTTCCCATTAGACCAAAATTTGGGTGATTTTGGTGTTTATGGGTGATACAAGGTTCACATGAACTGACGAACTTGACAACATCGGAGTACATACCAGGCCAAAAGTAATTAAGTGCAAGACGTTTGTATGTCTTAAAGATACCCAGATGTCCAGCAGTGGGCGAAGAATGATTCTCCCTTAGAATGTCAATTCTTTGGTCAGACGGAATAACCTCTTTCCATTGAAATTCTCTAGTGAGAGGGTTTAATGTTTTTTTAAAACAATACAATTTATTGTTTATTACTTGATAGTTAACAAAGGAAGTCGGAGAACTTAAACAGCCTTTATAGATATTTAAATACCAAGGATCATTAGTAAAAACTGGTAAATTCTGATTAGAATTAATATCTATATTTATATCATTAGCAGAAACGGGTAAAGAGCGAGACAGAAAATCAGGTAAAACGTTATCGGAACCCCGACGATGACGTATTTCGAAATTATAGGAAGATAAGCGAACTCCCCATCTGGCTAACCGGCCAGTAGGGTTATTTAAGGTCAAGAACCATTTCAAAGCAGCGTGATCAGTGTAAACAATAAACTTTTTACCATTTTCAACATAACAACGCCAGTGTTCTATAGCAGATAGAACAGCCAGGGCCTCGCGCTCTGTGGCACTGTAATTTTTTTCTTGCTTACTGAGTGATTTGCTATAGTACGCTATGACTCTTTCCTCACCATTTAACCTTTGACAGAGGATCGCGCCAAGACCAAAATCGCTAGCATCTGAGTGTATTTCAAACGGTTGTGAGTAGTCAGGACAAGCCAACACCGAGGAGGAAATCAAACAATTCTTTAGGTTATTAAACGCCTCATTAGCCTCTGTCGTCCAGCAGAATGGAGGTGCGTTTTTACTTTGAGATGTTAACTTATTTAAGGGTGCAGCAATAGAGCTAAAATTCGGTATAAAACGCCTGTACTAGAAAAAAAAATTAAATATCGCCAGAAAATCGAATACCGTGCTAAAAAAAGCTGAAATACACTAAATTATACAATGGTGTGATGATTGGTAAAGGATTAAAAAAAATTTCTTAAAGGTCACTCAAAGGTTGAATCACAATATTTTTTTCGCGAACACGAGGCACGTTAGTTCAACGGCTAAGCGGTTAGAACCGGTTGGCGGCTGGGCACGCTGCCCGCGGTGAAACGTGATTTTAGACCAACGTTAATTAAATCACCGTTATGTTATTTACACAGTTAAATTGCTTATGGCCAACCAAAATAGATAGAAACTGTACCTGTACGCAATTCACCACACCAGAATATATGCACACACAGGAGAAAAATATACAAGAGAAAAAGAAATTATTTCACTCACCTGTAAAGTGCCAACTTACGTTTTAAAAATATATTTAAAAATTCTATTGGGCGCCAATGTCGCACGAGTGATTGATTTCCACGGGATAGCCGGGATCGATCACTCGCCGAGCAATTAAAGAGAGATAATTAGGTTGTCTTACGGGAAATAAATAAAAAATATCACCAGGAAAGATTAAACTCGCGTTATATTCCAGTTACACAATGGCTTTAATTACACAAAAAAACTGACACTTGAGATTAGCCGACTAGACAATTATCCAGGGCGTGGGTGGTAGGTTGGCACTCCACAGGTCTTCGGATGGGTACTCAGCTTTGTCGTGTTGTCTCCAAGCAGAAAGAGGCTCCAACCACGTGTGTCGCCGGTATATATAGGGCCGGCGAGCGGGAGAGGGCTCCCCACTGCAGTGCGTCACTCGTAGCGAGGCTCGCAAGCGCCGGGGCACGACATCACAGCACCTAACACTGATTTTTCAGAAACGATCACGAGCTTCAGTTGGATTGATCCGTGGCTTCTTAGAGGTAGAATCCAATCGCGACTATGTATATACTCATCGAGAGAGCTGCGCAAGGGTTAAATGCGCTGTTAGGGTATAATTGTTCAAACGTGGTCGGGAAACATGTAATGTCAATTATATGGTACGTGGGATGGGGCAGGTATCAAAAAAGCCTATCTCCACCGGCGCAATTCTTAGATACAATTATAAGACATGATATTGAGAATGAAATGTACGAAGATAACAAACTGGATAATACAATATTTTAAAGTCTGAACATATGGTTTTATTATTTCGTTAATGTCCTATTACATTGATTTCATGTCAGTGAACGATCTTAAAACGTAAATAATCATAAGTAAAACACTAAGCGCATCTCTCTATTAGTTTATAATGACGACATTCCGAAAATCTTCAACTGCTAAAATCTCAGCTCCAATATTACTTAGGACAAAAATAATTGAAGTTATGTATACATTTAATATAGTACTACGAAGTATTATTAAAATTATTCGTGGCCGCTGGAAAAAAAAATGACGCCAATGGTCCACACAATGTTACCCAAACCTCTTTATCAATTCAATAACACTTATAATCTCTTTCGGTAATTAAAAAAATACTAAGGGACATATTTTAATTACATTTTAATTATATTCTCATTTACACTAATAGCATTTGAAGTAGAAAATAATTAAGTACATCTTATTTAAAATCTGTAAATTCTTAAATCCCTACTAATATTATAAATTCGAAAGTATGTTTGTATGTATTTTCCGTTTTCACTCTATAACGGCTGAACAGACTTTGTTGAAATTTTATATAAATATGTATTGGAATATGGAGACGGACATAGGCTACCATTAGTTGCAAAAATTAACCTGGGAGGGATTGTAGAGAAGGTCAAAGTTTGTAGGGCACAAATCTAACTGTTGGAAGTAAGAACGCATGCGCTGTTAATTGAGTGCTGCGCATGTGCTATCGCATACTGATTCGATAGCACGCAACAATACTGACAGCAGTATTGTTGCGTCACACATATTGTCATATTAAAGTAAATATTTAAGTATACGTACTTAAAAGAGATTTGTGTAACCCCAAATATAAACCCCAACGCGAAGCCGAGGGCAAAAGATAGTTCTTTCATAACTTCAAAAATTATACCTGGGAATCGGACTCCTATTATATGGGGGCAACTTTCAACTACCCTCAGTTATTCGTTAGTTTTAAATCGTATCTTGGTTACGGACATACAATTTAAAGAGTAATGGCTGAGTTATGTTTTATATGTAACTAGTCGACGCCAGCGGCTTCGCTCGCACATATTTTCAAATTTCCCGTTTTGCCCGATCCCGTGGGAATTTCGGGAAATCCCGTCTTAGTGCACTCCTACGGTCCTCAAGGAATATACATGCTAAATTTCAGTTTCTTGCGCCGAGTAATTTCGGCTGTAGCGTGTCTGTCAATCAGTCAGTAACGCAAGGATTTTATATATTAAGATAAGTCAGATTCATCTGAAAGTGAATTTGTTGAAGTAGTGCGTGGCATGAAAACTTTGAGAACTTCAAGTATTGTACGAGATGACGGTCATATTGACTATTTGAAATCCGTAACCTCTGTGAAAATGCATGTAAAGTGACCATATCAGACCGATATTAATGATGATACAACCTTTGACCCAGAAATCATTAATGACTTGGGGACAAATATCGTTGAAGACGGTAATGAAGAGGAAATTCTGCAGCAGAGGGACGATGACGACGATGATGAGGAAGAAGAAGAAGAAAACGATGAAGAAGAAAAAGATAATTGAAATTAGAACTTGATCTCGAAGTTTTTATTAATTTTGACTATACTACATGTATAAAATGACACGTTTGATAAAATATCAATTAAAAATTTATTTATTTTCTTCTTTATTTATATAGAAAGTCAGTAGTAGAAATTAGATTAGAATTAAAATACAATTTTGGTATTTTCCTCAACAATTTTTTAATTACATGGCCAGGTAAGTGTTATTAAATAAATTGATATTTAATTAAAAATAGATAATTAACAAAAAAAAATAATTTAATCTAAAAGTAAATAAAAAGTTATAATTATATGTTTAGCAATAAATTATAAGCTTAATATTACGAGTTTTTGATCGAGACTACCAGTTGACCTCAGATAATTCTCTGACCGCGCGCTCTACGCCCACTATCTCGAAACCAGTTCAAGATATAAAAAATGTCAAATAGAAAAATCCATTTTTGACCCCTGAATTTAAAACTTGCGGACATCCAATCATATGTGACTTTTGAAAACAGTTTTAGGATGCCAAAATACAAGTTTTTACGTGGTAATATACTGGGTATCTCGATTTTCCGAGATTTGCATCTAATTTGACTGGACTAAATTTGCAGATTTATCCACATATTCAGTGTTTAAAATCCTATTACTAACTCTACATTTTTGTGGGGATTGATGAATATTATTAGCCTTTCACATAAAATCTGCTTAAGTAACGGAATTTGATACGATTTTACAATAATATTTTTCCTTTATGTCGTGATAGCCGTCATAGAAGTAGGCAGAGCGTAATTTATTTATTTATTTATTTATTTATCACAGCCTTACATACAACTATCATTACAGGATAACCCATTGCAATAGTGTAGCAACAAAAAAAGTAAAACAATATACTGTAACTATAATATAACTAAAAACCTATAGCTAAAAACTTGTTAGAAAGGTAACAAAAAGTGGGCCGTGTGAGTTCACTCAGTGAGCACGAAAACAAATCTACTACATCAGACAGTGCACTGAGCGTCCGCATTGCCCTCGTGAGCGGCGCGCGCTGCATCAGGTTGGTGCGCGCTCACGCCATCGACAACAGCGACAGTCGTCGCCGCCGCTCCGCGTACCCATCCGGAACACACAGCCCGATTGTACGCAATGCGGATGGGTTGTGCACTTTGCCACGAATTATTTTAAATAGATAGGTAGTAAGAGCTACCTCTCTTCTTATGTACCTCAAGTTTGTGGTATCCTACTATGCCTAACACAAACAGTGTCGGATTCAAAAGTGGATATACTGGATACACCCCATACTGCTTAGAATATAAAAATCTCATAAATTTATTCTGGATGCGTTCTAACATTAATGAATATTTTGCTTCGTGCGGTGACCATATTGCAGAATTATGTTCTAAATGGCTCTTAACCAGTGCCTCGTACAATGCTCTCAGTGCCCCAGTGTTTGTAAACTGGTTAGCTTGGCGTAGTACTAACCCCAAGTTGCGATATGCTTTCTTGCAAATGTGCAACACATGCTTTTTGATGCTAAGATCTGCAGAGAAGTACACGCCTAAGTCCCTGACTTCTGTAACGCGTTGTAGCGGCATACCTTCCATCTGATATTGATAGTGGCTTGGGGTGTGTAATCTGGTAGGTATACCTACTTACTTCATTAATAACGTGTCTAAATGTCTACTATAGTTGGTGCCACGAGAAGATAGACTTTTTGTAAACAAACAATTCAGGGCTTAACAACCTTTTTTCAAACAATTGTGTTTTAGATTTGATACTTTTTGAACAGTCTTTTTTTTCAATGCCTAATTATGCCACTTTATTTATAAATTTATATTGTTAAATTTTACTGAAATAAAAATATTTGATTTTGTGTTTGAATGGTTGAATGTTCATAAATTAGCCGATTTTTTTGTCGTTTTACACGTAATTTATTCTGTAAATTAAAGAAAAATAGAGTACCGTGTATGTTAATCATAGAGTACATACATGTTACTATATTATTGACACGATTTTTTTTAATCATAGACAATAAATCACTTGCTCAAAGTAGCATACCTATCCTAAAATATTAAATTATTGACCAACAATGAATTATATTACAGATAACTAGCTAGTACATTGCATAAAAATTTCTAGGCGTGGAGATTTTACGTTGTCTGTAAATGAAATCGCCAGAATGAACTTAAACACAATCCATTAAAAGTTACGGTAGTCTGGAAACGCAATTTCTTTTTAAGGTATAAATAATTTTCTGTCATCTGCTATATTCTGCACCCGCTTTTTCGAGAAGCCGGCAGCGGGAAGAGCGTTGCGATCCTATAAACTTTTATTTAACCTTCCATTTACCCCTTCTTGATAACTAAAAATTTAATTTTGTTCTCTGATAAATACATGTTAAGCCTAAGAATGTAACATTTCAATGAACTAACGCCAAATGTTGACATTCTAGGCGTCAGTACCTCAAAACATTAAAAGACTGTTGACAGGGCATAATATCGATAAAAACCCGATCCATTGACATATTAGTTTCCAATGACACGTATCTATGTACCGTTGCGCTCATTGGATTTGCCATTATTTTTTTTTTGACAGAACTATCGCTAAGTCACTTAGTAGAAATTCTTTATTTACAAAAAGTCTTTGTCTCGTGGCACGGACTTTATAGTTATTTTCTACGAAGAGTGACTAGTTGTTAACACCACATTCAAAGTAGCTAAGGTACCAAGAAAATTCAATAAGCAAGAGCTCTAGCAAGTAGTCGAGTAGTAGTCGAGTTTGAGGTTGCAATTAACCTTAGAGAGGAATAATGATTATTCTTGAAGCAATTGTACAAAACTAATCAGTTGGCTATGTTGCTACAGACTAAATAAAATTCATTAAAGCCTCGTTCTGCTGCGACTACTTTACTGTTGTTTAGATACCATCGACTAATTAATAGATATTAGTAAGAAACATACGATAACGGTTAACTACGGGTTAAAAATGTTTCGAAGATGGTTCAAAACGTAAATACAATATGGGATGTGATGATCAAATATTTTCAGCATGTACAGACTTATGTTGTTTGTAAAGCATGTTTTCATACAATAATTATCTAACAATACACAGCAGAACGCATCAGGAAACGATTCAAGGAACATTACAAGAATCCACACATGTACAGAACTACGTCCAAGCGTCATAATTACTGCAAAAGTCAACTTAATCAGCCAATCATAGTATTTTGCTCGAACCAAATGTACATACATAAAGCGGATTACTTACATTTACCTTAATGAAAGCGAAGTTTACTTTAATGTAGAGGTACATGTTATATGTACTTATACTTATTCAACTAAGTTAATAAAAGCTCGTTGAAAATGAAACAAATCATTTCAAAGCATTGAGAAGTGTGACAAGGGAGTGCTAAGGGCGTCACTCAAGTAAAACAAATGTACGCGAGCAACGTTTCAGCCGGCTCTTACCGGGATTACCGGTGTCGTATTATGGCGTGATCGACAGCGTGTATCGCGGTACAGGTAGAGCTGCCTCCTCCTACATTTTGTAGGTCAGTCCCATCACGTACGTAACGAATGTAGGATCTGCGACCCAGCGTTCACCGTTCCTCGCCGTCCCCACCCTTTTTGTCGTATTTCGAACCCTATGACTGCTTACATGTAAGTGCAAGCTAGTCTTAACTGCTTGAACCATCGATATATATCGACGGTTAAATGGTTATAAAAGCTAATATAAGCGAAAGCTAATATAAAAGGTAATATAAGCGACAATTTTACCGAAAATGACTTTATAAATGACCTATTAAAAAAAAAATCGCTTTTTCGAATGCGCTAACTCCCATGGCTCTACGATGTCTTTTTGTCACTTATGCCCTAGTAAAAAACTGCGTTTTAGAAGTATCATTTCGGTATAACCAACCGAATTTTAGGCCTTTATTACCATACAGGCGCTTATACCCCTGGAAAGATGGCATCCTTTTTGGTTTATTGTCGGTATTTACTTTTACTTCTCATTGGCGTAGCGATTTCAGGCGGTAATGCCTCTTTACCATTAGCATCTGTTTTGTAAGGTTGAATTTATGTCTTTTTACCTTTGTCATCAAAAATATTAAGCGTCGGTTACACCTTACTACTGTTTATAAGTTTACAATGCAGTTGTTGCTTATACGCAATTACTAAAATCTAATTTGCAACTGAAATGTCGTTTATTCCCTACTACCAGTTTGGTACTATTATAATACAACTCTGTCGCTTACGCTGTATTATATGTATGCAATTCCTTAAGTCTTACTTTAAAGGAGAACCACGTTGGTTGTTATTATTATTATTTTAAAGTCATGACATTTAATGCACGTTACCATTTTTCCAGATAATACTGTGTCAACTGTGTGTTGGATGTTCTCGTTTTCTTCTTGATAGATAAAGTTTAATCTGTGGAAGTGCCACGTTACCTTTTTTTAACCCACATACATTGTCGCTAATCTCAATATCCTTACGATGTTTTGCTAAGCAGTGTATCTTATGCTCCATTACCTTCCGGCATAATGAGGCGAATCGTCACTTATCCTCCTTTACCCATTTTAGTTATTCCACAGAAATGTGACTTATGCCATATTACCTTTTGGTATGAGGAGATGAAATGTAGCTAAGTCTTCTATTCTCTTTGTTTTTTTCTGCGTTTATGTAATTTATGCCGAATTACCGCATGTTGCAAATAAGGTCAATTGATCTAAGCGACATAAAATCAAATAAATCAATTTCTAATCAAATAAGTAAAAGTGCCAATAAATGCTCTATTTTTTCTTGATTCCAGCGGTGATGCCATTTTCTGGATATGAAAATAAATAAAAAAGGTATGTCCATTTTTCTTCAATTTCAAACTTTAAATTGCTCCCCTGGACAATTTAGTTTTTGTTGCTTATACCCTATTACCTTTCAACCGTCGATATGAACTAACGTACTTGAACAGATTTGTTGCATTGTTGCTACAAAGGCAACAGTCAATCTAGTCTTAGTATTAAAAAGTTATTATATCCATATTATTAAGCTAAGAAATGGTTAAATCGGTGTTTCGAATTGCATTATATAGCATTACCAATACTTATTTCAATTTGAAAGTACAAACGGCAAACCGACGGATGAAATCTGCTAAAATTTAGTTTCTACTAGTATTGTATTGGATGGATATAGGTATGCCCATAAAACTGTGAAGCTCTATAGCTGAAAAAGTTAAGAGGCTTAGTACCTACATAAACCCGTGATTCAAATACAGATATCGGCGTATAAAGTACTGCTTCACTTCTATTTTACGTGCTGACGAAAAGCATACGTGTTCATGTACTAAAGAGATGTCGAGTATAGCACGTTTCAGAGCTGCGACTCGAAGAAAATCCAAATAATGAAATATATTTTATAAACGACAGCGTTGATTTTGGACGTCTCTGATTTCATATGCATCAGTTCATCTAGAACTGTGGCAGTTAATTATAACTTGATTTTTATATTTGCACAGAGCGGGAAGTTGGTTCAATTTAAACATTTCGCTTCACAGTAAATCTCATTTCAACAAATTAAATAAGTGCCAATTAATATTGACGGGTATTCAGTTATGGTTCGTTAGAGTAAGTTATCTCTTTTGATATAGTAGCCGTATATTGACCTAAGAGGGACAAGGAAAAATAAATAAAAAAAGAGGACAATCAGTTATAACTTTTGTTATATCTACTAAGTACTACTACTTTGAACAACTTACTATTTCTACTTACCCTGTAAAAGTAATCTATCTAATTGAACAACGCGTACTCAATAACTTACCTACAGTTACTAATGTGCGGACTACCTACAGTTTGACCTAATTTAGTGCCTATTCCTGCAGATTTAGTGACACATCCACTGCAGCCCCATATACCGGGTCCCAAAGAATTTCGAACCATCCAGGAACCCATTGATATATACAAACAAAATTACATTTCAAATGGTCTAGCCATTTAGGAGGAGTTAGGTAACAAACACACGTAGGTACCAACGAAGGATTTATATGTTTTAAGATTGAAAAAGCAGTGAAGGTCTCAAGCTCTTAAGCTGACAGGCTTCTAGGTATCTAAAGCCCAAATAGAATTCCGATGTAAGTAAGATTTTGATTCCTATGTTTGAAGAGATAATCTAGTAGAAGAATTTACTTAGATACTTGGTTATAAACTTGCTTAGATATTATAAGAAGTGTCCTTCGCTAATAGATCTCTAGCCGGCGATGTATCGTGTCTCGTTTTTTAAACGCTGAGTTTCGGTGTAATACTAACTGAAGGATGCTGATGTTTTTGAATTATGTCGGTTTTATTTTCATCAACCGTCATAGCGTAGCAGCTACCAGACTTTTTGTATAGTTAGGTAAAATGCTCTACCAATCATTTTTAAACTTAACAATGTTGAAATGTATACAGATATATAAAGCGAGTAGGCATATAAGATGTTGATATGGTGAGTTAGATAACAGAACTGTGTCAGGTGCCTATACAAGTTAAACAACACAATTCTCTTTCGATACCGAGGAGCACTATAGAATTTCACGAGATCAAGTCCTTCCCAAACAATAACGTATATATCTGTATTCAATGGGTAATCAATGAATATGCACGGATGTATAACATGGCGCTGTGTGGGCAAGCTGCCTATTGACTTGGTATTACAAGAGGGTTGACGCCCATTTAATTAGCGCGCTCCATTAGCGCCGGTGCACGGTTGTCCGAACAAATAAGTCGTATTATGAATAGTAGCACAGTTGGAACTGTCACTATTAACGTGATTACATCCATGAACGACACTGGACGTTCACTACTCTCGTATTTTCGCGAGCCTTGTTTATTGCCACGTTTGTTTGTGTTGGCAAAGACAAGTATTTCCTAGTTTCCTTCCTCTACAAATCCTATCCACTCGGTTTACCGCTTCTAATTTCTTTATGATTGACGAAGTCAATCTAATATTTTATTTTAAAGATACTCGAACTAACAAGAAGAGCATGTGTTGGAGCTTCGTACATAAAATGCGGTTCGAAACTAACGTATTTTACAGAGCTAACTTTTAAAACCACAACATTTTCTAAGTAGAGCAGTTGCATGTTAAGTATCGCGAGATTTCAAGCGCCATTTTAACCCGTTTGCTTAGCATTAGCTAGAGGAGAATGATGAACTACTAAAGCTTGAATTTTTATTATAAAATGTGATTGCAATTATAAATTGGATTACGTAAAACAAATTGGCGGTCGCTGTGAGCAACCGACATGTTAACTTATTTTATTGAGATTATAAGGAGACCTAGTTCAGATAATATCCTAATTTTCCGCGTCATTGATTCCTAATAGGAAGTGTACTATTTGTAATGCGGGCCCCTACCTACTTTAAAATGTGAATTCGACCTCTCCGGTCTATGTTGTTCATCAAACGAATACAAGGATAATTTACATTGATTAATTGAATGTTTGTCGAAGTAACTGCTTCCAGATTATACCTAGATGCGTTTGTTTTTTTGTGTAACGTTGACGGTAGAGCGATAATGTAAGCAGATGTCTGAAAAATATATTAGTCTCGAGTAATCGCTGGGGACGACTTGATTGCGAAATAAACCTTGAAACACAAGAGCTCTCGTGGAGATCGTTCCGAACTAAATAGCTCGAGTTGACGTCGAGTCGTAGAGAAGTCGAGGGAATTGGAGCTGCGCTGGTGAAGCTAGCGCACCGTAATACAAAAATACATCTGTTGCACGTGTCTCGAGTGCCTTACACAATCTTGTTGTATAAAGATTTTTAAGAGAAAATTAAAGTATTGTTTAGATAATCAGCAGCAAATAAAGATGGACATAATAGCACGAAATCACGCAGATAAACAATTCGGGAAATTTTGGAAATCTACTAATAAATTGAATCCGACAACGAGCATTCCGGTGTGTGTGGCGGGTGTGCACGAACCGAAAGAAATAGCGAATGCTTATCAGCGACATTTCAAGATTGAATCACCCGGTGTGCGAGTGCCGCGACAAAGCTATGCTGGGGCCGCCTATGGCAGCGGTGACGCTATTGTCCGATTTTCAGCAAAGGAAGTTGCTTCTGTAATCAGTAAAATGCAAAAAGGTAAGTCCCCGGGCCACGACGGCCTCAGCATAGAGCACCTGAAGCATGGAGGTGTACATGTACCTCGTGTGTTGGCTTTATTGTTTAATTTGTGTATAAGACATTCTTATCTGCCGGATGACATGATGTATACAGTTGTAGTGCCAATTATAAAGAACAAGACAGAGGACGCCTCTGACATGTCCAATTACAGGCCCATTTCACTGGCGACGGTGGTAGCAAAGGTCTTGGATAGTCTGCTTGATAAACATATGATAAAACACTGCAACATACACGACTCTCAGTTCGGTTTTCAAGCAGTTCTTTCTACGGAAAGTGCTATTAATATGTCTCAAGCAGACTGTTCAATACTATACGGCAAGGAAAACACCAGTGTTTGCCTGTTTTTTGGACTTGTCGCGGGCTTTCGACCTGGTCCAATATGATGTATTGTAGCGTAAACTTGAGACTGAGACTACCTTGCCGCCGGAACTTACCTCAATATTTAAGTATTGGTATACCAGCCAGAGAAACAGTGTTAGGTGGGCGGGCGAACACTCAAGTGACTACCGTTTGGAATGTGGTGTACGGCAGGGGGTCTCACATCGCCTCGCTTGTTTAATCTATACATTAATCAGCTAATAGTTGAACTCAGCAGTACCAATGTAGGATGCCATGTCGATGGCGTTTGTATGAATAATTATAGTAACGCAGATGACATTGTATTTCTGGGACCATCTGTTAGTGCCTTAAGATGTCTATTGGCTATTTGTGAATCCTATGCGGTGACTCATGGGCTTAAATATAACACAAATAAAAGTGAGATCATGCTCTTTAGTGCAAAAACTGTTGCCTACACGGAAATACCTACAGTATCACTTCATGGACAGGTCCTACGAAGGGTTAACAAATATAAGTATTTAGGCCACTGGGTCACCGAGGATTTAAAAGATGATTGCGATTTATAAAGGGAGCGCAGGTCGCTGGCTGTCCGATGTAATATGCTGGCCCGCAGATTTGCACGCTGTACAATACCAGCTAAGATAACGCTTTTTAAAGCTTATTGCCAATCTTTTTACACGTGCAATCTGTGGGTCAGTTACACGCAGCGGGCATACAGCGATCTGCGTGTCCAATATAATAACGCATTCAGAGTACTGTTGGAATTGCCGTGGCGATGTAGTGCCTCTCGTATGTTTACCGACGCGCATGTAGATGGCTTTGGAGCCATTATTAGAAAACGGTGCGCCTCTATAATGACTCGTATGCGTGGCAATGCCAACAGTGTACTGAATGTATTCGCAGACCGATGGGAGTCTCCCATGCAGCAGAGATGGCTGCAAATACATGTCATCTGATCGTCAATTATATTTATAAGTCACATTAGATATTGACATTTTATTAATTATGAATTTGATAATTTTTATACATAGGCTTCATCTCCGATTTTATCAATTTTAAATTAAATTAGCTTTGATTTTATTAATGTTGAATTTCTTACTTTTAAATTCTATTAATTTTAAATTGATTTTGACATTACATTGAGTCCGCATTATTTATTTATTATTTTCAATTGAACTTGTAACTGAATTTTATTAATTTTATATATTATAGTATTGACATTAACTTTTAATCTGTTTTTATATTTTACAATTTTAAATAGATGTGTGCAATATTAGTTATTTGTAATCTATGGATTTTATCTGAAATAAAGTGAATTGAATTGATAAGCAAGTGATGATAAAATCAATATGCAACAGTTTGTGCTGTAGTGAGAGCAGCTGCTTGTTAGTATACCGTATATCTGGGGTTTTGATAAGAGGTACCTGTTACTCAGATAATTAATTCTCTATATGTATATGATCCACATTTACCTGTTCATTTTTAAGTTAAGTAGAGAGCGCTGTTTTTCCTCATTTCGCTGACTGCATGCTCTTACTGAAAATGAATTAAGAAGAAAATCTAGCATATTGCGCAACCTAGGAATTGAATCCAGAGTCTCATGATACATGACAGAGATACGAGGTATTATTGATTCATGACCTGTATAAAATCCTTATACGACAGGTATTTCTATTCAACCGAATATGTTTTAAACATGTCCGCAATTTTTACTGTGGTAATAGTGTTACTAATAGTTTGTAATTGCCAAACAACAGAGAAACTAAGAGCTATTGTAAAATGTTTTTCACGATAGCTTGATTTCCGGCCGAGTGCCCCGGGGGACACGCGATGGGAATGCATGGACCTGATGTATGAGCCACTTTAAATTTGAATCGGTTTTTGAATTTTACAACGTCGCAATTGTTTACGTTTTTGTATTTTGTTATTAGATTGATACACGGTTTTAGTATGTAGTAGTCTTTGTTTTTTCACATTTGCGGTAGGGGACTTTATTTTGCATATTTATTAAAAGCTAAACCTCGCCCGCTTTTCTGTGCACTTTCATTATATGTACATCTAAACCTTTATCAGGAATCACACTATTTGTTGGTTAAAACTGCACCAAAATCCGTTCGGTAATTTAAACAGACAGGACGCGCCGGGAACTTCATTTTACAATATGTATATACAGATAAGGAACTAAATATTTAGATGACCCATAGTTAAGTATGCCTACGTCGGCAGGCATCACAAAGTAACACTATTTACAGTGGTAACTCTCGTAGCATCTCGTAGAGATATTTGGTGCAGTGCTACGAGTGCTAAAGAGGTGCTACGTAACCGAGCTCACAGCAACGTTAGCTGAAATCTTTTGAGCTCCCGTCAGACGGAATAGACACGAGGTTTCGTGTACAAACTCTACTTGTTATGCCAAGTGCTTACAAGTGCCTAATTTAGACGAACGTGGTTTTTTTGTCACACTATGTTATACTAGCTCAAAATCATTACAAAATTAATTACCATTTCGAGTTATAACTCAAATAAATTTTTAATCTTTAATTCCACAGCCGCAAATGAAGAAGATAAAAAGAAAATTTTAATTCAAAATTTCTTTTTCACTTTCATTTTGATAAAATATGGATTTTCCGGCGGCGTTTTACGGAGTTAGGAACACTTCGTAATCTACCTTTGCGGGGATTAACGTAAAATCGACGGCAGTTAAAAATATTCAGCTCTGTATTGACGCGGCGCGGTGGTTATAAATTGCTTGCGGCGGATAAGCCTTTAACTTGTATTATATTCAATTTTCCCCTCGCTAATTCTTGGTTCCACTATTAAACACTTTTCAGGATGTTTCCATTAACAATGAAATACAAATATTTTGAAACAAATCAACTAAAGTGCCAGATAGACAAGATAAAACATGTGAATAATCTGTCAGTGATTTCAACGGCCAAACATCAAGCTCGTCAGTCTACGTAATAATACATTTCTGACATTTACATTTGTTAAATCTTTCATAAAAAAAGAATCAAAATACGCCGCAAATGTTTTTGACCTTGTCATCATTTAAAAAAAGATTTACTACGAATGTAAGTAAAGTACAGCGTTGTTAAACGATCATCTATATGACATAAGTAGGTACTCATAGTAATATTTACATTTTCTATTATCTCCACTTTCATTAACGTATCTAGTAATTTAATAAAACTATACAACTACGGATTCAAGCCTATTTACCCGACTACGGCGAAGCCAAAAGAAAGGGTAATGTTTTTGGCAGTCTATGTATGTATGTATGTTTGTATGTTCCACCGTAGCGCCTAAACTACTGAACTAATTTTAATAAATTGGGTGTCAAAAGATTCATTATAATGGCCCGGGTGATATAGGCTATATACATTTTATCTAAATTTTCTGTTACGGAATTAATACCTCAGATTCCAACCTCAAAAAAAACGGAGATAATCATTACGTGTTTGGTATCAAAAGGAAGGTATTGGTGAGTACATTACAAATATGTACATATATTCTACTGTTTGAGTCAAAATAAAAGTTTTATACGCGGTTGTATTTGCAATTCGCGCGGTACAGACGCATTGAGTTACCTATTTTTCTTTCTTTCTTCCTTTCAATGTGCCAATGTAAATATTGCACGGTTAGTTTACATGAACTTGCACTGGATACGGAAAAGGATTAAATAAAAAAATAAGTTATAACCCGACTACGTAAAAAAGGGGTTCTAAAAAGGACAAAACAAGACAAGTATAAGTAAAAAAATGCTCATGCTAGAGCCGTGGTCGCACCTATTGTATACTTGTGTACATGTAATTAGGGGAAGATGGGGTAGCTTCATACAGTTTTTATGTTTAGTCTTATAGAATTCTCTCTGGTATAGATATCTATATCGATTCATCAAAAATCAATAATCTCACTATCTGAGTTTATATTAAAATCATGATTTTTTTATAAATACACTTGTACGGCATTTTATAAAATAAAATATAAAAATAAATAAATGTATGAAAGCAGCGATAGCCTAGTGGAGAGACCGACAGAATGCTACGCAGAGGGTCCGGGTTCGAATCCACGGCGCGCACCGATGACTTTTCGGAGTTATGTGCGTATTAAATTGTTAATTATCGCTTGCTAAACGGTGAAGGAAAACATCGTGAGGAAACCTGCATGTCTGAGAGTTCTCCATAATGCCCTCGAAAGACATGTGAAGTCTGCCAACGCGCACTAGGCCAGCGTGGTGGAATATGGCCTTACCCTTCTCAATGAGAAGAGGCCCGTGCCCAGCAGTGGGACAGTATAAAGGGCTGATGATGATGAAATGTATGAATGTGCCCCACATGCGGGGCACTTTCATACAAATGAAAAAATACAGAAGTTGTGCATGAAGTATTTATTTATTTACAAAATCAAAGTATCAGAATCAAAATAAAGGGATGCAGCGTTTTCATAAACATATTATGAAAAGAAAATAACATAAAGGCACCAAGGAAACTAAGCTAATGAGTCTTTCTGATCAGTCCCATTACTTTTTAAGTCTAGCCATTAGAATCTTCGTCTTTCATCATCATCAACATCTTCGTCCTTATTTACTTCTTATTTATTAATGTTTGTGCATTAACTCCATACTCTACGAATGTGGCCCCATTATTCATACAGTATGAATGTGCCCCGTTTACTACTGCATGAATCTACCCCATGACAAGAAAATGAAATGAAAAATTATAATATTGTTAGAAAAAAGCCAACTATATATAGAATAATTTGCGACTCATTTCAGTAATTTGATCCTATTATCGTTGAAATAAAATATAACTAAATAATCTAGAGATCAGCTTTTATTGAAATAAAGACGTTCAAAGTGAGGGTATAAAATTTCTTACGCCTGGCCGAAGCACGTTTCGTATCATACCGTCGCCCATTTGACGCTAAGCCCTGTCAAACTACGTCAGCAACCACACTACTAGGTAAGCTACGCACACACGAATAAGTCATTTTTTTATGTGTACCTAACATCAGGTGTACCTAGTATGTGAAGGTGCCCCTTGTATGAATTCGCCCCACTTTCCCCTACCTGCCACGTTTGTTTAATACAGTTAAGTATTCCTGGCACCCACACATTAGATAGATATACAAATAGGTGCGACCACGGCTCTAGCTTGAGCATTTCTTTACTTATACTTGTCTTGTTTTGTCCTTTTTAGACCCCCTTTTTTACGTAGTCGGGTTATAGTTTTAAAACTTAGGTATTTTATAAACGTACGGATAATGAAATAGTCACAAAATCACTTTTATTAATAAGGAAGGGGAGTTTAGACGTTTTTAGTGTAGTTTATGTAGGCAGCATCTGTTGCCGCGTCCGCGTCGCCGCCTGCCAGCCGCCGCGAGCCGACCGCCTTGCGCCGCTCAGCCTGAGAGCCTGTAACGGGTTGTTATTATAAATAACCCCTGTTTAACAAAGTCAGAGAAGGATCCCCGGAAAAGTTTCACTATTACGGAGCACAAATGTGATCCCTTTCGTATTACTTTTATGAGTACGCCAGCAGTTGAGGGGACCTATGCAAATGTTATTGCGTTTGCTAAGGAAACAATGCCTCAGGATTCGAGTACGACAGTCACTGAGAACTATGAACGCATCCACAGAATAAAGAGTACTTACGTACAGAAGCACGACTTCTCAAACCAATTCATTGAAATTGCGACTCTTGCTACTAAGCAACAAAGTGCAATTCAGCTCGCATAAGCACTCAGTGCCTAATGCGATATTCACCTAACCGTTCCCACTCTTTTCTAACATATAACGCTGTCGCTGTCTGGCGCAGAGTGACGCGCTAGCTGTCGCGCTAGGGTTGTCGACTTGCCGCTGCTACTATAATATTTATTCATCGTCTATCTACATACTTGACCACGTACCTAATAATGAATAATCATCTTATAAGTATCCTATCCAACTATTTGAGCTCGTAGAACAAAAACCACAAAAAATCTGGTCGTTTACATTTTCACTATACTAATTCTTAGTTATTTCCTAAACGCGTGGACCGATTTACATGATTCAAACAGATAAAATGGTTTTTGAACTAGATCTTTAATTTGACACCATAATCGTTAGGATATATCAACAAGCAAAAAATCTAATTTTCAAGTTGCTCTCGTAAAATAAATAAAATCAAATTTTCAAGTCGACAACCCTTGCGCGACGCGTCGGACGCGGGCTTGGAAGCCGCGCGAAAGTGTAGGCACTTATCGCTGTAGGTACGGCTGAGTGAAGGAGGCCTGACGCATCGCCAACTGACGCAAACCGCAACGCATACAAATGAAAATATATTAACCCACAGATTAACCTTCTGTTGTCTCAAATATGCAAATTGAATTCTACCTGAAAGCGAACCTTCTTTGGTTTTTATTTGTATTGAACTTCTTTGGCTTTTATTGTGGGCGGGAAGGCTATCGAATAATTATTTATGGCTAAGTTTAGCATAGTTGCAGTATTTATTGGTGGAGAAGAACAAGTTTGGTGTCATAAAGTATATTCTCAGAGGGTGATTATCTGAATGTATGCGAGAGGTAGGTGGCTGCGCGGCGGAGATAGCTCGTAATATTGCGAATACTTGCGCGCTGAGACCGAAAGAGGTCTGCGGCGGTGGCGGCGAAGCGGCCACTACTAATGAACCATGTTTGACGGAGGCTGGCGGCCGCCGTCGCCGCCCGGCCTCTGGCGCGCTGCCCGCCGAATTCAACTTTTAATTGATTTGACATTATTCCGTTTGTGGATCCCGAGCGATTGCGCTGCGCCCCTTCAATTATAACTCGTCTTTGAATAAAATGATCAAATGAAAATTAATTTAGGAAAGTTTAATGAAGTTATTAAAACCGCGAGAAATGTCGTGCAGCATAACAATTGTTAATTAACATTGTCTGTTAACAATGTGCTTAATTAACTATGCACATAACAAAATATGTACCTACGTACGTACTATGTCATGTTCCGTGTTTTATGTAAAATCAATGTCTAATCTACAAAAAGCAAAGTATACAAGTTGACTTCAAAAGGCTGGACCAATTTCGGTTAGGTAAGTACTGGACAATCCTTAGCTAGCGATAGCCTAGTGGAGATACTAACAAAATGCCATGCAGAGGGTATCGGGTTCGAATCCACGACGCGTACCAATGACTTTTCAAAGTTATGTGCGTATCCGTGCTTCGGAGAGCACAATAAGCCGTCGGTCCTGGTTGTCATGAAGATCTTTGACAGTCGTTACAGGGCGTGAGTACCTTCTAAATAAATTGAAACTAGTCTAAACCTTTTTTTTTCTCTGTAATGTTTATTTTGCTAAGTATGGTTTAATTTTATTGTTTGTGTGAGCTGGCGGGTGGTGCAGAGAAAACTGTATTGCCTATAGTATTCACAAATATTTTTTTTGTTTTTAGGTACTTAATATCTTATTTATTAGTATTTTATATTATATTATAATAAACCAGAAGTGGAATATATTAAAAAAAGAAACGAAGTAAACCTGACAATTTTAATACCACGAACTAACAATTTTACAATTTACCTAACCAAAGCACTTTACAATAAACTTATAGTCCGAAAAGTGAGCAGCCAGCCTGCCCTTAGCGTCCACGCAATCTCCCCTCTCCGGAGGCCCCTCCACGGCCGGTACGTCACCGGAATACGTCATCATGACGCTACTTGGCCCCGCCTCCTCGCCGGAAATCCGTAACACGGCCTCTCCTGACACTGCGGCGTCCTCGACCGCTTCATCAGGAGTAGCCTCACTGTCCTCTCGAACCTCTTGGGCACCAGTGGGATCATCAGATTCTGAAACGTGACACCATTTGAGTAAAATTGTAAGACAGCTAAAGCGTCTCGAGTTTTATGTAGATAGCCTTGGGTTGAGACAGCATGCGTGCACTCATACCGTCGCAACGAAGGCCATCACCCATTCTAAATTGCAAATGAAATAGCAAAAGAAATCGCGCAGCAGCAGATTCCGGATTCCGCTGCTGTGCCACATAACAAAAGCATTCAGTTTGTTAATGCAATTGCTATGCCCCGTGACAGAGGCACACAAGTTCGCATATCACGACTCCTCGGTACATAACCTAGGCACCCAAGTTCGCATGTTATGACCGCCCTACCTTTCGCATTACGAAAGCATTCAATTGTTAGATGCAATCGTTATGCCCCGCGATAGAAGCACACAAGTTCGCTTATCGCGACTCCTCAGCACATAACATAGGCACACAAGTTCGGATATTATGGCTGCCGTGACAACCCGTGTCACATGTGACATTGAACACCATCAGTGTTACAACACCACCCAGTTTGCTTTTGTAACTTGCTTGACTCACACAGCCAGCGACAATAGTCTATTCACAGACTCACAAACTTAAAACTTGCTCGTCTCTCATAACCAGCAACAGTAGTCTATTAACATAAAAGACTCACCGACACCAAAGAAGGCCGCACACGCCTCCGGCGTCCATTCGCCGCGCCACTGAACTATATGTTCAGCTGCCGCCTGCGTTTTCTTGCCGTACGAGCCAGCTAAAAGCTCCAACTCGTAGCGATGATGCCCGAGGTCTGCAAAGACCCGATAAGGGCCTCGCATACCAGAGTCCAGCTTGCCGGAACATTGTGCGGTCTTGCCCACGAAAACCAGGTCACCAATAGTGTAGGTGCGAGGTTCACGACGCGTTGCATTAACACGTTCGTCTTGTCGCTGCTGGTTGTTTGCCAGCAGTTCTGATGTTCTTTGTCTGCGAAGCATGGACATCGCTTCTCGATTATTATGAGCATCATTCAAAGCCATATCTCTTACTAATGACCTTAGTACAGGCGTAGTGCCCTCAATTCCAGTCAAGAGGTGAAGAGGAGCTACCTGAGTAGTTGATTGTTTGGTAATATTTATTGTCAGTTGTATCTTCCACAAGGCTTGGGACCAACTAGTACCTTTGACATTTACTTCAACTCTCAGCATGTTTAAAACAGTGCGGCAGTAGCGCTCAACCTGGCCATTTTCACAATGCATTCCAGGTGTTATTGAGTGTGTGGAACATCCCAGACTGGCCACCCAATCTTGAAAACTAGAACTTTCAAACATTCTCCCCTGGTCAGTTACAATTAATGATGGGGTACCGAACAGAGATAATGCATTTGTAAACACGCGTTTTAGTTCGTCTGTGTCTTGTCGGTGTAAAGTGTATAAAAGACAAAACTTTGTAAATGCATCTATCAGTATTAGAATATATTTGAAGCCACTAGACTCCACAAGAGGGCCAAGGGTGTCCATATGGATTGTGGCAAACGGGACGTCTGGTTTTGTCCACGATTGGATGGGTAAATGCAGTGCTCGGGGCACTTTTTTATGAGATACACAAACAATGCAGTGGGTTATGTATTTTTTAACAAACTGTCTCATACTAGTCAACCAGAAATTACGGAGAATCAACTCAGTTATTTTATCAATGCCAATGTGTTCATGATCATCATGAAACACACGGAGAAGGCTAAGCCTGAACCCTTTTGGGATAAAACACAAAAGGCGCGTTTGTTCCCCAGTGGGACTATATTTATAGTACAAGAGGTTGTTCCTAATAACATAAAGCTTAGCATCCATCTGACCATTCCTCAATTTTCCCATCAGATCTTGAGTTTCAGAATCAGCAGTCTGTGCAATTTGTGCCCAATTGGTTGGTTTACGTATATGAAATACATTGCACGGATTACGCCTGAGAAAATTTGCATGTTGCATCAGAGTGCCTTTTCTGTACTCAATAGTGTACCGAAAATCTTGTAAATACATCCACCATCTAGCAACTCGGGGTACTAAGTCCTTTTTTCGCTCACTTAGTTTAAGCGAATTGCAATCTGTCACTATTTTAAAGTTTATGCCGATAAGATAGTGGCGGAAGTGCTGTAATGCTTTTACGATCGCCAGAGTTTTGAGCTCGTAACTGTGATACATTGACTTTGCCCCATGTGTAGCCCTACTAAAATACCCGACTACACGTTTATGTTTACCGCCATGTAGCTGAAATAACACAGCCCCGAAACCAATGGCGCAGGCATCTGTGTGTAATTTTGTGGGCAGTTTTGGGTCAAATATTGCTAGTACGGGTTCTTCGATCAAGCAATTAATGATATAATCGCAAGCCGCATTTTACTCGTCACCCCAAATAAACGGGTGTCCGTTTTTTGTGAGTCTAGCAATACAGGCAGTTTTTACGGCACGCAAGTCCCAGGAATTGACGCACTTGCCTCACATTCGTAGGCTTCGGTGACTTAACTAAAGCCTCCACTTTTCTAGGACTCGGCCGTACCTGACCCTGACTAATGAGTCTCCCTAGGTATTCTACTTCGACTTCGAGAAAGGCGCATTTTCGCAAATTTATCGAGAACCCTGCCTTCGTGAGTGTGCTAAGCACTTGTCGTAACATATCGAGACCCTCACTAGTAGAGTCAGATAGAACCAATACGTCATCGATATAATTGAGTACTTTCCCGGTATCAATCAATGACTTCAAAGTCTTTGAAATTATCCTCTGGTAAACTACAGGGGCGTTTGTCAACCCATATGGCATTTTCAGATATTCAAAATGACCATCTGGGGTGACAAAAGCAGTTTTACTGATGGAGTCATCGTCACTCATAGGAATCTGGTGGAAACCAGTCGCCATATCTAAACTGGAGAAGAATTTACTGCTACCCAACTTGTCGATATGATCGTCGATCAAAAGCAATGGAAATCTGTCCTTTACTGTTATAGCATTGAGGGCTCGGTAGTCGACGCACATCCTATCAGACCCGTCCTTCTTCTTAACTAGTATGATAGGACTCGCGTATTCGGACTGTGACTCACGGATAATCCCTTTACCGAGAAGTTCGTTTACAATGTCGCAAGCCCTTAACTTTTTGTCAGTGGAAAGCTTGTAAGGCCTATAGTGCACCGGAGCATCGCTATTTAATTTTATTGACATGCTGCCGGTGTTAACTGTTAACGTAGCAGTTCCCATAACGAAAGAATCACAAAATTCATTGATAAGTGAGAATAGATGCTCCCTATCTTTGCCCAATAATGGTGTCCTTACTAAACTAACATCAATAAGTTGTACAGTTGAGGCGTTACCCACTCGTATCAATCCTTGTACCTCACTAGTACGAATATAAGCTACACCTTTCCGGTTAAGGACGTCCGTACCTATCAATATCGGGGCACTTATACATTCGGAAGTTACTATGAACAAGTCGACTTCTAACGATATATCAGGGAATTCTATAACTTTAGTTACGTAACTAGTACATTCTATTTCCTGACTTCCAATTCCACGCATGACGCGAAAGGTTGGTTTTCTATTGGCGGTAAGGTGCTTAAGAACCGAACTGGAAATCAAGGAAACATCTGAACCACTATCTATCAACACATCGACTGGCACTTGGTCGATTACTGCTGTCATAATGTTACGTTGTTGAGGGTTAATTAATTTCTGGCAAAAATTTACCTCACTCGATTTTTTATTAGTTTCAATACGCTGTTTGACAAAGCAGTATTCCTCCAAGTGCCCGGTTTTCTTACAAAACGTACATGATTTGGATAATTTGTTCGGATTTGAAGTGTTTCCACTGGACCCATTGGTTGTCTTCGACCTTTTTGGACAATTATCCTTCGTATGGCCCATGCCATCACAATTGAAACACTTCAAATCAGACTTAAAAGTCCCACGCTTATATGCGTTTGAGCGAGTACCATAATTTGACAAACGATTATGATTGTGGGTATTACGAAAATCAGATTTAGGCTTCGTGTACACTGACAAAAATTCCACTAGTTGGTTATGTTGCAATTTAGCATTACTCGCAGCGGCTTTCACTTGAGGGTCACTTATGCTTCTTATAACAATTGCAGTCTTTAAATTGTCAGACAGGCCCGTAACAATATTTAACCGCAACAACGACTTGCGAGCGTATTCGGCATAGGAAGTGAAATTTTTACTATCAGTGCACATTACTTCAAATAGAATGCTAGCAACATCGATGCTTCGTGGGCAGAGTGAACGAAATTCGGTTTTGAAATTGGACCAGGATCGATCGGCCGTAACCCACTCATTAAGCCATGTACGAGCGTTACCCTTCAGGCAACTACCTATACGCGATAGGCACTCGCGATCGTCCCAACGGTTAGACACACGGCCACGATCCACCTCTGCACACCAAACATCAAAGTCGTGAATACTTGGATCAAAATTGGAAATGTAGTAATGGTTGGATCTTACTTGCAATAGGGATGACAATGCGCCAACGATCCTGTCCGTCGTATCCTTATTGGGCTCAGCTAGGCTTGGAGCGCCCGTCACCTCCTCTGTGGCAGCGGACGTGGTGGTATTTGACTCCGCACTTGATGCAGGCACCGGCGGCGGTGGCAGCGGCGGTGGTAGCGGCGGCGGCGTGTGACACTCGCGTGGTGGTCACGGCGTCGATTCGGCAGTCGATGGACTCGATAATCTGTTCTCAATCGCATTTAATCGACTAAGAATCACGTCAAATGCCTGATTACGAAAACTTACCCGACAGCCAGGCGAGCTGTCACGTCGCCGTCTATCCGTACTATAGCGACGGTCGCACGACTGGTATCTACGCGTTTCGTTACTATTACTCCGACTACGACTACGATAACTTTCTTTTGAACCGTGTCTAGGCATAATCAAAATGAGTCTTACTACTTAGATCTATGTTGAAATGTTAACGCGTAACGAGGATGATATACGGCTACCGCACAGAAATTTAACAAACAGCAAGAGAAAAAAATATCAAATGTAGGTAGTAAGTTTAAATTTAAACCGGTTTTAATCTAGACCCGTTAGCGGAAAGCTTAGTGGTCCAAATACCACTTCTGATATAATAAACCAGTGGAATATATTAAAAAAAGAAACGAAGTAAACCTGACAATTTTAATACCACGAACTAACAATTTTACAATATACCTAACCAAAGCACTTTACTATAAACTTATAGTCTGACACGTCTATCACGTCTAACGCTCGACCGAAAAGTGAGCGGTCAGCCTGCCCTCAGCGTCCACGCAATCTCCCTTCTCCGGAGGCCCTTCCACGGCCGGTACGTCACCGGAATACGTCATCATGACGCTACTTGGCCCCGCCTCCTCGCCGGAAATCCGTAACAATATATTATTATTTATTTTATTATATTATTTTATGGATTCTGATACATATTTATCGGCTAATGAGTCATCTGCTTCTTCCGACAATGAAAGTTTCTGCTCGGCGGATGGCACGTTAAGCGAATGCCTTCATAAGGCATTTGCACATCAACCTGGCTTATGCTTTTACGTTTGTCACATAAATACCCAAAGTATACCCAGCCATTATAGTGACCTGCTGGTAGCATTTTCTGGTTCAAATGCACATGCCGTCCTGGTTTCAGAGAGTTGGTTAAAACCAGTTCTTCCTTCTACATCATACTCCTCGCCTGGTTACATTCTTATACGAAATGACCGAGTCGGCAGGAGAGGCGGTGGTGTAGCTATCTATCTCCGCAGCACCTTCCCCTTTAAAATTCTTTCTTCATCTTCTGCCTCTTCTTCACCTGCGGAGTTCTTATTTCTGGAGGTAAACGTCAAGGGCTCTAAAGCTATTCTTGGCGTCGTGTATTGTCCTCCTACTGTTGACTATTTCTCCAGTCTCGAGTCGATTCTGGAATCTTTAGGATCCAAGTATACTCATCACATCATCATGGGCGACTTTAATACCGATCTCCTTTCCAGTAAATCCAGTCGTAACCGTAGGTTACTTGTCATCGTCCAGTCAGCCAGCCTTTAAGTGTTACCACTGCAAGCTACTCATCACAACAGCGACGGTGAGGATACCTGGCTGGACTTAATAGTAACCTCTGATCCTTCCAGAGTCATATCCCATGGCCAACTTTCCGCTCCTGGTTTTTCCCGCCATGACCTCATTTTCCTCTCCTACCGCCTGAAACCTCCTAAATCCCCACCTAAAGTTCTGCGCATGCGTTGTTTTAGTCGAATGGATGTCAACAAACTAAATAAGGATGCAGCCAAGTTAAACTGGAATAAAATGATGTCTGCCTCTACGGTGGACGAAAAGGTTAATATATTTAATGGCACAATCAGTAATCTATACGATGTTCATGCCACATTAAGACGGGTGAAGCTGAAACGTCCTCCTGCACCTTGGATTACTACAGACAGTACGGATGGCGATACGTCGTAGAGACCGAGCTTTTAGGCGGTATAAAAAGGACCGTTGTGATGAGAACTACGAGCTTTTTAGATCTGCAAGAAATCGGTGTAATCAGATGGTACGTAACGCCAAACGCCGACATATTCTCTATAACATAAATTTTTCATCACCTGCTAATATCTGGCGGTTCCTTAGAACACTAGGTATTGGCAAACAGCAGCACTTCGACAATTGTGGGACTCTTGATCTGGATGATATCAACCGATATTTCAGCTCTTCCGTTTCGCTGGATCACCAGATCACGAGTCTCACACTTAGTTACTTAGCGGGCTTGTCTCAACCCAATGTTGAATTATTCCAGTTTTCTCCAGAGTCTTTAGGCGAGATCAAAAGGTCAATCCTCTCCATCACTTCCAATGCTGTGGGGTGTGACAACATCAGCCGTCGTATGATAACGACAATCTTAGACCACCTCCTGCCTGCAATATCCCACATCATTAACTTTTCCCTTACTTCCGGTACCCTCCCCTCCCTATGGCGTAAAGCCTACATAATTCCCCTGCCCAAAACTCAAAACCCTTCTATTCCTAACCACTTCCGTCCGATTTCTATCCTACCTTTTCTGTCCAAAGTGCTAGACGCCTGCGTCCACAAACAATTGGCTCGGTTTGTTCACAAAAACAGATTGTTGAGTCCTTTACAATCTGGATTCAGGCCTGGGCATAGCACTACCACCGCCCTCCTTAAAGTGACTGGCGATATTCGAGAGGCCATGGAAAACACCAAAATCACCGTGCTGGTGTTGATTGATTTTTCAAACGCCTTCAATACCGTCAGTCACGATATCCATTTATCTATCCTGTCTCATCTCAGGGTCTCGGCTGGAGCTCTGGATTGGTTCTCTTCTTATCTTCGAGGGCGTCAGCAGTCTGTCTGCCTCAATGATTCATCATCGGGGTGGTCTGACACTACTTCTGGTGTTCCGCAAGGCGGTATCATTTCTCCCTTGTTGTTTTCTATTTTTATAAACCTCTTGACTCAAAATCTTCAGTGTGCTTACCATTTGTATGCCGACGACTTGCAGATCTATACACATGTTAATGTGGAATGCGTAACTGGCTTCAGTTATAGACAAGATAAATAGCGATTTAGCAGCTATACTCACCTGGTCGAACAAGTTTGGATTGGCTGTTAATCCTAGTAAGACGCAAGCTATTATCTTAGGTAGTCAAAGGATTTTAAAGAGACTGGAATACACATCTTTTTCTGTCATTACATTTCGCGGTACTACTGTTAATCTGCATACAACAGTAAAAAATCTTGGCCTGCATATGGATAGCATGCTAAATTGGCAAGCGCAAGTAAACCATGTGAGTCAGAAAGTCACTGGTACTCTACGCGCTCTCTACCGCCTAAAAAACTTTCTCCCGCCCGAGACTAAAACATTGCTTGTGCAAACTTTAATTTTCCCTCTGATCGACTATGGTGATGTATGTTACTTTGACCTGAATGCAGATCTCCTAAACAAACTTGACCGTCTTCTAAATAACTGCATTCGATTCATTTTCAATCTTTGCAAGTTTGACCATGTGTCCACTTATCGTTCTCAATTGAATTGGCTTCCCATTCGTCAACGCCGTAGCTTGCATGCTCTCACAACTCTCTATAGTATTCTCACGTCTCCTACTCCCCCGAGTATTTAACGCCCCTCTTCCAGTGCCTAGGGTCTAACCATGCTCGTAACCTTCGCTCTTCTAATAACCTATTTCTCATGGTTCCCACTCACAGCTCTAATTTTCTTCACTCTTCTTTTACTGTACAATCAATCCTTCTCTGGAATGCCCTTCCTCATGAGATCAGGATGGCCAGGACCATTTAAGTTCAAAGTTAAGGAACTCTTGTTGGCCGAGACAGCCGGTTTATCATAATTCGTTTATATTTCATTTTGTCTTTTAATATGTATATATATACCGCTATTTTTTAATTAGTACAAAAAATTAACAGAGCACTAAGTATCTTTAACTGATCATATTTATGTAGTTAAAAAATAAAAACACTTAGTCCCAAAACTGTCTCAAAACTGTCCCCAAAAATACGTGATAATTGGTAAATGCATAACTAATACTATTACCGACCGATATTCTATCATAGTAAAATGACCCATTGATAAATAAACCCCCCCCCCGCCCCTCTGCGCCTGCGCCACGCCCTGATGATGCGACAAACAGTGCTATATTAATAGCGAAAGTGAGTGTATCTAATTTCGTTGTAAAAGTTAATTGTTTGTCTACGTTTGCCCGACGCGATGGCCTATCATATCAATTCATATCACGGGAGTACGTAGCTATGCTTCGTGCGTACTTTTTGAGTGGAAAAATCGCGAGTGCAGCTGTGTACCACTCACAATAAGACACAATAAGATGTTCATGGGGACATCTTATTGTGAGTGTACAAAAGTGAGCCGGTTAGTGTCAAACAATTAAAACAGTGCATATTGGATGCTTTTGACAACGGTGGTGGATATTTCGAAGGACAATGGAAATACTTGTAAGTTTAGTAAATAATACGTACTTAAGTAAATAATAATTTGATGCGGGCGGCTCAAAATCAGTCTGTGTTCTCCACACACCTTGAGGAAGGCCTATGTCCAGCAGTGGACGTCTCTAGGCTGACATGATGATGATAAAATAATATTTGTAAATAGCAGATGATTCTAACTTCATAAATGCGCCAAAATTACTCGTTTTTTTTAGTCCTGAACACCTTCTTTTATTTTGATATTTACTTGCTTTCTAATTACATACCTCCGTATTAAATTACTTGTTAAACGATAAATTTTACCGGTCCAAAGCCCGAATGAAGTATGAAGGAGAGGGTAGAATTAACAAAATTAAAAAATAACTACCTACATTTATAATTTTTCTTCATTTTATTTTCTATGGCTACCTACATCATAAGTGCGACAGAAAGAATGCGAATGAGCAGGATGGAATATTATCAATGAATTAGTGAATGGATTGTAAAATATGACTATGATTTAAGTGAGATTTTCTACAATAAACAAATGATAATAACTTTGCTCTTAATTGATATTATGAAATTCTTACGTCACATATATGATAATAATATCTTCGCTAATCTGTCCTTAAAGTTCTTGTACTAATTAAAAAATAGTGGTGTATATATGCAGGGTGTCACAAGACCCATCACCAAGCCGAAGTCTACTCGTTTTGCACATCATGCCAAGTCATACTACGTGAAAATAATACCGGGGAAACACAATTATTTTTTAAGCTTAAAAAAATTTACAACTTTTTTAAACCGGCAATGTACAGCGCGCGTTTGCAGACATCGTACCTACGCCGGCCGTATCTACCTACACCGTGCGCCGCGATGGCGGCAGTTTATGATCACGTGGTCGCGCGGCCGAGGGGAATAACCTCGCAGCTGATTGATGGTACGCATACACTACGCGTCGGGAACTTTAAAGCCGTTTACTTTAGGGAAATATTGAAAATTTTGTTTCTGTTTATTTGGCAGAAAGTGTACATTTATCATTCTGAACAAGATTTTGAAATAATTCGAAAAAAAAAATCGTGACTTTGAGCCTCCTGAACCAGTCATTTCCCAAGTATGGTGCCGAAGTAAAAAATAATCGTAATAATTGGTGCTATATGGGGTTTCAGTTTTCGTTATGGGTCTTTTTACACCCTGTATATATATACACCACTATTTTTTAATTAGTACAAAAACTTTAAAAACAGATTAGCGAAGATATTATTATCATATATGTGACGTAAGAATTTCATAATATCAATAAAGAGCAAAGTTATTATCATTTGTTTATTGTAGAAAATCTCACTTAAATCATAGTCATATTTTACAATCCATTCACAAATTCATTGATAATATTCCATCCTGCTCATTCGCATTCTCTCCGTCTCACTTATGATGTAGGTAGCCATAGAAAATAAAATGAAGGAAAATAATAAATGTGGGCAGTTATTTTTCTTTTAATTCTACCCTCTCCTTCATACTTCATTCGGGCTTAGGACCGGTAAAATTTATCGTTAAACAAGTAATTAAATACGGAGGTATGTAATTAGAAAGCAAACAAATATCAAAATAAAAGATGGTGTTCTGGACTAAAAGAAAAGAGTAATTTTGGCGTATTTATAAAGTTAGAATCATCTGCTATTAACAAATTATTTTATCATCATCATGTCAGCCTAGAGACGTCCACCGTTGGACATAGGCCTTCCTCAAGGTGTGTGGAGAACACAGACCGATTTTGAGCCGCCCGCATCAAATTATTATTTACTTAAGTACGTATTATTTACTAAACTTACAAGTATTTCCATTGTCCTTCGAAATGTCCACCACCGTTGTCAAAAGCATCCAATATACACTGTTTTAATTGTTTGACACAGACCCGGTCACTTTTGTACACTCACAACACGATGTCCATGGGTACACAGCTGCATTCGCGATTTTCCACTCAAAAAGTACGCACGAAGCATAGCTACATACTCCCGTAATATGAACTGATATGATAGGCCATCGCGTCGGGCAAACGTAGACAAACAATTAACTTTTGCAACGAAATTAGATACCCTCACTTTAGCTAACAATTTAGTACTGTTTGTCGCATCGTCGGGGCGTGGCGCAGGCGCAGAGGGGCGGGGGAGGGGAATTTATCAATGGTTAATTTTACTATGATAGTACACGGGTCGGTCATAGTATTAGTATTGCATTTACCGATTATCACGTATTTTTATGGACAGTTTTGAGACAGTTTTGGGACTTAGTGTTTTTATTTTTCAACTACATAAATATGATCAGTTAAAGATACTTAGTGCCCTGTTAATTTTTTTGTACTAATTCAAAAATACAAGTGGTGTACATATATATATATATATATATATAATATGTAGATGTACTAGTATGTAGTAATAATATGTATTATTTGAAATTATGGTTTTATATAGATATTACAGCAGCGATGGCTGAGTGGAGAGACCGACGGACTGCCACGCAGAGGGTATCGGGTTCGAATCCACGGCGCGCACCAATGACTTTTCGAAGTTATGTGCGTATTAAATTGTTAATTATCGCTTGCTGAACGGTGAAGGAAAACATAGTGATGAAACCTGCATGTCTGAGAGTTCTCCATAATGTTCTCGAAAGACATGTGAAGTCTGCCAACCCGCACTTGGCCAGCGTGGTGGACTATGGCCTTACCCTTCTCACAATGAGAAGAGGCCCGTGCGCAGCAGTGGGACAGTATAAAGGGCTGATGATGATAGATATTACATATTGCTTATATATCTTATTACTCATCGCATGTATGTATCTTATATGTATATATCATATCTATTATATATATATATAATATATAATAGATTTATATATATATATATATATATATATACACATATATATAATCTATATATCTATGTAAGTTCAAACTCAAGGTTCTTTTCATTATAGGTATTTATATAGCGCCTACTTCTTTTTTCTCTGCACCATTCAAAGGTAGACTGGGAGATAATGCCCATGGCATTAAGTCCGCCTGTATATGCGGCGTATATAAAGTATTAAAATATAAAATTAAAATAAACCTTGGAATATAGCTATCCCTTCGGGTTGCGGAGGTCAGTCAGGCAGTCGCTCTGTGAAAAAGCTAATATTCAGCCAAATCCGGTTAGACTAGTAAGCGGACGCCGATGAAGTACCGAGCAATTCTGAGAATATCCCAGCGGATGAATCTCTTTTGAGATTGTTACTTATCTGTAGCATATTTTATTATCTATTTATAACTGAATATTATATGAAAATCGATGTAACGTGAAACATTAACTAACTTGACTTCAACCGCAACTCGAGCCTGTTGTATTTTTATTTACAATGTCTGATGTATTACGGTGCAGATGGTTACAAACATTTATCTACTTATTGAAACCCCATGACGGCCCATTAAGTATCACTTTAGTTGGGTGCTTTACTTCCACACATAAAAGAAGATAGATACGTAGGCACATTAAAACCTTAGAGTACTCTTGTACTAACACGAGCGGGTGGCCCGCCGTCACATATTCTACATATCGTGAATGAGTGGAAAATGCAAAGTTTCCGCGATAGCTCGCGAGGTTCGCTCCAAACTTGCAAATGAAAAGTTAGTGCACAACTTTGTGACAGGCGCGGTCGCCAGCCTGGGCCGTTTGACCTCCTAACGCCGCTCAAATGAATCTAAACTTTTAATTATTTGCTACAACAAGATTCAGATTTGTCAACCCTTGCGACTCGCTGCGCCGTCTGCGAAGCGACTTACCTACTTATTGTATCTTTAATTTAAGTAAACAATAGTATTTCTATTTTTTTATTTATTGGAAGCCTTATTTATGTCCCACTGCTGAGCAAAGGCCTCCCATTCCATCTTCCACTTGTCGCGATCAGACGCGAGCTCTTGCCAATCCTTCCTAAAGGCGTCCAATTCATCGCGCCATCTCCTCCTAGGCAATATTAAGGGGTTGAATAATTATCGACGAGTATTTTGTGAGCTAAGTGCTCATCTATATATCCATAAGAAAAGCGATGGTCGACAAATAGTCTTTATTGCTATCTGCGCCCACTAACTTTAGCTACGTGTGACAGAAATTTATACCAGCGAATAACCACTCCACCTTCCAGCTACAAGAAAAATAGTTTTTATTTTCTCGTAAAAGAATAGGGCGGTCTTTATTTTTTAGGCGCTTGAACTTTATTAAACGCGTAGGCACTTCTATAAATAATGTTTATATCGTTTCGGCGTGAGCGCGGGTAGAGTGCAGGTGGGTGTATGGAGCTTTATAATCGATTTGTCAAACGATTACCGTCGATTAACTGAATGTGCCCTGATTACACAACCTATTCAGCGATTAAGTGCTAATATTGGGGTTTAGTGTATGTGCTAACCTAACCAAAAATTTACCTTTATATTCTTTCATTATCTGTAGATATATATCAAACCTACACATTTGTACTGATAGGTGTGTAGTTCAGAGGCAATGGCGTAAGCGATAGAACCTCAGATGTGTAGGTACCTATATTCACATCACATTTACATTCAGTTAGGCGTTAAGAATGGAGGTCGAACTGCAGCCTTTGTTATGTAACGTAGAGGTCAGTGGGTACTTGGTAATGCTCTTAGTAGTCTGACATTGGAAATAAAACTTTGTAAGACTAAGCTTATTTCTTACTATTAAACTTTGCTGTATTGCAAAATGTAAATTCTAAAGTCTGTTTTAGTATAATAAAACAGTATTTTTATTGGATTAATGACGAATGGCAGATGCAATATCTTTTTATGTCTATTTCACATCGGTGATATTTCTGCCAAGTGGTACTTACCACTTGGCAGAAATATCACCGATAAACTTGAGGTTATTTTCGCCAAAGTTACTGAAGCAGTTATCCCAACTGACTCTGAAATTTTTAAGCCTAAACATGCCAGAGCATTCATATATGGCTTCGAGCATATTTGCAGATTTTTTAAATTAGTTAAATGGTATGTTGGATACTTACGTGCAATGTTACGTTGTTAGAAGCAAGTGTCCATTCCCGTTTATAACATGCACTGCAGTCGCTTTTTGCGACTCCCAAGGAACTCTTTCTGTTTATAACAACACGTCCCTACCAGTGGATGTTACCATAATTAGAAAGCGGCAAATTATATTAAGATTTCTATTAAATGGTGTGAATGGGCACATCACGAGTTTTGACAATTATGTGTATTTTATTTTATGTAGTTAGTGGGGCCTCTGAATTCCAAACTTTATCTTTCAAAATTTTTAGCAAATCTACGAACTGTATGCCAAATATTATTCTTAATGATAGATTTGGTTGTAAACGCGTGAAAGCGAAATAAACAAAAAAACATAGTTTATAATTGTATTCTTAAATCAATTATCATATCATAATTAACTTCGTTATACCTATGTAGTTGAACTAGGCAGCTCGGTAACTAAAGAAAAGTAAAAGCATTAGATATGTCTGTATTTCCCAAAAGCGTTAGGATGAAATTTATATATAATCTTAGTCTACCTACCTACGTGAGCAATTTTTTTTATGATCACTTATTTAATAAAGTGCCATTACTTATTTATTTAATAAGGTGCTTTTATGACATAACGCATTTTTACAGCCGTAGATGTATCACTTGGAAAATATAAATACATATTAACGAATACAGAAATGTTTAGTTTATCGCTCGGGCACATTTGTCATTTTATTGTATTTATATAAACGAGTTATTACTCCAGAAAAGTTCGTAGATATGATACTACGATTTTTCAAAGGTAATTCAAAGCTAGAGGCTATCACGCAGGCTTGCATCTCGGCCGATTCTTAGAGTTGAAGATATTACGTCACACAGGCGTTCATTATCTTTCGTATCGGTTATTATTACCGACAGTGTAAATAAGAAAATGAAAGTCTTGTGGTCACATATAATTTTATCAAAACAATTGGTAGCTAAGAATAGTTACTTGATTAAATTCTTGGCAATTTATGTCGCGTTTCGTACACGAATGATATCATCTATCTACATAATTATGTGAATATAATCAGTTTTATAACGTTACAATTTCACTAAAACTGAACAAAGCCGCAATTCATAATACAAAGACAGACTACTTTTTAGATGTTTCCCTTGACCGTTTTATTATAGTAGACGTCTTAAGTTATACTTATTCAACTTCTCTTAAAGTACATACATATCTTCGTGTCTTAATATTCAACTTCTGTCTCTGAAAATCCGACGACTTTCATTTGAATGCCAAATCCTGTCAATTTGACATCTTCTTAGGGTAATTTTCACACTTGGTTAACCGTGTCGGGTCTCTTGGCTATCCTTATGGTAGCTCTGTGTGGGTTTATCGACCTGTGCATCAAGTATTCATTCATTACCCTTGATCACTGAGGGCGTATGTACCGCTGTAATATAATAATAGTTGAACGTTTCGTTGAACTAATTTCAATCGCTTTACGTTTGTGTCTCGGGTCCCTCGGGGTTCGGTTTGCTCTCAACAGCGAGTTCCGCCGCTTTCGCAGTTCAAATTAAACGCACGCCTAAGACCCGTTATAAAATTACATTAACTTTATAATACCGTAAAGTGTGGTTAGAAGCACTCGATTAAAAGGGTCCATATAAAGATAATTATTCCGCGAGATATAACGCTTACGGTGATCTCATTAGTATGATATCGGTGTCTTTCACAAATGCTTTAATAAAATTTTATGTGGTTCGCCGTCAATGTGTTGTTCGAGTAAGCACTTATGCACATATTGCCTATACGTACTGTTAATGAGCAGTATCTTGCGGTCATTGTGGAATACCGTATTTATTATCAATGCTAAACGGGTGGTACTCATCTTGTTGCTGAACGTTTAGTGTTAAGATCTAAAGTTTGAGCCCGAAACAGTACGATATCAACATCAGTATCTACTTGATAAATAAATACATTCATAGTGGCGAACAATTAGCCTTTGCCTAAACGTTATTCGTTCATGTACCTAGTGGAATCCGTGATGTTTTGCAAGGTTGTAAAATGAGCTATGTACGTAATGTACCGTGGAACTAAAGCTATTTACGTCACGAATAATAAGCAAGTACGTAGTTTGGTGTGACTAATTAGGTACCTATGTGACTAGAATGCAGATAATTCATACTATTTTTAACCATTGGCACGTCGCGTAGGTAAGTTGTGCTGGCGAATGTTAGCATATAACTCCAAAGTTAGAGAAATCCGAGTTCAAATTCGAGCGGTAGGATATCTGGCACAAATCCTCGTAGCCTCGGTAGCCTCGAGATTTATCTACGCGATACCGTATTTGGACGAGGGAAAATTCAATTTGGTTTTTACCTGAGGGTGCTTCGTGCGAACCCCTCGCATCCTCTCTTTAATGTTGTTGGATTCTTCGTTAGAAAAAATAACCATGATATTTTTACTGCATATTGTACGTTTCATATCTACACGGTGCTATGTAATTAGAGCATTATTAAATCTCATTGGTTTCACCCTGTAAAAGTTAACTATATTGTGTTAACTATAAACTGTCTATGTACCTATCTGGAATGTCTGTATGTGTGTTCGTGTGTGAGGTATCTCAATCTCAGGCCTTGAAATAAAAGTGGTCATATGCACGACTTGTTATTTATTAAAGCGTGCGACCACGGACCGAGCGCGATAATGACTGACGTACTGACTGGCGAGCAAAGCTACCTAACCACAGAGTAACAATACACTTGTGTCCCTACAACCCGATGAGTAATCATGACGTCTATCAACAGTTTTGTAAATAAACCGAACACAGACAAAGCTTCTTAAGAGCTTGTAAATTTGTTACCTATTTTGGTAGGGTTGTCACAATAGGTACAAATCGCTTGTTCGGTATACGACAGAATCCGGATTGGACAGATTCGTGATTCGGCAGATTCCCAACTCGACAGATTCGTGGATTGGGCAGATTCTTGGACTAGACAGATTCGCTATACGGCAGAAGTACAGTTGTAAATAAAATAGCGAGTGGAACCACAAAAGGCATGCACCTGAAACTTTTAAAAGCACGGAATAAAAATATACATTTGTTACCAACGACACGACGTGACAAGGGAATTTATTTGACATTCCCAACGATACCACTAATAGTGTTGAATATTTTTCTGGTAATATGATCTTTTTTGCGAATAAACATAGGAATCTCCTTTAGCTATTACGTGCCACTAGTTTTACCACGTGGATAGGTACCTAAAATAAGTTTAAAAAGAAATTGTGTAAAACAAATGAACGTTTACAAAACAAATGACTATAAAGTGATCAATCAATCAATCAATCAATCATTTATTTATTTATTTAAACTTTATGTACGATACACAATGTAAGTACAATGGCGGACTTAATGCCATCGAGGCATTTTCTCCCAGTTACCCATAGGGTGATGCAGAGATAATTGTGGTAGGTGTACAAATTAGTTTAAAGAGCTTAATAAATGTATATGACAAGTAACATAAATATGATAATATACAATACATACATATTTTATACAATATGACTACATATACCTATACATTCAAGATAAATATATATTTAAATCATATATATATATATATATATATATATATATATATATATATATATATATATATATATATATATATTACAATTATGATGATAGTGCCAATAACTCTTTGCGAATATGCTCGCGTGCCTTAACCTTGAAGGTCCAACGATTAGCAGCCATCCTGATCTCCAGAGGCAGGGAATTCCAAAAATGAACTGATTGGACAGTGAAGGAAGAGTGGACAAGGCTAGAAGTGTGAGCGGGGCATGAAAGTAAGAGATTGTTAGAAGAGCGAAGATCTTTTGAATGAATCGAGCTTAAGTATTGAATATTAGACATTAGGTATACGGGAGGACTTGGGGAATGAAGAAGAGAAAATAGAGTCGTGAGAGCGCGCAACCTTCGGCGCTGACGAATGGGCAACCAGCGAAGTTCGGAACGGAAAGCAGACACATGGTCATACTTGCGAAGATTAAAAATAAATCGAATGCAGTTATTGAGAAGACGGTCAAGTTTATCGAGAAGGTCTGCATTCAGGTCGAAATAACAAATATCACCATAATCGATGACCGGGAAGAGTAAAGTTTGCACCAGCGTTACCTTTGTCCTGACGGGAAGAAAATGTCTTAAGCGATAGAGAGTTCGCAGGGACCCAGTAATTCGCTTACTCACGTAAGTGACTTGAGCTTGCCAACTAAGAGATTCGTCGATATGCAATCCTAGTCTTTTGACACTCGAAGTTACCTTTATTACAGTTCCATCAAATAAAATCGATGGAAGAGATAGTGCCTTAACTCTGCTCATCATACGATTACTTCCTGTAATAAAAGCCTGGCATTTTGAAGGGTTGACATGAAGTCCAAACCTATCGGACCAATGTTTAATAGCAGTCAAATCATTATTCACAGCGTCAATGGCAGCAGTTAGATTATCTACCGTAGCCTGAGAGTATAACTGCAAGTCATCAGCATATAAATGATACGTACACCGAAGGTCAAGGGTCAGGAGATTAATGAAAAGAGCAAAAAGAAGAGGAGATAAAATACGGGCGGTATTTTATCTCCTCTTCTTTTTGCCAACGCCAGAGTCGAGAACTCGCCAAGATGATAA
Organism: Euclidia mi; assembly: GCA_944739405.2. Classification (NCBI taxonomy): domain Eukaryota; kingdom Metazoa; phylum Arthropoda; class Insecta; order Lepidoptera; family Erebidae; genus Euclidia; species Euclidia mi. Next base: position 55,222,140 of record OX123184.2, read on the forward strand.
TGATTCATCAATGCAAACCGCCTGCTGACGCTCCCGAAGATAAGAAGAAAACCAATCCAGTGCATCAGATGAGACTATAAGATGGGAGAGGATGGATAGGAGAATATCGTGACTGACGGTATTAAAGGCGTTCGAAAAGTCAACCAAGACTAACACAGTAACCTTGGAATCCTCAACGCCCGCCCTAATATCGTCAGTCACTTTTAACAGGGCAGAGGTAGTGCTGTGTCCTGGCCGAAACCCTGACTGAAGAGGACTTAAGAAATTGTTGAAATGTACAAAGTGAGATAATTGTTTATGGACACAGGCTTCCAGCACTTTGGAGAGGTATGGAAGTATGGAAATGGGACGGAAGTGGCTGGGTAATGACGGATTGGGGATCTTAGGTAAGGGTCGGATAAAGGCTTTACGCCATAAGGAGGGAAAGACACAAGAATTTAAGGAAAAGTTAATAATGTGGGATACTGGAGATAAGAGTTGGTCTAAAATTGGCATGACCATTTGTCGACCAATGCTATCGTATCCCACAGCCTTTGTTTTGATGGACAGGATAATATTCTTGATCTCACCCGGTGCAACTGGAGAAAACTGAAATGGATCTATGTTAACCTGATGTAAATTTGCCACGTATTCGACCGTCCGATCCCGGGTTAGATGACAAATTGAAGGAGTAGTGGCGAAATGACAATTAATATCATCCAAGCCGATATTATTCGGAAGGTCGAATTTCTGCTGTTTGCCGATGCCAAGTGTTCCAAGGAACTTCCAAGTAGCAGCTGGAAAGCTGGGAACAATGTTTTCAAGAATATGGCGGCGTTTGGCGTTACGTACCATCTGGTTACACCGATTCCTTGCAGCTTTGAAAGAGGCCCAATTGTCGTCCGAACGATCTCTTTTATATTTGCGGAATGCTCGGTCCCTGCGTCTCATTGCCATTCTTACCCCTATGGTCATCCACGGGGCTGGAGGGCGTTTCAATTTAACCCTTCTAACTGGGGCATGGACATTATACAAGTTGACTAGTACATTATTGAAGATATCAACCTTGTCATCTATAGTGCCAGCCGCCAGCAAAGGCTCCCAATTAATATGAGAAGCATCTTCTACCAACTTATTTACATCCATCCGGGCAAAGTTACGCAGGTGCAACACGTTAGGCTTGGGTATGGGTGGTTTGAGGATATACGACAGGAATATGAGGTCATGGTGGGAAAAACCGGGAGCAGGATATTGGCCATGACAGGATATAAGGGAAAGGTTGGAGGTAAGAATTAAATCAAGCCAGGTGTCTTCCCCATTATTGTTTTGGTGAGTAGCTTGAAGTGGTGAATTATGAAGACTGGCTGATTCAATATTTTGGAGGAGCTTACGTGAACGAGGAGAGTGGGGAGTGAGGAGATCGGTATTAAAGTCACCCATTATTATGTGATGTGTATATTTCGACCCTAAAGATTCCAGAATCGCTTCGAAACTGGAGAAGTAGTCAACAGCGGGGGGACAATAGACAACACCCAAAATAGTTTTTACACCCTTGACAATAACCTCCAAAAAGAGATATTCCATCGAGGTAAAGGAGGTCGAAGATGAAGCAACAATTTTGAAAGGAAAGTCGCTACGAATGTAGATTGCAACACCACCACCCCTCCTGTCAACCCGATCATTCCGGATACGAATAAATCCAGGCAGAGGATAAGTAGTAGAGAGCAGCTGTGGCTTAAACCAAGTCTCGGAGATCAGAACAGCGTGAACATTGACATTACTGAAGGCTTCTAACAGGTCGCTATAGTGGCTTGGCACGCTTTGAGCGTTTAAATGACATACATTAAAATTTAGCGACTGATTAGACTTAACGTTAAATGTGTCACTCACAAATTCACTAAGAGTTCTATCGGGCACCGAACAAAAACTCTCATTAAATGATTCATTGGCAGAACAAAACGATATATCATCATCGGAACTCATTTGCAAAAAAAAATAAAAAATATATATATACTAAATATGAATACTATTATAAATATATAATTATACTAAAATTAAAAATAATATATATTATATACACAATTAAAAATAAATTTAAGATAAGAAGAAAACTGAAGCAATATATGTACCCAAGTACAAAGCTATTTATCTCTGTACCACCCACCAGCTTACACACAAAATAAATATTTTAAAGGGAAAGATGAACAAAATTAATCACTAAAACACTAAAATAAGATTGCTTGTACCTGTACCGAAAAGTAAAAAAAGGAAAAGTGAAGTGTAACTAAACGCATATGACAGCAAAAAAAGCTACAATACATACATTATAAATCACTAATAGGTAAGTAATATCAAGTCAAGCAAATCACTAAACATAACATAATTAACTTTCGAAATCTTTGCAAAAAAGAAAGTCTAACTAAAATAAAAAGTTAGCACAGACGGACCGTAAAATAAAAACAATGAAACAGTTTAATTTACTAAACATTTGAGTCGGAAATATTCACCCAGTACATATATTTTACACAGAAATAATTATGTGAAATGGAACGTAGCATTGAGAAATAATATTTTGACGTATGACGTTATTATAATGACATGCATGACGACAGATAAAGTGAGTGAATACATTTTACATTTTAAACTGCGGGTAAAAGTTTGATTTATCAATTCAAAGTTAAATTAATGAGCCACCGACACAAAAGTAAACACAAGTACAAACAAATACAGCATAACATGAAATGTTACTTAAAACATTACACAAACAGTAAAATTTTGCGTGGCACAGTTTTTACATTACCGGCGCCGGCCGGTATCTTCTTGGACGCAGAAGAATCGTCGCCCGTCACCTTTGGATGCACAGACATAAACTGCTGCAGTTCGTGGGAGGATGTAATCTTACTGCGCGTTCCATCCGGAGCCTTGACGGCGATAGACCCATCCAGAGTCCAGCAGGAGCGCATCCCAAAATGCTGTCGAGCCTTAACGAATAACGACTGTCTGGCTTTGGTCAAGAACTCTTTGACCGAAATTTTTGAGCCCTTTAACGCCGTCTTCGCCCTCCATACAGCTGTTCTGAGATCAATTCGAGAAAATCTTACCAGACTATTCTGGTAAGATTTTCTCGAATTGATCTCAGAACAGCTGTATGGAGGGCGAAGACGGCGTTAAAGGGCTCAACGCTCAGCTAGGCCTGTGATGCTCTTTGCTGGGTGCCCCGAGCCTGTGACAATTGGTGATGGAAGTGTCGGCTACATCCTTCAGAGACATCTTGGTTTTGAGGATGTCCATGACCAGCGTGCGGCAGTCCTCCTTCTCAGATTCTGGGACTCCCAGGAATAAAAGGTCCTTTCGCCTGTGCCTCGTCTCCATGTTATCCAGCATATTGGAGCACTCATCGATCTGCTTGCGGAGGAGACCAAGCAAACCAAACATGAGTTCCCGGAATGTGCGAAACTCCTCAGCCACCTTCGCTACCGTGTCCTTGGCGGGACCCGCGGACTGGATCTGGCTCTCCAAATCGGCCATTCTCCTCGTGAACGATTCTTCCAAGCTCCTCTGTGCTGCTTCAATGTTACTCAGTTGAGACATAGTGTGTGAACGTTGATTTCAATATGTGAAAGTGCTTGTGCTGGCAGGTGGTATTAAATAAGCAATATATTATGCTACATAGACCGTACAACTGTGAGTACCAGTAATTTATATGTTTAAAAGCTTAAATAAAGTAAACTTTTTACTTAACTATGTAATTTTATAATTAAATAAGAGTTTTAAAAAATCGCGCACGTCTATCAGTTTTTAGCACCTACTGCCGAAAAAAAATTATTTATTGCGAACATGGGTTTACAGTCATGGTGTTACATTTTATAGAAGTTCTGCCATATTCTACCAGTAGGCATGCAATTTATTAGAATGTTAACAAAAAGTATTATTTCGGTCTTAATTGATACATATTAAGTCAGCATTCTATTTTCAATTGTATAACAATATATTTTAAATTAATAATAAATTTATGCATTCAATAATTTAATGTCAAAAATAAATAAGGTATCACAACGCAATCATAATTATGTCAATAATAGTATATATTAAACGACACATTCAATTATATCATGTCATTTAAAAAATCTGTTACAGAATAGTATGCTTTATTTTCCAAAAAAGCTTTTAATTTGCTTAAAACTATTCATGCTCAAGTTTTTCCACTGTTGCGGTAAATGATTGTAGATTACTGGAGCCATACAAAATACACTTCTACGCATAAGTTCGGTTTTTGCTTGGTGTAGGCGCAGTCTACTATTATCACGTCTGTTTCGTGCAACTGTATCTTCTAACCTAGGAAATAAACTAGTATTTGTTTTGACAAATATTGCAATTTCCAAAATATAAATGCTTGGTAATGTTAATATTTTATATTTCTGAAAGTATGTTTTACAGCTGTCAGTGGTTTTTAGTTTAAAAATTGACCGTATGCATCTTTTCTGACACTTAAAAGCCATTGAGGTATTTGTTGAGTTACCCCAGAAAATTATGCCGTGCCGTTGAGGCAACTAAACCATAGTAAGCGGTAATTACGGTTTCTATATTGACGACAGATCTTAAAGTATGCAGAACTACTTAATTTTTTGCAAAGTGTTTCTATGTGTGATTTCCAGTCCAGTTTCTTATCTATAGTTAAGCCAAGGAACTTAGAAGTCATAACATTCTCTATACTATTATCGTCAATGGTTATATTATCGCATATATTACTATTAGGGGCGACCCGTTGACTAAAATGTATAATTTTAGTTTTGTTTAAATTGATTTTTAGATTATTAATGTCAAGCCAGTTTATTATAGATGTCAAGGTATTGGAAACGTCATGTTTATATTGAGTTAAATCATTATCATAAGAGATTGTAACTGTGCTGTCATCTGCGAAAAGAGTCATAATATTGGTAGTACATTTTCGAAGGTCATTAATGTATAATGTGGACAGTAGAGGTACAATCACGCTCCCCTGAGGTACACCGTATAATACTTCTCGCTCGTCTAAAAGATATATTTCCTCTTGTTTAGTAGCGGGGCTTATTGTAACTTTTTCTGTACGCTGTTTCCTATTTTCTAAATACGACTGAATTAATTTTAGGACATTATCTCTTACTCCATACGCGTTTAGTTTTTTCATTAATATATCATGTTTTACATAGTCAAACGCCTGTGTTATATCACAAAATATTGAGCACACAGGCGTCCTTTTGTCTACTTTCATCAAAAGTTCGTGGAGAAAGTTGTAAATAGTTTAATTTAGTGTTCTATTTTTCGAAATCCATTTTGTTCATTGCATATTAGGTTATTTTTTTCCAGATATTGATATAATTGAGTATGCATGAATTTCTCAAATATTTTGGAGAATATGGGAATTAGCGAGATAGGTCTATAATACTCCATGAGTTCTCTATCCTGTTTGTTAAACAACGGTTTTACAATTGTTTGTTTGAGAGCATCAGGAAAAATGCCCGAGGATATACTTAGATTTATAATGTGGCATAGGTGACAACTTATTTCATTTGCCACAACTTTAATTATTTTGGCAGTTATGCCATCATATCCGACGCTATTCCTGTTTTTAAGCTTATGAATAATATTGACTACGTCTTGCTGGACACATGGCATCATAAACATGGATTTACTTGTGCTTAAAATGGTTGTAGTGTCTTTCAAAGTTGTTGTTATGGGCTGTATTTTTTCGATTAAATAATTATTAAATTCATTCGATATTTGTATTGGATTTGAAATAATAATGTCATTAATTTTTATTCTAGTTATCAGAGATCTTGGTATATTAAATTTCGCCTGATTGATAATTTGCCATGTTGTTTAAGTTTTATTCTTAGAATTATTAATTTTATAACTATTTTGTGAACTTTGTGTTTGAAATATAATCCTTTTTAATAATTTTGAGTATGATTTAAAATTTGATATATTGGTATTGGTGGCTATGTTAGGTTTTAATCTTTGTAACCACAGTAAATTTCTTTTCTTTTTATTGCATTTTTTTATACCCCTTGATACCCATTTTGACTTTTTAATGATATTAACCTTGACTCTAATATTTGGGAAACATAAATTATAAAACAGTTGAATGTCTTCTATAAAACTATTTAAGTGTTTTCTTAACTCCCATGTGACCTCCCAAAGCACCATTGTGATAGAGCTGCAAGACTTCCGGCACCTTAGTTTTAGGCACAACCATTTGCAAATGGCACTGGTTACCGCGAGCGTTTTCCCATTTGCGGCACAGAACTCCATCCTGGACAACCAAGCTTTCCCACTGTGCCCAATAACTCTTGGTGATGGGGCTCATTGCTGCGATATCACTCCATTCGGGCCTAAGAGCGCCTGATTTCTTCCATTCAAGAATCGGCTGTATATCCTTGTCGTCTTGCTGAGCACTTCGCAAAGCTTCTTTCCATTCGTCACTCAGATCCGTCTTCAACATCCTCACTAATGCTGCCTGCTTTGCTTCCTGTCGGGTACAGTGCTTGCACTGGTCGGGACACGGCCTACGCGATAGGGCATCTGCATTACCATGGGACTTGCCGCCGCGATGTTGTATTACAAAATCAAACTCTTGCAGTAGTTCAATCCATCTAGCTACTTGTCCTTCTGGGTCCTTAAATTGAAGTAGCCATTTCAGCGCTGCATGGTCGATTCGCAGGTGGATTTTACGGCCCAACAAGTATTTGTTGAAATGCTGCAATGTCTTTACTACAGCCAAGAGTTCCGCTTGGTGACGCAGTAGTTTCTTTCGGGTTTGGATAAGGCCTTACTGAAGTATGCTATAACAACTTCTTGATCACCCTTCTTCTGTGACAGTACGCCGCCAATTCCGGTGTTACTGGCATCTGTGTCAACTATGAATTCATGCTCATTGTCAGGGTAGCCTAGAATGGGTGCAGTACACAGATGTTCCTTGAGCTTCTGGAAAGCAACGTCACAGCTCTCATTCCAAAAAAACTGTACTCTGTCTTCGATGAGCTTATGAAGAGGTCGAGCAATGTCAGCAAAGTTCTTCACAAACCGTCGATAGTAGGAGCATAATCCGAGGAATGCTCTGACCTGCGTTTTGTTCTCTGGAACTGGCCATTCCTTCACGGCAATGATCTTATCCGGTTCGGTTTGAATACCGTTCTCCGAGACCACATGTCCTAGAAAGTTCACTTGCCGTCTGAATACCGCGCATTTCTTCGGACTCAGCTTCAAATTAGCTCCTCGTATCTTTGACAGCACTTGCTCCAAGTTTCGAAAGTGATCCTGGAAGGTGCACCCCACGATAATAATGTCATCCAAGTAGACCAGGCAGGCGTCTTCAATCAGTCCTATGAGCACTCGCTCCATCAGTCTCTCAAAAGTAGCCGGAGCGTTGCACAATCCAAAGGGCATGACGTTAAATTGCCACAATCCTTTGCCTGTGGAGAATGCCGTCTTCTCTTTGTCTCGAGGATCAATTTGCACCTGCCAGTAGCCACTTTTTAGGTCTAAGGTAGAAAACCACTTCATCCCCGTCAGCGTATCTAGTGTGTCATCGATCCTTGGCAGTGGGTAGCGTTGCAATAGTAGATAACTCACAATGTGAAACAGTTGCAGCTCCTTACAAATATAACATGTAAAACCATTATACTGGCAGTTAAAAAGAGTGGCCACGAGTTTTATTGCCCGTTCTTTCTCGTGGTTCTACCTATTGCATTGCGAACGTGGCAGTAAATGTAAATGTAGAATCATCTAGTAATTAACTTTAACTTTTGACGTTCATAAGAGTCACTTTGTGGCCTAAATGAATAAATGATTTTGAGTTTGAGTTTGAGTTTGAGCTGTCCTTCTTTGTGATGTCATTTAATCGGCGGTAGTCTACACAGAAGCGCATGCTGCCATCCTTCTTCTTAACTAACACCACCGGAGAGCACCACGGGCTGAACGAAGGCTTGATTACGCCTTCTTTCATCATACCGTCGATCATAGCTTCCACTTCATGTTCCCGTGCCACTGGCACACGTCTTGGTCGCTGGCGAACCGGTGCTTCACTTCCCGTGTTTATTTTGTGCTGGACTAGTATTGTCTTCCCTATGTCGGCATCACTGGTCGAGAAAATATCGGCACCGACTTAACATCTTCTTAGCCTTGGTCTTCTCTTCTTCTGACAGGGTACTTTGGCAGTCCTCCAAAAGTGAAGACACGTCGAATCGTGCACCCTGGACCTTGGTGCTGGTAGGTTGCTCTTGACATCTAGGCATCCAAGCCGCTCATTCATAGGTGCCCAATTCCGTCCCTTTCTTGAGTGACACTTCCTTGTCACTTGCATTCAGTGCGCGTACTGATGAAACTTTGGACCCCTTACCAAAGTTCGTGCAATTTTTCACGAGGCCTCTTTCTCTAGGCCTTCGATTAATACGCAGCGGTTCCTTCGACCAGAATTCCCTGGTAAACAAACTGGTACAACCGTTTCCGACCGCGGGTGAAGAATGACATTCTTCAGGCAGTACATTTTTCCTGAAGTTGCACCTTCCATGAAGACTTCTTCCGAGCCACACTTCAAGACTCCCTGGTTAACATCGATCTCGCAGCGATATTTCCGCATGAAGTCTAGGCCTAAGATGCAGTCGTCCACTATATCGGCCACGATGACTTTGTGACGGTAAACTTTGTTGCCTAGCTTCAGATCCACCTCCATTTCACCTCGGACGGTTATGTGCTGACCGGTAGCTGTTCTCAGATTCACACATTCATTGTTCCTGAAGCAGCCCCGAAGAACCCGTCTTGCCAGATGGAAACCGACGACTGTCCGAGAAGCACCCGTGTCTAATGTCAGCTTGCATGGTGTTCTGTTAATTTCGCCTTCGATGATCAGGCTGGTCCCGTCACATGATTGCGAGATTGAGATACTTGGGGCTCTTCCATTACCAGCCAGCACCCACCCCGCAGTCCTGGCTTCTACTCGTTTCCCTGCTCTCGCTGCCTGGCAGGCACATCAGGCGACCCCTTTGGTGGAGACAGGGTGTCACCAGACTGCCTACGCTTTGGGCAGCTCAAGCGGATATGGCCTCTTTCTCTGCAGTTGTAGCACCGAGGTGACGACACAACTTCCCTGATGCGGTGACCTCGATCGTCGCGTCGCACTGCTTCCACCTCCAAAGCGTGGGCTAAAGCGTCCTTGAGGTCTTTGAAGTGCCCAAGCCTCACTGCTGCTCTTACCTCCAGGTCCCGGATCCCATCCGTAAACGCCTGTACGAGGTTCCCGTCAATAAGCGCAGGCGACGACTGGTATGCCGTCGTGACCAGATTTTCCACCTCCAGAGCCCAATGCTGCAGAGTTTCTCCGGTGCGCTGTGTCCTGTCCTTCAACTGAGCACGATAAACGTGTTCGAGGTGCGCATCACCGTATCTCGCCTCCAGCGCCTCCAGAAGCTTCTCGTAGGTGACGTCTTGTCCGAATGCCTCCAACACTGTCAAGGCCCGGTCGCGAAGGCTCAAGGTTAGGGCGGTTAAAGCCTGTTATTTGGTCCACCCTTTCGATCGCAACACAACTTCGAACTGGATCTTGTATGCAGACCATGATGACGAGCAATCAAATGGTAGAACCTTAAATCCACGAGGTGAGGCCGCTACAGCCGCTGGTGTCACTTTGAGCCCACGCAATTTCTTCTCCACTTCAATAGAGGCGACGCGAGTCTCCAGCTTGTCGTATACGAGCATTTCTACGTCGCTGATACGGGCCTCGTGCTGCTGAAGTTCCTCCTTGACCGCCTTAAGGTCCTTCCCTACAGCGGCGCTGAGGTCCTTCATGAGCACCAGCTGTTCCTCCAGACGGCGGGCGTGCTCCTCCTTGTCGCGCTGCAGCTGTTCCTCTAGTCGGCGCGCGTGCTCCTCTTGATGGCGAGCCTGCTCCTGTTGACGGCGGTCCTGCTCCTCTTGACGGCAGTCCTGCTCCTCTTGACGGCGAGCCTGCTCGTCGTCGTCTGCCGCGTCCTTCTTTTATGTGATAGGAGACAAACAAGCAAGCGGTAAGTGATGGTGAGCAATTACCGCATGAACACTCGCAACACCAGAGCAGTCGCAAGTGCATCCCGACCCGGATGGCAAAAAGGATGGATGAGGCAGAAGGAAAAGGAGATATATCCTACAGCACTCCGATACCGTTACTTTACGTCGATAATTTGTGAGAGGGTATTACTTCCCCGGTTGAGTCGGCCCACTCAAGCTAAAATCAGCAAGACTCTATTAACTAAGTACCTACCTACAGATTCTTTATTTACACGACTTGCAAAACTTTATAGACTTCTACAGTAACAAGAAACCATTGATTAGCGTACAAAAACACTTGGTAGGTACTCGTATGTCTTCCCATTTAAAAAACGGAAGCTTTGGCATCTAAGGATACTTATTTACGTCATCATGGATGGTCGAAATGGACGAATCAAGTAATATTAGATTTTTATGCGCGTAAATACTTTACGGGTATTTACATAATATTCTACTTATTTTTACATAATCTTTTACTTATTTCCATTGAGGAGATATCGCTTGCTCTTTACAAACAAGAAGTAGAACTTGTTTTTAAAGTGATGTTATATTGAATTGTTATCACAATTAAATATGCATCATACGTAGAATGGATCGCTCATATCTTATGCTGAAATGAAACATGCTAGCTGATATAAATTCTACTTTCAATATTGCATTTGATCGTTTCGAAAATTGTAGGAAAATATGATTTCAAAGGACGATATTACATACCCGTACGTTAAAGTACGTTAATTTTGCAGGGAAATATTTATATAGTACTAGAGGACGCCAGCAGCTACGCCTGCATTTTTTGTTAATTTACCCGTTTTGGTCGATCCCGTGGGAATTTCAGGAAATCCCTTCTTAGTGCAACCCTATGGTCCCCATGGAGCATACATGCCAAATTTCAGCTTCCTGCGCCCAATAGTTTCGGCTGTAGCGTGTCTGTCAGTCAGTCAGTAACGCAAGGATTTTATATATTAAGATTATGTACGTTGTCATTTTTATAGGTAGGTACTCGCTAAGATTTCAATAAGTATCTACATATTGTCAGACGTGTTCACAAATAGAAAAGAAGGCTATCTGTCTCAATCACCCTAAGTTAAAAGTCATACAGCTAAATTCCTGATACAAGAGTTCAGGCACTGAAATACCAAAAGTTCGGTACTATTGCAAATACTTAATTTTACGCTTTACCCTCCAAATCACCCAGAGCACGGTCAAATTGTAGAAACATCCTAAAACAGCAGAAAAAAACAGTAATTTGTAGAACTCACCGCTATGTATCGTGGGCACGGCGCTTATAATGTCATCAGTGTCGGGCAGCTCGTCATGTTGTAACGTTTTCTTGGCGAACGACAGAATGTCGTCGTGGTCACTATCCTCGTTGCCCTCGTTGGTTTTCTGCATCTTCCTGCTATTTTCATGGTCGGGATCACTGCGGGTACGCTTCCTATTACTTGTTATTTCATTATTGAGTTTCTCTCCGCTACTTTTATTGAGAACGTTTTCCACGTTATTTTCTTGCATTTTCCTTAAATTATCGAACAAATCGTCGTCATCACTCGATTCGTCCGCTCTTTGCGTCGTGTCCACGTCCTGCGCATTTCCCCACGTTCGCTAGTGTCAATAATAAGTTCCCTATGAACCGCCTTCATAATTATTTCGCATCGCTTCCTAATTGTTTCGAAGTGTAAGCTGCTCGGTATTCGCCAATATTTTTCCTGTAACGATTTATTTAGTGATTTCGTTGTTTATTGGATGATTATTGTTCGTCGCCGGCTAACGACCCTCGATCGAGTATAGGTACAATACAATGTTAGTACAATGGCTATTGTTTCATCAAGTGTATAATAATGTTACCCGTTCACCGCTGGGAGGGTTTATACCCACGCCCAATAATACTTTTTGGAACAGTTGGTTGTCCATCGCTGCGATTGACTCCTAGATATAGGTAGAAGGGGAGTGCCCTCTGCGTCCGGGTCGAATCCTTCCGCCTCCTGGTCTAAAGCGACCTCTTCTAAATTCTCGGCGAGCCATTTCAAAGCTTCGGTGATATTAAACCTGATATTAAACCACGTATTATATGAAACCATTAAATAAAATGGGAAACTGCAGTACACGCTGAGAAAATATCATACGATGTAGAATTATTAGAAAATGGCGAACTAATAAACCGCCTTTACTCGAACAAATAAGAAACTTAAACCGGCGTACTATGGAACAATGAGACTGCCCGTCTAGTTAGAAATTATTATATTTTTCGTTTGTATGTGAAAGTATTTCATATTAATTAAGCGAGTAAAGAAAATAAGAGTTGTGTAGTTAACTTTTAAAGTAGCTATATGCACATTTATTAAATGAGCCACCTGTGTGACTATGCTTAGTTTGCAATAAATGAAAATCATTTTGTCTATGGCCGGGACAGAGTTGTAACAAGAGACGTCATCACCTTTTTGAAAATTATTCATGTTGTGTAGTTATTGTAAAATAATCTACTTACTCTTGTATTCAGATACTCATGTGCCACTTTTGTTTTGTCGACGATGTGTTTAATCATGTACTTGTATAAGACGTCTATATATCCGTGTGGTGACGGATTAAGAATACGGAATGTCACCACCCCATATCATCCCATGGGTGTCGTAAGAGCCAACAGAGAGAGCATATTATGCAAAGAACAGAACTGTAAGAGAAGGAAAACTTGATACAAACCCTATACCAACCCGTTTGGCCAGCGTGGTATAGCAGGCCAATTCCTCCTTTCAAAGGAGAGGCCTAGTCCAGCAGTGGACTGCTAAAGGCTGATGATGATGTATAAGACGCAGCCTCTAGCTTAATCAGCGGTAAATAGCGGCCAGAATCAAAATCAGCCATTCGTGTAATTTAAATGACTTGACTAGGAAGGTAGTTAAATTGATCCAATTGATTTGCCTAGAAGTTTGATTGAATGACTGAATATCCTTCAGGTCGATACATTCGTCAATCCAAATATTGATGTTTACATCATACATTTGAGTTATTTCGTAGAGTTATGCAATCAAGGCAATAATCAATATTAAATGTAATTATTTTGAATCGTTCCAATCGGTCATTACTGTGAAGCCAAAGATTTATAGCATGATTTTGAATCATGAATTTGTGTGATGCCTTCTTTATGATTAATTGCTGGAAAACTAATTTAATTACAGATCGATCACTTTGTATAGCAATGTGTCGAGTGTTGTGGGTTTGATCCCAAGACGAGACGACATTTATTGTGATTCCCACATTGTTGTACCGACTCTGGGTGTTATTTGTGTAGTTGAATTAATGTTTGGCAATATCTGTGGCGATATAGGATGAATGTATGTGGTGGTGTTTTTAAAAAAACGAAAAAATCAATGAAGTGATTATATGTACTAATTGCGAAATTAAAATACCAAGTATTTGCTGAAAGAAATACAAAGACAATCATAACATACCACTATCAACAGCCTGCACCATAACGCTGGCGATCTCGTTGGCGGTGAATTCGACGCGCTTACTCTGTTTCTTAGCTGCCTTCGGTTCGCTCTTACTTTTCTTAGGTTTAACTTTGACCGGCTGTTGCCTTTGAGAAGTATCGTCATCCGTGTCTGAGTGTTCCGATGATTCGGATTCTGATGAGCTACCTAAAATGTAAGAATATTGTATACTATCCTAGATAATTTTTATCTTTGTGGGTGTTGCAGAATTGCCGGAGTAGCAACAACAGGTAACCGAGAAAAATAATTATTTCAAGCTAAATAATAATAATCTAGCTGTTAAAAATATAATAATCTAATCGCGAAATAAAGTAAACTTTAATAATAAATTATTCACGAATGTTTTGTGTTTGTGCTATTTTTCGAATAATAGTTTTAATAAATACTTAAAATTATCATGCCTATTGAATAATAATAACCAATTTACTCAAAATACTTCCGTAAACTTGATTTAATATAATACCTAATAATATGCACTTTATGGTAAACCGTATGTGACTTGTTGCAGAGTAGGTACTAGGTAGCCACTGCGCGGAATAAACAACGCGGAATATAGCATTTATTAAATGTATGATTTATGAACATTTTTATAATTTTTTGTCACACAAAAATGGTTTTGATTCGAAGCGAATTACTTCCCCACTTTATCCTGTTAGCACAAGTGCCCTTCAATGTTGAAACATACTTCAATTTACTTGAATAAAAACAAAATAGAAATAAAATGGAATTAGAATTCGTTCGTTGAACTAAAATCATAGTAAATTGTCAGACATTTATATAGCGCGATAGTGGTGCAGACTATGGCAGTACAATAATTTAGTCGTCGATTACTTTGCTTCTCCTTCCACGTAATTACACGCGGGGGGAATAAAAATACATAATGTCTTATCTTAGCGCTCCGATAGAAAACTTTGACAATCACAAGTCAGGACGTTTATAGGCGCAACCACAATATACGGCGTCTTAAATCCCAACGTAGGCGAACTTGTAATAATGACGCCCCGTATAAATAAAAACTAAATCCATGTAATAACACAGGGGCGACGTAATACGCAGGCATGCAGACGACAAGTGTCGCGCTAAGAATAAAGGTCTTAACCCACGGACACGACTCTGCTCCCACCCAACAAAAAGAATATCATTCAAATATGGGCTTTAAGTATTGCTCTTGAGGTATTCTTTACAATGGCACATAAATTAGTATACAGGTCGCTGTGTGCTACATGTTGCACACCACAGAACAGTTAAGAGAGGTTAGAACGGCCTTGTGGGCGTGGCAGGCTCGCCGTTCTTGTGAGCAAACGCTCATATGTCGAAAAATTTGATTGACGCTGTCAACAATCGTGCTCATATTGCGACAGCGTACGAAGCTCCGCGAAAATAAAAGAATTATGCCGTCTTGCGCTATAATTACGTGTTGAAAAAGAAGCCAGTTATGTACTGTGGCTCGAGAAGGGATTTCTTTTCACCGATAAGTCCAAAAACCTTAAAATAAAAATGATATTTGTAAGTATTACAATAGTATTATGTAATTTGTAGACTAAAACGATACTTTCACAAGCAAATAAAAAAATATACATTGCTGGCAATACGTGGGTACCATCTAGTACTATGTAGGCGATTGCGCAATGTATTTCGTTCACTGCGAACGTCAAAGCTTGAATTCTGCTAAATCTATGGTGGTGGGTCCGATAGTGTTGTACTTACCAAGTTGTGAACTACGTCGATTGTGAGTTCCTTCGTGTGAATGTATTCAAATGATTGTTATCAGTAATATTAAGATTAACATAACTTTGTTTATTACTACCGATTAATGTTTATTGTGGGTTATTAACTTAGTATCGCGGGTTACAAATCACATATTTTAATTAAGAAAATTGATTGTGACGTATGCGTTGGAGCACTGCTGTCAAATGAAATAAATTCGGACCATAAATGTATCGTAGCAAAAGATAAAAGGGGTCTCCTGTATCCTTCAAAAGCACTGATACTAATCTGTAAAATGTCCGAAGCAGTTATAAAGATTTACACCGACTATCTTCGGCAAATTAATAAACATAATATATGTTGACAACAAAGATCTTGCACAGCTTTGTCGGAACTGAATTATTTAGCAACATTAATTATCACCAGGTTGGATTTTATCCTAGTGCGAGCCATGTTACAGACCTATCTAAAGCTATCGTAGAAAAATATATCAATGTAAGATTGCATTTTATTTTGAAAAATTCGAATTTAAAAGATAGCAAGCATATGCTTCTTAATAAATACGTCTTATTTCAGGGACAATAATAGAATCTGGGTTGAAATTTAATTTAAATTATTATTCAACATTAAAATATTATTGCATTATATACATGTCTCATTTATTTCTTTCCAAACTTTAGCTTATGTGGTTGTACACATGAATAGTTTATCACGGACACTGACATCCTAGGTGGACATGATTTTTAACTCTTGGTATTCGGATATGGTAAAGGCCATATTGTATCTTCCCCTTTAATTTTATATTATTATTTATATATATTAAGAAAGGCCACACTATTTGTACCCTATCCCACCATCCCGAAATAAAAACAAACAATTGCAAAACTTAAAGTAACAAAACAACAGTATTTTATCGATATAAATAATCGACCTTTTGGACACCGTAACATTAATGAGAGTGTGTGAGTGATCGTCAAGAGCGATAGTTCCATGTCAAGCAAAGTGTTTGCGCTAGTGTGACAACCAATGGCAAACTCGCGATCTAAGTAAGTGCAGTTGATTTGTGTGCGTAATGCGCGTACGTATTAGTGTATTGCTTGTAGTGGAGATAGAGAGTGGGAGACAATCGGCGACACGCGTTCTAATACAAATCAGTAACTATTTCCATTCTAACCCCCTTTAATTGTTCTGTGTTGCACACCATGACAAATGACATAGGCAGTATTTGTTGGGTGGGAGCAGAGTCGTGTAAGTGGGCTAAGACCTTAAAGCTAAGTGAAGTTGTATAGCAACTTTACTGTTACTGTTACTGTTCGATTTATCGTCATCTCCGCCTGCTTTTAGCATTAGATTTCTTTTGTCTCTTTTTACGACATTCTCTTTTGTCCCGAATGATGCCTAACTCCAGTAATCTGTCGACGTAGCTTCGCTTTTGACGCTTCCGAGGCATACGAGGTATTATTACGCCCATTGGATCTGAAAGAACTCTTCCTTTTATAACAACGAACTATACAATATATGTAATAACCTAATGGAGTTGTGATGGGGCACGTTGCGATTTAATTTCACAATATCAAAAGGCTCTCTGTACGTTTGTTATTTAATAGATAAAAGTAAAATATTTAAAATTGAGATTTTGGTTTAGAATAGTGTAGGAATGAAACCACCAGAGCCGAAACACAAATTGATCAGATAAAGCTGATTCGTTTAAAACTTTCAAACTGCTTAATAAAGATTGTGAATCTGAGAATCGCGTTTTAGGTTTTGGAATATGACAATATGATTTAATAAAATCGTTCTAGCACTCTTGAAGTTGTTCTACATCTGCATAATTAAATTTCTTATTAATTCATCATCCTAATTAAATTGAAATAGGCTTTGGAGTAGTGATATATTATAAATGCTATTTTTAAACATATCAAAGGGTAAAGACACATTGCTCGGATGAAGCAATGAAGACGGACAATACGAGATCTTGAGCGGGAGACCTTAGGCCGACACCCAAGGTAGCAGCCGGCCAATGATGGATGGTTGACATCCGAAGATCGTGTATGGAGCCTAGGATTGGATGTGTCAAGGAAAAGATCATCATGGAAAGATATGCCTAAAGCGAAAGTCTGGGATGAAACCGGTATCCCGTTAGGACGATGATGATGAAGTAGATGAAGGCTATTTGCAAAACTAGATTAAAAGAGGCCACCATAATTAACCGCTGGATTGAATATTCAATTTATCATTTTTTTTAGATTTTATATTCGTTTTGACATAAGCTTCATACAAAATATGTCAAATCCGAATCTCGAATCTCAAAATACATATAATGTTATTTAGAATATAAGTTCAACATTTTCTCTGTAAGTGATTTGTAAATCTTTTGATAAAATAAATGTCTTAAACCATAAAACCCGCGGATTGATCGAATATTGAAACAGGCCGTAAAATGGTTATACTATGGCAGGTGGCATAGCTCTTTCGCGACCATTGAGGAAAACTCTCAGACATGTGCTTGGACAGCGAGGTTCTTATAGTAACAAGAGGGCTGTGCCCAGCAGTGGGACAGTTTATATACAGGGCTGATAATGATGATGATATTACTTACCGGATACATCTTTGAACTCTTCCCACAATTCTTTGAGCAATTCGTCTTCCTCTTCACTAAATTCTTTAGGCACTTTTTCTCTTGGGGCTGGCTCCTTGTGACTGCGTTTGGTCAGGGCTCTGAATAGCAGTCCCAATTCCTTCAGTTTCTTTATAACGCTCCGTCTTGTGCGAGTTTGGTCTATCAAGGTCTCTAATATCCAGTCTATTACACCTGTAACAAAAATTACTTTCATAGGTAATTAAAGGATAAAAAATGAAGTATTAACAGCATGTGCAGCGTAGCACGGAGTATTTTAAAGCCAAGGTAAATTTATTCGTATTTTATAATGACAAGACTTCACTTTCAAGTTCAGGAACTTTCTACTGTTGGAGCTTTAAAGCAGGTTTCACACCGCCGTACTGAAAAATGTGCGTGGTATATAATCATATGCGGCAGCATCGGTTTGATTGATAATATTTATAACTTTAAAAACCATATTTTTTGTCAATATCCATCTAGACCAAATACACTCAGTGCCGTGCGCATTGTTTAAAGACATAACAAGAACTAACATTGGTTTAAAACAAGTTTGCCTATTTTCGTCTCATCCTTTACACAACTATTGATTGGCGCACAAATAACTATCGCTTAATCAAGAAATCGGCTTTAACTGGAGCCGCTCGTATACGGTGTATGAAATTCTTTGTTGTACAGCCCATTCATTAACACCAGAAACAGAACGGCATCGCCTTGCCTCCAGTTGTTCGTGCGAAACTATACCCAATCATAATGCGTGCGAAACTCATGTGTCAACCTTGAATCGATCTTGTCTCATGCAGCCGAAATCACAAGCGCTAATGTTGACTAGAGTTCAAGTTTTGCTGGTGGAAATCGGTCTAAGTAAATGGCCACTTGCAGACTATTGCCAGCTTTTATTCACATACCTACCTATAGACATGTGAATAATTTTCGATAGTCAACTATCAATATACATACAAAATTCTTCTGTTATTGGATGACAGAACAGACAAAGCACAGCCGAAACTCATGGGCGCAAGAAGCTCATATTTGGCATGTATGTCTATATCATCTGGGAGCATAGGGGTGCCCTAAGAAGGGATAGTCTGAATCTCCCACGGGATTGAGAATTTTACGTTTTACAGTCACTAGTTTAACTTGTCTAAATACATTATTTCGAGTGCATCTAAATATGCTTAGCTGCATATTAATCAAAAAAGGCCACACACTTGTCATAAATCTTTAGCCAAAAATGGCTAATTTGTCAACCTGTAAGTACCTATAACTATTCTGAAATGAAATATTTCTGCTGAAAATTATTAAAGACTTAGGATAAAAATTTGTGTCGCGTCCTAACTGTTTAAACTATAAAATAGTAATTTTTATAAATTATAAAAGTGGAAATCAAAATTTTTGGATTAACAAGATTAATTTTCTAGACATATGTATTAAAAAAAAACCTGATAAATGCGTTTTAGGGCTCACGTGTTCTGAGTTCGATTATCACACGAACAAAAAAATGTGATAAAAATCCTTGTGTTTATACTTAAGTCTGGGTGTTCTTTCGTCGGAATGTTTCTAAAGTTCTGCATTGTTGAATGGAGGAGTGATCTTTCATAAAAAATAGTTTCTATACGCTCTTTCAGAATGATATTTATTCTAGTCTTGTTGTACTGACCCTACTAGAGTTGAAAATACCGAAAATAGCAATTTTTTTCGCATGTTACATAGAAAAATTAACAGAAGGAATCCTTTGGAAAGAAACAGGATTCTTTCGAATGTTTCAGTTGATGTTTTGAAAAGTTAAAAACAACAAGTTTTATTGAAATTGAAATATATTTTAATAGGTGAAATACGAAACAAAAAAAAAACGGGAGAAAACATACGTGAATACGGTGAATACAAATAGGTAGGTAGGTAATCTAAGTGGGTGCGTGCGCGCCTAACTCGTTGATTTTTTTTCATTCATTCTATGTTAAAGCATAGAATATCCTTAGTTAAATCTCGCACTGATAGTAAGTAAAGTACGGATTTGAACAAAAAAAAACATGAAAAGTTGTCCGTTTCTTTCAATATTTTCGTTTTTTTTCGGTTTTATTGGAAAAAAACATGAAATATATACTGGCAAATTTTTTTGAAACTTTTGAATGAAACATTGAAAAAAACAACGGAATTGGAAAGAAATGGGCTTTTTTCCTGCTTTTTTCAACGCTAGACCCTACTGCATAATTTTACCAAATTCAGCTCCTTAGCAGTACATGGTTTTGAGGTAAGCTGCGCAAGGACGGTCGGACATTGTAAAACTATGTATAAGGAGTCTTAAAATTACATTCCTATTTCTTTGTACTTGACCCTTATTACATCGTCTAAGCGCTTTCTGATGACCTAAGGTCTCACAAATTCAGTATTCAGTTTTCGTGTCAGGTCACATACTTGTTACCCAAGATATCTATCTATACTCGCAAAGCAAACATCGCTGGGCGAGTATAGATAGAGTTCTTGTCAGCGATAAACTAGTAGAGTCAGTTCTCACCAGCGGTGTGAACACTCACGAATCAACTGTTCATAGGCATACATGTGCATCTCTTTTGTTTGTACGGCATTCGTATCTATTTGTACGTCTTTTGCCAGAGAAAATAGCCGATAGTCATCCGCTTCGCCGCTGGTGTTGGGACAACTGCCTTGGGGATTGAAAACTGGCGCTGAAGTCCTTTGAAGACCTTTGGCGCTGATTGTTTCTTTTTCGTGCCAACAAAGGAGTCTCAACAACAATCAGGGATGAAGGAATATTAAAAAAAAACGTCGAAAGTAACAACACGACTCTCAATGATTTTTACAATATATCGCTCCACAGTAATGTTCCATCTTGTATAGAAGATCAAATTCAGAAAACCTCTCTAAAATTCCCGTCTCTGTAGCAGTTTATATAGCACTTGTCGTCATCGACCGCAGTCACTCAGCTTTCATCAAAGAATACGGATCGCAATTGCTCATGTGACCAAACTGCTTCTTGCAAAACAGAGTCAAACTGTGTTCAATACTACATCGTGATGGGACGAGTGTCAATTTTGAATCATGTGCTAGTTTCAGTAGCACCTTGAAAAGATGATTGACTGTTCCCGTACTGGGTGTAATTTCAGGTATTTCATTTAGCTTCTGCCGAATTCCAACGTCAGTACGAGCCTGCTCTCTCACAAAAGTTATATAACGGTCATCTTTGTCTGATGTGCACTGCTTTCTCCACAATAGTCTCTTTCCATTTTTAGCAAATACTTTATGTAGACAATGTTCATGTTCACACTAAGTCAAGCTAAACATTTTCATTACGATTTTGATACTTATTTCATAAGCCATAAGAACGGTACAAATGTCAAAGTTAAACGTTCGTTAATGTAAGCCTTTCGGAATAGTGCTGAATCTTCAACTAGTTTTCTTTTGTTATATGCATTTTTAAGTAAAAGCAAAATATCGAAGACAGGGTCTAGTTTATAATCAGAACATCTGGTTTTTATATTTGTCAGTCAGGCGGCGTTCCTATAACCGAAAATCTCCTTGTAAGTTGTGAAAGTCTCAGTTGGTATAGAAAAAACAAACAGGCTAAAACGACGAAAAAAATAATATTTTGGCATTAATCGCGTAGGTAGACATTGAAGGATATAAATACATTCAGGTTGCCGTCCACGTTTCCAAGGTCAGTAAACATATTACCAAAATTATAAAAATTTACTGTTATTTACGTAGGTTGCCTACGTAAATAATATTTGGATCGACTAGTCAATATACTTATTATTTATATTGGCATTAAGCCCGCCTCTGTACATTTTCTTGAACTTCATGCTAAAAAGTTATGAAAAAGATTTAAGTTAAATAAAAGAAGCGGAATAAAATAACGAAAGCCGTTCTATAAGGAACCGCTCCCGTTTATATTATTTAGGTTAGCGGGCATGAGCCAAAAATTTATAAAATCATTAAGTATGGCCTAATAAACCCAATATCGATTGACTTAAGTTTTCCTCAAACTAACATTCATTGAGTCCAGCTCTCCCAACATTATGATTCGGGTCAGAATCTGTCTGCGTACCTACTAAATACAACATTTCTTTGCTGTCTCTACCCGGAGCGAATAACGTCACGTTTGACTGTCGTCTAGCTCTCTTACTACAGAATTCAATATTCGATCTATAGATAGATCTGTATATTTTAGATTCGTTTTTGACATACGCTCCATACAAAAATGGCCGTAAAGTCGACTAATAGCCTCGACTATTAGTCGACTTTACGGCCATTTTTTTATAACTCGTTATAACCCTCTAAAACTGAGACAAATATTAGAAACACTTTTATCGCATGTAATGTCTTTGCTCTTCTTATTATCAGTACTTACTTTAGTATATTAGCAGGTTTTATTCTCGTGATGTACGGGATAATACAAAGGACAGTGCTATTTATTACTTGGATTATTTCTTCCTCACCTGCGATACTGAGATACGAGACCGCCGGGCCGCGCGGCCGTCTCTACAAAATGCGAACCTTATTCCACACACATACGTCAAAATAACTTATTATATACATTAGTACGCTTCCATCATAAATTACATTTCCTTTGAAGCCATCCTCCATGTCTTGTGTCACAAACCATCTAACATATATTATGCTAATGTTTCATTAACACCTCCCTTAGTAATGATCACACGTCAGCGAGAATCGTGTATGATATTATTTTTGTATACAAACAGGTTCCTAAACAAGCTTCGTTAGTTTGTGCGTGTTGTGTGTCGAGGCAACAACATAAACATACAGATATGTAAGCACTTGTAAAGCTCGCTCGTGTAATTACGCCGCTGGTAATCATAACGAACCTTTATTCAAATTATCACGCCAACAAAAATCCTAGATTATACAGGATAAAGAGTATCAAATTTATTTTTCGTGTTTGAACGATTTACTGAAGGTCTTGCTACATTTAAATGTATGTGTTCATGTGGGTGACCGGCATGTGCTAGGTACAGATTGTGTCAAGTGTACTAGTCAACAAACCTCGGATATTGTTTTAAATAAATAATAAAATGTACGATATCACTTACCCTGGTCAGTTGCCGGATTGCTTTGATTCTCCATGTACAATCTACGAAGGTCTTCCTCCTGCTCTTCAGACCAAACACCCTTACCAGGCTTGTTCCTAAATAAAATATGATTTAATATGAAATAAACTTCAAAAGAGCAAATATTAAGTAAATACTTAAACTCCAACACGCAACCACACTACTTTCCACCTTCACAAAAATAACTAACAAAAGGACCAACAAAAAAACCAGTCTCGTATTTCAAAATCCCTCTACAAAATTTATCAAGACTTACTTCTGAACAACTTTTAAATAAAGATGAAAAATAAAATTCACGCCAGGAGCAAAGTTAGCGCCGGCTAGCTAACATTTCAGCTGGTACTATCTCAGAATACATTAAACAAAGTTACAGGTGTCCCTGTATTCTCGAACTTCGCCACACAAAAATATCAACATTTATATTCAAAATAACATTTTAAAATATATCTCGAAATAATAAATAATAATCGCATAATATGAATCACAACTCTGTAATCAATCATAGTTTAGAGACGCGACCTATATCAATATTATCATGTCCAATTAGAACGCTCAAAGGCTTACAAACGGTGGACAAAGATTGATGATAGTAAATGTTAAAATCTTGTTACGAGAGTTACCATTCACCTTGCGAGACCATTATGGCGTTGGATCTTAATTCTGGGCACAATTAGTGGTATAATCCTATACAAAGATATACAACTACAGAGTACAACAACAGAGTATACGCACATATACAAGTTTCTACGGTATCATGAGTAAGAAAGTGTGCAACTCACCGATTGTCAGTGTATAAATCGTATCCATAGTCAATATCGGCTGCATCCTTCGAGTTTGTCCAAAACAAGAGCTCAATAAATACTTTGGGATTTTTCGCCGCCACTTCGGTAAACTTCTTCAAAACAAATATCGCAAACTTTTCCACTTCCTGTTAATCATTATCACAACATTTTAATTACTTTGGAAGACTGCAAAGGAATTACAATAATGAACGAGTTTTATAATTTTGTCATTTTACGGCAACTCCAAAAAGGAAATATTTACGATTGCTTGTGAAAATTATGGAAAGTATTTTTTGTTCGTGAAGTAAGTGTATTATTTATTACTTGTGTATGTGTGTATGTATGTTGTATGTATGTATGTATGTATGCATGTATGTATTTACGTTTGTATGTATGTATTTATGTTTGTATGTATAAGTATTTATATATGTGTAGGATATTTTTATAATATTACATAAATGTATATATTTAAAGTATTATCATCTTATTACTAGTACACCTGCAACTACCATTTATTTCCTACCAATAATATCTCCATCCAAAGGTTGCCTGATAGAAATCGCTGTTAGAGATAAGGCCGCCCCTTGTACTGTATTTAATATAAAATTCCTGTATACCTGTGTTCTTAAAAGTGTACAATAAAGTATTAAATAAATAAATAAAATAAATAAGTGCCTTCGTAGCAAGGTTGGTACGATTTGCCGAATCGTTGATATAATAGGACAGGTTTTCCTGTTCTTTTAATGTGAGGCACTTACATTTTGTCAGTTTTATTTACGTTTTCATTTAGAAAAATGTTAATTACACTTGAGTAATGTCGAGATACATATTTTATTAGGCATTAAGAGATAGAAATCAAATTTGGCGGCATGTTAATTTAGATTCTAGATACATTTGACGACCGGTTGGCGCAGCGGGAGTGTAAGCGACTGCCACGCCGAGGGTCGCGGGTTCGATTCCCGCTCAAGTCAAACATTTGTGTGCGTGAATATGGATGTTTGTCTTGGTCTGGGTGTTTCTATGTATAATAATTATGTATGTATTTACAAAAAAAAAGTATATATGTATGTTTATCCATTATCTAGTACCCATAGTACAAGCTCTGCTTAGTTTGGGACTAGATGGTGTTGTGTGAATGTGGTAGAATATTATTATTATTATATTATTATTTGGAGGGTAGTGCGACACCCCCAAACGTGCTTGCCGATAAAATCTATCCCCTGCGCTACCCTCCACACGTCGTATGCACGACGCAGAAAAATGCTTAAATTTGGTCATACGTGTGTCGATATGGAAAAAATATCGCGCTATAGGAACCAGTTCAACTTATCGAACAGAAAATTGCAAAATTTTACAAAACTTACTGCCACTATCCGACTAAGTACAATGGTTTATTAAGCTTTACGCGCTATGACTTCTTATTCATGCAAATCTCTTTAGTATTTTGGTAACAATTCCATGAATATGTTTTACGTATAAGCTAATAAATAAACAGGTCAAATGCGAGTCGGACTCGCGCACCCAGGGGTTTCGTACAAACCTGTAAAAAATATGTGATGTAACTAAAATTTTGGGTTTTCAAAATGTTTCCTATGTGCTATAAAACGTTACTTTATGCCAAATTTCAAGACTATATCGACTGGAAATACCCTTTAGTTTTGACTTGAGCATTTGATGTCTTGAATTTTAATTTTATACCCCTACGGGTTCATGGAGAAAGGGGTAGCACCTTTAAAATTATTAAAAATATTTTAATTATATGATGTAACAAAAAATGTATGGTTTTCTCAATTTTTCCTTTATCTGTGCTATAAGAGTTTGCTGCATGCCAAATTTCAAGATTCTGAGTTCACGGGAAGTACCCCGTAGGTTTTGATTCCCTTGCGAGTAGTTGCGAGTTTGAAAATATGTTTAAATTGCTGTTTCTGTTGATTGTGTTGACATAGAAGTTTGATTTTATTACAGCTTAACGGTGTTACAGACCCGAGTATTTGATATGAATTTAAAGGACAATGGCAGATCTCCATACATCAAAATGTCTGAAATTAAATTGAAGCGTACAGTAATAAAAAATATATCAAAAAATTCGGCGTAAGTAACAAAGTCTAAGAATGATTCTATTTTCACTCGGGAAGACGGAAAAAGAAGATATCGGTGTTTTAATTTTAAGTTAAGAATGAACAATGTAGGTACGTTGGAATTATTAAATGACATATGTCAGATTGACATCAAAACGCAGAAGTGTTATGTAGCATCTAACTGTCACAGCCAAAGACAAAAGCAGAGCTGCAAATTTTAAATCGATTTTATGCGAAATCGACTCAACATTAAAACGATGCCATGGCGTTTTTATTTGATTTAAAAGTTGTTTTGCTCCAAAAATATGAGTTTACTGATATAATGTTGATTAAAGATTAAATAACTGCATTTTAATAATTATATTTTAAACCAAACCAACCCTATAAAGTTCGATCGTATCGATTACTTATTAATAATCGATACTGAAAATAGCACTCACGTCTATTCC
This sequence comes from Euclidia mi, assembly GCA_944739405.2. NCBI lineage: Eukaryota > Metazoa > Arthropoda > Insecta > Lepidoptera > Erebidae > Euclidia > Euclidia mi. The sequence goes on from OX123184.2 coordinate 55,248,383, forward strand.
TGTCACACCATTGTCTATGGCAACAATCAAATAATAAAGTAAGAACATACCTAAATCGTAATTAATTGTAATGTTTTTTAGGGTTCCGTACCTTGATATTAAAAAAACGGAACCCTTATAGGATCACTTTGTTGTCGGTCCGCCTGTCAATACCCTTTTTCTCAGAAACGCGTGGAGGTATCAAACTGAAATTTATATCAAATAGTCAAATCTACTGTCCCTTGAAGCTGTGAAAACATCAAACTTCTAAGCCAGTGCAATCAAAAGATACAGCCGTTTATGCTGCAAATTTCTGCAAATTTACGAAACTCGCAAGGAAATCAAAACCTACAGAGTACTTCCCGTGAACTCAGAATCTTGAAATTCGGTACGAAGCAATGTCTTATAGCACAGATCAAGGAAAAATTGTGAAAACAGTAAATTTTTAGTTACATCATATAAAAAAATATATTTTATAAATTGTAACGTTACTACCCTTTTCCTCATGAAAGCGTAGAGGTATTAAATTGAAATTCATATGAAATACTTAAATCTATAATACCTTTAAGCTGTAACAAAATCAACTTCTATGTCAACGCAGTCTAAATAATCAGCAATTTTAGCATATTTTCAAACTTGCAACTACTCACAAGGGAATCATAACCTACAAGGTACTTCCCGTGAACTCAGAATCTTGAAATTTGGTACGAAGCAATGTCTCATAGCACAGATAAAGGAAAAATTACGAAAACAGTAAAGTTTTAGTTACGTCATATAAAAATATGTTTTATTAATTTTAACCCATATATGCCCAAGAGCACAAAAACGACCCAACGGTACATGTTCAGTGGCAAAGCGCCATAAATAAAAACCGTATATTATTTTCATAGTTTAACGCTATCTACGAGTTGTCGGAAGAACTACGTACGTTGTAAGAGCGTTACATTATACAAAACTAAAGCAATAACAGTTGAAAATTAGGAGGAAAGTAGGGACACCTTTTTTTGGTCGAAAATTTAAGACCTTCGCTGACAAAAATGTAAGTACTTATTTATTTGCTTGAAATCTTGCAATTATTGTTAATGAATTAATAAAATGAATATATTTTGTATGTTGGTAACATATCAAATCTGTTCAGGACTATCTATTTTTGCTAATTTTGGATGAAATGTTTGTTAGGGTCGAAATCGACCCCTTGGGCAAAAATGATACAGAGTGTACTTCTTTTTCGCAGGTCACGGCGCGTGCTCTCAACGCATGAAATTGCTGATGTCTTGGAGAATTTGACTAATAGTGATGATTTTGGTGGCGTTGACATATATTTGGACCCACCTTTAGGTGGTAAAATATCCGACGGTGACTCAGGGTACGAAGAATGTTATGATATTGCGAGCTTTAGCCGTCATTAGCTTCTTGCCCCGGATGAGTTGATATTACAAGGCAATGAAGAATCCAGTATCAACATTACAGAGAATATATCCATTCAACAACCGGAGGTTGAGGTTCCTTTGGATATCCATCCAATCACTCCCCCCACTAGTCGCAGTGCATCTCATCAGTCGATAGAGAGAAAGTAGTATCTAGGTCTTTGCTGAAAGCATATATATCAGAATGCTTCACAGTGTGCCACCTCCAAATCGAAGAAAAGTTCAAAAAACTCAATAGGCTCACTTTCAGCCGACAATGTTGTTACTGCTCGTTGTGGTGGTGCTGACCACTCAATTTCAGATTGACGTAGGTTCCGTTTGATTAATTTCCTTTGTGCATCAAAGGAAAAAAGTTGTGCATTACTACGTTATCACCTCGATGTATGACTGCGACTACTGAAGAGAGTGATTGGATGGATAAGCAAAAGAACCTCAAACTCTGGTTGTTGAATGGATATATTCTCTGTAACGTTGATATTGGATTCTTCATTGCCTAAAGCTCGCAATATCATTACATTCTTTGTCCCCTGAGTCAGCTTCGGATATTGTTCCTCCTAAAGGCGGGTCCAAATATATGTCAACGCCACCAAAATCATCTTTATCGGTCAAATTCTCCAAGACATCAGCAATTTCATTCGTTGGGAGCACGCGCCGTGACCTGCGAAAAAGAAGTACACTCTGTATCATTTTTGCCCAAGGGGTCGTTATCGACCACCTGAAAAAAAGTGACTTCCAGGTACTGAAACTGAAATATACTAGTTTTCAGTTTAGTTACTTCCATTAGAGACAACAATATCCAAAATTCATGAAAATTGGTGATCTAAATATTTCTGGGCATATATGGGTTAAAGTTACTACCCCTTTCCTCATGAACGCGTTAAGTTATTAAATCGAAATTCATATCAAATACTCGGATCTATAAATCTTTTAAGCTGTAACTAAATTAAACTTCTATCTCAACGCAATCAAAATATACAGCTATGTTACTATATTTTAAACTCGCAACTACTGGCAAGGGAATCAAAACCTACAGGGTACTTCACGTAAACTTAGATTCTTGAAATTTGGTACGAACCATCGTCTTATAGCACAGATAAAGGAAAAATTGCGAAAACCGTAAATTTTTTGTTACATCATATAGTAAAAAAAAGTTACTAAACCTTTCCTTATGAACGCATAGAGATATTAAATAAAAATTCATATCAAATACTCAAATCTATAATAACTTTAAGCTGTAACAGAATCAAACTTCTAAGCCAAAGCAATCAAAAGATACATCTGCTTATGCCGCAAATTCTGGCAAATTTTCAAAATTCACAAGGATATATACACTCGCGTGCAAGTAAATCGACTCAAGCCTCAAGTGCGCATAAAAAGTGATAGAACTTAAAAAAGCCTTATTTTACATCTATGTAATGTTTTACATAATTAAAGCCTAGTAATTGAGCTTTAAAATGATGTAAGTTGCATGAAAATCGATTCAGTAGGTTAGTAAAAAAGGTGAATGTCAAAGATATTGTAAAAAATTTTGAAAATTCATACAATTTCACAGTATGGGGTTATTGGGTATAAATGAAACAAAATGTGCATAAGATAAAAAAATTATTCGTGTCAATATTTGGTGTTCCCTCCTCTAGCCCTGATCACTGCTCTCAAGCGATTCTTCATCGACCTTATGAACTTTTTAATTGATGATTTTGGTATTCGGCCCCACTCTTCTACCAACGCAGTCTTGAGCTCATTGATGTTTGTCGGAGCTGGATTTCTCGCCTTAGGGCGAGGAATCCTTACTTTCTTTACTTTTGAGCTCGTTCCATATGTGCTCAATGGGATTTAAATCGGGGCTGAGCGCTGGCCAATCCATAGTGTGAATTCCAACTTCACTCAGGAACTCACGTGTGGCCCGAGCACTGTGACATCGGGTATTGTCATGCATCAAGATGAAATTATCCCCAATAAAGCCTTGATAAGGGATAACTTGATCCAGTAGAACATTTTCAATGTAACGATCACTGGTCAGACTTCCTCCCTGGCCTCCCCCCGGAACGAAAACAAGGTCCGTTTTTGCTTCTAAGGAAATTCCAGCCCACATCATGCAAGAACCGCCACCATATGCAACGGTTTCAACAAAGCAGCACTGTGAAAACCGTTCACCAGGACGCCGGTACACCCGACCTCTCCTGTCGCTGCCATGGAGACACATCCTCGTCTCATCTGTGAACAGGACCGACTGCCATTGCTCTATGCTCCAATCCAAGTGCTCTCGAGCAAAGTGAAGGCGTGCTTGACGGTGGGCTGTGGTCAACTTCGGGCCTGTAGTGGGTCTTTTCGGAGTAAGGTTAGCTTCCTTCAACTTTCTTCTAACTGTCCACTGACTGACAGTTACTCCGCGAACTTGACGTAGCTCCTGCTGCACATCCACGCCGGTAAAGTGTCGATTTCGGAGAGAGGTCGAGACCAAACACCGGTCGTCACACTCCGAGGTGCACCGGCGTCGGCTGGTATTAGGCCGCCGAGTGAAGGCACCACTCTCTTGAAACCTCCTGTACACTCTCGAGACAGCAGACTGACTCATATTCAACCGACGAGCGACTTCTCGCTGGTTCAACCCTTCTTGCAACAACGACTTGAGCGGCTTCTTCAGGTGTTGTATCCATAATTTTCTTCAAATGACGGCTTTAATTTGCAGAGATGTGTTCAAGTCAACGTCTAGTGAGCGACTGATAAGAAAAAACGATTACAGGGGGTTTTTATAGCGGGTTGTGTCGCGCAAGTTGTGTATAGAGCGCAGAGCAGTTTATTGCGGAGGTTGCATTCAGTTGTATTCTAAGGACATGTGTTTATTTAAATTACTGAAATTATGCTACCATTTTAAAGCCTAATTACTAGGCTTTAATTATGTAAAACATTATATAGAGGTCGGCTCGGGCCCGACCCTCGAGCTGTTAGAGGAAAGGCGCAAGATGGTTCTGCTATCCTCCGACGACATGCCGAAATATCGGCACCTCAACAGACAGATCTCTAAGTCTCTGACTCGCGATTACGCCAATACAACACAAAATGTGTTCGTGAGGCAATCGAGCAGAATAAGGGATCCAAAGTGTTCCAGAGGGATCTGTCTGTTGGGCACAGTCAGCTGACAAAGCTGAAGACGGAGGATGGCAGAATCGTATCGTCCAAGCCTGAGCTCTTGGAGGAGATCGAAAGGTTCAATGGACAACAAAGCTATACACGACAACGCAACAACCCGCAAGTACTCCAGCGTCAGACCCTAGAGCTGGATTAACCCGACACTATACCGAAGATATCCCGGACGTCAGCATGCACGAGATTAGTGTGGCTCTCAAACAGCTCAAAAACAACAAGGCACCGGGTGATGACGGAATTACTAGCGAGCTTCTGAAGGCTGGCGGTGCACCCGCTAGAGAAGCCCTTCGGAAGCTATTTAATTCCGTCATTTTCGAGGGTAAAACGCCACAGGCGTGGCACAGAGGTGTGGTGGTGCTTTTCTTTAAGAAAGGGGATAAAACCCTCTTAAAGAACTACAGACCCATCACACTTCTGAGCCACGTCTACAAGCTGTTTTCGAGGGTCATCACGAATCGTCTCGACAGCAAGCTAGACGACATCCAGCCTCCCGAACAAGCCGGTTTCCGTAAAGACTATAGTACCATAGATCACATACATACGCTGCGGCAGGTTATACAGAAGTCCGAGGAGTATAACCAGCCCCTATGCTTGGGGTTTGTGGACTATGAGAAAGCCTTCGATTCGATCGAAACCTGGGCGGTGCTACAGTCTCTCCAACGGTGCCGGATTGACTACCGATATATCGAAGTGCTGAAGTGTTTGTATGAAAACGCCACTATGTCCGTCCGCCTCCAGGACCAGAGTTCGAAACCTATTCAACTCCAGCGAGGAGTGAGACAGGCGGATTTCATATCCCCGAAACTGTTTACCACTGCGCTGGAGGATGTTTTAAAGCTTCTGGACTGGAATGGACTCGGCATCAACATCAACGGCGAGTACATCACTCACCTTCGATTCGCAGATGATATCGTAGTCATGGCTGAGACCATGGAAGACCTAGGCACAATGCTTGATGGCCTCTTTAGAGTCTCCCAACAAGTAGGTCTTAAGATGAACATGGACAAGACGAAAATCATGACGAACGTCCATGTTGTACCTGCTCCTATTCAGGTTGGGAACTCTACGCTCGAAGTTGTCGACAAGTATATCTACCTGGGACAAGTAGTCCAATTAGGTAGGTCCAACTTCAAGAAGGAGGTCAATCGTCGAATTCAACTCGGTTGGGCAGCGTTCGGGAAGCTACGACATATATTCTCGTCCGATATCTCGCAATGTCTCAAGACGAAAGTCTTTGACCAGTGTGTGTTGCCAGTGATGACTTACGGATCAGAGACGTGGTCGCTCACTATGGGCCTTATCAGAAGGCTCAAGGTCACTCAGAGGGCGATGGAGAGAGCTATGCTTGGAGTTTCCCTGCGAGATCGAATCAGAAATGAGGAGATCCGCAGTAGAACCAAAGTCGCCGACATAGCTCTCCGGATAGCCAAGCTTAAGTGGCAGTGGGCAGGGCCCATAGCTCGAAGAACCGATGGCCGTTGGGGCAGAAAGGTTCTGGAGTAGCGCCCACGTACCGGACAACGCAGCAGAGGTAGGCCCCCCGCAAGGTGGACCGACGATCTCGTCAAGATCGCGGGAGGCGGTTGGATGCGGGCGGCTCAAGACCGGTCTGTGTGTAGAACCTTGGGGGAGGCCTATGTCCAGCAGTGGACATCGTTTGGCTGATATGATGATGATGATGATAAACGAGCACAAAATAGAGGAAAACAATTTTGCTTAAGCTTTTAGTGAAGTAAAAGCTAAAAGTATACATATTATGACGACGAAAGATATTTCATATTGTTGTGCTCGACATGCATAGGGTTCCCACCAAGAACATAGGGTCCCAAGCCAACCTCACCTGCAAGTGGTGCACCTGCCGATCAACGGACGAGGCTCCGGCAAACAAAATATACCGATAAGTGGCAATAGGCTCGCCACCTATTACGTGGGATCAAAACACTGGCGAAAAGTGGACATTTAATATGCCTCTGCCTACCCCTTCGGGGAAACAGGCGTGAGTCTATGTATGTATGTGCTCGACATGAGATCAATTTTTTAAAGGTTACCGGTCATTGCTGGGTTTCGACGTTGATTAATGAGCTAGATATATTGTTTCTTTCCGGCGTCCACAAGGACTTTCTACCATGTGTTGATAAACACGAGTTTTGAACTAAAGTAAAGGATGATTGGTCATAATCATCATAAAAACAGTTTCTTACTCTCTGCTTATGTTCCTGTTTGTATTTGCTTGTTTTCCGGTATAATAAAAATACGTATAGATATATCGAGTTTGATTTTTCGTGATCAAATTGTATCTAGTTTTACTTCATAGAAGTGATGGTTTGACAAATATATACTAATATTTCTGGACGATACATTCGAACCAAATAATCCATTCTGAGAATTAGACGTATGACTTCATAGATTATCAAATAATAGGCTATACGTCATCCATTCTCTAAATATTGTTGGCATAAACACTAAGATAATTTATTTTATGCTTCTAACACTGGACCGGTCCCAATAGTTCTAGGTTATTATTTAAGCCATCCATTCATAGGCAGCCATCATTGGTGTATTTGCAATGTAACATTAAATAACTGATCAAAACTGACATTGCAGAGAATATAATATTTATCAATTGTCTTAAGTATGATGTAAACAAGAGTGTCTTCGGTAATTTCTCTGCCAAAAATCGCAGGAAATAGAAAACAGCAGGTATTTTTGCAGTCGCATCTGTTAATAGAACTGTTATTTTATCAAATAACGCTAAAATAGTGATAATTCGCAAATCGTTAATAAGATGTACTGCGTAGTGCATGAATATTAAAATGAATACTTGTGCTAACCGTAGGGACTAGATATCGATCATAAATAGTGTTATCAGTTGTAATAGATAAGAAGTAATAGTTGATAAACAACTGTTTTGTTTACATAGTAATTTTATAGTTTTATAAGTGTGTTTTAGCTTTGAATAGGCTTGAAATCATGTTTAAATAGTTTCTTATCGCTAGTTATTGGTTTATATAGTCGAAATAATCATAATAACAAACATTTGCACGTTTATTATAAACTTTGTTCATGTACGATAATGTTTTCTTAAGAAAGTTTGTATTTTTCTTATGCATCGTATGTTTCCCTGTAACTTAGAATTTAATAAAGATATTTTCATGGCATTTGTTTTATTAGATGCTCCATATAGTTGCACACAACGGCCTTCCAAAATTACATACACAACTATAGTATTTCACATGTTTTTAATAGAAAATATAGTGGGCGAACCCTTGTGTGACGACATTTTCCGATAGTTTTTCTTGAATAACTTAGTGACGCAAACAGTTAGGTTTAGGTATTGTATACCAATAGATAGAACTTTTTAAGACCTATCTAGCTATGTATAGAACATATATACATGTATCATAGTATCTAAGTTAATTACATGTATGTACTTTATCACAAATAAAGATATGTTGTGCAAATGTTCGGTGCGGTAGTCGTCGTTAAGGTAAAGTTCCGAAGTAACTAAGTGACCATATTTTCGGCCAGTTTATTGGCGTCCCAACCACCATCTTGTGACCAAGTAACCATATGTAACCATCAAGCACTGAACACCTGAACAGCATCGCTCCCAACGTATGAAGATGTTTTATTTCTGAAGCCCCGAATAGATCGAAGCCATACGGTCCACACACGCATAGAACACACGTCGTCGTAGGAACACTCACCAGTCACACACCACCAGCGCACTGTGCCTGTGGCCTAGTTCCAGTACCCCCGCCCGCGCCGCCGCCGCCCGCAATCCAGCCGCCGCGGTCGTCCGTCACGACAAGCTGCCGGGATCGCCTTTGACAACCGTCGGGAGTGACGCAGCGCCACCCCCCCCCCCCCCGCCGACTCCGCGGGGAGGGACGAACGAAACATCACGCTTTAAGACGCAAGGGAGCGAGCAGAGGTGCTGTCGAAAAATGAAGACGGCAAGGAGAGGACTTTGCAACCGTCCGATAGATCGAGCGTTTGTACAGCGAAACATAGTATTATAGAAAACCGAGATAGAAAAATGTCAACATGGGAACGCGACTGGCGCTCAGCAGCTACGGGACGCTCCAATAGAAATGTGTTGTTGGCTCGCGAAGAAGTTTTGAAGATAAAACTACAGTTAGCACAACAGAAGGCTGAAGAGGAGGCGGACTCTGACGACTACGACGAGGACGGACATTCCCTCCACCACCTCATGGTCCCACCACCCGTATGGGTATATGGACTGATAATGGATGAGACGCGCGGTACTTGCTGTATGCTCTTTCCCGCGCGCCCGTTGTAGACTCCCTACAAATTTCGTCCCTTGGCCACTCTCCCCGTTCAGGGGCGGCTCTACTGTGCTAGTAGGCTAGGCGCTGTTATTACAGCTGTCGACACATTGACGGTTCCGTCGTCAGCCTGGGCCCTATCATTCTCCTCGAGGCTTCTCCTCGTCCTGTGCCAGTAATGCGCGAAGTCTCTCAACCACCGGAAGTTCGCTTCGAAGTTCACAAGCTTATTAACGATTTGCGAATTATCACTATTTTAGCGTTATTTGATAAAATAACAGTTCTATTAACAGATGCGACTGCAAAAATACCTGCTGTTTTCTATTTCCTGCGATTTTTGGCAGAGAAATTACCGAAGACACTCTTGTTTACATCATACTTAAGACAATTGATAAATATTATATTCTCTGCAATGTCAGTTTTGATCAGTTATTTAATGTTACATTGCAAATACACCAATGATGGCTGCCTATGAATGGATGGCTTAAATAATAACCTAGAACTATTGGGACCGGTCCAGTGTTAGAAGCATAAAATAAATTATCTTAGTGTTTATGCCAACAATATTTAGAGAATGGATGACGTATAGCCTATTATTTGATAATCTATGAAGTCATACGTCTAATTCTCAGAATGGATTATTTGGTTCGAATGTATCGTCCAGAAATATTAGTATATATTTGTCAAACCATCACTTCTATGAAGTAAAACTAGATACAATTTGATCACGAAAAATCAAACTCGATATATCTATACGTATTTTTATTATACCGGAAAACAAGCAAATACAAACAGGAACATAAGCAGAGAGTAAGAAACTGTTTTTATGATGATTATGACCAATCGTCCTTTACTTTAGTTCAAAACTCGTGTTTATCAACACATGGTAGAAAGTCCTTGTGGACGCCGGAAAGAAACAATATATCTAGCTCATTAATCAACGTCGAAACCCAGCAATGACCGGTAACCTTTAAAAAATTGATCTCATGTCGAGCACATACATACACATACATACATAGACTCACGCCTGTTTCCCCGAAGGGGTAGGCAGAGGCATATTAAATGTCCACTTTTCGCCAGTGTTTTGATCCCACGTAATAGGTGGCGAGCCTATTGCCACTTATCGGTATATTTTGTTTGCCGGAGCCTCGTCCGTTGATCGGCAGGTGCACCACTTGCAGGTGAGGTTGGCTTGGGACCCTATGTTCTTGGTGGGAACCCTATGCATGTCGAGCACAACAATATGAAATATCTTTCGTCGTCATAATATGTATACTTTTAGCTTTTACTTCACTAAAAGCTTAAGCAAAATTGTTTTCTTCTATTTTGTGCTCGTTTATCATCATCATCATCATATCAGCCAAACGATGTCCACTGCTGGACATAGGCCTCCCCCAAGGTTCTCCACACAGACCGGTCTTGAGCCGCCCGCATCCAACCGCCTCCCGCGATCTTGACGAGATCGTCGGTCCACCTTGCGAGGGGCCTACCTCTGCTGCGTTGTCCGGTACGTGGGCGCTACTTCAGAACCTTTCTGCCCCAACGGCCATCGGTTCTTCGAGCTATGTGCCCTGCCCACTGCCACTTCAGCTTGGCTATCCGGAGAGCTATGTCGGCGACTTTGGTTCTACTGCGGATCTCCTCATTTCTGATTCGATCTCGCAGGGAAACTCCAAGCATAGCTCTCTCCATCGCCCTCTGAGTGACCTTGAGCCTTCTGATAAGGCCCATAGTGAGCGACCACGTCTCTGATCCGTAAGTCATCACTGGCAACACACACTGGTCAAAGACTTTCGTCTTGAGACATTGCGAGATATCGGACGAGAATATATGTCGTAGCTTCCCGAACGCTGCCCAACCGAGTTGAATTCGACGATTGACCTCCTTCTTGAAGTTGGACCTACCTAATTGGACTACTTGTCCCAGGTAGATATACTTGTCGACAACTTCGAGCGTAGAGTTCCCAACCTGAATAGGAGCAGGTACAACATGGACGTTCGTCATGATTTTCGTCTTGTCCATGTTCATCTTAAGACCTACTTGTTGGGAGACTCTAAAGAGGCCATCAAGCATTGTGCCTAGGTCTTCCATGGTCTCAGCCATGACTACGATATCATCTGCGAATCGAAGGTGAGTGATGTACTCGCCGTTGATGTTGATGCCGAGTCCATTCCAGTCCAGAAGCTTTAAAACATCCTCCAGCGCAGTGGTAAACAGTTTCGGGGATATGAAATCCGCCTGTCTCACTCCTCGCTGGAGTTGAATAGGTTTCGAACTCTGGTCCTGGAGGCGGACGGACATAGTGGCGTTTTCATACAAACACTTCAGCACTTCGATATATCGGTAGTCAATCCGGCACCGTTGGAGAGACTGTAGCACCGCCCAGGTTTCGATCGAATCGAAGGCTTTCTCATAGTCCACAAACCCCAAGCATAGGGGCTGGTTATACTCCTCGGACTTCTGTATAACCTGCCGCAGCGTATGTATGTGATCTATGGTACTATAGTCTTTACGTAAAACCGGCTTGTTCGGGAGGCTGGATGTCGTCTAGCTTGCTGTCGAGACGATTCGTGATGACCCTCGAAAACAGCTTGTAGACGTGGCTCAGAAGTGTGATGGGTCTGTAGTTCTTTAAGAGGGGTTTATCCCCTTTCTTAAAGAAAAGCACCACCATACCTCTGTGCCACGCCTGTGGCGTTTTACCCTCGAGAATGACGGAATTAAATAGCTTCCGAAGGGCTTCTCTAGCGGGTGCACCGCCAGCCTTCAGAAGCTCGCTAGTAATTCCGTCATCACCCGGTGCCTTGTTGTTTTTGAGCTGTTTGAGAGCCACACTAATCTCGTGCATGCTGACGTCCGGGATATCTTCGGTATAGTGTCGGGTTAATCTAGCTCTAGGGTCTGACGCTGGAGTACTTGCGGGTTGTTGCGTTGTCGTGTATAGCTTTGTTGTCCATTGAACCTTTCGATCTCCTCCAAGAGCTCAGGCTTGGACGACACGATTCTGCCATCCTCCGTCTTCAGCTTTGTCAGCTGACTCTGCCCAACAGACAGATCCCTCTGGAACACTTTGGATCCCTTATTCTGCTCGATTGCCTCACGAACACATTTTGTGTTGTATTGGCGGAGATCGCGAGTCAGAGACTTAGAGATCTGTCTGTTGAGGTGCCGATATTTCGGCATGTCGTCGGAGGATAGCAGAACCATCTTGCGCCTTTCCTCTAACAGCTCGAGGGTCGGGCCCGAGATCTTGCTAGTTCTCTTGCTTTTCTAGGACAGCATTCACGAACCCGGTACTGTACTCGTCCACATCTATGCATTCGCCCAGGCATTCGAAACGGTTCTTGAGTTCGAGCTGAAAGCTCTCGGGCTTTTGGATATGAACCGGTGCCGGTCGGAGCGTGGACTTTATCAACCTCGACAGTTCGAGGCTTGTACAGATATTCAATGTGCCTCTTACCATTCGGTGATCGCTCCCCACTTTAAGTGAATTGATCACGGAGACATCATTGAATATCTGCCTCTTTGTCGACATGATAAAGTCGATCTCATTTTTGGTGGCACCGTCTGGACTTACCCAGGTCCACTTGCGGCATTCTCGCTTCTTGAAGAAGGAATTCATCATATAGAGGCCTTCCTTCTCCATAAAGCTAGCCAGCAAGTGACCCCGGGAATTCCGATGCCCATAACCAAATTGCCCCACTCTCAGCTCATCACCATCACGTTTGCCCAGTTTCGCGTTAAAATCTCCCATGACCACGGTGTAATGGGTTTTGAAGCTATGTATAGCCCGAGATATGTCCTCGTACATGGCTTCCACCTCCTCATCGGGGTGCGTCGAGGTCGGAGCGTATACCTGTATGACCTTCAGCGAATACCGCTTGGATATTCTGAGTATAAGGTACACTACCCTGCTCGACACACTCCCGATATTTACCACGTTGGTCACGAGAGATTTGTGGACGATGAACCCGACACCACCTTGGGACTGTTGGTCGCCCTCCCGGTAGAAGAAAAAAGTTGCCGGAATTGAGAACTATCGAGTCCTCCCCCTGTCTTCGGACTTCAGATAGGCCTATGATATCCCATCGCAGCTTACTCAATTTTTCTTCCAGCTCGACAATCTTCTCGTCGGTCCGCAGTGTGCGCGTGTTCAGTTTTGCCAGGGCCAATTGTCGTTGGTGGTGGTAGCCCGATCTCTTCCGGAGATTCTTCGCACCCTTGCCCTGCCGTAACCATGGCCGCTACCATAACCAGGACTAGCGGGGCCGCCGGGGACTAGGGGCCGGTTTTTATTGGTGTGGTTCATCTATGAGGGGATTTGCCGTAATTGCCACGCTTGGCAGGCGTATTGGCGATCGCAGTGGCGGAAGTTTTTAGTGCTGGACGCTGCTGCCCATCTAGCAACTTGGGATTTACTTCCGCCAGGTTCGGATGGTTTGACCGCCATCTTTCGGTTGACTGCTTGCACTAGGGGAGATACTATGACAGGTATCTACTCGTCAGAGTAACTCCCTCAGTGGGCGGTGGGGTCGTCACGTGCCGACGCCGAAGTTCGCCGCTCGTTTAACATGTTATGGAAGAAATCCAATATTACTGTGCATCAGGTATAAATATTAAATTTCCGTTATAAAATTCTGTTGGAAATACTTAAAACATTGTAAACTTAGATAACACAGTGTAAAAGGAACCGTGATGCAATCCAGGATTTTTCATGAGTGCATTTAAAACAGCACAGCTGGGCAAGGATTTTAACCTACAACAAGTTGTAAAGCCCAGCAATCTTGTGTTGGGTTCCGAAAGCTAAAATAGTTTTTGTCGAAACCTTCGTACCTACTACTACAAGATACTGCTTTTCTAAGGATTCACCAAGCTGCAATTTATGCAACGCACTAATAATGTACTTAGCAAGCAAGCAGACCGTAAGCTTATTTACCACCACGATTAAAAAATATGACGAGTGTCCCGGATCGGGTGATCTTGTAGATTTTTTACTAATGTTTTAGTTAAAACATAAGGTCTGTGAAACGGTAATAGGCCATAGTAGCAAGATGGTCAATTATATTTTCATGTGACTAGATTTTATTTCCAGACCAAGAATCATCTTCTGTGGTTTTATCCACCATCACATATTTATTCAAAATACATATTATTATGAACATTCTGGATCTGCACACTATATAGAAACGAAACAGTTATCTGATAAACTAGGCAAAAGGAGAACACAAACACACACAACAATAAGGCGCAATATTGTAATTTTGTACATAAGAACAAGTATGTTTACATTATACATACATGTACTCGTACCTACGCAATTTATCACCAACGAGTTAACAGTTTGTCTTTATATCTACCGATATAAAGACAAACTGTTAACTCGTTTTGTTCTGCCAGCTTACATTTTATGACTGCATAAAAAATAAAAGAATATGTAAAAGCGAACGATTTTCCCGCTTACACATAATAAAACACGCGCAGCTATAGCCATGCAAAACGTTAAAAGCTAAGGCCGCTTCCCCATTCCTATTGTTTCGTGCGAGACAGACGAAATTAAGGCATATCGTTTTATATTTTCGTTTTTAATTCTTGCAGTTGAAAGCGAAGTTTAAAAAGCAGATAATAACCTTTACAGAGAATATAAAGCCGCGGTCAAAAGCTGTAAAATGTGCTCTTTTATTGCTGTTTAATTACATTCTTCGCAATCGGCACGCTTCCTTTATTTTTGTGCATTTTGTTTTAATGAAACGATTGATATTTAGACTCTTATTATGAAAGTCATTATTCCATATGCGGGTGTTTCTTATATTATTGTTATCTTGTGTAATCTATTTAGTAATTAGTTAATAGATGTTTCTTCTTTGTAGATAAATAAATAACTAAGTTTTCCGTGCTTATCTCGTCTTCAGAAACACAAATATTGACATAATTAATAAGAACAGAGCACGTCCGTTCACTACTTACGTTGAATTTTAACTAAGGGAAATACCTACAATATCTCATATTTCTCTAGTCACACTCATTTCACTACATTTATACATATGAATGCGACTTACGAAGTAAGAAACTAATTCAGTTTGTGTGTCGACTTTGTTCTTAACAATATGCAAGTATATAAATCAAGACTTTACGAAGAGGATCGTATAAAACTTTGACGCTTTACATACATGAAGGGCCTCTGAACTCGTATATTTGTAGTAGGTTAAAATAAATAGGCTGGTAGCTTCCAACCAAACGTTACTTTGCAGTATTGCAATCTTTAAACCCAAAGATACATGGTAAGAATGATCAACTCGTATCGAATGTTGTTCTCCTCGTCCTGCACGAAGATTGAGTCAATACATAAGTATGCATGCACACTGATCGGGTAGTTTACTGCACTTTGCTAATTCTTAGTTTTCCGTCAGATTTTTGTGATTACTCTGATTACGTAGGGATAAATGAATTTTGTATATCGTATAGTTAATAGAGACTTTTATAAAACCAAAAAGTGCAGTGTTAAGTAAAGTTAGTAAAGCGAATAGTAGCAACTATGGCAGTAAAACTTTATTATACAACTATTTTTCCAGTTAACGGCTAGAAAATAAAAGTGACATTTTAGTACAACTTGTGTGTAACACGATTCTAACTTAAATGTCGGCGTAAAAAGGCGAAAAATCATCAAAGCGCCTCACTGAAAGGGGAAGACGTGGCCCTATAAACGATAGGAAAAACGTATCTCGGATTTTGTGTAACGACTTGCGACTTACTGAATACGAGTGCTCTACTGAAGGGTTGGAGTGGGGAGGTATCACTCCACATCGAGTCAAGTACATTCGTCTGCCAAATAAGGCGTAACTTACTCCTCGCCGCGAATTTATGACGTCTATGAAACGAAAATACATTTTAATGTTTTATTTTTGTAAAATTTCAATTTCACACTGCATTGCTTCGCGGGTCAATCTGTATATATAAAATCCTTGCGTTACTGACTGACTCATAGACAAGCTACAGCCGAAACTACTCGGCACAAGAAGCTGAAATTTGGCATGTATGTTCCTTGGGGACCGAATGGGTGCACTAAGACGGGATTTTCCGAAATTCCCACGGGATCGGGCAAAACGGGAATTTGAAAAATATGTGCGTGCGAAGCCGCTGGCGTCGACTAGTCATAATATATCAGTGACGGGATGGTTAAAGTAAAATATAAATAAATAACTAATGAAAATATGCCTATAATTAGATATTACTCTTCATTTGATCAAAATACTACTCTATTTCGCCAGCTCGTAGGTTCTACGGCTTATAGGCACCCTGTAGATTAATTGGTCGAATGTCGCAGAATATGATATGGATAACACATAATGATGGATTGTCTACTTGTGTTACGCACAAATAATATGAGCCTGGTAATCGTATGAGCTTATATTCAATATCATACACATATATGTGATAAGTGTGGCGAAATGTGGGTGTAATATTCACACCTCTGTCTACCCCTTCTGGGATACAGGCGTGAGACTATAAATAAATAAAAAAAATGTGATAAGTGTAATGTTTCTCAAATGTAAAGTGACATTCATCAGAAATACCTACATATATATTAAATTATTCTCTGCAAAATGATATTAAGCTTCGTGGAATTATTTTCTTAAAATGTCTAGCGATTTCGCGGATATAAAAAGTTCGTAAAACGTATATACTTAAGAAAAATGCTTATTTTTACGGACTTGGTGGTAGCACCGTGTTCCTTTATTTTTTATTCCGTACTTTCAGTAACCGTTGTCTCCTATTGAAATGCAATAAACATAAAGCGTCGTCTTATAAATTTGCATATTTTATCTGGAATTTCTCAAAGTTCCCTTTAATGTCAATTTAATATAAAATTTATTTCAAGTTCTGTGACGAATAGAAAAAGATGAGAATGATCACCGCCGCGAATTATGTTCTCCGAGCCTTGAATATTAAATGAAGGCGGCAAAAAGTAGCGTGACTGCGTCAACTTGCCTAAAATTACGGTTATCAAGCCAATCTGTTCTGTGACACAGTTCGCGCTAAATGTACCTTCTGACACCGCTCCGCTCCACTCTCTAGCGACACATTTTATTAAAGATATCCAAAAAAGTATTCCGCCTTTTCAATAAGGTGAGAGGACGTGATTTATAAGTAGCTTTTGCCAAAATTTGATGTTATACTCAATAGTTACTTTAATACTGATGTACATTTTGCTTCGATTACGTATAAAATTATTGCCGCATTAGTGTATACAATTCGGTAAATTTTAGTGTTGTTTTAAATTGAAAAATGTAATTATTTGCGTCATGATAAGTAATTATATGAAATTAATAGTTGCGTTTAATAAAATATTAATGCTCAATTTTACGAAATTCGTTAAGAGAGTTATCACTGTTCCCATAAAAGAAAAAGGTTATATAAAAATGATCTTAAAAAACTTCGGTTGTTCTCAGATTTATTAAAAGATTCTCGAAACAACTTTTCTTCTCTTCAGTGTGCCTGCCGTGGTTACTGAAGGTGTGAGTTAGTGAAAACCATCTGTGAGACCCTACTTTTCAGGTCCCTGGAGGTTTTATATCGAATCGGTTGATAAGCATCTTGTACGTTAAATATCTATTACTTTTCAGTTACTCTCGGTTATAATTATGACAGTGATATAGGTTTTCGCCATATATACATACATACATACATAGACTCACGCCTGTTTCCCCGAAGGGGTAGGCAGAGGCATATTAAACGCCCACTTTTTGCCAGTGTTTTGATCCCACGTAATAGGTGGCGAGCCTATTGCCGCTTATCGGGATATTTTGTTTGCCGGAGCCTCGTCCGTTGATCGGCAGGTGCACCACTTGCAGGTGAGGTTGGCTTGGGACCCTAAGTTCTTGGTGGGAACCCTAATGCACCTTCGCCATATATAGTTGGCTATAAATACCCAGTAACTTGTGCAATATCACTCTATGTAAAGCGAGCTAATCAACTGTTAATGAATACTTTATATAGTTTGTATAAACTGTTGCCAACGGCATCGCCCGCATAGAATTCTGTTTGTCGTAAAAATTAGAATCTCCAGGGAAGTATACATTATTGGACCATTCTGCAAGCTACCTCTTCACTAATCAACGTTGAGATCGGTTCAGTAGCTCGAAAATAACGGGGAATAAAAGGTTTTCTTGAATTTATCATATTGCTGAAAGTCTCGTTGGCAGATTTGAGATGAAATATTAGAAGCTGCGGTTTCGATGATAATTTTTGTTATGGTTGTTTGTTATATTACGGTCTAGTTTTAAGTATCTTGTACGTTTATAATTATTAAGATAATAGAATCAATACATTTATGTAATGTGTTATTTTGGAACGTTGTAAGTAAAATTACTTTAGTCTTACTGTATGGCTACTGAATAGAGTGCTCAAGATCCCAATCTCAAAATCATCTGAATGGCCTATATTTCCTAAACAAACTCTACTCTCAGATTATTCACTCACTCACCACCCTAAATCATTATTTAGTTGGGTTAGGCTCCTCTATTAAATCATAATTATGATTCTCTGAACCACCCCTGCTTTTTAATAATCTGTTTTCCTTGATGTTTCCAATACAACAGTATAATACTGTTGTACTTGGTACTTATTTCATGATTGGATAGAGGAAAATTTAAGATCTTAAGGCCTTGGGAAATAAGCTAAGCTGTCTGTCTAATTGAATTCTTTGTTTTGAAATGTTGCATAACATAAATGTGAGTACAAAATTTGACCTACTTGATTCATGATTCTAGAATTAACAGAATCAGAGTAGTTTAATCCTGTTAATAATTAAGAAGTTATGGTCAATCAAAACATCACAATGATATCTATGATACTAGCTAAAGTTGAAACGTTATTGGGTTATGAGTTACGCAATTTTTAGTTGCATACACTCGATATTTGAGAATGGACCGTGTAGACAGGTTCACCTTCTTTTTGTGGGCATAAAATATAGGAGGTGTAACGTAGGGTATCGTTTTCCTATGCCTACTACAGTGAGCATTTGCGTATGTATGTGTGCGCCATGGCACTTCGGTGTTTTTTGTGTCTTTGTTCCACAACGTTCATCCGCTCTCATGTAAGAATACATTCATGATTGAAATTAGTTCGTGAATCTTCATAATAGTTTGTACAAGCTAAATGAAGTCTGAGCGAGTTACTTCATTTATTTTACTAAATTATCTGAGTGTGACATTTCATTCGTTTAATAACATTTTGAAAATCTTTCGTAAACTGTTGACAGTTATGAATTATTTTACTAGGCTCTGAGTGTCAATAATATGGTATATAATGGTTTAAGTAATTAAAACGGTTTCAATGTTATGTTTTATGATACAACTGACATGTATAACGATTTATTACTATCTTAGCTATTTATAGTTGTCATAAAGTAGCTAATACTTGTTAATTTTTATAGAAGGAAAACAGTTGTAGGTATTTTGTTAAACTATTGATCGTACTTAAAAACATATTTGCCTAGGATATTAATAGATTTAATGATGTCACACCACTGTTTGTTTTTAAACGTTTAGCATATTTACGTGGTAGGCCCCTATCGTACGTCTGCCTATGGCCTAGCGCGGACCACACCCCTAATCTAAGTCTTGTTTGGAATGGATTAATGTTGTTGTGAGTGAGCTCGGGCGCTAATACTTTTAGTTACGTATTGTGTCGCCTCCCCGCATCGTCTGCCTCGCGCGCCTCGCGCTCCCCAGGGCGCGCGCCACGTATAAATGATTAGCTGGTGTTTCATTAAGTCAGATTAGTCTTCAATCGGACGAAAATCAGTATCTGGGGCCCAATTCTGCTATTTTAGATGACATCGACATCATATTTTGAATGGAATGAGATTATATTTTGAATTGACTCAAAATCGGTATTTTGCTACACAATGTCATTCTATTCTAATTTCGATATATTCAATTTAATGTCAAATATCCTGACATGAGTAGGTATTGCTATTAATGAAATAATTAACTTTATTGCTGGTAATTTGATGTTACAGCGTTGCCTATGATTTGTTTTTTATGTAATATGCACGCAAGTACGCTCTCACATTTTATTTCACTTTAACAGTTCCTTACGATCTGGTAGATGTTTCGGGAAATCTCTTCTTAGTCAGTCAGGGACCGTAAGGGTGCAGCATACGGTCCTCGAGGAACGTACATGCCAATTTTTAGCATCTTGTGCCCAGTAGATTCGGCTGTGCATTGCTGTTAGTCAGGGAATTGTGAATTAATTTTATATATACAGATGATACTACCTAGCAGTGCAATATGGCAGTCTATAATACTAACCAGTACCATTTTAGTAAATGAATTTATTCGTTGGATTGTGAGAGATTTTTTGATACATAATCAATAATGTTACGTACGATTTGAAATCGAACATTTAAAATATGGGTGTTTTGAATATGTGTATTTTCAGTTTGACGTTTGTCTTTGTACAAAAATATATTTACCAGAATACCGTTTATGTATTGTTCAACTCTCAATATATTCGCAACATCATTTCAATGTCTCTTAATTTAGGAGAATACCATTATGACGTAAATATGACACTGACATCATATCGAAACTGTATTTTGAATAAATATAATTAGCAGAATTGGGCCCCTGTTCGTGAGAAGCTATACATTCGTGCCACTGAGATAAGTCAGCAATCGCTTCATGAAACCACACCCAGGCCGAGGCGAGAGGCAAATGATTTGATGATAATACTCATCAATAATATCTTTTTTTCGCCGATATTAAAAAGTTTAATCGTCTTTTCAATAGGGTTCTAATTTATCTTAAATCTTGTATGGCCATATTATGCGATGTGGAGTATAAAAATACATAACTTAAAAATATCTAAAATAATAAAGTAATAGTAAAATTGGTTTTGAGGAATATTCTTTTTTAATGAAAACAGAAGCTACCTATATTATATTATAACATGTTTAATAGACTTCATTATCCGTAGTTCATTAGTACGATGAATTTACTTTATACATTATCAGCTTCATTATACAATTTCTGTGAAATTGGTGGGTGATAATCGCAGTAATGAAAGTTAGCAGATATAGCAACTATTTATATTCTTTTACAGAGCATGTATACTCGTATATGTACCTACTTTAATAATTAATGACACTACGCAGGTAACCCTACGCAAAAAATTTTGCGAATCTTACATCAAAATCGTATTAATTATTAGGTTTTCCCATTTCAAAATTGTATCATTGAAGAAATTGAAAGCTTCTCAAGGAATATTTTCGTTTAAAAGTAACATCAATGAATCACATTATGAATGGGGAAATACCGTCGTGACGTCACATTACCAATTCGGATGCCAAAAGTACAACAAAGAAACCAATTTACATTTTGAACACCCACTTTATGAAACACCCACTTTGATTTGTATCAAGAAATATTACATGTTTGATCTAAAGAAATTGCGATCAGAAATGGATAGTTTAATGGCAGACGAACTTGCTGATAGCTTAATGTTAAGTAGCAAACAATTCGATGTAGCAACAATCGCTTGGTGCTACAGACACAATGCTAAATATAAAATCAAGCAATAAAGCAAATTCATACGGAATCTGTTACAGCTCTATAGACCAACCCCAAGTCTGATTTGGGATTGACAGCAACCCCTCTGGGACCACAATAAGTGGGCTCTAACAATTAATACAGGACTCTGCCACAAGTAATTGGAAAGGATTGAAGGTACTGGACACAAATCACGAACATGCAACAGTGATAGAAATTGTTGTAGAAACAAACGCTTTTGAGAAACCTTTTTTTATTAATGACGTCGACAGACGGCAAATTGGTGCTAGTTTACTTTTGTAAAAATGTAAATTTGAAGTGTCAATAGACTTACCGTGTGTGTAAATGGCGATTACGATCCGTTACGAGAGTAAATAAAATGTATAATTATGTTATTTCAGTAGCGACAATAATTGGAGTAATGTATTAATACTTAAATGGCTTCGTATATGACGTGTAAAATTCGGACATGGCATAAATCTGTTTAAGCCAATATTTGTGCATTGGAGGAATACTTACAATATGCAAAAAATTATCACTATTTAACCTTATGTTTACTATACAGTAACAAAAAGACTCAATCACCAAACAAAATACAAAAAAACGTGTGCAGATACTTCTAAGTTTAATCTTTATTTTGTTACAACACCTATTGACGATTTCAATGCCTTATCCAATGTTATTTATTAGCAAGATGCTATCACAAATGTTAGCAATTGCAGACAACTCAAAAGTGTCACCGATATTGATCATATAGGTAGACAATCTCTAACAGGTATCATTCTTTCAATTTGTGTATGGAGCTAGAACGAACGCGGGAAAACAGCCAGTGGACAACGTGATAAAACAAATATTTATTTTACGAAAATATGTACGTACACAAATAGTATATTAGGTTCACAAGAAAAGTACTCTGTATTGTCTTCATAAAACTTTTGTAAAACCAACATGACGAATGTTGAAGAAGCTTTTCGAATTTGGTAATTTGTTTCACAGAGTTTGCCACCGTGATAGACAATTTCAGTTTTGTTCGCTATGTTATCTCTGATTTTGTTATATAAATATGTATGAATTTCAAACAGTTCATTTAAAATAAAAATAAATAAGTTAAAGTAGGTGTTTAAAGGCCTAGTGAACACTTAATGATGTAGTAATCAACGACTCAAAGATAATAGAGTTGGATCGGTGAATATTGATGTGTCGGCCTCTCAGACACTCGAATAATCCCTAGTAGACACGGGATCGGGCACCCTGGATTATAGCAGCGCAGCCGGTCTAGTCGGCCAGCCGGCCAGATAACGAGAGACGGTTTTAATGCGATATTAGCCAGTAAACTCCCACGCACGCTCGCACTACATCCGTCCCCTCACCCATGTTTAAGTGATAGATAATGGACTAATAGACGTAGTCCTTGTTCCTTAGTATACACATGATAGTACTTTGATGATCCTTGTTGGTAGATTAGTAGCTTTTCATTATCTGTTTCCGTACATTCGATTTACCTACTTATGGTTTCCTTGGTAAGACAACACATAGAAATTCAATCGGTACAGCTATATGTCGTTATGGAACATAAGATTTCGCAAACGAACTTAAATAAACAAGGTGAGTTACAATTACATTAACCGAGCCTATAATGTCGATGACGCTGCTGTCTACCCTTTCGGTGTAATCCTCAAGACAACCGGCGTAAAAAATTATGGCCTCGACCGTTCATAAACGACACCTTTAATTTATAATTTGACTACCGAAATTAACTAGAGAGAAATAAATAGGTCTAGATATTTTCATCAAGTGCCTTAATAATGAAAACGTTGCATTGTGTTTAAGATTTGGCGCAAAGTATCAAGTTTAATTAAATTATAAACATAATTGAGAGGGAGTTTTATATCCTACTTGTACGAAAGTGAGATCTAAATAAATCTGTTTTCCACCTAAATAATAAATAACAGCGGTCTCATTCGAATTTTTACTACGGAATCTCGATAGCTACCTACCTATTTCGTTTCCTGATCGAAAGAAATATGTTCATGGGTCTGTTTATGCGATGGCAAGACCATTGTTTACGTCACAGTTACGGCTACGTCGTGTTACGCACTTTTGTACCGCCTATATGTAATATACCATAGAGGGAACATGGCGTTAATACAGTAAGTTTCATGGGAACAAATAATGTAACAATTTCATTCCTCAGAATACTCTTAACTGTAGTTACAGTAGCATTCGAGTAACGTAAGTAGACGCTTCTGGAGATATTCAATTTAGTTTTTGCAAGAGGGTGCAACGGTGCATTGTAATATTGGCCGATGCCATCAGATTTAGATAGATTGAAGGGACGCTTTTACTGTTGACTCTATCAATCAGTTATGTCCCCGACGAACGACAGTTATCACAAACTGCGAGGATAGGCGCCCCTTCACTCGAATAAATCAATAGAAACGGACCGCTTTGCGGAATTGTTCGCATTAGTTTCTGTTACTTATGTCTGCGATTTATAGCGACATGACGTATGAAAGTTTAATAATATAGACGGCTTTTCTTCACTTCGTAAACGTATTGTTACCAAGTTTGTATTGTGTGTATTGTGTGTATGTTGATTTAATTAGCTATCGTTGTGAGCGTCACATTGCGATGTTTTTGTGTGCATTTATTTCACTTTACAGAATCCCCACTTCACATACATACATACATACAAACATAGACTCACGCCTGTTTCCCGGAGGGGTAGGCAGAGACTACGGAAAATGTGTCATTTCGATCTGACAGTGAAAAACAACCCTTGCGTCATTTGTCAACGTCAGCCACTCAACGCAGGGGCAAAACATAATTTCATAAAGACATCCTTGTTCTTGTTACGCTGGGCTCAGCCGCTTTTTACAGTATCACCATAATCGAATTTCTTATTTGATAAGCGCCACCTGAGAAGAAGCAAACAATAACAAGCGACGATCTTTATAATACCAGGAAGTTTATTTTCTCTTTTAATCGAATATGAATAATGATCTGAGAACAATATGTGCCGAACATTTTTACAAGTGACCTACTTTTGAAACTGAATGTGCTTTGATCTTAAGAAATAATACTTATATCAAAGAAATATGATAACAAAAGTTTAACTACTTGATTCATGGTCGTATTCTAATGAATCGCGCTCACTCAGTACATTTATTTAAAGATGTCATAAAAATCCACACATTATAAATAAGTTTATGAATAGCCAAAACGTGTCCAAAATGGCACGTTTGGCTGTGCATAGAGAGATATTAGTGCCTACCCTTATGTACGGTAGTGAAAGTTGGGTATGGCAGAAGAGATTTGAAAGTAGAATAAATGCTGTAGAAATGAGAGCATTTAGAAGTATGTGTGGTGTATCTTTGACCGACAGATTAAGTATTGTGTTAAGAGAGTGTTGTGGGGTAAAAGAAGATGTAGTGACAAGCATTGAGAAAGACATGTTAAGATGGCTTGGGCACATGGAGAGGATGGATGACGACAGACTGACAAAGAAGATATATAAGGCAAGTGTGAATTGGACGGGACAAAGGGGAAGACCTAGTCGGACGTTCTCTGACCAGATTGGAGACATCCTGAAAAAAAGACAAATCAGAAGTACCCTTAACAGAAGAGCATGCATGAGAAACTTGATGGGAGTGAGTGAAGCAAGAGAGGTATGTCAGGATCGTTGCAAATGGCGTTCTGAAGTCTCTGCCTACCCCTCCGGGAAACAGGCGTGAGTCTATGTATGTATGTATAAATAAGTTTAGAAGCCAAAGTGTTCTATTTTCAGGATTTCAGAATATTTTAATGTTTGGGCATAATTTGCTCCTACTCCTCCTACCTTTATCGGTGTGAATTAAAGCATATGTTATCGTAGCGTCAGCAAATCTCATCATCGAACAATGGTCTTGCCAGTAATAATCAAATGCGCAAGACATACTTTCATTTGAAACAAGCTTTTCAATTTACATTTTATTTGTATTTCATTCGAATATAGCGGTACAAAAATATTGTAAACAGTGTATATTATATTCCGTGTCGTTTGTACGTGTGTTCTGTATTACTAGGTAATTGTTTGTAAGCAATAACCGTAATGATAAACGAGACGAGGGGAGTGCTCGCGTCAGCGGCAACTACGCGTGATTTTAGCACCAAGAGCGATCATTTGATTATGTCAATCTCAGCGCTCCCGGATGTTAAATTGTTTAACAAAACAATAAAATAGATACCACCGAAAATCGGGAGCCCCGTTCGAAATAGTTGGTCTTGGAAGTAACACAAAGGAAACTGATTAATAATTCAAATGCTGCAATGCGGTCCTCAAGGCGTTGACAAGTAATGTACTCGCGTGTATAGTGGCACTGTGGAACTGTGAGGTGTAATGGCACTTGAGGGGTATTTGACGACTTTACTTGAGTCTACATAGCCAGGTATTAGGTGCGCTTCGACGAGCTTACCATCGCCGCCGGTGAACCGTGTTGCTTCATGCTCTTAAGTGTTCAACCGTTGCACTACGTTTAAACGCACAATTATGTAGTACAAACTGCCATCATATTATTAGTTCCGTTCCATAATTAGATCACGATTCCACCCAGTCACGGCATTTTGTGAAAACGTCACATAGTATTCCGTATTAACGAAACGTTTCCACCAAATTTGAGCGGTTGTAGCAAAAAGTTATGTAATCAGCATTTCAGCGGTTTGAAAGTTCTTTCAATTCATGCGTGAGTTGAATAGAATGCGAACAAGTGCCCGAAATAAAATATAGCCTGTGTGGTAACACAGGCTATATTTTATTTTATTTCGTAATAGTTTCAATGGGCTCAGCGTAATCCGACAGTCGTAGTCCGTAGTCGTAGCCGTAAGTTTCTAGTAGTAAAATTAGCCAGGATATAATAAAAATGAGTTGGCGAGTCACTACCAGCTATGCTGAAATAAATATGATTACAGTATTACATCGCTAATAGCCAGTCATCATTGTAAAACCGTGAAGTAAAACATCGTGAGGAAACCTGAATGTCTCCTAGTTCTCAATTAAAATCTCGAAAGACATATCTCGAAGTCTGCCAGACCAAAATTAGCGAGCGCGCTGGATAGTTCACCACGCTGAATAAGTGGTTACCGTTCTCATAGTGAGAAGAGGTTTTATAAAGGGCTGATGATCATGATAATTTCAGACCGACACCGTTATTTATCAAGAGCATCTTTTTCATTTCCAATTCATTAACACCAGGTCTGTCCTTAATTTTAATATTAAATTAATGAAGTATGTAGAAACAGTTCCACATCTGCTGTGACTGATCCGTAATTTCACTAATAGCCCTATTTTCCCGTTTAAGCCTTCTAAAGGGTCGGGTATTTCGAACGACATGTTGGGCAAATACCCGTTTATATACAGATTTAGGTTATAAAATGGCGTTACCTGTATCATCATGGTTATAAAATGTCGTTATATTGTTACTAAAAGTTTCAGCAAGGATTCAGCAAAGAACATTGCTTAATTTAGAAACAACGTCATGTATCGCATAAAACAAACTTCAATTCAAAGACAGGGCTAGAGTTGTATTACCAGAGCGATCGGTAGCCTAAAGGCGTTAAGCCGGATTGCCTTGTATAGGATTGTGAAATATACATCTCTCATCCCAGTAACGTTACCTATACGAGAATGTTCCGGTTCGATTTGCGTACCAAAGCGCTACGTCGCGTCGCGATCAAATGACATTTTGCAATTACGATACCTCCACATACCTACAACCAGTTACAAAGGGATAATAAGTATACTCCAGACTTGTTGAGTTTATTTTTTCCAATGTATTCGAAATGTACCACTGATATCGATGTCTCGTTTAATAACGATAAGTTATTTGAGATAGAGATCGTAAATCGGGATTGTTCTACAGCTGAGCTTAAGGTACTATAGGAGTAACACCGTGAGTTACATTCCAGGATTACAACCAGCTTAAGTCGGATCAGTGCAAACTCATGCGGGATATCCTTATTATTAACTTCGCTTGATATTATCTCATATTTATACAAAGGTTTGTACATTCATGTTCATTGCTATGTTTGTTAATAATGATATACGTTTTTTCACCAAAGTAAGTGAGTATAGTAGATTTGTAAAAAGGGATGCTACTAAACTTAAACATGAATTTTGTAAAAGCACTCTTAGGGGTGAATTTGTCGGACTACATATAATGATGTAACACCTCAATGGACCATGTTCTGCCGATTAGATATCTTTATCTCAGGATATATTAATATGTGTAAATGCAAGGCTACTATGGATGAGAATGAAAGTAGGACTTACTCGTCTTCTTATTGCAGGGGTTTACGCCCCGGTCTAGTAACGGGTATGTCACAACAAGAGAAAGACGAAAGGCAGTAGTTTTGGGAGAGTTTAAGAGAGATTCTGAGGACCTGTAAGGATAACGAAAGATTGATTTTGTTTGGTGATTTCAATGGATGGGAGAGAGGGGAGTAAAGCGAGATAGATTTGAAAGGGTTTTAGGTGGATTCGGTGATAAGAGTGTAAACGAAAATGGAAAAGAACTGCTTGAGGTTTGTTTGGAGTGGAGCCTTTGTGTGACAAACACCATGTTTGATCACAAAAGGATACATTTGTATACACGTGAGGCGAAAAATGTTAGAAGAAGTATGATTGATATTGTAATAGTAGATGAACGACTGAGAAAGAATGTGTTGGATACGAGAGTTTTTCGAGGGATCGGCATCCATACAGACCACTTTTTGGTGTTAAGCCGGATAAGTGGGCTCTTTAGAGGATGGCGGAAAGAATAAAAGTCGAAAATCTGCAATGGAAAGATGTGAAAGATGAGTATAAACGAAGATTGATAGCAAGGTTCGATGGCATAAATGATATCGAAGAATTTTTTATTTTTTTTTATTTACTTATTCATTTATTTATAAAAATCTTGCCTACACTATCATTACAGATCTATGATCCAATGCGACAGAGTGGCCTTACTAACTAAATCTTAAATCTACACCTTATACCTAGTTAAAAAAATATCTTAAACTAAATAACTTATTACATATAGTGTAATGTTATATTATTGTATTACATATAGCGTAAAATTATAGTTTAAATCTACAACTTATATCTAGTGAAAAAATATCTTAAACTAAATTACTTATTACATATAGTGTAAAATTATGGTTTAAATCTACACCTTATACCTAGTTAAAAATATCCTAGTCTAAGTAACTTATTACAATCATATAGTGTGACTTTTACGAATTCACTTAAGTTGCACCACAATAAATCAACCCTCCCGTGAACCTCATTCACCACGCGTATGGCTCTAGTGAGAGGAGTTCTCGCCAGCAGGTTGGTCCTGGCTGCAGGCACAGCGAGCAGGGGCGGTCGTCGCCGCCTCCACACGTACCGGTTGGGCACGTACAGCTGTAGGTGTTGCAGCACTCCCGGGTTACGCGCCTCGCCACGTAGTAGTCTCACTACATACGCTACGAGCGAAAACTTCCGCCGTACTCTTAGAGTGTTGTACCCTACCATACCTAAAACAAATAGTGTAGGGTACATCTATGGGTATAATGGATATACCCCATACAGCTTGTAATACAAGCGTCTCGTGAACTTATTTTGGATACGTTCCAACATAACACTGTATTTAGCCTCATGAGGAGCCCAAACGAATGCGCTATGTTCGAGGTGACTTCTGACTAATGCGTCATATGACGTGACGTTTACCAACGTCACGACCCTTAGTGTCGTGATGTTGGTAAATCCTTGGGACTGCCTGAGTACGAAACCTAGGTTTCTGTATGCCTTCTTACATATCTTATTGATATGCTCACTGAAGGTTAGTTCCTGAGAGAAGACTACCCCTAAGTCGAGACTTAGGGGTAGTCTTCTCTCACGAGTGTCTCGACTAGACTAGACTCGTTGCATCGGCACATTCTCAAACTTGTACTGATAACTCAAGGGAGTTCGCGCGCGAGTGAACGACATCACCGAACATTTAGCGACATTAAAATGCAGTTTGTTCTCATTGCTCCATTCGACCACTCTGTTAATGTCTTCCTGCAAGCGTTCACAATCCGAGTGATCCCAAACCTTGAGCAGCCATTTCAGGTCATCCGCGAACAATAAACAAGTCTCATGTCTGACGACTTCCGGCAAGTCATTTATCATTACAATAAACTCGAGAGGCCCTACATTGCTGCCCTGGCTCACGCCCGATCTCGTGTAATACGGTTGAGATACACAGCCATTGTAGTCGACATATTGCTGGCGATCCTTCATATAGCTAGCGAAGAACTGTAGCAGAGGTAGTGTACATCCAATTTTCGCGAGCTTCCTTAACAAGATGTCACTATCCACCGTATCGAACGCCTTTTTAAAATCGAAGTACGCAGCATCTACCTGTACCCCCGAGTCTACTGCCGGCACCACATGTACCATAAAGTTAATAAGGTTTGTAGCAGTGCTGCGTCCTGGTCGGAACCCATGTTGCGCATCTGACAGACGCGCACGCATTTGTTCCTGAACGAGCGCTGAATAGCCGACTCGAGTACTTTAGCAGGCGTGGAGAGTACAGCCACTGGTCAATAGTTACAGGTATCTGAACTTGGTTTTCCTTTAGGAACCGGAACAACGCGCGTGATCTTCCACCTTTGAGGGAACGTGGCTTGTTGTAAACATGCATTAAAAATGTGAAGTAATGGCTCCGCCAGTACCCTCCCGCAGTCTCGGAACAGAAACGCTGGTATCCCGTCTGGGCCATTATGGCAGGCCTTTAAAGAAGAGGTAGTATGTGTAGCGTCTGAAGTGTTTGTGTCTGAAGTTTCCTTCTCTTGATCACACCACATGTGTGATCAAGAGAAGGAAACTACGAAAGGTTAAGAATACATGGTGGGACAAGGATGAACAATCAGCAGTATCAGAGAAGAAGAAAGCGTGGTTAGATTGGTTGGCTGCCAGAGCAAATGAAAGAATGGGAAAGGCAACGAGTGACGACATAGATGAAGCGAAAAAGGAGTTTGTTAGGTCTAAAAGAATAGTGAAAGAAATGGTTAAAAGGAAAATAGAGGAAAAGAAAGATGAGTTTGATAGTAGATTATCTGACGACTTTCGGAGAAACATTAAGTTTTTCTGGAAATCCGTTCGTGCAGTTCGAGGAAAAACTCAATCCTCAGAATACACAGCAATCAAAGACAAGAATGAAAAGATACTGAATGGTGAATCATGCGTGCTGAAGAGATGGAAGGAGTATTTTGAAGGTTTATTTGAAAGAACGACGACAGAGACATCAACAGGTGAAATGAATGGTAATGATAGCAATGATGAAAGCGATATTGGCGTGGATGAGATTTTGAAGGCATTGGCCAGTATGAAATTAGGTATGGCTGCAGGGTATGACAAGATTACAGTCGAAATGCTGAAGGCTGGACAGGACATCATAGTTAGTCAGCTGCAGCGTTTATTTAACTTATGCTGGAGCACCGGCCGAGTACCTGATGACTGGGCCACAGCAGTAGTTGTACCTCTTTATAAAGGAAAAGGCTCGCAACAAGACTGCAAAAACTATAGAGGCATTAGCCTTCTCAGTATTGTTGGCAAATTGTATGCGAAGGTACTGATTGAAAGAGTTATGAAAGTAACCGAGAAGAAAATATGGGATGTACAAGCGGGATTCCGAAAGGGTATGGGGTGTACGGATTAAGTCTTTTCCTTGCGATACATAGCTGAGAAATATTTGGCCAAAGGTCGAAAGATCTACTGCGCATTCGTGGATTTGGAAAAGGCTTACGATAAAGTGGTGAGGAATGAAATGTGGTCGGTACTGTCGATGTATGGGGTGAACAGCAGCCTCATTCGAGCTCTGAAATCCTTCTATGAGGATTCTAGAGCTTGTGTGAGGATAAACGAGGCATACACTGACTGGTTTACCATCAACAAAGGTGTTAGACAGGGATGTGTAGCATCGCCCTGGCTGTTCAACCTCTTCATGGACTGTTGTTTGCAAGATTTGAAACATAGTGATTGTGGATTAAGGATGAATGAGTTACTTGTCAAATGTCTCCTTTATGTTGATGATCAGGTTATACTTGCGTCTTCAGCGGAGGAGTGCAACTCACGGAGATGGTAACAATCATGCATGGTGCGTTAGAGAGGATAGGAATGAAAGTGAATGTAAGTAGAACGAAAGTTATGGTTTTCGAAAAGGAGGAATGCGTTACGGCTTGTAATGTTGAGATCGATGGACAGTGAGTGGAGGAAGTGAATGAGTTTGTATATTTAGGTACGCTGTTTACAAGAGATGGTAAGAATATAGAAGATATTGAAAGAAGAGTTAATGTAGGTAATAGAGTGAATGGCGCTCGAAAGGTGTTTATGAATAGCCAAAACGTGTCCAAAAAGGCACGTTTGGCTGTGTTAGTACCTACTCTTATGTATGGTAGTGATAGTTGGGTATGGCAGAAGAGTCATGAAAGTAGAATAAATGCTGTAGAAATGAGAGCACTGAGAAGTATGTGTCTCTCTGACTGACAGAGTAAAGAATTGTGTGATAAGAGAGTGTTGTGGGGTAAAAGATGTAGTGACAAGCATCGAGAAAGGTATGTTAAGATGGTTTGGGCACGTTGAGAGGATGGATGACGAAAGACTGACCAACCAGATAGATAAGGCAAGTGTGGAAGGGACAGGACGAAGGGGAAGACCTAGGCGGACGTTCTCTGACCAGATTGGAGACATCCTAAAAACAGGACAGGTGAGAAGTACCCTGAACATAAGAGCATGCATGAGGAATCTGATGGGAGTGAATGAAGCAAGAGAGATATGTCAAGATCGTTGCAAATGGCGTTCCGTAGTCTCTGCCTACCCCTCCGGAAAACAGGCGTGAGTCTATGTATGTATGTATGTATTAATATGATTGAGTGAATTATTTGTAGATAAACAGAGTGACTACTATTTCCTGTTTTAGATTTTGAAAATGATATCGGCTCGTCTAGCTTACGGTTTATTTACAGCATACACTGATTGCGACTGATAAAAAATATCTGTGATTTAAAGAGCTTAGTGTTTTGGCCATGATTTACTACCTAAACACAGTTCCAAACCGGATATATTGAACAGTAAATTCTTAACTTTTAAGAACGATGTTCAATATATTATGTGTCATGAGTAATGACTACTAACACTAGTAGTTACATAAACGTAACGTATGATACCTACACATTAAGTTTATTTATTTATTTTCATTATTTTAATTTTCGCCCTCCTATTTTTACTGATCATGATGTATACGCATATTTAGGAACCTAGTTAAGTTTATAATTCTACTGCTTAAGTATATATGTTTGCCACAAATGTACTAGATTCTGTCATGTGTGATTAAATATATAAATCGATTTGTTTTGTTTTGATAAGGCCATTACATATTACTGCCTCGTACAAATAGTGAGGTGTTACTGAAATTTGATGCTTTTCACAAAGACAATATAAATCATAGATGAATTGTGTACCGTTGTGAGCCTTACAACTTTAAATTTAAATAAAACCTCGAGTACTATTTCTACTTATTACTTCTGTGCCGAACTAATTTCAATATTTGTTTTGCACAGACATAAATAAAAATGGTTTGAGCCACTTGTCATGTCATGTACTACAAAATGTGTCCATTCATCTAAGTTGTTTGCCAACTGCCAACTTGCATTTAGTTATAATTGTTTAAGTCTTAGTATTACAAAATACTCATATTAACGATATTTTACAATAACAAATTAATAAACTCTGAAACAAACATGTACCCCAAATAGCCGGCAGCATGCCTACTCGATGGAGTAATATTTAGTTTGGTTGTATCCGGTGGCATCATATGGGTGATGAATGCGTCAATGCCCCGCGCACCATCACAACTCACAACTCACATGCGACTCACATGCATTTTGTATTCGAGTTAATCTGATAAACAATATATTCACTCACATAGCAACCAAATTAAACATTAACTCACCCACCTTAAAAAATTATGACTATATTTTAGTTTGATTGACCGCGCAAATCATAACACTTTAGTGAGTGTGTGTAAAAACTTTATGAAGAGAGACAAGTAAAAACTTGAAACAGCCGGCTTCAAACTCAGTTACGCAGAGCTCTCGGCAAAGGATTTGAGACCTGTCTCAATTACTACGCCAAAGAAAGTTGTCTTTATTGCATGCGTTTTTATTTACTTTTCTTTTGAAACTTTACTTAATTACTTTCTTTCTGTTTTTATTTATTATTATTGTGACTTGTATCTGTACCTCTTAAGATAAACAAATATTTTAAGGCGCACAAATTGCGCGTGGTAAAGCCAGCTCAATATACAGAATTGCGCACAAAAGTACTAATATTACGCAATATTGAACACTAGTTTTTAAAAGAAAATTGTTTTAGACGTTTTATTATGGTAGTGAAGGTCACTTAAACAAATAATTGTCGTGTTTCCTCATACGAGGTATTAAATAGAGGTCATTCATGACTACGTTGTATCCATAGTCGCAATCAGCGAAGCCCGAGTAACATTCGTGAAGTTGATTACGAGCAACGACTTCCAACCAACTTTCCCAGCTTATAATAAACAGAGACACGGAAAATTATTCACTAACTTTGTCCTGAGCACAAAATTTATGGTACGTTTACCACGAAATTTCTCAACAATGAACGACTCGCTTGGGTTTAAGCTTTATAACTTTGCTCGTTGTGGTTTACGATTCAGATAAGCAATACCTGACGAAAAGAACTTGGATTGGACAGAAACGAGATCTGTAATCCGCCTATTCTACAAAACGTTTTGCAACCTGTGCTCCATATCGCTATGGCAATACTTCAAGATTATATTATATCCATTGTCTGCGTGGAGAATCCGTGACCGCAAAATGTTCAAAGATATTTTTTTATAAATATTTATAATACAGCTAGTACGATAAAGAACCATTTCAAAGAAATGCCTGTTATTTTCGAAAAAAGTGCCACAAAGGTAGCGATGATGGATCAACTCTTCAGAAGTCGAGTACATTAATATGAATTTTCATTGACAAAGGAGCGATGCCAGTGATTTTCATCCGATGCTTACAACGAAATTCACCAGGTTTCCAATAAAACAAGCCAACGTTAGCATTGTAACAAAAGGCGCAACGTGACGCCCGACATAATTAACAGCACAGCTCAAAGACTCCGAGTCTATATGATCAATATGGACATTTAATGCCCAGAAAAAGGCAATAATATCGATTTCCTCGCCGGCTACCGGAAATATACAGCTGTAATGCATTAATAGGATTGACTGTCGCAAACATAGGGGTGTATTTACACCTGAACATGTACGTAAGTGAGTAAAATACTGCTATTAAGATTAATGACATCTGTGACTGTTATTTATTTAAGCATGGATGAAACCATTATAGGGTCGTAATTCTCTCAACCTAATGAGGTATAAACATTATTATCTGTAGCTTTTAGAAAGCCCCTTTCAGAGCAACCCGATGGTCCTTTTACGTGCGAGTTTGAGAATGCCGGGACTTGTTTCGGTTGGCGTGACATAAAGGACCGAGGCGTCGGTCGCCACAATGCGCGTCGTCGTAAAAATGGACGCGTTCAATTTCAATCCGATATTTGATTTGACTTTACCAGATTATGTGTGAAGGCATTAGTTTAAGTCAAGTGTCAAATAGTCGGAAAAGCCACTACCCTATAATTCGAGAGTGTTGGAATATATTTTATGATCCTGTATTACTTAAAATAAATCAGGATAAGAGTCCAATATCGTACCGTCTCTATTCTAAGTCTATAGCGGAGAGGCATTATCTTTACGCTATTATTTATGGACTCATATTATGATATAGTTTGCAGTTCGTACATTTTGCATGTACTTCTAAGTAGAGCGGTTTAATTCATCACTTTAATTTTTTTGTAGCATTTACATATTAATGGCAGCGCATAATATATAAGTAAATAACAATACATACATAAAGATAATAGATTTTTGATTGTCAAAAAACGTTTTGAAGCGAACTGTATTAGAAATCAAAAATTTTTAAATGATGGTATAAACGTATTATTTTTCATTACGTAGCAATCCTCAACTCTAACTTAGTAGCCAATTAATAATAGGTATACCTTTTTTTTTTTTTTTTGGTGTCGGGTTGGAAAATCCTCATGGAGTCCCTCCGCCCTGGGGGGAAGGACGAAGGGGACTGTCAGACTCTTACTGACTAAAAACCAACCCGTGCTCCTCATGTACCCAGGTGTCGGAGGGTAGGGTTTCACCGAAGCATTCCTCGGTACCCCCCGACGGGTATTGACCCGCCAGATGGTCAGGCGGGCCCCGAACGAAACCCTCTTGGCAGCGGTTGAAGGTGTTGGGCTCCGCCGCCAAAACACCCAGCGGCCGCAGAGGACAGGGAGGATGGCAACGCAACACCGCATCTCCTCTTCCTCTGCAGCCCCACCGTGACGCAACAATGGTGCGCCCCCATTTGGTCGCGGGAGATAGGGCGCGCGGCAACGCAACACCGACACGCCTCTCCTCCCGCGACCGCACCCGACTGCGAGGGACAGACAGAACTGTCCCCCGCACCCGCACTTTGGACGCATCCTACGCAGGCCTCACTCAAGCCCACGTGGAGCGTCCCCTCCCGGGATCCCGCTTAGCTTCACCGTGGGTGACCTCAAACCCAGGGTTACTGAGCCCCCCCACCACGACAAAGTGGAGATCCCACGGGGGGGAATAATAGGTATACCTAGATTCATATAAATAAAAAGTGAACATTAATTGCTGGCAGCGTAATTTAAATATCCGCCTCACTAGTAAAGAGCAAACGAGCAAACAATTTTTAATGATTGCCTTGCACGTGTGAACGGGTCATAACAGTATCATCGCACAGCCAACGTTCATAAATTTGGTTTTATCTGAGTCAACGGCTCATAAGCATCGCATGTTGCACTCCTATAGTGATGCACCGCCGCGCGCCGCTGACCACGTTATGCACTGTTATACTGTGAAAATAGTCCTCCAGCTTAGCCTTTACCAGACCACCATTCCACCCATTATTTACTGTTAAACCAATCACTTTTCGATCAATACACAATATCCGTTGATACTCCTGATCCTATCTCTTATTGATTACATTTCAGTTTCTCTCGCCAATACCATTAATAAAAATCAAGTCCAACGAAATTTTAATTTGTAAAAGTTTTAAAAGGCATTATTTATTTAATTGCGACCACCCCACGGCTGATTTTACTTCACGAACGACCGAACAATTAGGTACTTGAAAAATAATAACGTTTGTTTTAATATAAGAACTCAAATCATTTTACGATTTAATGTACTTACTGGGAATAGGTACCACTTGTAGAAAGTCTCACCCAAACGAGCTTATACAATAGTAATAAATGTTATTGAGACATTTGATGTTAGTCTCAATGGGGACTTGCCAACTGCGCTGGACATACATATCATAGCCCACAAGTGTGTGCGCAAGCACAGGGCGGTCCCTCTATTCCTTCATTCCTATACTCTTATGGGCAACATTCCGACACGAACGGAGAGATTGGGCACAGGACGCCGGCGCCGCACAGCCTGTGCGGCGCCGGCGTATGGGTATCAAACCTGAGACTACATAATCCGCAGTCGCATAAACTACCACATAGCATTGAGTCAGTAAACAATGCTATTGTATTGCTGTGGCGAGTAGATTTTCAGATTTTATTAAGAAACCTCTGTGTTTGCTACACAGAGGTTTCTTCTAGGAAAAGAACGGTAATCATATTGCCAGGTGCTGCTGCGTTAAACCATTTTCATTTTCATCGAATTAAGCAATTTTCCTTGAAACTTCTCCAACCTTTATATATTTAATATGTGGTTGACTGATGCGCTTGTAATATTTTATTTCATTCATAGAAGTTAAAAAAACATTCATTAATTATCTTTACTCATTTCAACTGATCGTTTCTTATTATGACGTAATATTTAGGGTTCCGTACCTCGAAATGAAAAAACGGAACCCTTATAGGATCACATTGTTGTCCGTCCGTCTGTCAAGACCCTTTTTCTCAGAAACGCGTGGAGGTATCAAACTGAAATTTATATCACATAATCAAATCTACTGTCCCTTGAAGCTGTGAAAAAAACAAACTTCTAAGCCAACGCAATAAAAAAATACAGCCGTTTATGCTGCAAATTTCCGCAAATATTCGAAACACTAAACCTACGGGGTACTTGCCCGTGAACTCAGAATCTTGAAATTTGGTACGAAGCAATATCTTATAGCATGCAGAAAGGAAAAATTACAAAAACCGTAAAAATTTACTTACATAATATCTAATAATTTTAAAGTTATTACCATTTTCTCATGAACGCGTAAAGGTATTAAATTAAAATTCATATCAAATACTCAGGTCTATAAAGCCTTGAAGTTGTACCAAAATCAAACTTCTATGTCAACGCAATAAAAAGAAACAGCAATTTAAGCCGCATATTTTCTCACAACTGCTCGGAAAGGAATCAAAACCTACAGGGTACTTCCCGTGAACTCAGAATCTTGAAATTTGGTACGAAGCAATGTCTTATAGCACAAATAAAGGGAAAATTGCGAAAATCGTAAATTTTTAGTTACATCATATAAAAAAAATATTTGTATTAATTTTAAAGTTATTATGCCTTTCCTCATGAACGCGTAAAGTTATTAAATTGAAAGTCATATCAAATACTCGGGTCTATAATAACTTTAAGCTGTAACAAAATCAAACTTCTATCTCAACGCAATCAAAAGTAACAGAAATTTTACTTTATTTTCAAACTCGCAACTACTGG
Source organism: Euclidia mi (assembly GCA_944739405.2). Taxonomy (NCBI): domain Eukaryota; kingdom Metazoa; phylum Arthropoda; class Insecta; order Lepidoptera; family Erebidae; genus Euclidia; species Euclidia mi. Next base: position 55,286,614 of record OX123184.2, read on the forward strand.
CAAGGGAATCAAAACCTGTAAACTTAGATTCTTGAAATTTGGTACGAACCAACGTCATAAAGCACAGATAAAGGAAAAATTGCGAAAATCCGTAAATTTTTTGTTAATAAAAATCATATAATAAAATAAAAAGAAATTAAGGTACTAGCCCTTTCCTTATGAACGCGTAGAGGTATTCAATTGAAATTCATATCAAATACTCAAATCTATAATATCTTTAAGCCGTAACAGAATCAAACTTCTAAGCCAACGCAATCAAAAGATACAGCTGTTTATGCCGCAAATTCTCGCAAATTTTCGAAACTCACAAGGGAATCAAAACCTACTAGATACTTCCCGTGAACTTAGAATCTTGAAATTTGGTACAAGGCCACTTCTTATAGCACAAACTAAGGAAACAATTCCATAAATGTAAATTTTTAGTTACATTATAATTATAATAAAACATTTTTTAAATTTTAAAGCTCTTTCCTCATGAACGCGTAGAGTTATTAAATTGAAATTCATATAAAATCCTTAGGTCTATAACACCGTTAAGCTGTAATAAGATCAAACTTCCATGTCAACGCAATCAACAGAAACAGCAATTTAAACATATTTTCAAACACACAACTACTTGCAAGGGTATCAAAACCTTCAGGGTACTTCCCGTGAACTCACAATCTTGAAATTTGGCACGAAGCAAACTCTTATAGCACAGATAAAGGAAAAATTGCGAAAACTATAATTTTTAGTTACATCATATAATTAAAATATTTTTAATAATTTTAAAGGTGCTACCCCTTTCTTCATGAACCCGTAGGGATATAAAATTGAAATTCATATCAAATGCTTCAGTCAAAACTAAAGGCTATTTCCAGTCGATCTACAATCTTGAAATTTAGCATAAAGCAACGTTTTATAGCACATAGGAAAAATTTGAAAACCCTCAATTTTTAGTGACATCACATATTTTTTTGAATATTTATATATACCCACGGGTTTGTAAGGAACCACCCTCGGTGCGCGAGTCCGACTCGCACTTGACCGTTTTTTATTTATACGATATAAGTGGGCTCCTAAGTGAGGGACTACACTACAGATTATGGGATAATGTGGATCCACTTGAGAGCCAACACTTCAAGTTGCGATTATCTACTATTATCCCACTAAACCTTGATAGAGCGCTATAAAATAAAATGGCTCTCCTGAATCAAATGTTATCAGACGAAAAACATTGCATTTCAGTACTGTAACATATTTTGTTGAGGTTGCCTGTTACATAGAGTACTATTTTATTCATTTAGAATATTTTACAATAATCTAAATTAATAAAATTTCGATAAAAGGATGCAGTTATTTAGCTGTAATTCTTCGTAATTCTCATTGAGTAAGTACACTTTTAGGCTTTTGTTTGAATATAATACCTACAGACTAAGGTTTTACAATAATTTCTTTCATATAAAAATAAAACTTTTAAGATTGTATGTGTGAACGTTTTTAAACTTGGACCAGTGTGTAACTAATTATGAGGATGCTAATGTCCTATAGAATTTCGGCCTTTTGTATCTTTTGTCACAATTTGTGATAAATGTGTCATCCTCAGTCTAATACAATTACTAAATTGGAATAGATCTGCGGGCTGATTCAGGTTCTCGTTGGTTTTCACGATAGCTTAATGGTACGATCTTTTCTATTTCGTACGATTTATTTAATTTGTAACTCGTAGTCGTCACAACGACGTCGACATTGTCGAATTGTATTTGAAATACGATATCAAATACTGGCACATTATCGAATGTCAACTCTATTTAGAATGCACAGTTCGCAGCTCGATAATTTTCAACGGTAGCATATCGAGTGTCACAATGAATCAGATAGTGCTTGTGGTTGCAGTATTTGCACGTAAGGCGTAGTGTATTGGCGGCCGTATTACACTGCGCCGAGTGTTGCGGGGTTCGCTTCCACACGGGACAACTCCTTGTATGGTGTATGTTAATGTTTATTCACGACTCAGAAATATCTCCAAAATCGGTCAATCTGTAAAAATTAAATCATATATTATATTATAGTGTTTTCTAAAGTCATTGACAATTTTGTTTCTACTAATTTGTTTTTATCAGATTTCTAGTATACATAAAAAGGATTTTTTATCGACAAAGATACCTTTTTTTATGCTTTTCCTCACGTACCCGTGTGTCGGAGGGACGGGTATCGCTGAAGCATTCCTCGCTACCCCCCGACGGGTATTGGCCTGCCAGATGATCAGGCGGGCCCCGAACAAAACCCCCTTGGCGGCGGATGAAGGTGTTGTGCTCCGCCGCCAAAACACTCAGCGGCCGCAGAGGATAGGGAGGACGGCAACGCAACACCGCATCTCCTCTTCCTCTGCGGCCTCACCGCGACGCAACGATGGTGCGCCCATTTGGTCGCGGGAGATAGGGCGCGCGTCAACGCAACACCGACACGCCTCTCCTCCCGCGACCGCACCCGACTGCGAGGGACAGAAGAACTGTCCCTCGCACCCGCCCCTTTGGACGCATCCTGCGCAGGCCTCCGTCAAGACCACGCGGAGCGTCCCCTCCTGGATCCCTCTTAGCTTCACCGCGGGTGACCAATCCACGGTTACTAAGCCCCTCCACCACGACAAGGTGGAGATCCCACGGAGGGATCGACAAAGATACCTTGTCTACCAGATATCTTCAAATTAAACATATATCTGTTTTGTCAGTCTGCCGTGACCATGTATCCTGTGAAGAATTCGAAACGTCGGCGGGTAATAAATAAAAAAAATAGTTTCTAGATCATTCGGTTTTAATGTAATAACTAAGTGAAACCAATGTAACGCGATAAAATCCGTAAACTGTAGTTTAATTTCTATGTGTAACATTCGCGTAAACCCTAGAAGATATTATAGGTATATTTGTTATTTGCCCTCGTACTTTGTTATCACAGTCGACTGAATAATTAATCTCAATATCTAAGTATGTAAAAAATCTTTTGTTACTAACTGACTGACAGACAACTCACAGCCAAAACTATTGGGCATAAGAAGCTGAAAGTTGGCATGTATAGGTATTCCTTCTCCTCCATTCCATAAAGAAATTAAATTTCCATAGGTTCGGGAAGAAACGGTTAAGGGTCAGCGTTCATAATATGGTCTATTTTTGGTAGGTCGACCGCGCTTTGAGTCGCTCGCCGTCGTTATATTTTTATGTACTAAAAATAGGCCGTATCACGTATGTTTCTGAAATAGTCTTTTCGTGGCCCTTCCGTTGATGACCACTAATTCTCAATTAAAAAACTCCGTACAGTTTTTAACCCGTAGCACATCCACTAGTCTTATAATATAATGGAGTACCTAATTAGAACTGGATTTTTATTTCCTAACTCAAGTATTGCGTGCTATTCAGATACGTTTCTTTGTAAAGCCATTTATTGTGTAACTTCCAGTTACAATATTCATTACTGCCTAGCTATGTCTAAAACATCCATTTTAATACTACTATATTAATTCGTGCCTCATATGTTCATGTAATGGTTTCATAAATGTTTTGTATGTCTCTGATAAAACCGATCGTTATCAACTGTTAATAACATACACAATACTTTTTAAACTTTTATCGGCTTTATCTCTAATTTTATAGAAATAGAACCACTGCCTCCACTGGCATAGTGCAGAGGCTGACATATTGCTTAGGTTAAAATTCACAGCGCGCACTGCACTGCGCACAATGACTTTTCGAAGCTTTGCGTACTAAATTGTTAATTATCGCTTGCTTAACTTTGAATGCAAACATCGTGAGGAATCCTGCATGTATGAGAGTTCTCCGTAATTATCTCGAAAGACATGTGAAGTGTTTCGAGAACCTTTAATTTAGCCAGCAGAGAAAGGTAAGACACCAACCTTTCTCCTAGTAAGCAGAGGCCCCTAACTAGCATTGGGACAGTATAATTATACCGGTCTGATAGGACGATGGCCATATTCCATTGAAATAATATTCAAATATATTAAAATCATACTTATTCAACGAACGTTAAGATTTAAAATTGATACTCTGAGGATATCGAACAACAACGACAAATCACATATGGTACGATTACCAAAATTATACCTACATTACACTATAATTAAAGGTAAATGGGCACCTTAGTATGGAAACCATACCCACGGCGGACACAAATGAAATATAGCAAAGTGTATTCATCTATGGCTCTCATTTACTGTGGCATTAGTCGCATTAATGTGAGCTACAGGAATCTCAAAAAATTCAAGTGTTATCTATGTATATATCCATTCTCTTTATCTCTGAAACTACTGATCCGATTTGAAAAAAATATTTTGTGTGTGATAGCCATTCATGAGAAAGGTTACAGGCTACTTTTTATCCAAATATTCCCGCGGGATCACTGAATGAGGCCGACGAAGTCGCGAGCGTCCGCTAATTAATTGATATAAGTAAGAAACATAAAATGCTAATTCATTAAAATATTTTTTATTCAATTTGATCCAAGGCAGTCATAAGATCATTTGAAAAGGCAGCGGGTGCGTCTGTTGCTTCCTGGTGTATGGCCCAAGACAGATAATAAACAATGTTAGCGATATGGGCGCAGCTATTTATATTTAATGTATATTTAATGAAAAAAAAGCAGCGATAGCTGAGTGCAGAGACCGACAGACTGCTACGCAGAGGGTCTCGGGTTCGAATCCACGGCACGCACCAATGACTTTTCGTAGTTAAGTGCGTATTAAATTGTTAATTATCGCTTGCTAATCGGTGAAGGAAAACATCGTGAGGAAACCTGCATGTCTGAGAGTTCTCCATAATGTTCTCGAAAGACATGTGAAGTCTGCCAACCAGGACTTGGCCAGCGTGGTGGACTATGGCCTTACCCTTCTCATACTGAGAAGAGGCCCGTGCCCAGCAGTGGGACAGTAAAGGGCTGATGATGGTGATGATATTTAATGTGCGAAAGCTATTATATATTTAATGTGCGAAAAAAACCGATTCAATGTGCGAAAGAGACATGGTATAAAATATCTCTAAACATTAGCTCATCCGTGCACCACGCTGTATGGTTTCGATATTATTTTTATGCCTTTATAAGATGAAATAAAAACCTTTGATACCGTTTGTTTTCTTTTTTAAAGGATCCTGTACATTTTTTCGACGATTTTTAATCAAACAATTATATGCAATGAAAGGTCATATTATTCCCCTTTGTTTAAAACTATTTTGGGTAATGTTCGCCAATGTTCGCAAAGTGGGTCAGATATGCCCAATTACCTTTGGTGTCATTATTTATCCTACAGGTTTATTATTTTCATGAATAGTTAATCCAATATTGATCCTATTATTTATAAAGGCTACGTTACCAGAACAATAAATATTAAATCAGTCAAATAAAGTTGAGGTTAGCATCAGCGTGTTTTACATCGACAAGCGAAATTAACCAAATTTAGAAGACACTTGCGGCTTGCAAAACAAATAAAATTACAGTTTAACTAGATGCCACTTAGAAACTGATACTGTTCTCAATTCATTAATCTTAGGTAAGCCAAAATCATAAAATTACTACCATCGCTAGTAAATACATTTCATTTGAAGGATAGTTTTATGTAAATTACCTTTCTCTTGAGTCAGATTTTCTTCTAACTAAATAACACTCTATCTGGAATCCTTACAAACTTTATTGAGGCAAACCGCAACCATAATACTCACCTAAAAGTACTTGATATATGTTATTAAATACACATATCGGAAATGATGAAGACAGTCACGTAGAGAAATAGTAATAATGATATCATTTATTCAAGTAACTAGACTCGTTATGTTAGTAATACACCTAGCTTAACCTATGTTAGTAATAGGTACACATCAAATAAATACAATTCAAATAAAAAGCGTTGATAAGTTCAATCACTGTTGCACTACATTCCATGTGAGATAGCGCAACAGTGATTCACGTATAAGCAATCTGGTCTATTAGTATTGGCCTTCAGAAAGCCGCTGGAACTAGAACGTACCCTGCGTGCCAGGGATGCACACCGCTTGCGCATTATTGTGAAGAAGCAATCACACCGTGCCTCCGCGAAGATCCCCGACGCACTGCAAAAACGCGACAGTCCCAGGTCCCAGCAGCACTCTGAAAGCAATAGTATACCGTTACATAACAAACTCTATAGAATTTACATAATCAACGATATGATGAGCTGAAAGCAGAGAGAGGGAGAGAGAGAGAAAGAGAATATAAAAGAAATAAAAAATGTTTTAAACATTTTGCTTAATGATACGAAAAGAGAATATTTTCCATGCACATTTAACGAGCAAGGCTGCAATCATGTGAAAACATTTGGATGTAACAGTTAAAAACCACTGCGCTGTGTTTCGACACATGTCATTAAAACTCATAATGTGAAAATAAAGCGTGTCAGTTTTTTAAATATAAGTTGCAATATTACTCTTCGTAGATAATTATTTTACATATTTTTATTTATTTTAAATGAATGTACTTCATAGAATATATTTTTACAAAATGCAGAGAGCAGTAATGAGACAACAGGGATTGGCCTGGTCTGTAATGTAAAACGACTTAATCAATGTGCCAAACAAGATATATTAAAATCTTTAATAGTTTTTGCACGGTGTTCTATTGATCCTGGAATAAAATCTTACTTCAACGTGACGATACGTGACGAAATACATACGTCGAATAAGAAATATACAAACACGTGTATCAAGAAAATTGGGTTCATTAAGTTAAAGAGTTCTTTAGAGAGAGAGAGAGAACTTTAATTAAATATGTTTCGTTATCAAGTTTATGATGGTAATAAGTTTTAGGGTTTATAGCGATGGGTACACATAAGACAAACACGTAAACGTACATAATATATAACTTATAGGATAGAACTTACGATTAGTTTGAGAAGTTTTATGTAACCAAAATGTGTTACATCGATGTATTATTAATTTTGTAAAGTCTAACAAAGCGTTAATATTTGTGGTAAAATTGATCTCATAGTAATTTATTGGGCGGTTCAAGTAGGTAACTGAAAACTTTCTAACATTAAAATCCAATTAAAACTTGACGAGCTAAATCCTATAATTGCGGGGCAAATACTTCATATTCGAAGGTTTGCAAGTTTATTTCAAACAAATTTTATAATAATTATAGTTATTCGTTTATTGATAAAATTTGAGTGACGAAAAAGTTTCAAATTGCACGTTGTACTATTGATAAATTGGACAAATTTCTGTTTTATAGTAGTCCCAATATTTTCTTAGGATTTTCTGCGATGTTTTTCATCGTTAAAAATCTAATTCGTTCAGTGGAGCTTTCAGCAAATCCTTTTATCTGCAAATCGTACTATCGTGAACGATTAATTATTAATTATTTTTAACGTTCTTTCGGCTAACCGAGGTGCCGGTAAAAAAAGGTAGCGGCTGCAAATGTTGTGTTTATACCTATGAACAGTTATTTATATGTTCAATATCGTTCAAGGGTAATTATGTATAATTCAGAGTTCCGTGTAAATGTAGGAGAATACTAATTAAATTGACGGACACAGTGGACTGCAGTAGGTGGTACAGGCTAGTAGTTAGCAAAAATGCAAACTTATTTTACGCAACGAAAATTTGCATTTTAGAAGCCGTAGCCAGTAAATAATCCATAGTACATTCATTTCGTTTGTTGAATAATGTATAATTTTTATGACCTATTAATGAAACAAAATAATTTTCCACCTTCCGGAGGACCTTTAAATTGTTCAATAATTTCTAATTTATATACTTTATTGCACAGTACCTATACCATAAACCATAATTCTCAAAATTTTACCATCATTGCATTGCCTTACGTTTTTAAATATGTTTTCGTAAGAAATTCAAATAAATATCTGTTCAATCATTCAATACTCAGCAAAATACGTACCTTATCCCTTTAGCTAACGTCATATGGGCAAGGGTAAGGTAAAATCTTATTCACTGTTCATTACTTTCGATCCAGCGAAAGTATGGAAATTTCTCAAATCATTAGGGGTTGGAAAGCAAAGTCGGAAAATTGATCCTTATAATTTTGATATTAACTTGCTTAACCAGCACTTCTCTGCTTCGTCCAATTATGACGGGACAACCACATTGAATACAATAAATTATCTTTCATCGCTTTCAACTCCTGATTAGACTCCTTTTGTCTTTAGACGGTTTACTGCATGTGATGTTATGAAGAGCATTTTATCCATTAGCTCCAACGCTGTTGGTTGTGACGGAATCACCCGTAATATGATCCTTCCCATCCTTGATGTAATCTTTCCTATTATCACGCACATTTTTTTTTTAACTGCTCAATTTCCAGTAGCGTGTTTCCTGCAGCTTGAAAGTATGCTCATGTGATTCCACTACCTAAAAATCCAATCCTATATCCTTCGCTGAATTCCGACCCATATCCATACTACCCTTCCTTTCCAAAGTCCTTGAACGTCTCATCTATAACCAACTCAACTCATTGCTTATTAGAAACGACATCCTCAATCCTTTTCAATCAGGTTTCCGTTCTGGTCATAGTACTACTACAGCCCTTGACAATATTACTGACAATATCAGGTCAGGTATGGAGGATGGCAAGCTCACAATTCTTTGTTTGTTGGATTTCAGCAATGCTTTCAACACTGTTGACTTTGAAGTTCTCCTTGCCATTTTAAGCTCTCTTAACATATCTCCATCCGTGATTGACTGGTTTCGTAGTTACCTGTTTGGCCGCCGGCAGCGTGTCCATCAAGATGAAACTTATTCGTCCTGGTGCGACAATTCTGCGGGTGTACCTCAGGGCAGCGTTCTCTTTCCTCTGCTCTTCTCGATTTTTATCAATTCAATATCTAATTCTATTTCAAGTTCCTACCACCTCTATGCAGCTGATCTGCAAATCTACTCTCAAGCGAAGCTTGAAAATTTATCATAAGGCATCGCCAGTATTAATCAAGATCTTGTTGCCATATCAGAATAGACTAAAACGTATGGTCTTAAGGTTAATCCTGTTAAAACCCAGCCTATAATCATCGGCAGCTCTCGATTTATTACTAAGATTAACTGGTCAATACTTCCCCAGGTGTTATTTGCAGGTGTTTTTATTCCTTTCAGTAAAGATGTTAAGTATCTGTGGATATACATAGACACAGCACTTTCTTGGACCGTCCAGCTACAATACATCAGCCGACATCTTTTTGCAGCCATAGCATCATTGAGAAGACTCCTTAATTTCCTTCCGACTGCCACTAAAATTGCACTTGTGCAATCTATTCTTCTTCCCATTCTTGACTATGCCGATGCCAGCTATCTCGATCTCATTAATGATCAGCTTGATAAACTTGAGCGACTCCAAAATTTCTGTATAAGATTCATATACGGTTTACGCAAATATGATCATATTTCTGAATTTCGCATGAAGCTCAAGTGATAAGTCAATATTCACATTCTCTGTCTTCTATATAATATTCTTTACAATCCTGCTTTTCCCATGTATCTCAAAACACGCTTTGAATACCTTCACGACAGACATACGAAGTGCTTAAGATCATCGGAGAATCTTAGATTGAAAGTTCCTGCACACTCTACGGTTTTTTACGGCAAATCTTTTACTGTACAGGCTGTACGATTGTGGAATTCGTTACCAGAGAGAATCAGACAGGCTCAATCCTTGACAGTATTTAAAAAACTTGTCACCCAACACTACTTGGCAAATATTCCATGACTACTTTTTTTAACTTGCACTGATATTGTATATATTTATGGTATCTATTTATATGTATATTTTATAATATTTATACCTATGTATGTAGTAATGTTGGTATGTAAGTGTATATATATATATTATTAGTTCTGTTAAGCTTAAAAGAATTCACTATTCCATGAAGTACACCATAACCTACCCATTCTCTCTGTAACTTAACCATTTATTTTACTTGGTTGTCTGAAAGAAATCGCATTTTGCGATAAGACCGCCCTTGTACCAGTAGTTTTAAGTTCTTTATTGGATCATTGTATTTGTATTTCTGTTTTTTTGGTGTACAATAAAGAATTGTTATCTTATCTTATCTTATTTTTCTATTATACAAAAGTTCAATTGTTCCAGACTCTACACCTCAGACAAAATAGGTGGCTTTTTTTTTATGATAATAGGCGGCAAACGAGCAGACAGATTGCCTGATGGTAAGCAATTACCGCTGCCCATGGACACAAGCAACAGGAGTCACAAGTGCGTTGCCACCCCTTGGGGTTGGGAAAAGGGATAGGATGAGGAGTGGGATCAGGGAGAAGGGCGTGGGATCAGGGAGAAGGGATAGGGGATAGGGCTTCCGGCACTCTCACTCACCGAACGAAACGCAACAGCTTAGGTACTGTTACTTTACGTCGATTTTCTGTGAGAGGGTAGTACTTGCCCGGTCGAGCCGGCCCATTCATGCTGAAATCAGCAAGGCTCTACTACCTTCTAATTGGCTTGACCATTTGTCCCTCACAAATGGTCAGGCCACCTATTTTGTCTGAGGTGTAGAGTCTGGAAAGCTAGGGCTTGTAGAGGTAGAAGTTTGGTTCTACATGAGATTTGATAACTTTTGACAGTGCGAGCCATGTGGTCGTCTTAGACAGATTCACCCAGAACATTAACATGTTCTGGGTGAATTATATATACGGAAAAACAAAGAACGTGTCATTCAACCCGATTTGCTCATATAAGACATACATTATCAGAATAACCTTTATTACATAATTTTGCTTATAAAAACTTCGCGAAACACGAAAAGCTTAGTCTAAAACTCATATACGATATTCAAACTATTGCTCACTTAAACAATTAGAACTACATACATACATACATAGACTCACGCCTGTTTCCCGGAGGGGTAGGCAGAGACTACGGAACGCCTTTTGCAACGATCCTGACATCTCTCATGCTTCATTCACTCCCATCACATTCCTCATGCATGCTCTTCTGTTCAGGGTACTTCTAATCTGTCCTGTTTTTAGGATGTCTCCAATCTGGTAGGAGAACCTAGGTCTTCCCCTTCATCCTGACCCACTCACACTTGCTTTGTATATCTGCTTGGTCAATCTTTCGTCATCCATCCTCTCCATGTGCCCAAACTGATGATGATGCTTGTCACTACGTCTTCTTTTACCCCACAACACTCTCTTATCACACAATTCTTAACTCTGTCAGTCAAAGACACACCACACATAATTCTCAGTGCTCTCATTTCTACAGCATTTATTCTACTTTCATGACTCTTCTGCCATACCCAACTTTTATTACCATACATAAGCGTAGGTACTAACTACTAACACCCTACCCTACCTCTATACACAGCCAAACGTGCCTTTTTGGACACGTTTTGGTTATTCATAAACGCCTACAGAGCTCCATTCACTCTATTAGCTACATTAACTCTTCTTTCAATATCTTCTACATTCTTACTATCTCTTGTAAACAACGTACCTAAATATACAAACTCATTTCCTTGCTCCACTCGCTGTCCATCGATCATAACATTACAAGCTGTAACGCATTCCTCTTTTTCAAAAACCATAACTTTCGTTTTACTTTCATTCCTTTCCTTTCTAACGCACCATGTATGATTGTTACCATCTCCTGCAACTCCTCCGCTGAAGACGCAAATATAACCTGATCATCAGCATATATGGAGGCATTTGACAAGTAACTCATTCATCCTTAATCCACAATCACTATGTTTTAAATTTTGCAAACAACTGTCCATGAAGAGGTTAAACAGCCACGGCGATGCTACACATCCTTGTCTAGCACCTATGTCGATGGTATACCAGTCAGTGTTTATCCTCACATAAGCTCTAGAATCCTCATAAAGGGGTTTCAGAGCTCGAATGAGGCTGCTGTTCACCTCATACATCGACAGTGCCGACCACATTTTATTCCTCACCACTTTATCGTAAGCCTTTTCCAAATCCACGAATGCGCAATTATAGACCTTTTGACCTTTGGCCAAGAATTTCTCGGCTATCATGGCATCGCAAGAAAAAGACTTGATCCGTTCACCCCATACCCCTTCGGAATCCCTCTTGTACATCCCATATTTTCTTGTCGGTAACTTTCATAACTCTTTCAATCAATACCTTCGCATACAATTTGCCAACAATGCTAAGAATATTGAGAAGGCTAATGCCTCTATAGTTTTTGCAGTCTTGTTGCGAGCCTTTTCCTTTATAGAGAGGCACTACTGCTGTAGCCCAGTCATTAGGTACTCGGCCGGTGCTCTAGCACAAGTTAAATAAACGCTGCAGCTGACTAACTATGGTGCTCTGTCCAGCCTTCAGCATTTCGACTGTAATCCTATCATACCCTGCAGCCTTACCTAATTTCATACTGGCCAGTGCCTTCAAAATCTCATCCTAGAAAAAAAACTAGAACTACTATCTATAAAATAAAGTATCAGCACTTTTCCAATAAATATGTCAAATTTGAAGTATAAAATTTACTTACGGATCACATACCCCATACATCTCTTAAAAAATATTATACAAAGAGCTTCCACGAAGCACTTGAAAACCCGTTTTATATTTATTAACCATGTTAACCTATTTTCAAGTAAAGAACTAAGCTTGTTTGGTAAATTATATTAATAATCCAATTTCCATGAAATATACTTGATCGTCAAAGTCTTTTGTGCCAGAATTTTTATGTTTCATTGTTTTATGATTGGTAGAGCCTTGCTGGTATCAGAAGCGGTGAATACACCGACTGGACAAAATCACAGAATATCGAAGTCAAATCACAGTATCTATACTGTTCCGTCACCATCTTTGAGTGAAAGCTTCGGAGGTCTATACACCATAACGGCACAGCTGCAGTACGGCGCTGACTCGAATGTTGGCTTTTTTACTGGTGCAACGAAGTACGATAAAATGACAAGTTGATCCTTGTGATGGTGCAGCTCTGTAGTGATAAACTTCTCATCCACCAACCTGCCTTTCCATCGTCCTAAACTTATTTTCTCTAACCACTGACTTTTTGCTTTGCCTCCGTAATGCTTACATTACACTACTCCTAGGTATATACCTAGTCACGGTTGTGGTTTACTATTAGGAGGACTGCTATATAAAAAGACAAAATAAAAAGCCTAACCCAGGCGTTGTCAACCGCAATGGAGTAAGAAAACACAAATGGATATTCTGCATTAAGTAGAATGTTAAGTAATTCAACCCTAGATCGGCGGGCAGAATATAAATTACACTTTCGATAGACTTAGGCCTACTGCGACGTTGATTGAGCCAAATTACTAAGCGTTAATGAAGCTGTCTTTAAGTAATTGCTTTACTAATCCATTGTATAATGATATTACATTGCTGCCTTAGGTACATCTGTATGTTCTAGTTGGATGCCTTCAGTATTGTCACTGCTTAATATGACGCATAAACTATAGTATAGATATATCAACAACCGGTCTCACCATAGTCTGATAGGTACCGGATAATTTCTTACCGGGCAAATATCTTCATACAAATTTTGTTGTATTTTTTTATTTTTTCGGGTAGTGAAGTGGCGCTAAAGCTTAATATCGTCTAGATTAGTCTAGATGCTTTCCTTCACTTTTGATACTGGTACTCTCTTCAAAAAGAGTCCGTAATAGTACCGCCCTTGGCCATATACCAAATTATATAATCAAATTATATAATTATAATCAAATCTGTGTGTTCGAGAACTAGTAGCACTTACCACTTCTCAATTTTACGGTGTGGTTATACTTAACGGGTAAAAATACGGCAGTAAGATTTCTTCTTCTCAGAGATTTAATTGATATTTTAAGGTTAGAGCAATAAACCCTTAAGAGAACCAAGAATTCCCTATACTGTGAATCTAAAATAAAAAATGGGCTACTGCATACTGTCCTTAACAAAATGAAATCTTCATAGAATAATAATTAATACATATATTTAATAGACAACATTGAAAATAAGAGATCAAAACTATATATTAATATTACGTACTCGATCTACGCGCAGATTGGTATTCGTGATTGCAAGAATAGAAGATTTATATAATTGTAATTTAATCACACCGATTCAGTAAATCCGTTTTCCATGGAGCATTTCCTAGTTTAGGTATAGGAATTTGATCCCAAGTCCAATTTCTTAAACTATCGCAGACTTTGAAATTATGATAATCATTTTGTTAGTTTTGTAGCCTGGGGCCAAATACTTTTTAAATGCCATTCAGAACCATCTACTTACATACATCTTTCACCAGCAAATAGCTTAAGATATAATGAGAATCGGTAATTCTACAGTCTCTCAAGAGAGGTTGAGTAACAGGCACTAAATTCTCAGGCTCGTATAGTTTTCTCAATTAAGAAACGGTTTTGGCGGATTAGAAAAGATCTCAAGGAATTCGTTTGCAATGTTATTTTCGGCAAGAAATTAGTAAAGTTCTCTAATTGTCTGATTTGGTAAAAGATAGAGAGTATAAGTGATAAACGTGTTTAGAACGTTATTCCTATTTTTATAACAGTTGCAGCCAAAACTACCGTCATGAATGACAACGATAGTTATAGTAACGTTTAGATAAATTGTCCTCTATTCGGTGGATGTTTAATCATGGTTAACCTATAAAATATTCATATTCAGGGTGCGTCAGTGAATAGGCAAATTGTCACATAAACTAGTTATCAGTCTTACATACTTACGAGTCGCGTCGGCGTTTATTAGGGCCGACATTTGTACGCC